>OX421908.1:11239449-12489449 GCA_949128165.1 Lathronympha strigana
AACAGTGTTGAAATATCGGGTGCTCAATAAAACAAAAATACATGGTAATTATCCCGTTTTAGATATTAGTTATAATGCAAGTGACCATGTTAGCTCAGATAAATTTGTCTTGTCATCAACCCAATTCCCCCAAAACACACTTAATTCATTATTAAATCTGACAAAGCCTCTCCCACTTTCACTAAACATCAAGTACGTATGCTACGTGCATCATAAATTGACCTCGACATGAGCTTAGCAATGCAACAAAGCTGTTTTGATTGTCGGGCTGCAGCTCGTGCATCGATCGCACCATGAATATTTGAAGGCTGCTGTAAACTAAACTGGCGAACTAATGGAATTGCTAAAAGATTATTAGGGTTGTGTAAATGTTATCATAGTCATTTGTGAACTAGATTATTGTACATAATGTACAGTCAGTAGCAGAAGTAGGCCAGTAGCTAAGCTTGCGTTCAAAAATACGCACATTTGCACGCTCTTTTTGTCTTCTAATCTTCTTCTTCTAACCTTGGGTACATATGAATGCAAGAGAATTGTAAGCTGCATGTTTCTTAAATAGATGCGCAGCTTTCAAACAGTATGCTAGGTACGAGTACAAATAAAGGCAGTTTAACCTTAAAAAAATATAAAATACTATTAAGCTGACCACATACGTTCAGCCAATCCGACGGATCTGTATAGTAGGTGTGTCCACGGGGCATCCGCCGGACAAATTTACCATTAATTGATTGACTGATTCGGCGGATATGCCCGAATGCCACCAGAGGCCATTATGTTTTTTTAGTTTATGATACCTATTTTCAATTTCGATACTTGGATACTACTATAGGTAGTTCCACCAGAGTTGAGGTCACGCACTCAATAACATTGTCTCATAATGACATCGTGATTTGTAATTACTGTTCTTTTCCGGTACCGATGGCAAGATCAACAGTGAATTGTAAGATAGACCAAAAAATGTACATACTTACTAAAAATATATCTTGAAGTAAATAACTTACAATAACCGTACAAACAATTACCCAATATGTTAAATAATTATATGTAATTTAGCAATAGACGGGAAAAAAAACAAAATAATAGACAAAAAAAGTGTATAAAAAAGCACTTACCTACAAAAGCCCAATTAAAAAAAGAATACCCCGTCTAAAAGGTATGTATGTGTGTATCTTGAAGTGTTTTTATTGATAATTGACATTCACACATCGTAATCAGTATTTTATGTAGCTGTGTGTGTAATCATTCACCTCAACTCTCTTGAAACTATTTATCTATAAGTACTAGTAAATTGCTTCTGACTAAAGGAAAATATTGTAAATACAGTCTAATAATAAAAACCCATTTTCCTCTCGGAACGTCAAGGTATTTATTTTGCGAATTTCATAGTTTGGCAAACCAATTCAGCAGTATGCAATATTAGTTCAATCAGCGATAGGTACCTGGTACTGGTACCTTAATGAAACAACACCTATGATCTAAATTGTCTGAGTCTAGCCAGACCACTGGTCGGCTTCCATACCAAGTCTAAAAGGCATTATCTATTAGATCAATAAGCTTTAATAGGCCTTTTGGTGATATAGCGGTGTTCGAGGCCAATCCGGTGAATCACGCAGACGGTCTATAAATACCTACTGACCACTTACTACACTTAGCGGATACATGTAATGTAACGTTATATTTAGACAGGGTTCTATGAGGTGCCTATATTTTAGGCCTGGTTGGGTATATTCAGCAATTTTTATAATATTTGACCGTTAAATAACAATACATAGACAAGGACAGTAGCCTATGAATGCCCCTCTTTCTCATATTTGCTCGGACGATGAGATGACATGAGAGATGCAATGCGAGTTAAGCTCATCGTTGGGATAGAAGAAAAAAAAAGATTTCTATTACCGAAAATTATCTTGCCTAAACAGCGTGCGTAGCCAAGATGCCAATCGCTCACGCTTAATAACGTATCTTAGCTACCTCTCTCTATCACTCTTCCTTATTAGTGTGACATTGACAGTTGCGTTTCGTTAGCGACTGAGCGTGAAAGCGACTGGCCGTTCTGAAACATGTCGAGCTATTCTCGACTTTATTGACGTGAGTAACCCGATATACTCATATCGGTATATTATTATACCGAATATGTTTTTGTCTTAAATTATTCAATTCAATTCAATAATACATCATAATAACTTACAAAATAACTTAGCCTAAAACATGTCAAATTACCTACTAACTAAAAATGAACTGCAATTTACTAAATAATAATAACAAAATCAGGGCGGGCGGGCCACTTCAGTCAGGGCGGGCGGGGCGGCTTCGGCTGCGGAGGTTTTAAAACAGCGAAAGTATGCTGGCCTTAGTGGCAACCATGACTTTGTGGCTTTCGCGGTGGAGACTCTGGGGCCGTGGGGTCCTGGCGCCCTCAACTTATTCAGGGCTGTAAAAAAGAGGCTGTTTGAGTCTACTGGTGACCATAGGGCTGGCTCATTTCTCGGCCAGAGGTTGGGCATTGCCATCCAGCGGGGGAATGTGGCCAGTGTTATGGGCACCCTCCCGCAGGGAAGTGACTTGGGAGATTTCGTAGGTTAGTTTTGTTTTAATTCGTGTTCGTGTTTTTATTTTCTTTTGATTTTGTTATTAATTTTTATATTCTTCATTTGACGAAAATGTATTTAATAATGTTATTTTATTGATGTCATTTTTAGTTTTACTTTTAGTATTGTAACATAATTTTTATTTTTTGTCATTTTTTGTAATTATGATATCGTGTATGCCTTTGAACCTGTATGATAAAATAAATAAATAACAAAATTTTAAACTTAAAAATAAAAATGTACAAAAAAAGGGGTCCCCCAAGTCAGCTTCCCGCGGGAGGGTGCCCATAATAGTTACTGGCTATATTCCCCCGCAGTCCCAGATTTTCCACCGCAAGCGCTGTAAAATCGTGGCTGTTGAAAAAGCCCAGCATACTTCCGCCGCTTAAAGGCCTCTGCAGACAAAGCCGCCCCACCCGCCCTGGCTGAAGTGGAGGCCAAATGCGACGGCGCAATGGTATCCACGCACGTGGCATCCCAAATTAGCGGCCTCCCCAACTGCCACGGAATGAGCGTCATCCCACCGGGTCTATTGCCATTGTCACGAGTTAAGCCAGGAGGCTCCAATGCGGCTGGCACGCCCACGCTGGCAAAAGCCCGACGGATCACATCATTAAGACTAGCGTGGCGGGTTTTTTTTTAATACTACGACGGTGACAAACAAGCATACGGCCCGCCTGATGGTAAGCGGTCACCGTAGCCTATGAACGCCTGTAACTCCAGGGGTGTTACATGCGCGTTGCCGACCCTTTAAAAACTTTAACACTCCTTTTTTGAAGAACCCCATACCGTAGTCCTTTGGAAAAACAGCGGCAGGGAGCTCATTCCACAGCCGGAGCGTCCGCGGGAGGAAGTTCCTCTTAAACCGCACGGTACGAGACCATTTAGGCTCCAGGGTATGCGGGTGAACGGGATATACGACCAACGCTCCTCCGACAGGAGAGCCCGTGGCCACCAAGGAAGTCCACCTGAATATCGTCAGCCTAATACTCACGGGAGTTTTCTATTTAAAATAGGGTGCAGGTACTTTATAAGAGACAGTGCAATGGACACTGAGTTCGGTGTGTTTGGCGCCATTTACATTGGATTAAGACAATCTACAGTCTAACAATCCCGGAATTCCGATATAGGATCATCTTCAGCTGGTATTCGTCCCCGCCTGCATCGTCGCGCACGGTACTCAAAGGTTGATAATGGAATCGTAATATCTCCGCAAACATGTCGCGCGTAGTTAGTTAGTACGGTGAGTACTAAAATACATACGTGTTATTTGTAATTTACTATATATTTATATATAACACGATAGTTTAAATCAAAAATAATTGCATACAAAAGACTGTTAGTGTAATTTTGATATGAGAATTAATCATTTAAACACCCACGATTTTCAATATCCATTGTTCGTATTTCTAAAATGCCACTTCATCGTTTATTAAGAGTTGTTCGATTGTTAAAAATCGCCCCCCTGACTTTCTTACCGTAGACAACCCAGCATTTTCAGATTTGGCTATTTGTTTTAATTAATTTACAGTCACAAGTATAATAATGCAATATCTGTAGCATTTGAATATCGATTAATATGTAATTGCATTATTGGTATAGAGCAAATAATAGCAGTAGATCATTAGATACGCCACCTTTTTATTTTTTCACCAAAAGTCCCATTTCCCTTGAGGTAATACAATCTCGCACATTTAAATGACGTTCCACAGAAGACAAGCGTCAAGTAACTAACCTTGACTTTAATTCCAAAATATGTAAGTACCTCTTAAGTTAATGCTATAATTTTTTATAGGCTATATCTGTAAGTTTCGTAATAAATAAACATCCTAACAATATTTTGTAGAAACAAATCAAATTATTTATTTAATATTTAATCTGGTTCCCAGGTTCAATCTTCGATCCCCGGCTTAGCCTCCGATGGACTCGGCCTTTTTTCTTTTGTATTGATTTTCTTTTTTTTTTTTGTTTCAATGTAGTAGGTACTAGGTACGTCTATGGATTAAGTGTAGCACCCAGATCGTAGGTCCTGACTACTCAAACGTGTATGGAACGTGAGGGTGCTGCTCAACCCGTTGCTAGTGTCCCAATCACCCGAAAGTTGAAAAGAAAGAAGAAGCTAAGTGCTGAATATAAAAAAGGGACCTAAGCCTTGACAAAAAGGTCTGCTGCTGTAAGGAGTGAATGGAAACAAGGTTAGTACATTATAATCTTTATTAACCTAGTCTTTCCTTACAGCTTAAAACTTAAATTTAAAACTATGGCCTTGTGTGAATACTCATGGTCAGATTTTCCGACACCAGCAGCTTGAATACTTAAATATAAAACTCAGCGGAAGAAGTTGGGTCGTACTACAAGTTCAAAGATTTGGAGATTCACACAAAACACATCCTTGTGTGAATCCTAAAAACTATTACTAAGGTAAATCCCTAGTTATAGAGTCTCCTGAAAAGATAATAAATTGACTGCATTAGACTAAGGTTCGACAATCAAAGATTATTTACTAAACAGAGGAATAGATCCTTACCGGAGAATAAATGTATTACTATTTTTCCCCCGAAGAACTCCCACCAAGCTGGCGCTTACGAGCCCTAAAACAATTCAAAAATGTGGTCAAAAAACGGACACGTTACGCGCCATGCCGCCCAATAAACAGGCGTTCTGTACCTAGAATGAATTGGTGTTATTCAAAATAAAGGTGTAATGAAAAATTAACCGCGTGCGAGGATCCAGAGCGCATTCATGACATGATACGGTGAAAATATTTGCTGGCGGGTAACGGGTAAGATTTCGTAGGTTCTAGGGTGACGGCCTGCAGCCTGTTGCACCACACGGACATTGCGACAATTGTCACAACGATTCTATGAAATTTAGTTTGCAGCCGACACATGTCGCCGACATTGTCATCGTGGTGAAACAGGGGCCTGTGTGTGTAGACAAGATGCCAATCCTTAACGCTAAGTAGCGAACGAAAAGCAACTGTCTTTGTAGCACTAATAAGGAAGAGTAATAGAGAGAGATAACTACGCTACGCTACCGAGCGTGAGCGATTGGCATCTTGTCTACGCACCCTGGTGTCCCGAAGTCAGTTTTCATTTCTCCTTTTAAGACATTGTAGTATGGACAGATGCTTATACTTAATACAAAATTATATTAGGTTAATTTTTGACAAATGTAACTTACCTATTTGTGTGATTAAAACGGTTGAAACGTTAACGTGATCTGATTTTGATTACGCCATCATAGATCGCGTCGCAAAGGCCGGTAATACTAAATTTGCTCAACTACATAACGAAGTGCGGTTCGCAATAATGGCAACGGGATCGTATCACAGGAATACGTGAGTTGCAACTCCAAACTAACCAACAATTCACAGAAACATTTTTTTTTCCTCTCACCGCGTCTAGTATAACTTGATCTCTAGGGTTATAACAACTATGCAGCGTTCGATCAGACTTATTCTGGTTTGTTCAAACTAAGCGGTTGGCAATGTATGTTTAAGAGTACTGGCGCAATGTTTGCCTGCGATCTACCCTCACTTTATTTTACTTATATTTATGTTGGTTCTTTTCTTCGGCGGGTATTTTAGTGCTTTTGGATACTGGAAATAGTTGCGATATATATTTTTTCTACTCCAGCACTTCTATCTGTCAATTAGACGACTGACAGCGATATTTAAAAAGTATACATTATAACGTTGTCTGTGGTATTCCATAAGAACACTGCTCCTATGGATTTTCATAAAATATATGAGCACTGTTGTTGTTTTTTTTTAATTTCTATAGTGGGCATATCATCTTCCCTATTCTGCCACGTTTCTAGATTTCGCTTTTTACGCTATTTTAGCTGTCGTAGAAAAACTAGGGTATGCAACAGCTCATAATTGGTTCTTAAAACTCTCGGGTCATTATTACAAAACTCGGCTTCGCCTCGTTTTGTAACGGCGACCCTCAAGTTTTAAGGACCCTTATTATATCACTGTTGCATAAACTACTATTATTTGGTCAGTGGAAGATATTATAATATAAAAAGCATTATTGGTGTATATTTACTGTCTTTAAAAAAATAACAAAGAACGAGAATAGAGCGCTGGTCAGACCAAAACCGCATACCTTATTTTAATCAATGATGGGTTATCAGTGTAGGAAAGGAGTTGTTGTCTTAAACATATTATGTGTGTGCAGAAAAAACAATGTTTTAGCATAAAATATTATATGAAAAACTTACTCCCTCTCTAAGAACTTTCCCAACCTTTTCAAATGTTTGCTTCTAGGCATAACTAGGATTTTTAGTAAGTATTGGAGTTATTGGATTATCAACGCAAATAATAAATAATGCGTAATGTATAATTGAAAACAAGTCGTACGATTGTAAACGAACATAGTGCTCTGAATAAATGGAAGTATGTCCATTAACGAACATGGTTCAAATGCGCAGTTTTCATTCGCCTAAAACGGAAACTCTATTAACGATCGTTTATCCGTCTGGCAGTTTTTCCATCGGCCTTGTACGCTTTATCCTTATTTCAGACTGGACGAATGATGAAGCTAATGTACCTGCAAAACAAAGTTTTTCATTAGCATGGATTTTTAATATTCTTAGGAGTTAATTAAAACGTCTTAATGATGAAGTTACGTTAATACCTAAGTAGCGTTATAAAACTTGTGCATTCAATATTGATGGTGGCAGGTATCGAGTCCCTTACCGGATATTCCAGAGTGACAGCCTCAGTCCCCTGTGGTTCTGCCTAGCTTTAAACCCTCTCAGCACCCTGTTGAAGGATTCGGAGCTAGGTTGCCGGCTTCGGAGAGAGGGTGAACCTTCTGTACATGGATGACCTCAAACTATTAGCACCAAATGATCGAGGTTCAGTAGTGCCGTAAAAATGAAATTTGGTGTCGATAAGTGCACGATTATGCATGTACCGCGGGGGGACAGTAGTAAATTCAACAAATTTACAGCTCTCTGAGACAATTTTGTTCAGATCTATCTCTAGCAGAAACCTAAAAAACCATACCATATTCAATAAAAAATCATTTGAGGCGTCCGTCGGTTCTAGCGATTTAATTTATTGTTACACCTTTAAACTTTCGCATTCTGTACACATTATTAGAAACATATATTTCGCTGACTCACCGATCAAGCCGACACCATGACACATAAAACTGTGTCGAAACGTCGGTAAATAAGAGTCCGATATGTTCAAATACGACTTTTGCACAATTACTCGCGAAAATTACAACATTTACTATTAAATTTACTATCCTATTAAATAGGCATACCAAAGGATCCGAACTATACAAGGGGTTACTCAGCCACCCAATATCTCGATATCCACTACTTACACGTTCCTCTGTACTCTCAGTCTCTCATCTTTGTAAATATTGTCAAAGCGCGGAGTGATATGTCCTCTCTCTACGAGCTCTCGAGCTGGACTGCCACTATGTTTATTACGTCGCATATTTTATAGCGATATTCAGAGCAATTTGAAGTGCTGTTTAAGAAAAAAAAAACACTATAAATAGGTATACACTATTTACAGTTTTTAAATAGAGTAATATGACCTAAACTTTATAATTTCATATTCATTTATGTAAAAAAGTTACTGTTTAGCCAGAAAACTTGGCTAATGTTCGTGTATTTCAACCAAAAATTACCAAATTTATTTTTACTCAATAATTTTGTGTAAAAACATTCAAAAGTGTTTCTTTCATTCCGTAGAAGAATAGGTACCTGAACAAGAAAAAATGTTTTAATATGATTCAATAGCAATAAGGTCGAAAACCAGACAGATGTTTGAAGCTCGCTCATCAAAAAATGGTAAAACAGCTGTTTTGAACTTTTTCATTTAATAATAATAATTATTATTATTTATTTATGTTTATTATTATTAATTATTTATTTATGTTTTTTTTTGTATGTTGTTTTATATTTTACTTTTATAGGCATATTGTAAAAACCTAACTTAGGAATTAAAATGAATAAAGGGGAATAATAATTATGTTTTTTTTTGTATGTTGTTTTATATTTTACTTTTATAGGCATATTGTAAAAACCTAACTTAGGAATTAAAATGAATAAAGGGGAATAAATATATATTCTTTATTGCTCACCAATAATGATAAATACACATACAAAGAAAACTGTTGTACAAGATAAAAAATAATTGGCACACAACAGGCGGTCTTATCGCTAAGAAGCGATCTCTTCCAGACAACCTTACCAAATATTCCATTCCATTATTATTTTATTCCATTTAAATTGATTTTATCTTAAATTTTTGTATTAAAACATGTAAAAATATTTTTGTAACTATGAAACTCATGGCAAAAATGTGAGCTGAATCGGACAAATTTATATACCGGCCTCTTAGTCTTAAGGCAAATTAACTAAATTCGCAATAGACCCGTTCTGTTTATAATAATTAAAGCATAAAATAAATATCTGTAAATAAAAATGCCTCCCAAATCGATGCCAGCATGCTCAAGAGGCTGCTATTTGTTGGGCGAAATACTGGCTGGCCAGAATTTCGCCAAACCTTGTCACCTGTTTCTTCTTCTGTTAGACTTGTGCTTTTTATATTGTTATTTGTTTTTGCTGAAATAAAGCCGTGCCGTTATGTTATTCAAGTAAGTTCCTTTAGAAAACCTCAAAATTACCATACGTTTTCCCTATCAAATTGAGAAGTTTCCTCCTTATCTCATGTATAACTACCACCTTTAAATCAAAACCAAAGTCATATGGTACCATTTGGGAGGCTCTTTTACGACAAATAACGTATTGTCAAAAATGATTCATAATTGAGAGAATAATCGCATAGTAAACATACAGTCGAATTGAGAACATCATCCTTTTGAAGTTCGTTAAATAGTAGAATGACCAATCGAAACAACAATGACATCCTAATCACAAATTAACGCCCGCATAACGCCAACTAGATATAAATTAAAAAGCTTTTATAATTTCCGTTAATCCACTGGGGCCATTGATCAATTCTTGTTCGTGCCGGTAATTGCTAATGGTGGTTATCACTATCAGTCCTTATCACTAGCCAATGACATGGACATTGGGTTAGAGTGTTTTACATTGTCCGATCCGATGTCCGATATCGGACGTCCAAAGCTGCCTGGGGAACGTCATGTCCAACCAAATCCGCCTATTTTTGTATTAAAGATTTTTTATAGCTAAAGACATTTGTTGGTTGAATAAATAAACACAGCAATTTTTAGGGTTCCGTGCCAAAAGGGTAAAACGGGACCCTATTACTAAGACTCCGCTGTCCGTCCGTTCGTCCGTCTGTCACCAGGCTGTATATCTCATGATAGATAGCCGTAATTTTCACAGATGATGTATTTCTATTGCCGCTATAACAGCAAATACTAAATATTTTTTAAGAAAAAAAAACCGACTTCATTTGGTTCCCGGTAAAAGTGAAATTAAGAATTTGTTTGAGTTAGCCAGTTTACTTCACAAATATCCAATACACCGCACGTGTACGATTGAAAATTGAGGAGCTTTCTTAATGTCCTAGGGCTTCCATCATTACATTTGAAGTATAATCAAACGGAACTCCCTTGTAGACCTTTAAACAAACAAAATAACAATGTGTTAAATTGGATGACAGACTGTAAATTAACGAGCATATTCATTATGCCATCCCTGATTATCAACATCAGGTCCACTCCAGCAAAATGATGGCCACAGTAAGAAAATGCCTAAGCTAATTATGAACACCCTCTAATCACAATTAACCTGCCGTTCAAATTTGAAGAGTTCTCTGAACTCTTCTAGAACTCCATCATCAGAATATAAATCAAATCAAAAAGATGAATATCACAACTAGGATAATAAGTAGAGCTAGGTTTATTAACCAGTTCCACTTTGCGATCCCTGGTCTTCATCATCAGATCAAGTTCATCAAAATTTAGGCTCCGCCAAAACACCGTTTTAGTTACTTAAGGAAACCCTCAAATCAGAATGCATGTGCCGTTAAAATTTGAGGAGTTCTCTCAATCCCTCATGAAGCCCATCATCAAAATAGAACTATAATCAAATAGGACTATCTTGAAGGTATTTCTTTACAAAGAAAAGATGAATGTCTCAAATCGGATGATAGAGCTGGGAATTAACAAGCAGTTCCACTTTGCCATCCCTGGTCTTCATCATCAGGTCCACTCCACCAAATTGATGATATTCGTAAAGAAATGCTCGAGTGTCTTAAGAAACTACCCAAATCATCATGCATGTGCCTTTCAAATTTGAGGAGTTCCCTCAGTTCCTCATGGATCCCATCATCAGAAATTGATTTTGAAAAAAAACGGAACAAATCTGGAACCATCTATTTTCAGAAAAAAAAATATTTTTTAAAATCGGAAGATAGTCCTGGGAATTACCAAGCAGTTCCACTTTGCCATCCCTGGTCTTCATCATCAGGTCCACTCCACCAAATTGATGATTTTCGTAAAGAAATGATCGAGTTTCTTAATTTACTTTAAAAATCAACAATTGAAATAACATAAAACAAATATTTAAAGCTCCCGTGCAACAACATGATTTTTTTGCCGTTTTTATAGATAGTGATACTGATACGGAACCCTTCATGCTCGAGTCCGACTCGCACTTTGCCGGTCTTTGATTATTTTACCGTATATACGTATCACAATGTGTGAAACTCCTTTAGACTCAATAGAGACCTGGATTAATTTTGTTAATATATGTCATGTACAAGTATAATAAAGGGCTGATAGTGCATTGATTATCATAAAGTTATATAGTTTAAAATATATTTATCTCAAAAACCGACTTTTACCTATGTTCAAACCCTGTCATCTTCTAAAAGCTTGCATTCATTTTAGATGGTTTTTTTTGGACGGATTGTTTTTCTATCCACGATCACTAAATTTTCGGCCACCCTATTTTTAAGATTAAGCACTTAGATCAATGTAAGATTAATAAAATTGTAATCACCATAATACGTAATAAATACACGTTGAATATTACTTATCGTTACATCGTCGAAACATCGAAATCTGCTAAAAGGTAATACATAACAACGTCACGCCTAACATTATTTAATTTATTTGAAAGCTTTTAATATAACGCACAAAACTGGGCTAATCTGCGTATAGAAGCATTCAGATATATTAAATATCATACCAATGTAATTTCAATATCAGTGCATCGTAAAATGCAAGGGTGTACTTACCAATGAGCACTTGATGTTAAGCGTTTTTATTTCCGCATTTTTTTAAATTTATATGTATCTTTTTTCTCTTCCCTGAATAATTTAGTAAAATAAACACTGTCCATTCTGGATCACTATGTTTTTGTACCTATATTTTTTTAAATTTATATATGCACAAGGTACCTACCAAAAATGGTCGACCTATAGAAGTATAAAAATTGAAGACATTGTTTTATCCTCCTGTGTCTGGTGACTTACGTCCGTAACAAATAACGGGACATTTTTTTACGTTTTTAGGGTTCCGTAGTCAACTAGGAACCCTTATAGTTTCGCCAAGTCTGTCTGTCTGTCCGTCCGTCCGTCCGTCCGCAGTGACTGTAAGTACTAGAAAGCTGTAATTTTGTACGAATATGTATATCGGTCATGCCAACAAAGTGGTAAAATAAAAAGTGGTTATACATTTTTTTAGGGTACCTCCCGTACACGTAAAGTGGGGCGTGTTTTTTTTTCGTTTCACCCTAGAGTGTGACATATCATTGGATAGGTAAAGTACGGAACCCTACACTGAGCATGGCCCGACATGCTCTTGGCCGGTTTTTTGTTAAAATAAAAATAATCGAAATCATATTTACAATCTGAATACGCTCTTAAGCCGAAACTGTTTGCTTTTGATACGTGTATTTTATTCTACGCACGTGTAAAAATACGTATGTGTCCATGATATTAATACACATACAACGTTTTGATTTAGTGCTTTGCTGATAGCAAAATCAATAAGTTAGGCTTGTTGGACAAACATGGCGTGTAATGATAGCAAGTGGCTATTATGCTATTGATTTTATATTATTGGGGATTAAGTTAACCTTCACCCGTTTGGACATTATTATGATAAGTTTTGTGTGTTTATTTTCTGTGTTCCGTTTTAGTTTTCGGTACCACAATATAAGGGTAGAGATTTTTACAACCGGTAAGGTTACCGTCGTTACCGAGCCTACTTGCGAGCGTTTTTCATTTCACGTTCGAAATTAAAATAGCGGTTCAATTTATACAGGCTGTAACATATTCCCGAACGATACTTTAACAGTTGATAAGGTCAATGACCCTGAGTGCAATGCAAGAGGAAAAATTTCGATATTAAAAAAAATGTTTTTTACTTTGAATGGAGAGTGCATTTTCGATCAGTTGTATATGGCCGGCAATAGCCTTTTTGCAATTCACGGACCCGATTCAAAAACTTATATGTATACATAATTAGGTTTTCAATACAATAAGAGTACACTGAATCATCCCAATCGAAATGAAAGTCAGTAGAATGCTCTATAATTGTTATTTTGACATTTCGTTCGGAACGTCTGCAGGTCGCACGGTCGTCTGGGTCGAGGCCAGGGTGCGTGAACTATTTTTTTTGTTCTACTAACTATATTGTAAAGGATTAGGACTGATTCATTTACGGACACTCCCCGCCTAGGGTTAGCCACATAACCCGGAGTTAAGCGTTTTTTTGTATGAAATTTACCAGCTTAACTCTAACCCGGAGTTAAGCTGGTAAATTCCATACAAAAAACGCGGCTAACCCTGGTTGGTGAAAGTGGGCCTTAGTGTTTATCGTATCGTGGTAGTAAATAAGCCTACGCCCGTCTACGAATGCGTAAATACTGTAGTAATAGTGGCGCAGGGTCAAAATAGTCTTAGGCAAGTCGTAGAAAATTCGGCTTTGCTTTTCTTCAGGAGCTGTAGGAAAACAGTGTTTGAATATCAGGCAAGCCTCTGAAAAACAAATGAATATTTTGGACGACCGCTACTGAACACTACATCCTTACACATTATTGAAAGTAAGAGCGAATATATAAATATAAATATTGTGGGACAATCTTACTCAAATCGCCCTAGTCCCACGGTAATCTCAATAAGGCTTGTGTTGTGCGTACTAGACGACGATATATTATTTATATAATAGATAGATTTATTTTAGAAGTTATTTTGTTATATTTTAGTTTTTATCTAGTTTTATATTAGATTTAGTTTAGTTACTTAGAGTTTTAAATGTTTGTAATATGTTTTAGTTTAGTTTCTTGAATAAATGTTATATTATTATAGATAGATACATATAAATACTTAAATGTATAGAAAACATCCATAACTCAGAAAAAAAATTCGTGATAAACACACAAATAAATGCCTTGATTAACTATAGAATTAACTATAGAGACTATACATCTGTTGCCATATTACACATTTATTTTAATATTGTTTACCCAGGTTTTGGCTGTTGTATTATCAGTATTTAGATTATACTTTTACTTCTCACTATATATTGTAATTGTTTGTATGTACACACGCGTTCAGAATTGGACGGGTAGTTTATGAATGAATTCATTCATAAATTGCCCATGCAATTCTGAACGCTATAGTACATGCAAATGCTTTATTGTAATGCTTATTGACTTGTAAAAGTGCCCTTGAGGCCTACTTGCAGAATACATTTTTGAATTTGAATTTGAATTTTGAACTTGACCAGGATTTGAACCCGGGACTGCCTGCTTCGTAGGCAGGGTCACTACCAACTAGGCTAGGAGGCCGTTAAAAGCGAGTGGGTTCTTCGAGACTACTGGAACAATGTTGCGTTTGTGTGTAGATATGTATGTTTAATTTTGTAGTAAGCAGAGAGAGACGTCTGTGAACAAAATTCATCGATACCTTACAAGTGTTTAACACTTTCGGTAAATGTCGCTACGCGGGTCCTTAAGGCGTATAACCAAATGAAAGAAATAGTGTAAATATATAGATAGCTCAATAGGTAGACGGGGTAGGATAAAACGAGTCCTGCAATCCGGCCGAGGATCCTATAAAATAATATTACGACATATGCATGCTTTTATTTTAATTTTAATTTGCTCAATCAATATGAGCAAATTAAAAAAGTTAGAGCAACGGACAATAATGTTTTGTTCATACTTAGGCCACGAAGTATACATGTAGGGATCTATAAATAAGAAACTTCATATCTTCATTTCGTGACATTAACGTATACATTTCCGAGCTTTTTTTTAAATTCAAATATGAGCCAAATTTATAAAAATAAACTTACCGAAGCCTTATATAAACTACTTACATCAATTCAAAAAAACATTAAGTGCCTTTTTCATTACCTCAATTGTTATAACACTAACTAAATTATTTTAATAGACGTTCAAACACATTATTTGATGTCCTAAAATAACCTTACGATTCCAATCGAGATAAACAAGCCTCGGAAAATTTCGTTCGAGAAAACGTCGACGTGAAGCCCCGTGGTAGCCCACCCGCGGGGAAGAGCATCCAAGGGGTGTCCTCCCCTACTAATTTTACGTGATTGAATGTGAAATTTTGTTTCAAAGAGGTTTTAAAAGGTATTGGCTTGTTTGTAAACTTGTACAGTACACGTTTAAACCGATAGGAGTTCTTTAATGTATTAAATAGGTTAGAAGTGATTATGCGTGCCTGATGTTTTATGAAGTATCTTTTAAGGGATCGAAAATTTATTAGAGATAATCTCATTTATGAATACTAGTTGATTTATTATTTTCTACAAAATCATGAAAGGTAGATTATTTTGGGTATTAAAACACTACTAGCTAGTTAGTCGGCTCAAAATGGGAACCTTTTTATTAAGACAGCATTATGTTTTAAGTAATGTATTAGTGTGTGTTGGCTATGTGCGAAGTTTGTAGTTGGGGATTAATAGCTACAACAGCGCACGAAGTAAGAAAGTTGTAACTTGTAAACTTTCAGAGGACTATATTTCAATACGAAGTGACTGCTGAAAACTGAGAAATGTTAATGTGCTACACACCACGAGTGTAGCACATACACATACCTACTACAAAACGCGTCGCTACTTACGGGAAAAAATGCCTCAATGTAAATAATTACCTATCTTAACCTGAAATTAAATTTATACATTTAGCCTAACAAATTCGATAAAATTGCTGATACCGAAAACCGAACCTAATTACTTGAAATAAAACCGACACGATTCCCATAATTTTACTTACTTCGAACATTTGGCGTTTCAATTCGTTGTCCATCGTCCGTTAGCGGCCACACTCACCTTAATTAAAAATAATGCCTCCTCTGTTTCCTCACAATAACCAAGCCGAGATAGCTTGTTATATAAATTTCTCCGAGTCCTGGGGGACGGGATAATAAGGCGAAGAAGCGGTAGTGTGAGTATATTATACCCATTTTCTGGGTCGTCCTTCCTACAAATACGTTTTACGCGGAAGCCAGTCAGTGTACTTAAAACAACGTAAAATAAGACGTATCTTCGAGCTATAAGATCCATTTTTGTTTGGAGGGGAATCGGTCCCGGTTAAAGGTACTTATTTGATTAGGGTGTCAGCCGTATCACCGCGAGAGTGTGAGCGTAGAGACCGAGGTTTTGGATCAAATTTGCGTATTTCGATTTTTTTTCTGTTATAACGCACCCTCTTTACAAAGAATCGGAGTGTTTTCTACACGTATTGTTTACCATTTTGCGTTTGTGTGTAGCTTAGACGTGAATACGGATATCGCATCGTTAGAATTCATATCGAGTCCACTGGAAGCCCTTCATCTCTTTCATGGGAAAGACCTCTATAAATCATGTAAAAAGACGTTAATATTTGAATTATATACAGTAAAGTTGGCTCGTTGAAATATTGCATTACTACGAAAGTGGCCATTTCGTGTTCACTTGCAAATACTAATCTTCTAAATATATATGACAGTCGTCGTTAACTAGGTATATAGAGGTTATCATTTATAAGCATCAGATACGTCTGCGAACGATATCGAATTTCTCAGAAAGAAAAGGAAAGTGGAAAAATTCATGACGTCGGGCGGGACTCGAACAAGCGGCTCTATACCAGCCCACCAACCACCAACTGAGCTACCGAGACCACACCCGTGGGCTCGAATTTCTCTACCATATCTCTCGTTTGCGCTTTAAGCTTTAACCCTATGCCCATAGGGTACTTTGCAACATCTACCGTAAGAAAGTACTTCTTAATCGACAAGTGCAATCTCAAGTTATACTGAGAATTCACCACTAACAATATGCTACCCTAAACTATTATTTTTAAGCAGAAACATGGAAAAATGTATGACCTCCGGCGGGATCCGAACCCACGACTCTGGGATACCGGCCCACTGTTGGATGTGGAATTATAAAACCAAATTACATTTATCAGGCGAAGCTCTCATTTTTTTAAACTTCATCCCTTAGGGGGGCGAAAGGAAGGTTGAAAGCTGTAACGACTCATACGTGACGAAGTCGCAAGTGGAGGTTAGTTTGAACAATATACAAGAGTTCGCTTGTTGAAATAATACGATTACTGCGAACAGGGGGCAATTCCGTGCATTGTCGCAAGCAAACACTCGCACAAACTGGTCGTATGCAAACTAACTGAGCGTCTGGTCAATATGAAATGTAAAAAATATAAAAAACTCGGTTGAAATGAACGGACGATCGATCCCGGCGCTGCCGGATTTTCCACAGGGAAATGAATTAGCTGAGAGCCGAAGCGACGAATTTACATTTTTATTGACAAGCAATCTATTTCCCAAGCATGGCAATTGGAGTTAAGAATCTTTTATGTTGCGGGAAATATGCCAAGGGTTAATAGAGTGATGATAATGGGGTTTTGTGGATAAAGCTGAATTATACCTGCGCGTTTGGGACTTTTAACACAGTTCATTGCGGAACGGGTCATTTTGACCCTGTACTAAACTTTCTCCTGGTGCGGCAGCCGGAATAAGTAACATCACCAGGGGGTGCAAAGGCGATAATGTTGTGATATTTTTATTATTTTATTATAGTCAAGTATACATTTATGTTTATCACAAGAGGGTCTATATGACCTGTTGTACGAGTATACGACCTCGTATAGCACTACAGTTAAGGACACAGTGCGTAAGCGTTGTCACACTGTTCGATAATGTCGATACGTGCAATGCTAGGCAACCTCAGAAATAGGATTAAAATGGTACACAAAATTCATAATGAACATTTTCTTAAGAGATTTTCGTGTAAACGCTTGAATTGTACCTACTTATAGGTACAATGCAATTTTTTAGCAAAAAAACGAAATTTGCTTCACTTTACTGAGTTATTGGTGCATTCGTTTGCAATAGCTTCATTCAAAATCGAAAACCATATAACAGAAAACATCAGAATACATTATAAATAATTTAAAAAAATGAAAAACCGCTAAGTACGGTTACTAGTCGTGAAGTAGGTAAACAAAAAGTAAATAAAAGTTTTCGCATTGTCTCTGGTATATCAAAAATATGTGCTTCATGAAACACATCATATTTTTTAAAATTGAATCATTAAAAACTGTTTACTTAAAATGTAATAAATTATTTCGATATATTTATTTGTTAATATTTCCCATCACTGCTACTACATCGACACTAACCAGTACCCGTGCTGGCTGTGCATTACAAGTCAATTTTGACCTGTAAATTAATTCGTCTATAAAATCTTAACGAACATTCATCAACTTCGGCGAAGCCTCATATTGAGGTTGATTAATCGTTAAACTGCACATTGTTGTAATTATATTTAAAATATATACATGTAGAACGAATATATTAGGTAAAATGTTAACCTCCTCATACAGGCTATCATTGACTTGTACCGCACAGCGAGAAAGTTCAATACAGGACTCTCATGGGTTGTAACGCACTAAGAGCGAGTTTATAAAATGCAACTTGTTAAAGGCAGTGATAGTTAAAAAAATGTTTTCTGTTGGGTATGTACGGTCAGCTGCAGATTTAATGGTAGATGAGTTAAGAACAGATGATACCTTACCTATATCTAAGAAGTCAGTGTTGAGTTAGTGTTTCTGAATTTTTATTGTAACATCTACATGTACCATGGTTCCCAATAAAATTACTGTACTGTACTGAAAAACTTCAAATTCCAAAATATATTTGTAGTACACAAGTAACACCAGATTCTCATAACAACTTTTTCATTAATGCTTGAGCAACCATATTGTAGATGATATTCATATTTATTACTGTTACAGATACTCCACTGTGAAAGGAAATGTTTCACATTATGCCCATCTCACTCACACATAACAGCATTAGGGTGCAAGTTCATTGCCATCGCTATTTTCACGACGCTCGCTTCTTTCATAATCGCTCTCACGCACTTGTGGTTTACTGCTATTGGTACTATCAATCAAAGGTTCTCAAACTTTTGCAGTCGAGGACCTGAAGCCTATTATTTTAACATTATCCGATAGAGTCCGACTATGCTAATTTTCCTAGATTTTGATAGCACAGACTGTGAAAGTGTTAGGTACCTAAACGTCATAATTTCATAGAAGTGTGACGTTTTAAATAACACTTTAAAGTGTGGCAGTTCGTTTTCTTGGAAGAGATAACGTGGTTTGACTCTAGACACTAGAATAGACATCCTAGAATCTTTACTTTGATGAGTGCCTGTTTTGCCAAGTTAATCTCTCTTCCTTTTTTATTTTTTTCTTGGGCGATAAGAAGTGTGTATTCCCAGAGCTATGCGTTACGGTGAGGTTACCCGACTTCAAACATAGTATTGGTCCCTAGAGTGGAAGATGTACGTGACTTTGTACCTAGAAAGAGTGTTATTATTAATGCCTAAAACCTACCACACCTCTCTTATAAGATGATCCAAAATTAAGCGCAATTTTGTCAGTTGAAGTTCATAACTTAAGTTTCTAACTGAACTAAGCCTAGAACTTGAGTAAACATTTGCAAAGTGTAAAAGATTTTTATTTTCCAGACCGAATATTCTTTTTTTAAATATCCTGAACGACAGACGAGTGTGAGACTTAATGTCTCTAAGAGAAATTTTATCTTTGACATTCACGATTATCGATTATTGTAATTAAAAATAAATTTATTATTTTTAACGTTTTTACTTAATTCGATTCCCGGATGAGTCAAGCGAATTAAAAAAAAATTGAATGCAGGTTTGTTTATTTTTAAAAATAGGGAATGTTACTTTCAAGTAAAATGAGCTAGCTTAAAAATTAAAGGTACTTTCCCTTTAGGGCCCATCAAAACTTCCCACACTATATATCTAATATGTATATCTAATCTAACATGTAATCTATATATCTAATTTGTCTACATAATACTCAAATGAATAGTCTCTCAATACCTAATTAATATATTTAGAACATAAAAGTGTAAAATCCAAAGCATAATCACAAAGCCATAAAACACATACATTGCTAAACAACGCGAAGTTACCAAAAACTCAACGCAAAATAACGTATAAATGTCGCCAACACCGATGGCGGCTCATCTACAAATTGAGCCCAAAACGTACAGTAATTATTTAAACCGTCATATAAATTACTGTTCAAACTTTTCACGCCCGGGGTCCACTCTTAGTGTGTGTAAAGCCTTATTGCTACAGAGCCTGCATTCGAAAACACAAATCCAATAAGTATTTAAGTGTGTCCTCCTTGCTCGGGTGTAGCAGCACTTTAGAGCAAGCAGGCACATGCGTGTATAACATTTTCAATGTCATTTTGATGTGTTAAATTAAAATTGGAGAATGAACGCTGGCTTTGTATGTGTGAGTGGGTATCTCGACGCAGACTGAAAATGGTTCCATCATTTCATTCCTCCATCCTTTTTCAGCATTGTATAACTTCCATGTTACGTAGTACATGTTACGGGGCAGATTAAAAGTTGCACTCTTTTTGCTTTGCGCAGAGTAATCTACTTATATAAAGCAGTTTAGTGAAAATTAAATTATTTTTAGTCAGTTCAATGTTTTGGCTGCTAGTATTGGCTATGTAAGAAATATATGGTGAGGGAACTAAAAGCTACCACAATGCATGGCATCGCGAATCGTGAGAATTCATGTGAAACTTTCATATTATTAGACAGACGTTAACATTTCAAAATAAATGTCTCCCAGAGCCGCCAGGGCATCGACTCAGCCATGAAAACAAGTATTTGTGTAATTTGACGTTAGTTTTAAAACAAAACTGAGACATTTAATGCAACAATATGGTTCTAACAAATCACAATTAAACATAGGTAATGATGAGCTTGTCGAATACAAAAAAAAATGAAAAATATACCTAATAATTGGCAGAATTATGTAAACGTATTTTATTAAATACTTAAAGTTTATTTAAGCCATATAACTAACTATTTAAATAAACATCATTTAAATTTTGGTATGAACCCTTAATAAAGCCTGTAAAAGGTAATCAAAATCAAACCGAAGTAGCTTTAAAATGATTTACTTAGGTATATCGTTTCCACAGTAAACGCTGTAAATCTCCCATGAAATACACTTGCATATTCAACAAGGTTTCCTCTGGATTTACTTCATATACTGTCCTGGGGTAAGTATCAGCTTGAAACATATTTAGCTTTGTTCCTTTCACTACGGTTAATCTGTCCCGTTTCCTCCCGTGTCAAGTGCAGATAGACTTTTTGGGTCGGGCGTAGGAAGGGTGAGGGGGCGCAGGGTGGACCCCTTCCTGATGATGAAATATTGTACACGTGGTCTGATTTTGAATGACAACGTTTCCTCGGTACGGGAGCTACTTTCAGCGCCACAGTTTATGGCGAATTGAGGATTTGCGAGACGTAATGATCATCCTTTTTTTAACTATATTTTTACATTTTTTCCCAGTGCTTTTAACATAATACCTTTGTGATTTTGGTTTTATTTAAAATTAACTTTACCAACAAGAAGCAGGTACGAGTATAATGGTTATTTGTGACTGTTTACTTGATTGTAACTTAAAGAAAGGTGGAGAGGGTGGGATGGACCCCAGAGGCCGTGTGACCCGTGGCCTTGGCCGGGTTGTTTATTAATTCGTGCCCGATGCCCGCCCTGCAACTCCCCGCCCGCCCTAACCTTAATAGGCGGGTTACACAGCTTTTAAATTCCACCCTGATTTTCAACTTAATCAAGATTTAAAATTATTGTTGAATATTAAAGCAAATGAAAGTTAGGAATAAAAAACAGTATATTTTTCGCGGCAAACCCCGAACACTTTAATCTCCTAGGAGTGTATTGGCGAAGAAGGCCCTACTATTTATTCCCTCTTCTTATTTTCACCTTGCAAATGGTAAATAAAAATGCGGGCGCTCTCTCAATTCTCGCCCTTACAGCTAACATCATACGGTATATTTTTGTTTGAACAGTGGTATCAGTCTTCGGATCGGTCCGCAAACCAGTCAGGTGATTAATTCGCCCCTTACCTCAAGAGGAGATTTATTGGTTCCGCCGTACGCAAAACTGCGGGTAGGTAAAAAATCTCTATCGAAAATTGAATAGAAAAGCCATTTCAGAGGCCGCTGCCAACGAGTGCTGATACGCCTCGCTTTCACGGCTATCTTCCTTTTATGTACCTCGGCGGGTGAGCATTAATACCAACTTGATACTTTCCATCTCAATCATTCTCTGAAAGAAAAGCAAGCGTTGGTGGCCCAGCGGCAAGAGCGTGCGACTTTCAATCCGAAGGTCGCGGGTTCAACTCAGCTCGTATGAGTTTTTCCGAACTTATGTACGAAATATCATTTGATATTTACCAATCGCTTTTCGGTGAAACAAAACATTATTAGGCATCCGGACTAATCAGGACAGATGGCAGTCGCTTTCATAAAACTAGCGCCTACACCACAGTTTGGGATTAGTTGCCAAAGCGGACCCCAGGCTCCTTCAGCCGTGGAATCAGTCGGAAAAACGCTATGAAAAATAAGGAATAAAATAGTTATCTCGTTTTCTATGTCAAATCGTAAAAATGTAAGTTAACTGATAAAGTAAGAATTTTTGAATAATTTTCTAATGAACGCAGAGCTGAAAAGGTAAAAGCACGCTTTAAGTCTGATTATTCCTAAAGCTGGAAAACGAACCCTGTTGACTTCCACAAACTGTAATTTTCGCCGCTTCTTTGTAACTGCGCCATTTTAGTCTTAAATCACATTTACGCCAACAATTCTACATTCTTGAACATCATAAACAAACCATATCAATATCAAACATCCCCGCGAGCAGTACTAACATTTTGTAATATTCTGTGGTTATCGCAAAAAATCGGGACAACCGGAGGCCGACCTGCCGACATTCCCGTAATATGTTTGGGGATGGATCCCTCCCCTTCAGGGGGTTTTTATTTTCGATCTCACCCCGCGTGGACATACGCACACATTGTTTGTTAACGTAAATAACAATAAAACACACTTTTGATTGACTCTTTGTTGATTGGTCTATCGTTGGTATTTTAATAGTGCAGGATTTGTAGATTTTTTAATCATAGCGAAGCGATAGCTGCATTCGGATATGAATGTTTGTTGTAGTACAGATGTACCTAGTCAATGTTTTGCCTTCAAAATTTTTGGGAAAAGCTCGTATTTGTCACGCTACTTCAATCGCAATGCATACTTTCAATACAGACTAACTGACTGAAATAACATGACATGTTCGGGCATTTCCGTTAAAGTACGAAGCCAAAACATTGTGCTTTACATCTGTACGACAAAATTGGGCCAACAATTAACATAATAAATAGACAAACAGCAGCAGGGGCTGCAATCTATGATAATAATCATTCAGACTTCCACGCAGGGCAATCGCCGCAAGCGCTTCTCACTCATGATTACGGGATGCGGACCGTTCCTAAACATATCGAGCTATTTTCTACTTTATAGACGTGAGTAACTTGATATAATTATATTAATATGTCTAATACTCACGGGAGTTTTGGTGAGATGGCGAGGACGACTCTGGAATAGTTTTTTTTGTTTTTTGTTTGCTAAACGTTGTTTAATGTGTAATATTGATAGCGAATTGTGCATTGAACTTAAGAAGAAGTGTGAAGCTAATGAATAATTAAGCCTAAAACGCGTTGACCCACGATTTTAGTCATCACGCAGCAGTACCGGGATCTCAGCTCCCTAAGACACTATTTTGTATCGTTTAATAGCTACCTATACATTTTACAAATAGCGAGGTCAATTACCGATCAACCTGGTCATTCGCAATATGCTATATTTAATACGATATACTGATATTTCGATTTACTTTGACATTGGCAAAATTGACCAACTCTCGGACAGAAGCTATTATTTAAAAGAAGAAGAAGAATAATAATCATTTGCAGGAAACGCCAGCCGAAAAGTAAAAAATGTATGTTTTGGTGAGATTGGCTAGGCATCCAGTTTATTGTATGTACTTGTTTGTTACTTAAACATACTGAGCTAGGGGCAAACGAGTTCTATAATTTAATTTTTGCCATAACTTGACCAGCAAAATTTGTATTTAACTGGTTTACTAGAATTATTTTTGGTTTCATATATTTTACTTTACAAGTAGGAACTTTTTTTCAAAATATAAGAAGTAAGAGGTACAGTCGACCAATTGGAACCCTAGGCCACTGCAGGATTATGTCATAGTAAAACTATAAATCAGATTGTAAGAAATCTCTTAATACTTGTCATTTAGACATGGTTCTAGAGTGCTTAGAGTTCCAATTGGTTGACTGTACTATTATACTTTAGGCACCCATATAGAAAGGAGTATCGAAACCTTAAATTATTTATGACAAAGTTATTAACAACAGCCACTTTCTGTGATTTTAGTAGTCTGTGGTACAACAGATCCTTTGTTCCGGGGCCACATGCCTGCTCACCACGGCTCCATTTCCGGTTTCGATCTCATATCTGTTAGTAGTTTTTAAAACGGAATAGCAAAACCTTCCGATTAATTCACCTTTAATCGATATGCCAGTAGTGACTTCGGGATTTGTTATTGAGTTTAGTTGCACTTTTTCTGAAAATTGGCGCTGGAACACAATACATTAAAGCACGAAGTGTGTATAACATCGTAGTTGCTTAGAAACACGTACTTAATCCAAATTAAAGCTATTAGGTGCATATGTAAAATCCAAAACTGTTATTTAAAAGAAGTAACTTAATATTTGCTACACCTGCAGGGCTAAGATGCCAAGCGGATAGTGTACTTGCTGGGGTAACAGTTTGTCAGTATTTTATGACAATATCTGATAATTCTAAACGGTTATCCACATTTGACAGCAATCGCTGTCGCGCTGTCCGTGAAACTTCTCTGTTCATCAACTTATAACATTATCAGATGACATCTTAGGTCTGTAAATTACTTTGCCACCTTATACGCAATTTAACTTTGTACGCCGCCACCCAATCCTATGATAAGGTGAAACTCACGAACTGCTACTTTTGTGAAACAAATTAAATTATGTAATGAAAATGTTGACTTGTTATTAAATTAGTAACACTACTTTATAAAATCATATCCTACTAAAGAAAATGACCAACAACATCAGAGGCCAAGCCAAGGATCAAACTCGGGTCTACGCGGTCGAGTTTACGCGGCTAACGCCATAACCACTAGGCCAAGGCCACTGGCCTCAGATGGTGTTTGTCTTTAGTATCTGACATCTATTTAAATTCACGACCGGCTGTGTTTGATACTTGAGGAAAATCAGGGTTAAACAGTTCCGACTGATATCATGGTTTAAAAAGTATTTATTACTCCAAATATTCCCAATAATACCAAGGACGCATAGTAGGAGTAAAACAAGGAACGCAACAGACAGACTGGCTCCGGGTATAAACCTGTCGGGGATGGTTGCCAGCGGACAGTCTAATAAATGCAAGTTAGCTGGAAATTGTTTACCTACCGGCGACTGCATTGCGGGACACCGGGCTTGTAAACTCTTCAGATACCGTAAAATGAGGTGAGAAGGATTTGCTAGGGTAGTTGGGTCAGAATGGGGAGAAGAGGGATGGTAGAGGGGTTGGTACTTCTAGACCAGTTGTCATATCGATACAAACATAGTTCATTCTCTTGGCAAGTCATCCTGTTGTAATATTGTGCCAATTCTATCAACTGTCCCATCTCACTCATCCATATCCCTCCTAACTCATACTACGGGATGAGTTGGTATTTATCATTACATTTCTTAGATTATCATTAAAAACTGAAATGAATACAATCGGAACACTTTTTAGTATATAAATTAACATGTTACTTATAAAGTAAATATAAATATTTACATAAAAAGTGTACAAAAAAGCAATTACCTACAAAAGTTCCAATGTAAATTATTAGCCGTTTTTTTATTTTCGTAGGCAGAATAAATTCCTTTCACTAAATTAAACTATCTCAACGACTAAAAATAGTACACCTACGACTGCCGCGAGCCCTAAAAAATGAAAAGAGCAAATGAAACATTAAGGTTGTATACAATTTGAGCCCTAGAAGTCGAACAAGACCGGAAGCCAACTTTGCATTCTGTCTAAACCGGTCACGCGATACTATATTTAACATTTCAGTGTTGACCTCCGCTGACACGGCCTTGCTTATTAGCAAACATTTGGGCAGTCCAAGTCATTCTAAGGCGTATTGTTGCCTACTGTTTGCTGGGTAAACTACGTGGTTATTTTGAATCGTTATTTTGAAGATGACTCACACTAGGACGGTACGGGACGAGGCGGGATGGGACGATATAACAATTTCTATAAAAATAATCACGTGATAGCTTAGACCCCTCGGATGTCATGGGACGTTTCTGTAGCAACTTAAAGATCTTGCCGTCCCGTCCCGTTCTAGTGTGAGTCATCCCTTATTATGTTAACGGTTGTTGGTTGGTATTGTGAATTAGAATTGAATATAACAAGATGTCTATCAAAATTGCGTTTCTCTGAGAAGTTTATTAAGGTGAAGACGTCACTGATGAAGATCTCAGTTCCGCAAGAAATATTGGCACCTTAGACCATTTAACATACCGGACTGGCAATCGACAGGTGTTCCCCTCTGCCGAAAGCATATGAGCTACGATCCTGTTCATTGTATGGACTGACGTTTACCTGACATAGCTATTTGTACATTACGTACGAATAGCCATAAATTTGAGGTTCCCCTCCACCCTCCACCGCAGACTTATTTGTATAGAAAATTACAGACAATGCCAGCGCGGTTGGCTAAATGGTTGGCAAAGTAAATCAATCATTAAATCAACCTTTGGACGCAGTACCTACGTCCAATAAGTTCAAATAGTTCTTAAGACGGCGCAGGGCGTTCAGTGGTGCCCACAATGGGGGGATCGTGTTTTATAATATACCTTTCCTTCTCTATAATTCATGGTATCATCTTTGTAGCTATAAATTATGTGTCATATTCCAATAATTTCTAAATTTTTTGGAATATGACACATAATTTTGATTTACTTATTTTTGGCTTTTTCATTTAAACGGCGAAAAGTGGACACCTTTTTCTTTTTTTAAGTATGTAGGTTATAGAAAACTATATCATATAGACAAAAAGTTGGGAAATTAGTAGGACCACAACGATGATACCACAGACTATAGAGAAATGGAGAGGTTTATTAGAAAACGGAATCGCTCTGCGCCCTCTTAAACATCCCGCAAAAACGTGCAACGCAACGTTTAATCTAGACCCCCTGAGTTTCACAATAGGTACTATTCTTTGCACAGATAGGTGTAATTAAAACGAAATCTGCATACTTTTTGCAGTCCAAATGCAAGTGAAATATTTCCACAGATCGATCACTAGGACAGTCTGCTTATTGTTAGAGAGCGTTACGATTCTCACGAATACAGGCCTTTCACTTGCGACATAAGCTTCCGAAATTTTAATTTCAAGCTAAAATAAACCTTGTGCCTTGGATTTAAGGATAGGCAAAGGTGTCAGTTATGTTTGTGAACTTATTTGGATTTATTGTTGTTGTCCATGCGTGGAGTCATTTTGTATTTGAGTTTAAAGGTCATCATACCTTGCGGTCAAGTATTCCACATAACTCATACGCGCTAAAGAAAAAAGTGGATTAAATACGGATTGATAAAAAGTTTGACTTTGTCCTACTGATTTGTATTAAGTACGTTTAATAATAAGTAACCATTTAAAACTTATTTTAGACTTTACATAATCCTAGAATAAAGTTGTCTTTTGAAAAAAAGTTACTCGTACAAAGCATCCGCATAAAAGCGACCGTTCGAGATATTTGGCAGGGCTTCTTTTTATGTTGTTAAATAATTTTGTCTTGCTGCACTGGGTACTTCTGGCTCTTGGAATGTATGATCTGTGAGAAAGTTAAAATAAACTAAAAAATAAGCTTCTTCTTATTGTCTTACTAGAGCCATTTAGTAGCGTTCCTACATTCCCACCGTTTATTTTAAACATATTTGACGGACGGAAACCTGTCACATCACAATAACCCACCGATTACCTGATCTCGTCATTTTACCTGGCCTCTCGCCCACCACAAACAGACGTATGCGCATATAAACTGTAACAGCACATACTACATTTTGGTACTAGGGCTGCATATTTCGCGCGATTCCCGAACGAGCTCTGAATAAGAATAAACGATTGTTTTTGCGCAGGCGCACCGGATACTCCAGGTTACTATTCTAATGCACCAAAGCTATTTAGAAGAACCGATATAATATCATCTACGGTTATTTATAGACCGCATAGTTTTAAAGATCTATTTATGCTGGGTAGGTATGCATTTGGGAAGCAAAGGGAATGAGCGCAGTTCCTTTCCTGTGAGAATATCGGGGCCGATTTTTTACCAAAAAGCGGATGTCCTTCGATCGACCGGTTATGAAAGGTGTTGAACATATGTCTGGGTCGGTTCTAACTGGCGTGAGGGGTGATTTGGCCGAATGTTGTTAGCGTGCATCGAGTTGCATACAAAGTGGCATTAAATGATTAGGGTTTAGCTTAGTCACGCTTTTCCAAAAATTGGTATGTTAATTCATAGACTGACTGTGAATTAATATACCATTTTTTGGAGAGATTTGCATAGGGATCTTACCATGACGTCTTAACGCGGTTCAGTTTAGGTTTTTAACTGTGCTCAGTTGTGTCAATGCTGCCTGGAGAGTAGCAGCTGGAGCAAAGTGCAAGGTGCAAGTGAGAAACACTTTTGAACGGATCCTGGGACGCCTGACGCGACGCCTCTAGACATGGTATCCTAAGCGACTGCTTTCGTAAATCCATCACTAGTGTATCTTCAGCAGTGGGATGTAAGTATGTAGGTACAATTTAAACGTTTATTTTATGTAGGAGCTACATACCGTAACGCAAGCTGTTTACTCTGTTAGCCATAAGATCTGTGCAAGCGTCTTGCGGCGCGACCACGGGAGCGGAGAGTAGAGTGGCCTGCAAACTGCAGTATCCATACCATCTGAACAGCGCCAACACTGTATACGTTTGTCTTTGGCACCTGCAGAATCTGCCGCTCGTGCGACCATTCAGCGGATATACTGCGAACATAAAAATTTGATCATCTGTACCGCTCTTAAATCTCCTAATGATAAAGAAGCAAATATACGCAGTTACAGGCCCGTTTGCACACCAATACGAATGCCGCTGTCTTCGTTTAGTGCAGGTTTCACCTGCCGCACCTGTCCGCACTTCGCACGTGCCTAATGATTGATCACTTATCACACCGGTTAATCACGCCGATGCGCATACGCCGCACCGCTCCAGTGGGTGAGCAAGATAGCACTTTGCACGTAGCGTTGTTCCACTCGCACACCGGAGCAGCGTGCGGGTAAGCTTTAGCTATGGAGAAAGACTTACGGATGACTCACACTAGAACGGGACGGGACGGGGCTAGACGGGAAAATCTGACAATGTCTATATAGAAAGCGTCACGTGACATCCGAGAGTTCCGAGTTACTCGTATCACGTGATTCTTTCTATATAATTTGACAGATTTTCCCGTCCCACCCCGTCCCGTCCCGTCCCGTCCCGTCCCGTGCTAGTGGGAGTCATCCTTGAAGCATTATTTTCAAACCATATTACGTTAATATCATTTGCAGGCACTTGTAATGTGCTTCGACGTCGTCCCCATGGCGACTACTGGTATGCAGAGTATGACACTCGTTAATTATGGGCATATATTTAATTTAATAACAAGCTTTAGATCGTATTTAAAACTTACATACATATTACTACTAGAGTTCAGCATCAGCTCCATCTTGTGAACTGCTCTCCTAATTGCTCGTTAACATGAGTCGATTAACGAAAACAGTTTCACCAAACCTGAGTTCCATTAGGTACTGCCAGGGTTTAGCATCAGCTCCATCTTGTGAACTGATCTCCCAATTGCTCGTTAACACGAATCAAATCATGAGAACAGCAGTCGCCTATGTTGCACCAAACCTGAGTTCCACTAGGTACTGCCAGGGTTTAGCACCAGCTCGATCTTGTGAATTTCTCTCCTAATGGCTCGTGAACACGAGTCGAATGACGTAAGTAGAAGTCGCGTATGTTGGACCAAACTTGAGTTCCACTAGTTACTGCCAGGGTTCAGCATCAGCTCCATCTTGAGAACCGCTCTCCTAATTGCTCGTTAACACGAGTTGAATGACGAAAACGGAATTAAGTTTCACCAAACCTGAGTTCCATGAGGTACTGCCAGGGTTCAGCACCAGCTCGATCTTGTGAATTTCTCTCCTAATTGCTCGTTAACACGAGTTGAATGACGAAAACAGAACTCTCGTAAGTTTTACCAAACCTGAGTTCCATGAGGTACTGCCAGGGTTCAGCATCAGGTACATTAATTCCTCATGATATCCATCATCAAAATATAACTAAAATCAAATAGGACTACCTCGAAGGCATTTCGTAACAAACAAAAGATGAATATCTCAAATCAGAAGATACAGCTGGGGCCCGCGAATTATAGAGCAGTTCCTCTTTGACATCCCTGGTAGTCATCATCAGGTCTACTCCACCAAACTGATAGATTTTGTAAAGAAATGCTCGAGTTTCTCAAGAAAATACCCAAATTACTATGCATGTGACTTTCAAATTTGAGAAACTCTCTCAGTTCCTCATGGATCCCATCATCAGAATGGATTTTGAAAAAAACGGGACCAACCTGGAACCATCTACTTTCAGAAAACAAAAAAAAATTCAAATCGGTTCAGTAATGACGGAGTTTTGAGGTAACATACATTAAAAAAAAACAGAGGAATTGAGAACCTCCTCCTTTAGAAATATTGAAGTCGGTTGAAAATAGTCTAAAAGCAGACAGTTAATGACGTGTCCTATTTTATTGTGTGTGTGTTTTATTTAGTTTAATTAAATTTAAGATTGAATACTGTATTACTAAACCTCTATGGACTCAGAGTCTGAAAATAAATGTTTTAAATTTGAATTTTCTCTACTATAGTAATAAAAATAAGATGAATAGTTCTGTCATACTACATAAGTACGCCCCGTTTAAGTTTCGTGTGTATTCATGAAAACTGAAACTTTTTAATTTTTTTATGACATCGAAACGTATAATTGGACTTGCCTATGTATTTTCAATCATAGGCACTAAATTACATAAAAAATGTGGCGTTCTCAGGCTAAAGGTACCACATTGTCGGTTGTTGATAAGGCTGAATTCCAAGTGAATATGTATGACAGTAGAGCCTTGTCAATAACTATAATATGTAAGATACGATAAAATTGAATTTACCTCCAGCAAAAAGGTTTGTCAATGAATATTTTCAACTGGCTGTCGTAGAAATAGCAAGTAGGTACCTAGTTGAGTGACTTTAATATTGTGCATTTAAACAATTTATACATAGCTATCTGCTAGACTTCACACATAAACAGTCTTAAATATAGCACAACTGTGCTAGTTTAAAAATAGATCGATTGGTAAAAATAAAAACACGCTAAGCGAGAATCGTGAACGACGGGTTCAGTAGGTACCAATAAGTTCGTAATAATTTAGGTACTTTATTATAGAGTAGGGTATAAACTGTAAATAATCATCAGAAAATTCTGTTTCCAATTGTCAATTAGCTCAAACTATTTATATTTAAATTCGTGCACAGCTTTCTCAACATGCCCATGTAAGATAATACAAATCTTAAAGATGGCATGAATATAGCATGAATATGGCATGAGTATATATAAGTTAGAGGTCAATTAAAGTTTTTATATAATATGTATATTATAGGTATTAGATTACGTTGATGACCCGGTGGCACGGCAATTTTCAATGTGAAGGTCGCGGGTTCAAACCCCGCCTCGAGCCAATGAGTGTTTCAGAAAGAGTTTTATGTACGAAAAAACTAAATCTTTTGATATTTACCAATCGCTTGTGGGTGAACGAAGCATCGTGAGATAACCGGACTAATCACAATAAGGCCTAGCTTACCCTCCGAGTTCAAATGTCAGATAGCAGTCGCTTTCTTAAAACTAGCGCCTGCGTCTACGCCAAAGCGGGGACCTATTTTTACCGCCTTCCCATCGCCGAACCGCATCTCACGGAACCCTATAAAGGCGTGTGCATCGACACCGGGAACAAAAGGTGCGCGGACACGTGCCCGCCGCATCTGCTCCTGCGCATATGTGTATCAGGGTTAATAGGCTAATGCTAGGCATGACGTTCTAACCTATTCGTTCTTACATTTGCAAGTACGATAAGATAAAGTTATTTACTAGGACGTTTGTAACCTAATTGTGTTATCTATTTTTTTAATCAATTTAAACATGGGCAAGTGCTCAACCTGTAGATTATTTCCAGAATTAGACCTTCAATCAATTATTAAAAAAATACTGCCCATGTTATCAATTAATTCGGTTTTTTTTACAGTCATAATCAATCAATTTTCAAATTTCACTCGTGGTCATTTCGCTAGTTATCTGTAGGTTAGAGATATAATCATGTTTTTAAAAACACTATTAGTTTTTTCCATAGGTAAATCTACTATTTGTACCTATGGACACTAAGTACCTACCTATGGACGCCAATGTACCTATGGACAACATAGTTTCCAACACCATAAACGTCTATAAAAACGTAATTAATAGGATGAAAGTAGATCATCAAGTAATTTTAATTATCCTTTCAACTTAAAATATATTATTATATGTATTTCGTTTCTATATATTACAATAGTCTTAACAAAATTCTTAAGTACAGTTATTGTACTTTAAGAAGCCTCCAAAGTCAACAGAAATATCAAATTTTTTGTTTGACACTTAAAATTTATAAACAAAACGTGATCTTATCTTTTCCTTTTTGCATTGCAATATTCATGATATAGGTACCTACTTAACTCGATCACAGACTAATTTGCACCACCTAGAGTTAGTCACTAACCCGCAGTTGAGCTGTCAAATTCCATACAAAAAAACGCTTAACGCTGGGTTACGTGGCTAACCCCGGGTGGTGCAAGTGGCCCTTAGTAATAACAAATTGCAGACTTTAGAGTTTTGTATTTTCAACCGACTTCAATATTTCTAAAGGAGGAGGTTCTCAATTCGTCTGAATTGTTTTTATTTTTATTTTTTTTAATGTATGTTACCGTAAACCTGGGTTACTTTGATCAATTTTGAAGTTTGACACTAATTTCTGACGATCCCATTATACATAAAAACATGAAATTAAAATATTATTATCGGTTTTTTCTCTTCTTTCAATACACAAAATAAAAAAAAATTATGGACTTATAGTTTTGTCAAAAAAAAAAGACACGATCAAAGTTATATTGAGAACTTTAAAACTACCACTTTTTTACCTTTTTTACAATGAAAGTACAAACTAACTCCGTTTAAAAGCTCGTAAAAAATAAAAAAATAAAAATCGGTTAAGTACTTTTTCCACTGTGGTCTCTTTTTTCAACCGCCATACATGCAAATATTTTTTGCGTTCCGTGCCCTGTATTTCTGTCGAGTTTACTTTTCCTCCTTTTTTTACCTCGTTATTAGGAAATCTGTTTGACTTCCTTTTCACCTCGATCCACCCATTATTATCTGCTTTATTGACGTTGAAATCCGTCGATTCTGTTGTCTTCAATTCAATACAGATTTCTCAGTAAATTCCAATGTAGGCCGCTTCTCCACCGCCGGCAAACTCGCTTGCTTTGTGGCCCCATCGCTCTGTTGTGAACTGGTAGTAGCGACTGCTGCGGTCACTGCGGGTAGATTTTTTGAACGTTAACGTTTACGGTACCTCAGAACTCCGTCATTATTGAACCGATTTGAATTTAATTTTGGTTTCTTAAAGTAGATGGTTCCAGGTTGGTCCCGTTTTTTTCAAAATCCATTTCTGATGATGGGATCCATGAGGAACTGAGGGAACTCCTCAAATTTGAAAGGCACATGCATAGTAATTTGGGTATTTTCTTGAGAAACTCGAGCATTTCTTTACAAAACTTACCAATTTGGTGAAGCAGACCTGACGATGACGACCAGGGATGTCAAAGAGGAACTGCTCTATAATTCGCGGGCCCCAGCTGTATCATTCATCTTTTGTTTGTTACGAAATGCCTTCGAGGTAGTCCTAATTGATTTTAATTATATTTTGATGATGGATATCATGAGGAATTAATGGAGCTGATGCTGAACCCTGGCAGTACCTTATGGAACTCAGGTTTGGTACTTACGAGAGTTAGATAGATAGATAGATAAAATCTTTATTCACACCCACAACATACATGGCATAAAGCACAAAAAAAATTTACAAAAAAGGACATGCATGCAATTTAAACACTAAAAAACAGAAGTACTTATTAATAACAAAAATAGCCATGTGTGTTCTGTTTTCGTCATTCAACTCGTGTTAACGAGCAATTAGAGGAACAGTTCTCAAGATGGAGCTGATGCTGAACCCTGGCAGTAACTAGTGGAACTCGAGTTTGGTCTAACATACGCGACTTCTACTTAGGTCATTCGACTCGTGTTAACGAGCCATTAGGAGAGAAATTCACAAGATCGAGCTGGTGCTGAACCCTGGCAGTACCTAGTGGAACTCAGGTTTGGTGCAACATAGGCGACTGCTGTTCTCATGATTTGATTCGTGTTAACGAGCAATTAGGAGAGCAGTTCACAAGATGGAGCTGATGCTAAACCCTGGCAGTACCTAATGGAACTCAGGTTTGGTGAAACATACGCGTGTGCTGTTTTCGTTAATCGACTCATGTTAAAGAGCAATTAGGAGAGCAGTTCACAAGATGGAGCTGATGCTGAACCCTGGTAGTAATATGTATGTAAGTTTTAAATACGATGTAAGGAAAATTAACAAAATAAAAACATAAATTAGCAATACGCTAATATACGCTTTCTTTAACTTATACAGGGAAGTCCAATTGAAGTCGGTTTTTTTTTCTTTAAAATTATTTTGGATAATATCTCACTGATAACTTCTCAAATAGCTACAATCAGATATTTTCTCTCGTTTTCTTTCGTATACTTTTCGAATATGTGAATGATGTTAGTCTATGGTTATTCGTTTTTTCGGTTATTGTATAGTATACGTAGTGTCCAAAATGGTACAATTACCCACAGGTACAGCACTTGCCCCTACGAATGGGTCTGAAACGTCTTACATTGGCGACAACCAACCACGTAAGTAGTTACCGAAAAACGCCACCCAATTTTTTATTTAAAGGTCATTGGAAGAATAATTAAAATACAATTATTTTTATTAATAATTTATATATTTATAGGTTTCCCATACAATTGTGAAAGTTGTGAGAGACAATGGACCGTGTAGGCACTAGGTATATAAACTGCACCTACGAGTAAAATACTGCACCTAAAATTACTGGTCGGCTACCACTTATCTGAATGACCTGCGTCGTGCGTAGCTAAGATGCCAATCGCTCACGCTTAATAACGTATCGTAGCGATTTTACTATTTTTTTTTACCTATACCACGTTTCAGTCGATTGAAATGATACCTACTTAAATCAATAACAATGATTTTCCTTATTTGTACAGCTGTTTTGCAGAACGATTACCCAAGTACGCATCGATCGCATATTATACGCTGAAATGAGATGTCTTGTTATTTTAAATATTCTTGGTTATGTAGAGGAAGATTGACGTATATTACCAATTCCGGTGTACCGGAGCAACGCAATCAGAACGGCTGCTAAAGGCATGTAGCCTCTGCCAAGCTGTCCAATAATCCGGACAAATAAATAAAAAAATAAATTGCATATGGAATATGAGGCAGCGACTAAAAAGAAGAGACGTCGAATAAGCTAATTTTTAAAATACGCAGTATGAGTGTACGCAGAGCAGCCGTCGCGGCCGGACGCATGACTAAAGGGCACGGTTTGTTCCGAAACATGCCGAAAAAAAAAACTACTTACCTAACTGTTAGAACATGGCTAAACAGTAAAATCATTTATTCTCGAAATATATACAGTAAGTGTAAATTACCTAACTACCTACCTCTACCTACCTTAAATCTAAAGTAGGTCCTTGAGGCATTGTATTGGCTAAACCAAAACAATTACCTACATAAATCTAGCATTTTATACTCCATCGATTAACGTTTTGCCATAAAGTGGGCCCATTCCACCATACCACCATGTTACGTACGGTCAAGTGTAAACATATGGGTGAGCGCATCTTACTCAAAAATATCTCCCACCCATAGCTCTTATTTGGGCGGACTAAGGTCTATGGGACATACGAGTACTAATTTCATATTTATTAATTAGTTGCATACAACCATATTTTTTACACTTGACTGAATATTTACTAAAAAACATAACCTAGACCCTTATCAGACATAAGGGCAGCTGTCTGACCGATGAGTGAGACATTCGAACATTCATTTACCTTTGATAGTGAAAGGTACGACCACTTTGTCGCTTGTTGATAAGGTTGATTTCTAAATGAATCTTTATGGCGGAAAGAGGTGTAATTTACCTACTACAGAAAAAGTGACCGAGGCCCCCGGTTGCCAAGGCTGGGATTGAACCAACGACCTCCTGCTTTCGCGGCTGACACCCTAACCACTAGGCCACCCGACCACGGCGGCCAGAGTCCGAAATTTCCTAAGTAGGTATATGCAATCCTTTCTTATTTTTTTGAAACGCTTATGGTGCATTCCGCCACTCTTACAGCTCAGACTTACGTGATGTCCTTCTTGATAATCTTTACAGATTATTTTCAATTAGAAGCGAGAGATGGCGCCACCGTACTGTACAATTGTAAAACATGAATTAATTAATTTATTAATTATAATAAATTGATAGAGGAGAGTCATTTACTACAAAATATAGTTATCTGTATAAGTATAAACTTATAGTGAAGCCATTGCTGTTTCCGTGTTTCCGCTACAATTTAAACAAATCTAGTCGGGTGTAATATTTCAGTAGTATTATAGCATCAATAAAATCTAACTACCTGCCAACACGACATTAAACACTTTAAAAACCTATAAAACCACATTTTTACACCCGTTTTACACTAATTGATATTATTCACGAATAACATTATTAACACAGAAACCTGTTGACAAAAGATCACGAAACTAAAATGCGTAAATATATTTACTAAGTAACTTGATAATTTATTCTTTAATAGGGAATATTCACTATTTTTTTAAATACTGTTGGATGATAGCTTTTATCATAAAAATACTGTAAAATAAATTTCAGCGCATAATAACTAAAATTTAGTAGATAAATCTTCTTTCAAAAACTCCAAATAAAAACGGGCGTTTGAAACGCCCGCCATTCCGACAAGCTGAGCCGTGACGTCATTTCTCATCTAAGGCCGGCACACAGTCTGAATCAGGGCCTATAACACGAAAATCGAACGATTGCGATTTATACCTCCGTCTCTGTCACACTTGCATATTAGAGTGAGAAAGAAGTTTCCCGTCAATGCCAATTTTCGATGTTCGTGGTAGGCATGCAGATTACGATGCATAATTACAATTATATTGTGAATTAATAATGCATAAAATTACGTACAATTTAGATATTGCTCACACGTATCCTGATTTTTTCAGATATAATAAATTTCTCAGATCAATTGATGTGAATTAAGATTATGATTTATGAACGTGTTTGATCGGCCCAACATAACCTAAAAAATGTTTATTATTTAATTAGTCTTGTATTGTTCAGCCGATTGTGTTTACATTTACAATGGAAAACGACATACAAGTCATAAAACCGCTTTAAAGATGGGATATGTATTGGATTGTGCCAAAATGCAAAAATATGAGTAGCAGAACGAGAAACACTATCTTATGAAGGAAATTCCATACGAGAACATGTATACAATTTGACACAGACGATTCACGATTCGCATGCTTTTTTTTTAATGATCTGGATACTAGTGCTTCTGTGCCGGCTGTACACCAAACATTTGAGAAACCGAGACGCGAGATTACATACAGCGGCTCTCTGTTCATTCGCGTTCTTGGCTTGGTGTACAGACACCACTATCCAATGACGTCACACTCGACGTCACAGCGTTTTAACCGTTTGTAATTTCACACATTTTTTTGCACTTTTCAATAATTATTTTCACAGCTAAAATAAAATAAAATTAAGAAATTTTGATAGGGATATAATGCTGAACCAACATAGTTTCTGAGAAAAAAATATAAGCCTTATCTATTTCAAGTGCATATAGCCTATTGTTAATATTGTATTGAGATGAGCGACATGCCGGCACCGAGTTACGGTTACGGGTTCGAGCCAAACGGTTATCCAAAGCCATGGTATTCTGATATTAATCTTTATACATAGTAGCTAAGGTTGATATTGGCATGATTGTTCATTTGTGACTCGCCGTCAACAAACTCGCACCACGCTATCTGGCTTATCATTTGTTACTCTGAAATGAACTTTAATATGATACACTCGAGGTAGATATTGGTATAATCTCCGTTATCTGTGGAAAGCGACTTGGCAACAGCGCGTGGATGTGGCGAGCGTGTTGTCTCGCTCACACCTGGCCTGTCGCTACGCTGTGGCGTGTCTTGCCAGTGTTGATCGAGTTGAGTGAGAAGTTACATTGCGCTTCAAAACGAGATAAGATTACTGGATTTATGTAAGTTTAACTTGCGATTTATCTATAATTGAAATGCACTGTGAACAGTTGTACCTAGTCTATTAATTACCTATGTTTGTTACTTACCAACTTAAGTATTAAGTCGTCCCGTAGTGCCTATTGTACCTAATAATAAGGGGCTTAATCACCGAACTCAAAACAGTCACAAGAACTTGTTTTATAACGCAAACACTTAAAGAAATGCTGTTGTTGTAAGAGTATGTACTACATTTTTATAGGTTTAAGTACCTATATAAGTGTATAGCGTCTGTTTAGATGAAGAGATTTTTAAGCTACATACCTACCTATTTATTACAGTTAAAGTCCGACTATGCTAAGTATTCTAGATTTTGATAGCGCAGACTGTGAAAAAAAACTGTGTGTGTGAGTGTGTGTTAAGTAAACGTCATAATTTCATAGAATGTTGACGTTTAAAATGACACTTTAATGTTTAGCAACTTTAGCAGTTTATTTGCTTGGAAGATATAACATGGTTTGATTCTACATAACTGTCTGTTGTTATTTAATTATATAGTAGTTCTACTCCAGTACTTCAATCTGTCAATTAGATGACTGTCAGCGATATTAAAAAAGTATACATTACTCGTATAACGTTGTCTTTGGTATTCCATAAAACCACTGTAAAGCGATGCCGTAATGGATTTTCATACAATATATGAACACTGTTGTTTTTTTTTAATTTTCTTAGTTTGCAGTGTTAGCATACGTCTTCTGCATTCTGCCACCTTTCGAGATTTTGCTTGGTTCTCTATTTTAGCTGGCATAGAAAAGCTAGCGTAGGTATGCAACAGCTCATAAGTGGTTCTTAAAATTCTCGGGTCTATTATTACATAACTCGACTACGTCTCGTTTTGTTCTCGACGACGAAACGTTCTCGAGTTTTAAGAACCCTTATTATATCACTGTTGCATAAACTACTATTACCGATGTGTCAGTCAACTACTATAATTATATTGAGCTCTTCGTACGAAATAAATATTAGGATTACGTGTACATTATTGGACAAATTCAACTAAGTTGACACATTTATTGGGAAACTGTGCATAAATTGGTATTATTGTGACTGTTGTTTTGTAAATTCCACCTTTTTTTTTTACCTTCTTCTTCCTAGCGTTTTTCCCGGATTATGCCACGGCTCGGGGAGCCTGGGGTCCGCTTTGGCAACTAATCCCAAGATTTGACGTAGGCGCTAGTTTTAAAAAAACGACTGCCATCTATCTGACCTTCCAACCCAGAGGGTAAACTAGGCTTGGGATTAGTCCAGTTTCCTCGCGATGTTTTCCCTTACCGAAAAGCGATTGGTAAATATCAAATGATAATTCGTACATAAGTTCCGAAAAACTTACTGGTTACAGGATTTGAACCCGAGACCTACGGATTGAAAGTCTCGCGTCATACCGCTGGGCCACCAACGCTCTAATTTTAATTTTGAGAAATATAGTTTCTGATTCTCGCTCAACTTACATATTTGTGCAAGCAGGATTCATGTGAGGAAAACATTCAGTAACAAATACATCGCAAAAATTTAAAATATTAATGCCACTTCTTGTCAACTCCAGAATTGATTTATAGGGCTCCGTACCCAAAGTCTAAAACGAGACCCTATTACTAATACTAAGGCTCCACTATCCGTCCGTCCGTCTGTCCCCTCGCTGTATCTCATGAACCGTGACAGTTAGACAGTTGAAATTTTCACAGATGATGTATTTTTTTGCCACTATAACAACAAATCCTAAAAAATAGAATAAAATGAATATTTAAGGGGGCTCCCATACAACAAACGTGTTTTTTTGCTCTTTTTTGATAAAGGCGATAGTCTGCCTATCGCCGTTATCAAATACTTAAATATTCCCGGAATATGTAGTTATATATTCACTTTAAAAATAAATCATTAAATAAAATAAAAAAAATATTGAAGGGGGCTCCCATACAACAAACGTGTTTTTTTGCTCTTTTTTGATAAAGGCGATAGTCTGCCTATCGCCGTTATCAAATACTTAAATATTCCCGGAATATGTAGTTATATATTCACTTTAAAAATAAATCATTAAATAAAATAAAAAAAATATTGAAGGGGGCTCACATACAACAACGTGATTGTTTTTGGCGTTTTTATTCATCGTACGGAGCCCTTTGTGCGCGACTCCTACTCGCACTTGACCGGTTTTTTATCTACATTCCTATAATACCCATACAGAAGATACTATAAAGACTACTAATGACCAGGAACTAGGTTTTTAATTATAATTGCCATTTTATGTTGTGTAGGTATAGATAGGTCACATGGACGTAAATGGTCTGTTTGTGTACCATTATTATCAAAGAATACACGTGTTCACGTACATTTTTAATTACCCCTGGTTATAGAAATGGCACGTGTAAAGTAGTAGTATGATTATGTTTCTGTGCATAGTTTTTTTGAATATTAATCGTTTTTTAGCTTTTAATTGTCGTTATACAATAGGTTTTCCTCTTAAATACATATCTATAAAATATATTTATAAAGTTAAAACACGCGTACACATAAATCGATCTTACGAACTTTCCATTGATACCACTACCATGTAGGTATGTAGATTTAACTACAAAGGCTAACTCAAGTTAACTAACTTTGCCCCTTACGGGGATCCAAAATTGTTAACATAATTTGGAATCAATCAGTCCAGAGCTAAAATATGGATCAACATTCCATGACCTTTCTAATATCAGATTACATAATTAACACATTTTTTGTACGCAAAATCTCATTGACATTGCATAACCTTTATTGCCCCCGCTTGTTTGACTAGGTCGAGGTTATTATTGTATATACGTTGACTAAAAAACACGCCCATAATTTTTTTTTCTAGTCCCAATATGCGGATCGATATTTTAAGACATGACTAATATATTGTATTGTTTATTTTTTAGCATAAGATGGACAGCCAAAGCTTTATACTAGGCTTCGTAAAGATCGTGGAGAACCACCCAGTGCTGTACGACCAGAAACTGCCTCACCGCACAACTCATATCTGTAGCTTGACGTGGGAGAAAGTCGCAGAGGAAGTCAGGGAGAAGTTACAGGAAGAATGCACCGGTAATCTCGTATAGGGCAGGTGACCTCCGTGCCATCACGTGACGTTTTCTGTAGAAATTAACACGGCATCCCGGCCCGATTCGGCGTCAGTCATCCTTTAATACTTTCTCTGTTCGTCGTCGTTTACCAGTTTCCTACATACCGAATATTACTTTTCATTACTTGACAATAAACAATCGTCGTGAGTATCAAGATTTTCTCTCTTCTCACCAGAATTTAAGACAGCGAAAGAGAGAAGAGGTAAGGTACCTCACCTCGAAATTCTTCACGCTTGCTGCGCGAATCGGAAATAGAGGCACCAAGTCATAAACGCTAGGAGCTTTTTAAAGTTTATCTCTTATTTGGATTGGCAAGATTGCTCTCGTTGTGTTGAAAAAAGCACCTTTAAGTAGTTAAGTGAACTTCTTTGACTTCTCTTCCCATTACATAGCCAAATATTAGAAAACGTATAATTTTTCAAATTGATGACCACGATAACTTTAAAATTAGTGAAAAAAAAAACTGATGTTAAACTGACGTTACTGATGAGAAACATATTAGCTTTATTAAGCTTTTTCTTCTGTTTTAGTTGAAGAATTAAAGGCAAAATGGAAAGGAATACGTTCATCTTATTCCAGATTTAAAAGGAAAATAGAAAAAAGAAAGGATTTCAGCTCGAAGCAATACTATCTCTTCGATTCATTGAACTTCTTGCGTCCGCATACAAAGCACAGACAAACGTAAGTATTTAGTTTTTTTTGTATTTCAATTAAAATCGTCATCATTAGCAGTGTATTAAAGTCTGTTCCTAAGCACAAAACTCTTCATCGCATGAATAAGTACGAACCTCCTCATTTTATGGCACCCCAGTGCGGGTTTGGAATAAAATACTTTTAATTTTTTCAAAGAGTTCAAAGATTTATAACATCACAAAAATCCTATGTTATTAAAAAACTAAACAGTTGTAAAATATTTTTTTGTCAAAAATTTGATTTTTGACAAGTACAAGCTTTTATCGCTGACTGTCCTTTGGTTATGGTACCATCCATAACATTGTATTGTCATTCAACTTTCATAAGCATGTAAAGTTTCGGCTTATTCGAATAACGGCAAGTTAGTCAAATTCAGCTTGCAAGATTTGACCCTAACAAACACACATACGTTTCAAGTTAAATAAAAGCATGTAAAAATTTAACACTGTAACGTAGATCAATAAAAGTACCTAATGGTATTTTACAGGTCACAGTCAGGAGCGGAAAAGCTTGATGGTTATCAAAGCAGTGATGTTGATGATTGGGATTCTGAAATGACGATACAGATGTTGACCGGAGACACGACAGATAATAAATTGAATAGTCACAGCCCCAAAGCTTCGGTATCAATGCCAGTATGCATAGGCGACAATTTTGTATACTCCTCAGTAAAAATAGAACCGATAGATGATGACCAACTAGTGGATACTACAGATGCTTCTAACGATGGCAGCCAGTTACTTACAGATAGCGAACGTGCATTAAAACGAAAGAATCATGTCAACGTCTTTGAAGCTACTCCTAAAGTACAAAAAACTGAAGAGAACACAGACCTGCAATTCTTCAAAAGTATATTGCCCGATATTGAACACTTTACAAAATCTGAAAAGAGGAAGTTTAAGATGGGAGTATTGAAATTGATAGATGACATTGAAAATAACCGACAAGTTGGTCAGGATCCATAAACTGTAACCACAACCAAAGTAAAATAGAAAGTCATTACTGAAGACAAAGCAACATTGTTTAAACAATAAAACTACTTAGGTATATCAACTTGTGTACGACTTTATCTTCAAAATATTGTTAAGATTAGGTGTTATATCACCTACTCTTATCACTTACATCACTTTGGAGGAATAAGGAATGACAAACATCACGTGACATCCGAGGGCTCCGAGCTGTCATTATGATTCTTTCTATAGAAATTGACACATCGTCCCGTCCCGCCCCGTCCCGTCCCGCCCTAGTGTGAGTCATCTTTTACACATGCTAATCAGTCAGTAAACGTTTAAGATAAACCAGGCGTTGTTATCTACTTCCTCCTTCCGTTTTTCATTCCTTCCAACAGGCTCAGGGAGCCCGGGATCCAACTCCAGGGGGGGATGAAAACTGATCCCAAGATTTGGAGAAAGCGCTAGTTTTAGAAAAGTGACTGCTATCTGACCTTCCAGCTCATAGGGTAAACTAGGACCAATTAGGCCTAGTTTGCTCGATTACCTCACGATGTTTTCCTCCACCGAAAAGTGATAGATAAATGTCAAATGATATAGTTAGGTATACTAAGCTCCGAAAAACTCATTGGTGCGAGCCGGGGTTTGAATCGGCAACCTTCGGATTGAAAGTCGCACGCTTTACCGCTGTAGCGTGCTAGGCCACCATCGCTCGACCATACCGGGCGTTGTTATATTTACAGGTACCTACCTAATTACTCAGTTGATAAGGTTTATTTCTACACGAATCTTGGTGACATTCGCGCCTTATTGGAAACCGATAAAGTGGTACCTTTACTAAAAACAATCACAAATGGGTTTCTCAGGAGCATCGGGTATCTATCTTTCTCCGTTTTTGATAAATGTTTTTTAAAACCTGTGAACAAACTGTAAATACATTTTTCGTCGTCCGGGTTATCACCCGTTAATTTCCTTCCGTATTCTTAAATAATATGCAAATGTAGCAGGGAGGCTCCCGATATATGAGCTGGCAGCTCGGCGTCCCTCATTTCCATGTAAATGAGCGCGGGCAGTCTCGGCGGCGTCTTCTGCCGCTGCGCTAATTACAGAGCACATGCTTACGGTCACATCGACACATCTCCCAGACACTTTCTAGTCATCTAACTTAGTTTCCAGTCATGTGTCATCTCAATACACTTTTCGTTTGGCCCTTTCTGTAAACTATTGTCATCTTGGCTTACGGCGCTTGGTCTCCAAATACCAAAATGATTGTCATTAAATAGTCCCGACTCAGTTCGATCTTAGCCCTGGTCTAGAGACCTACCGCCACTCACTTCTTTCGTTCGTTCGTCTATTTACATCTCTATCGCTCTATACGCAGGAGCGTATATGAGTGATGAAGAGCCCAATAGACGTACGTACAAAAGAAGTGGTTCGTGGTAGGCTTCCTGCTGTCGGAGTGTAGCTGCTATCCTACAGTCTCTCACTTTGTACTCAGGGCCTAACGAGTAATGTCAATGGAGGTTAATTTCGTCATAGAAACTTATCCGTCTAATACCTACTCGCCTGCATGCAATATAAATATAATACGCAGCTGCCGATGAACTCAGCACGCCTACCACAAACATCGAAAATTGGCATTGACGGCAAAACCTCTCAATATGCAAGTGTGACAGAGATGGAGATACAAATCCGCAATAGCCAAATAGCCTGCTGCTTATCGACTGAGTCGGTAGTGCTGCTGCCTGTGCGAGCATAAGACGGATTAGTCCCTATGACAGAATTAGCCATTGAACTTACTGAAAAATCTAGTTAATGTTCGTATTTTGCATCTCTTTCGCTGAAAAGAGAGAAAGTCATATTTTGGATTTTTTAATGTTTGCGTTTTAATGTGTTGTTTGCGGTAGGCTCTCTCAGACCTAAACTTAGCGCTGTGTAAAAAAGTGCACGTGTGGCAGGCAGTGTAGTGCTATATATAGGTACGTATACGTATATGTGAATACTACCATTATTCTGTTATCCACAACTATGCCGTGCACTAGGAATCCGTGATTAGATCTCCGGTTTCCTGACAATATTGTAGGTATTACTGAGTAGTTAATGTAGGTATTGGTACATATTAGTACGCCATTCCAGTGAACTGTTTGCGGGAGGTGCGTTCTAGGAAATAATTATGGAACCAGAGTGAGCTTAATTGTACTTTAAATGAGCTGCGCAGTTTCGTAATTAGGTGATGCAGTTAAAATAAAAAACAAAATTGTTTGCTAAACGTGTGGAAAGTTTGAGAGTTTTCTGCTGAAATTGTGCGCGTTTGGGCTCATGTTGTAATCACGTGAGATTTTTTAGAATTTTTTTTTTTATACTTCCCAGTTTTCTTTCAGTTTTTTCCTTACTTCGCTTTGTACAGTAAATCCAAAACCCAACTAAACAGGCTTCCAGCGCAGCACGAAACTATTCCAACAATGAAGAACGTAACGATCTCATAAGGATTTAACAGTGTAATCAAGTTGGCAATGACATGCGTTGATTGGACTATTAGGCTAATTAGTTTCCATGCGTGGCTTACATGTAATTAACAGTGTATTGGTGTGTTATGATTATTGAATTTTGGAAGTTGACAAGTAATTTAGCTGTTTGTTTTGACTTTTAGATCTATAGTATTATAGTGTTTTGTTTTTATGTTAGTTGGTTTTTTATCAAAAGTCAAAGGAAAACGAGGTGGTTAGTCAATAATCACGGTGTTTTCGACCCAGGTTCATGTTTGTTTACTAAGTATTTGTTCAACTGAGCACAGTTAAGGACCTAAACTGAATCGCGTTAGGCGATCGTCGTAAGGCCCCTGAGCCGTTCCAAAGAGTATTCTTCATTCTCGCTCTATTATAATTACAATAATTAGCATTTTAAATAATTAAAACGCAGGTCAACGAAGAAGGAAGACTGCTTAACGACCTGTTCGACATTCTAGGTATTGCTGGAGTGGCTAGGTCGTGAAATACCTGAACGAGCTCTGTGCCGTCGATTGGACGGGAACGGCGCTGGACAGAGAAGCCTGGCGGTCCTTAGTGTCAGACGCCAAGATGAAGATGCTTTCTGCAACGCACCGTCGTCGTTGACAAGGCTATCTTTACACCCTGGAACCCAAATGGTCATGCACAGGGCGGTTTCAGTGAAATTTCCTCACGCGTACACTTCGGCTGTGGAATGACCTCCCTGGCTGAGGTCTTTTCAATAGACTAAAGTTTCAACTTATCATCAGACGAGCTGCATGCTTGCTTGTTACCGCAAAAAAATATTTTTCAATGACTGTTCAATTAATAAAACTACGGTTATGGACTATCCAAGTATCCAATATCCATTTCAATGCCAACTTGCCGCTACGTCACAAACTTCGACTGATTTATCGTAACTGCCTGGGTTACTCTATTTAATTTGAGTGCGGTACGCAACCACGTGTGCGTGCACTGATATGGAAATCAAATTGATTTTTATAATAAGGAATAATTAAGACTTCATCGCGTAACACACCTTTTCTGTAATTCCTTGCAAGATTTTACTAACACCAACACATGTATATCGATTAATAGATCCCTTATCGCGATACATAATATGCACGTACAACTATCTTGATTATCACGAAGAAGGTATAATTTAAAGTGGAGCGCCACAAAATGCGTCCCTTGAAAGTGTGTTTTGTGTGAAGTTTGAAGCAATAACGTTATTGGACAATGATACACCAACATGACACTTAACTATGATGTTGTTAATACTGTCCTAAAGCGAGCAAAACCTAGGGCTCTATTTTTGATGCCCTCAGTTGGGACTGTTTTCTCAAAACCTGGCTCAGTGATAAGATGTTATAAGTATCTAGATACAAGTATACAAATAATGTAGATATATTAACTTAGTATATCCTTGCGGTACACATATACATCAGAGTTTCAGAGCACGTGGTCCTTCCCATGACCCTCCCGCCATTACTGTAATTAGGATATGCTTAGGCATAATTGATGTAGTCATAAAACAAGTGTGTAACGAACCTGGAGTGTTTATGGCGTATTAAACTGGGAATTTACATAAAAATGGCCGTTTGGGTAATTAATTAGGAAATTTGAGGGTATGTTGTAGCAAGTCAGCCATATTTATTTTGATTAAATTTGTTTGAGCGTACTTACGGCACATGATCAACATACAAGAGTCAATTGATGACCAGTCTATTGATTATTACATAATAATGCTTACCAAAACGTCACCGTGGAAGTCTCCAAAATCAAGTAAAAAATAAAATAACTATTTGTTGAAAGAAATCAAATTATTCAAATAAATATTTTGATTTATTATTCGAGTAATCGTCCGTCCAGTACTCAGTAGTGGCGTGGCCATCTCTCTCGCCATCTCGGAACCCTGAAGTTGGTTTGGATGGAAATAACTAAGCGAGGAAGCCACAAGCGTCTTACTCGAGACATCGGCCCGCTATATTTGAGACCAGGTGGCCTAGACGTTTTGGCTCTACCCACGTAAGCTGAACCGAGTTTTATCCCCGGCTTGGCCTCCGATGGAGTTGGTCTTTTTCTTTAATATATCACATCTAATTCGGTTTATAAAAATACAATATTCGGTAACACTGCTCATAAAGATAAAAAATAATGCATCTGCCAAAACAAAATAAATACAGGTAGAAACAAATTTAATATACGTAGATTTAAAGCGCAATTAAAAAAAAATAGCAAAGCATATTATAGTGTTCAAGAATTCTTAGATGAGAAATAGATATGAGTTTATAGTTTTTCCTACTATTATTAAATGTACGAGTATAACCTTTTTTTTTTTACGTGGAGGAATGCATTTAGGCATCCCGCCTAGCCGGGGAACTAGGACGGGTATGTGGGACTCGCAGGTCCGGACCCGCACTACCCACTAAACCATCCACGGTATGCCCATCTTGCAGCGTTGGTGACGGTGACACGGGATTGCCCTAGGCTCACAACCGCGAACACCGCCTGCTGCGACAGCCGAAGCTGTCCCTTCCTTGAGGCCGAAGCCCCTGGAGCCGAAGCTCCCCCGCCTGAAGGTAGCGTGCAGGGCGACACCACACGCTGGTCCCTCATGACAACCTCCACTCCGGGAGCGAGATGGAAAAACCCCGGGTTCCACCCCCTCAGGTTGCCTTTGCGATTTTTTATAGAGGTGGTCATCCTCGCAGCCACCACGCCGGCGCCGGCCAGCAGTGGCAACCCCCGGTCCGTCATCATAGGCCCTCTGCCTAGACAGGGTACGGGACCGCAGTTTTATACAGGACAGCGGCATTCCTGTCGGCAGACCCGGAGGCCCCCTCACGCCAACACTCAGAAGTTCTCTCCCTCAATGAGAGTACTCCCTGTGCGGAACCCCCCAACCCCCCCTGACAGGATATTTGCAGCACCAGTAAGAAATCCTCGGAATCTTCCAAGAGATCGCTTACCGTTGCCCCCAGGAAGCACCGTCCAGGAACCCTTCCCTTTTTCCCGGATCAACCGGATCAAGGAGAATGGGAAGAGCCCTGGCACTCGAGGAGGTTTCCCGTTGTAGCCCCCCGTACGAGTATAACCTACAAATGTAGATTATGTGGCTATAACCCTTGCAGGGTTCATGTTAGAACTTTACTTAGCCATAAGATCAGATTGTACAATAAAATATATGAATATGAAAACAACGTTGCTGTTTCCGGCTGCAGCGGGAGACACTTAGTGGCAATTGATTAAATGTCAATTTCCTTCAGCATTTAAGTCATGGAGTGAAGTTTCAGGAGCTTATACAATGATTGTGATATCACAGAAGTGTCAACTCTATCTACTCTAAAAGTCCCCAAAAGGTAGCAACCAGCAACCCCAGCATGTTGGAATTATAATGAACGAGCATTAATTTTCCTAGTCCACTATTTATGCGGCGGGCGTTGGCCGCGCCGCAGGGCACTAAAATGGATATCTTGTACCTACTTACACTTCGGGAAGAGTGGCGTGAGCCGCAAATTGTTTTATTGATCTTGGCTAGCCGGGTTTTACCCAACAGCACACTATTAATAAAAATAATAATCCAGTCTATATACGCCCCACCGCTGGGTACAGACCTCCGCACGAGCACGAGAGGGATTGGGCTATAGTCCCCACGTTGGCCTAAAGCGGGTTGGAGACCTTTTTTTAAAGTAGAAAATACTAAACTTATTTTAAATGTCAAGTCTCGGTTTCCCAAACTTTGGTGCGCCAACACCAGTGCCTTAAGTAAGCTGTAAACAGAATTACCAAAAATCTAGTACTAGAAACCCAGGCTGGGTTTTCTTTGTTTGTAAATGTTTCATCCTAATTACCTATCCCTATAGTTAAAAGTTTTTTTTTTGTGGGCGATACTATAGTGTAATGTGCTTTACCCATTTAACTACCTACTCTAAAACTACTCAATTATGAAAATCTATGTACTTAGATAATTTAGTATTCAACCGCCCAAATACGAATGAGTTTTAACTAAAAGTTATTAATAAAGTTGGTTCATTTCATTTTGATCGGAACACACGCCCGTATAATCCATTCATTTTAGTAGGCAGTAGTCGGGTTACAGGCATGAATAACAAATTAGGTCATTACACCCTATATCTATAAAGCAAATGACTCCTGAAATACCTACCTTTAGCGGTCTTTGGAAAAATAAAATGTAATACCAATCTAATGTCGATATTATTGCCTGTGTTATAACGGGGACGCAGGACGTCATACTATACACGATTCGCACCACACTCCGGTGTGTAAGTGAGACAACGCTATGCGCGTGTATAGCGCTATCACCCTAGCACACCAACCTGCGGCGCGAATTACACTAAGTGTGACATCTGCCTTATAAAGCATTATGCAACATTCCGCGTGTTGACCTTGTACTTGCAGCGGGAAACATTCGACGGCATCTTTATATTTTCTTGAAAATTGAGTGGGTATATAACTGTGTTGAATATCTAATCGCAACAGGGTGCGTAGACAAGATCGTAATCTTAAACGCTCAGTATAGCGAACGAAGCGCAACTGTATTTGTCGCACTAATAAGGAAAAGTAATAGAAAGAGATAACTACTCTACGCTACGGATCGTCAACGTTTGGCATCTTGTCTGCGCACACAGCAGTCTCTCAGTTCTGCCTGCCTGTAGATCATAAAAATATAATATTTTTTTTAACAGCATTTTAGCAAAAATCCTTAAAAATAGTCAACGTCACGAAGCTGATTCAGTACTGAAACACAGTCGTGATGTCATCATTCTCATAATAATATGAATGAATTTTTCCACTAAATTATAAGAGTTGCGCAAATTAAAAAAAAAATCGAGTTTCTTTAATCAGTAATTTTTTTCAAACCATACAATAAAACGTAGCACGTAAAAATATGAAATGTTGTGAATTTGATACAAAGATTTATAGATAATCCGTTTCAGAATGAGGCCCTTTATTTGCGTCATTACGTTGCTAAAACTGTGTTCGAGTTGGTGTAGGCTTTAGTGTCTAATTAATACAAACTGAATTTTCAATGGGTTAGATATTGGTCTGATCTCTATTACCACTCTGTAAGTAAATATTAATTATGCACCAATAAATAAAATAACAATTGCAAAAAATAAAGTAGACAAGGTGATCTCTCGGAAAAAACTACTTAAAGCGGGTGGGATGATGTGTACATTTATATGGAAAGCGTTAAGTGATACCAAGCGATCATGGAACGCTTTCTACAGATAGTGACAGATCCATCATCACCCTCCGGCTGAGACCAAAGCCTACCCTAAAGTCACAGGAAAAGAAAACTCATAGAATTTAACGTACTACAAAGAGGACTATCAGTTGTTCATAAAAACAAAGTCGAATCGCGCCCCTATTTATTTCTTTTCTAGGCTTTGCTAAGATAGGGTCGCCACAGAAGCGGCAGATTAAAATAGCCGCGGGCAGGAAGACAAAGTAGTGGAGCGTGGCCTTAGCTGTACTTAGCTGTAGGTAGGTTCCAGCTACTGGTTTGGACTAGGCTTTAGTTTTCACAATCTTAATGTATATTTTTAAACTGCGCAAAGTTAACCAATCAAAAAGAAAGAAGAAAGTCAACATCTCTTTACATCACTCCTCCATTGAGGTAATATTTAATTATGTGTAAGAAACTGAATCAGTTTTCATATCTCCTATATAACTTGAGAAAGATTGTTAGTGAATCAGTAGTATTAACGGCCTATCATGCCTATATGTTAAATCTACTTTAAGGTAAGGCATCATAGTCTGGGCAAATTCAGAAGACGGAAAATGCATTCAAAGCTCATGCATTAGATCTTTATGTGGCATACCTCATCCTCAATTTCAACTACCTAAACCAGAATAGGAGTACACGACATAGGAGCAAAATAAATTCAACGTCTTCCAAAACTGCCCTATTTCAGAAGAGTATATTCGGAATGGCCCCAAAACTTTATAATAAAGTCCATAATGATATTAAAGACATAAGAAATGTGATAGATTTTAAGAAACAGCTATTTAAATATTTAGTCAATAAAGCCTACTATACGATAAATGAATATTTTGTCAGATAATAATTAATAGGAATTGTATGTACGTTGTCAATTGCGAATCAAATATGTACGCCTCTCGGCCCGACATGGAGAAATTTCCTCCTTTATTATAAGATCTGTACCAATGTTGTACTATTTAGCTGTGTTGTACAAATAAACGATTTTGAATCAGTTGTTGTCTGCGTCTAATGCGACTGACACACGGTTCGGAATTGTTCCCGTAAGGGTTTCTTATTTTGTGATACGTGTGGCTGAAACTGGGCACGAGTTCAAATCTTTTACTGGGGTCACTACATACTTAGTTCCGATAAACTTTTTATAATATAGCCAAATCGTGCGGAAAGTAGTACTTTTCTGCACTAGTGCGAGAATGTACTTTCATACTTCTTTTCCGCACATCCCACGCCCGGCCGCCGCAGTGTACACTGTACGCAGTGCTACTACACTACTTACCGCTAATGATTATTGTTTATTTCCTCGCACAATGCATAATAAAACATTGATACGACATGTGTGTGGAGATGATTTCCGACTCGTGTAGGCTTATATATTCGCTCGCCTTCGCTCCCTCGTGAATAAATATGACACTCATCCGAAATCACCTACTTTACACACATGTTGCATAAATAGCAATTGTCTATTTTTGAAATCCTGAATTTCATGACCCTGATTTTGAAAATTCCGACCTATCCAAACTCCGATTATCAAAATTCCAACTCATGAAAGCACGAATAGGTAATTAAAATACCAAATAGAAAATAAATAAATCCGAATAACATAATACCGAATCAGTTATTAGATTCGGTATTTTGATGATTGGAGTTTTGATAGATCGAGATTCGGAATTTTGATATATAGGATTTATAAAAGTTCGGGATTATAAAAATCGGGATTATGAAAATCGCTGACAGACAGACAGACAGAATGTGGGAGTGGGAGACTCCCACATTTGAATCTGAATCCAGTTACACATTGACGGAGTTGTCACAGAGTTGTTTGCTATTGTTTTCTTATTTTCCTTCGCACGTTCTCCGCTGCACACCGTGCAGCAATGTCGTAACACACGAATTACTATCTTTACGATCACAGTTAGCTTTCCAGATGTATGATGAGCTTATAGTTGAAGTATATCACGACCTGTCATTAATACAAATCGAATTTGCCTCCTGCTATGTTAATGTTCGGGATAATGCACATTATTCAGCAGCGTCAAGCAATAAATGGTTAATTAGTAAGCCTCGAAATAACGCCAGTGAACTGATATTTATAATCCAAATGTATTTTTACCTTTTTAATCTTTTTGCTCAAATGTAAATAGCAATTTCCAGGACATTGTGCTAGGTGCAGGTCAGTGTGCTAAAAAAACTGGTTAAAAATCAGTAGTGACTAGTGGACAATAATTATAATAAATAAATGACTCTAAATTGTCAAGCCGTTTTACACCACAAATTCTGATATTTTACGAGCCCCGTATCTATAGAACTACAAAAAACACTAAAAGAAAGGCACGAGAAGCCCAGGAAAGACCATGCACGTGCAGGCACGAGAAGACATTATGATGTGCAGGAAAATATTTTGGAGGCGAGATGATAAGGACAGATTTATATGTATAGAGTCAGAATGATTTTTAAATGAAGATAACTTTAGGGGTAGATACATAAAAAATCACATAAAAGTAAGATATATTACTTGTTCTTGTAGGGGTAGCTAAAAGAAAAATCAAAAAACAGTTACCCTATGCCCTGACAGATCTGACCGCGCGAAGTGGCGTTCTCTGGTGTCAGAGACCAAAATCCTCTTTGGGTCTCTGAGCCAGTGAAGTCAGTAGGTACGTGAAGAAGTAAAGTGAGGTGTTCTATTTCCCAATCCAAATCGAAAAAATCGAATACATGTGGTACCATTTAAAAAATACAATAAACGTAACATTCCGGTCCTACTTTGTAACGTCCCCAGTTTAATTAAAAAGTCCATCCATATCATCGCTTTTTTACTTGATACGCAAACGTGATTATCCCAGACACGAAATTTTAAATCGTAATCTTCAGGATAAATTTTGCCGGGATTTCCCATCTAAATGATGGAATTAATAAGTTTGTACATTTTCATAAAGTTGCCTCAGAAGTAATCGCTTTACTTCGTCCAGATGATTTTAGATATGTAGGCGCAGGCCGGGCAACAGGGATGCAGCATTTTAAATACAACTGGTTCGAAAAAGACAACATTTTCCTCATTCGAAGCTAAACTGCCATAAATATTTCTAAAAAGACAATCGACATTGACTTCTAAGCAAAGTCAGATAGAGCTCTTTTTTAAATGCGAACGGAAAATGGATATTGCAATTCCTATTTGAACTTTGAGGTGGCTAGACATTTTTATTTGTGGCCAGAGGGAGATGCCTGCCACATAGAAGTGCAGGAGAAACAGGGACGGTTAGATACATTTATATTCTGGGTACGTGTAAGTTTCAGGCAACGGTCGCCGTGAAACTCGTAAATGGGAAAAAAGCAACAACGGAGAACTCAACCGACCGTAGTGATGGGAAAATGTTGCGGAAATCAAAGTGCTTAGAACACCTAATATTATGTAATAAGCACGGTTACAGTTAAAAATATAACATTTACTGTTCCGTAAAAGTACTAAATAGAAATATGTGCGTTAGACTTGGTATTTTTTTAATACTTACTTAGTCGTATTTTCTTATATATGCACGAAAATTATAATGGTTTTAAGCGCTCCTTGTCCGGTGAATTAAAAATAGTCAAAAATTTGTACAATTCACAATAAAATGGTTGTTAACTGGCATTTTTATTCTAATTTAGTATGTTTTAATATTTTTAAAATGTAGACATGTATGGTATTGTAGATATGGTAATTTACTAGCTCTGCTCGCTCTGTATCTCAAATTCTCACTGCACCCACTTTGGAAGAGCTCTGTTTAGCCCTATGGTTGACAGGTAGAGAATGCCTTTAGGCATTAAGTCCACCTTTTATACTTCTTCTAATGTGCAATAAAGTTTAAAATAATATTAAAAATAAATTAATCTTTGATCACATGAAAGTATTCACTTCACCTTTCAAATTTAAAGTGTTTTTAAACGCTCCCTAACTTGACTCATTTCGTACTCAGGTGATCTAAGCTTTAATAACATACTTGGAAAGGTCTTATTTTGAGTCATATCGTATCGTTTAATTACAGATCACGTATCGGTCGGCACGACGTTTCTGTTCTGTAACCCCAGCCGTGACACTACACATACGCACAATAGTAATTATCGTGACGCATTGTCCTCAACATGACTTATAGTCATTATATAAGTAATTATAGCTAAATGTGGCAGTAGCAATGATGTAAATAAGATAATGGTACCTAGCTAGTAACATCAATGAGCACCAATGACAGCACTTTTAATATTCGCATGGCACGTCTGTCTATCAGTACTCAGTCTTGGTACTAGAAAGCTGTTTACTTAGGTATATTTTTACCTTTTACTCATAACACATAAACTAGGGATAGTTGTAGTTCAAGTGACACGAGTAATTCTGTCATGTTAATTTACGTTTGGCTTCAGAAGAAAATATGCCCTGGGTGATTCCCTTAAGAGTAAGAGATATGTTGTTTAAATACGCGCGAGATACGACTTTTGCACAATAACGCAACGAAAATACAACATTTACACTTTATCCTAATAAATAGGCATACCAAAGTATCCCAACTATACAAGGGGCTACTCAGCCACCCAATATCCACTACTTACAAGTTCCTCTGTACTCTCAGTCTCTCATCTTTGTAAATATTGTCAAAGCGCGGAGCGACATGACCTCTTTCTACGAGCTCTGGAGCTGGACTGCCGCTACATTTATTACGTCGTATATTTTATAGCGATATTCAGAGAAATTTGAAGTGCTGTTTAAGAAAAAAAACACCAAAGATGGGTATACACTATTTATAGTTTTTGGATAGAGTATGATATGACCTAAACATTATAATTGCATATTCATTTATGTACAAAAAGTTACTGTTTAGCCAGAAAGTTTGGCTAATGTTCGTATATCTACAAAAAAAAAACTCAATAGTTTTGTGTGAAAATGTTTAAAAAAAAGTGTTTCATTTATTCCGTAGAAGACTATATAACAATAAAAAAATGTTTCATTATGATTTAATAGCAATAAGGTCGAAAACTAGATAGATGTTTGGAAATCACTCATCAAAAAATGGTAAAATAGCTTTTAGAAAATGGTGGATTTTTTTAAAAACTAACAACCATATTGAAAAACTTTTTCATTTATTCCATTCAAATTGAAATTATCTTTCAATTTTTTTATTAAAACATGTAAAAATATTTTTGTAACAATGAAAACCCACTGCAAAAAGATGAGCTAAATCAGACAAATTTATATACCGGGCTCTTAATTTCGATGTCAATTGTTGACATCTTGGTCTAATATGTTTCTTCTCGGCTGGGCTGAATTTGGGAATAGCTTTGTAAAATCTTCTAGCATTTTTAAAATACCGCAGTGTCACAAGACGATGGTTATTATCCCAGTGTGCGTGGTCAGTGATGATATATAGCATTGAAACATGGTAATTCACATTGGGCCTCATAATAAAATTACTCAGAATGCAATGGAGCCATCAGGTAGTTCTGCTTAGGCCCACTTACACCACCCAAATTCCATACAGAAAAACTCCGGGTTATGTGGTTTAACCCGGGTGGTCCAAGTAGCCCTTACCGGATCTCTTCGAAGATGATGTCTGTTCATCCTAGTTTTGCGAGTTTTGAGTTCAGCATTTTTTTTTATCGATATCGATGTGGTTACAGGCGCATCACTGGCCACTCGTCATCAAGCGCAGCCGCGTTGATATTTCCACGTAGATTTCACTCCGTAAAACCTTTGCCGTTTATTTTTATGTGCATTTTTGGTCGGCATATCCCTTTTATTTTGATCCACTCCATCGTTGCATGGTTTGTGGATTATGCGCGAACGTTAATTAATTTTGGCTATTAGTTAATTGATCGTTACACAATTGATTGGTACTAGGAATATAATTAAAAAAGTTCTGGTGCTACAGCCCTAGTTATAAATACCCAGTTTTCTTTGACATTTTATTCTTTGAACTTGGTGAAAGCAGATAAATCCCTTCCCCATGATTGAACAATGAATGAATCGTACGCTGTGGTACTCCAAATCTATGCTGTAAATCAGATATTTGTTTCAGCAACCCCTGTTCATAAACTTAAAGTTGTAAACTGACCACTACCAACGACTTCATTCACATAGCAGTCGTAAAGCTTCATACATATCCTTAATAATATTAGTGATGATAAATAGTGATTCTATGAGACTATATGATTCTTCTTTTGTGTTTTTAAAAACCGTGCCTCTCCAAATCTACCCTGCGTGTCCTGATGAGGAGCACGCATTGTAAAAAATTTAAAATATCTTTAGTAGATCTTTGTCTACACAATAGCGTTATGGTAGACCCCGCCTTAAACAAGGAACAGAAAGCTACGCGTTTATCGACTCGCCGAGGTAGCCAGTGTGTGCGCCGATTAACTGGTACTTCTATAGAGATGTGTTTACCATTGGTGGTAGTTAACTTTGTCTGTGGAGTACCGCTATAGCACTACCTTGTCTAGAGAAGTTGGAACAGAAGGCTCCCTATTATCGACTAGCTCTCACACACTGTGCTCTAACTTACCAGTACCTACTTCTATAGAGTTGTGTTTACTATTAGTAGTTTCCCGTTTTTATACGGAATGGCTGAGTCTCAGCTGGAAGGTGAAATAATAGGCTTCACGTATGAGATAATTGCGGATAGGATCAGATCTTAGGAATGATTCCTCAATTCAGCTTCTGTACGACATCCAATTTTCTCGCCTTATTTTTTTTGCATATTTGCGTCCCCTGTTGGACATACATATGCCTCTTTCATGGATTTCCATGTTGCTTAATTGTGATGCGGGGATTTTGTGCCCGGTCGCCCTTGCCATCTTTAGGATATCGTCCGACCATGTAGCTCGTGGCTTTCTTTATAAACCCGTCGTTTCCCTTACAAAATAAAATTCGAAGAAGTCACACTAAAAGTACTTTTGTCACAGTATAACCATGCTTACTACATACGTGGGTATGTGGACAGATCTCGGGCCGATAGCGAGATGTCGGCACCGCCGAGTCATTGAACGACTTGAGCCGTTTTATTCCAGGTTAAGCTGCCTTTTTAGTTCTAAGCTATTTAGTAAAATATTGTCAAAGGTCAATTTTGCATAGACATGGATAAAGATACAAAAATTAAGTGGCATATTAGAAAAAAGCTTCTAAAAGAGAAAACCTTTTTTGAAGATTTACTAAAATCTAAAAAGGATTCCACTCAGAATGATTTCTAGGTACATTTCGTTACTTACCGAGAATTCTCAGGAGGTATTTTCATGAAAAAAGAGCTTCCCGAGAAAGTGCGGTTGGAGTATTAGACAAAAGGGTATTATTATGTATTAGGGGATATTTATTATTTTTTACACAATTTCAAATCTGAAAACATTATCGTGGCGTGTTCAGTACCCGCGCTACATTATCGCGAGAAATGTCAATATCCTTTAAATATTAAGAAAGAACGCCAGTGATAGGACTGCTAAGCTGCTATCACATATGAAGGACTGAACAAAGATGTTGAAACATGTTGAAAAATATTCTGAATACGATCACGATATCGTCGTTAGCTTTCGAATGCAACCTTTAATAACATCGTCATTGCGGGTTTTTGTACAATAGTAATGAGTTTTTAGTAGCGTTACACTGTATACTTAATCACAGGTGATCCTAAAACGCATCCTAAACTGAAATCACCATCGAGTCACATGACAGATAATAGCAATATTGTATAAAAGCTCGCGCATGATCTTGTCTGTCTTTTTAATGAATGTTCATTTCTAAACAGTTTTTATTATCCATAATCTTTAGATATAATCCAATAAAATAAAAATACAATGGCGTTAAAATGTATGGGCGTTTATGAGTTTTTGCCAAATATATTCATTCTTACGTTTAAGCCTTTGAACAATGCCTTCTGACAATCTTTAGCAAGCTTTTTTGTAAGATAATTCCATGTCCACACTTTACTAGCCTACTTCATAAACTTTTCCAAACAGTACCTAAGCTAGTGCAGTAAAATTAAACAAACACACAGAAACGCAGTATCGGCGGCCAGTACTCGAAACAATGCGAGTATCACGCCCACGCGGATAAATTTCCTCCTTGTTTCTACGTCTCCTTTTTACATCGAGCACTTTATACGCAGTAGGCTCTACGCTAGGAGGCTGACTGGGTGCAAGGCACGAGTTATTGGCGTTGCAAGTCTGGTCGGAGTACTGGTAGAGACAATTCGCGATAGACGCGACAGAGGACCTACTACGTGCATCGAAATTTGGCATTGACGGATTAACCTCTTTATCGCTAGAATATGCAAGTGTGACAAAGAGGAAGATACACATTTTCAATCGTTTGATTTTCGTAGTACTGGTTCAGGTAAGCGTCAGGGGCTCAGGGCGGTAACGCTTCCACCGGAAGGGCGGTAACACTTCCAACAAATTCCCTCCACTACACTAAAATGGATGTCGTACATGCTTTGTCGGTTTGTTTTGATAGAGTACTTTCGTATATTTATTTTTGAATAATAAATAAATAAATTTGAATATTCTGACCATTAATTTACAATAAGCGATTTAGTTCACACTGTGAGTCCCTTGTAGGTATGTACCTACCTACTGACTTTTGCATCCAGCCCTATAAGCGCAGTAGGCTTTTCTCCTGGTTGGCTAGTGCGAACATTTAAATTAACTTTCTGATTCAGCTCATCAGCTAAAATCGAATTTCATTAATCATTTTGCATAAATAAACTGTCAACGGCTTTCATTTCAATTAACCAAATGCAAATACCCATAACCATGTTTATAAAAGTATTTTACTTTAAAAGCAATAAAAGTTTTAAGTGTTTGTACTTGTATTTTAAGATTACAAATGAATGAATTATAAAAAAGAAAGGGGTATAATGACGTACCTTAATGGTAATTTTTTTTTATTATTTGCGTTATGAATTCGTCCCTTTTTATAATCCTCTTACTATTCAGGTGGGCGGTGCTTTACGTTTTTTACGGGACTACGGAAAATACAATGGTACACCGAACACTACCGCTTAGGGCCTTATCACACTTGGGCGATTGAAAGCAATTTCTATACAAAACTTGTATGCGGCGAACTCGCGACGTGTTCGCCTCCATATAAAACTCGCTCCCAAATCGTGATAACGCTCTAACCGCTTTCATCTCTCAGCTTGCACCGACTCGATAGACATGCATATGTCTATGCACCCGCAGTCAATGAACCGCAGAGGTCAGGTGAAATTATCTCGTTTGGACCGTTCGGACCGCCCTACGCGACATCTGACTCACAATGCCCGGATGTTTTATCTTGTGGCTGATGCTCGAGTATTTGGGGACAACTAAGTTACTGTTGTGACACGCTTCTCTCTCTCTTGTCGTTCCCTCATGACTGAGGATCGTGGTCATCATTGGATGTCTTGCACTTGGAGTGAATAATTTGCCTCCATCGAGTCCTGTCCATTGCTTCCCTCACAACCAAGCTTAGCTTAGAGGAATACGTGTCCTTTACTTGATCGGTCCATCTGGTTGGGGATCGGCCACGAGCTCGTTTACCATCTGCGTACCCAACTACGATCAGCTTTTCGAGACTCTCGTTCCCTCGTTCCTCGTTGTGACACGCTTACGTTAACGATATAACCCGTCGACAAGTGCGTTTAGTGCACCTAACAAATAAAGCATGACTCACGCGAGACCAGGTTGACGCTAGACCGGGACGAGGCCGACCGGTGCCGCTGTGTCAATTTCTATAGAAAGCATGACGTGATAGCTCAAAGCTTAGGTCCGTAATACCAAAATCCTCAGAAGAATAAGACCTACGTGACATCTGACTCACAATGGCTGGATGATATATCTTGCGGTTGATACGAGTATTTCGTGACAACTAAGTTACTGTTGTGACTCGCTCAGCTGGTCTATTACGGTGGGGTTTTTATCAACTATCATCGTGGCTGTCACGTTCTAACTAGTATGTAAGTGCGAAAGTGACGCATGTCGTGATAGTCAATAAAATGGCAACCATGATGCTAGCGCTACAGGTTAGGATTTACGAAATCTGTTTGCGTTAAATTTAATTCAATTATTTTATTATTAAAATTTATGTTAATTAAGACAATGTTGGATGCTTTGTTTTATGTGTGATAGTTTGGATATGTCCAGTGACAAATATAGGTACATACTTTAACAGCGACAATTGCGACAAACCACAATAACTAAAAGAAGGAAGAGCCAGCATGACCTCTTGCCCTTTCGTTGTCGTCATTAATTTTTAACCATAAATTTTAACTTCGTCATATCAGCCTATAAAAGTCACAACACTAGTCACTGCTGGACAAAAACCGCCTCCAAGGATCTCCACCTTCACCAGGTCGTCGGTCCACCTTGTGGGGGGCCTCCTAACGCTACGTCTCCCGGGACGCGGTCGTCACTCGAGAACCTTACTGCCCCATCAGCCATCGGCTCTACGAGCAATATGCCCATAAATTTTAACTTAGACAGTATATTTTCTAGTGTTTTGATTCGTGGACATTGAGAGTTAACTAAGTAAGTTTGTACATAAAACTAGTCACAACGAGAAGGTGTAATAGCGTCAAAGCAAGATAGGTACCTAACTATGGCAAGTTCGCCTTCTAGCTTCCTCTTTCATGTGGGCGTTACTAATACGATCGCCATATGGGACCACACTTTGACGCGACGTAAAAGCACTGTTTGCCAATTTACATAAGTATTTATATATACACTAGGTTTCCACTGCTAGTTCTTGGTCCCGCCCACACTGAGTGTTCCCACACATCAAGATTGAGATGGGACATTTCGTGGAGTATAGGACAATCGTAAAACTCAGAAACAAACGTAGCTATAAAAATATTGAAGAAAATGTATGTAATTTTGTTGCATTATTCCTTCTATGGTGGTTGTTGAGTCGCTAAAGATATGGTTACATATGTGCTGTGCAGACAAAGGGTACAAATATGATAGGATATCTTCAAATTAAGTATTTATAAAGCAAACTAATTACAATGTGGAAATTTTTGCCCGACCATTCGGCTTTAACTGTTTCGGTTTTAGTCAAAAACAAATAAATCTAAAATCAAAACCGACATTTTATAGCTTTCTCGATCCTAAGGAAAAAAACGTGTGGCACTCGGGGACTGCCGCGGTAAAGCTATTGCATATCATTTTGTATCAACTTATGCAATTACTAGCGCGACTTCGTCTGCGCAGTATTATAATGTTTGGTAGTGTATTTTTATTACCATAAGTATTAAATACCCAATTGACTTGAACTGTAAATTGCTAATTAAATTCCGGGGCCGTATAAAACAAACAACTAACTTGCAACTACAGTAACCTGTTATTCTTTGTTCTCGTTAATAATTCAGGATATATCAAAAATGCTGGTGATCAATATTGTAATCTGATTTGGAAAAAATAGGACTAAATGTTTTTTTTGTCAAACATTTTTTGTTTATTTATTCTCCTAACCACAATTCGATACTGATTAGTGATTACACATTTAATCGAATCACCAGCATTTTTGTGACAGCTGTATGTATCTTTGACCACATATTAATCTTTCAGTGGCTGGATACGCTGTAGATATGCTAAAAAGTACGTCCAAGTTGACATAAATTATCTTTCAATGAAATAAGTAATCAAGGCCGAGTGTTTTTGATCACGGTTTACAACACTGCCTTAAGCTCACTGAATTTAACCCACAGAATGTCAGTCGGTACCTGATTACAACTACCTTCCCAGTGAAGAAAAACATTGCGAGGATACCAAAATAATTACGTCACGCATATAATAATTGTAAACTTTCATTAGGTAGGTAAGTATATATTATGTCTCATCTCAACCAAGGACGATCTTATGATAGGATCGGCAGAGGCCTCTATTCGCATTTACACAGGCGTTCAAAAGTGCATGGGCAATTTATGAATGAATTCATTCATAAACTGCCCATGCAATTATAGATTTGACTATTTCACTTGCTTCCTTCCCCTTTGCACCTCTATATAGGATGATTTTCATAACAAAAACTATTCTGTCCTTTCCTAGGAGTCAAAACATCCCCATGCCAAATTTCACCTTAATCCGTTCAGCGTTTTTAATTTAGTGTGAATTGATAATAGTTCATCAAATTTACAATATTAGCATCGCATGGAAATTTGTCCAAAATGTAATTGAAGAAACCGTGCTGGTTTTGTGACAACATCGCTACGCAAGATCAGTTTGCTAGACAACAAAAATAAAATAGATGCCATTATTAAGTAAAATGTATCTAATGAGACTAATGGCATGCCATGATCTAAGAATGTTTTTGCGCAAAGTTAAAATAATTTTAATCAAATCAATTTAACGGGGATATAGGCGATACCTAGTTCCATTAGTGCCATATAGATAGAACTGTAATAAGTGCCATCCTAATCCATCAAGTTGTGCATATTCAGTAATAAGCCGTTTTAGAAAAGTAATCGTACAAAAAAATCTGAGTTTATTTATAAACTATCCTTGTCCAATATTTAATATAAAAACCGTACTGGCTTTGTGACATTGTTCTTTGCGCAAAGGCAAAATCGTTGCGTTTGGCCATTGTACTCCCCTGGGCCCGCTATGAGGTATGTATGTCATCCGCTTGTACAATGCATGGTGGGTGTTGACAGCCATATATATATACATTGAGTTGCCGTATTTGTAGTGGTTGGATTCCGCGTCACTAAGACCTCAATGATATTGTCCTGAGGTCTCTTCAGTCAGCGGGTGTTCATTCCGTTCTGGAGCCACTGGGTTTAGCCGCACTGATAGCAAGATGGAGTGACCCTGGTGCTGTGGAAAACGGGGCGGTGTTCAGTGTGGGATGTTACATGCGTTAGCACAATTTCGACCACCCATATTACTCGCACTTCCCACGTAGCAGGAGCCCTCTGCCGAAACTCTAGCGGTGGCGAAGCGGCAAAAGTGTGCGCTCCCTTCTGGGATAAGATCCCAAACGGATAGCGTAACGTAATAAGACAACAGTTTGTCACCTTTGTATGACAATTTCTGATAATTCTATACAGTTACTCACATTTGACAGCAATCACCGTCGCACTATCCATGCAACTTGTCTTTTCATGAACTTATAGCATTATCATTATCAGATGACATTCGTGGATAAGCAACTTAGGTCTATAGGACATGGATACAATACATGTTCATGCCTTTGGTTGTGGAGACAGCGGGCTGCTACAAAGTTACCATTATTAGTGATTTTATTTATTATCAAATTTATCACAGCATTAAACATATCATATTTACATAGATTTAATGGATCCCGGCACATTGGTCACTTTTCAACTCATTTCCTAAAAACACAGTTTTGTATTTTTTGTGCACTTTCGTCAGTAGTGACAAATATGTACCTACTTAAGTTTAATTTCTGTTTGTTTATGACACTACTGAACAAAAAAAACTTAAAATAAATTTGGGTACATTTTCGTCTGCAGTGAAAGAGAGCTTTTTTATAGGCGAAAAACATACGGTATTCATCGTCTTCGAACACCACAAACAAAATATTTACAGCACGCAGCAATATCACCTTTGTGATTATCACAATAAGGAACAAATCTAATATACCAATAGAAAATATTTGATAAACAAGACAAAGGCATATTTCGATACTCTACTTCTTTGTAGGTACTAATATTTCTTATGCCAATGAAATTTCCACTTTATTCTGTTGTGCACTAACGTGCTAAATTCACAAATTTAAAATGGTACTTAGTACGACTTTGCATTTGCACTAAGGTATCGATTAAAAAAACAAAACGATTCGCAGTCTAAATAAAAAATTAGGCGCCTTTTGCCTTTAATTCGATCCAGCCAGTATATTATGCATCGATTACAAAATCGATTTAACATATTTGATTCTGGCGGGAAAAAATAATAGTGTTTATTTTGACATTTGACATCGCCGTATCTCTGGTAATAAGGGCTACTGTCCTCAATATTTTGTATAGAATATGACACTTAGCGACATTCGTATGGAGATATATCCTTTCCCCGATAAAGAACTTTGTAACAAAGTGAATAAAGTCGGTTTCGGTCCGTCGGAGTGGGGAGCGTCAGGTTTTTTTTCGTTACGGAATTTCTGGATTCGGTCCCCGCGCTCAAGGCCCGCGATAGAAGCTATGCAATAGCTTAAAAAGTGTCGCAAGATTCTTTTCCCACTCTAGTACCAGTTTTTCATAGACATTGTAAGGCGGTAACGGAATGGAAAGTTTGAAAATGTATGGAAATATTAGGACAATTTGTTTCTCCTGTTAGGATCGAAATCACATAAAATATACCCAAATATTGTACCCTTAGGTGTTTCAGATTGCAAAAGCAACTATTAAACAAACAACTACGTCAGCGCCAGTCAAAGACAAGAAGAAAGCGGGTCTATTCGACAAATTAAGTAAATACGCGAAAGTTTACTTTCGAGTCAGATCTAAATGAGCAATCACATACTTTCGTTCACGATCTCGGCACCGGAATACTGACGCGCATACAAGCATGGTCATTAACAAGTGCTAACATGATGGTATCGTTGCGAGGGAGTTGAGACAGGTTATGATTAAAATTGTTAACACTGTTATTATCTGATTCAGAAAGACATATAATTACAATGTTGATGGAGACACAATTTTGGAGCCTTAAGTCGAGGTCCTAAAAACCTTTTCCCTAAGGACTACAGTAAGTATGGAGTTCTTCAAAAAAGAAGTGAACAAGTATTTAATGTGTCGGTAACGCACATACATGTGACTCCCTAGAGTTGCAGGCGTCCATAGACTACGGTGACCGCTCTCTATCAGGCGGGTCCTATGCCTTTTTGCAACTGAGGTGATATAAAAAATACACACATGAAAAATACTCTCCAATTGTAACCGGCACAATTTTTACTTAAAGGATACTTACATATAACAAAATTACCTGTCCAAATATATTCTAGTAGTAGTTTAAATCCTGTTTTTACAAAGAAACAGATCCATGCCAATTTTTATTCAAAACTTGCAAGAAAATAAAATGGAGCGGTAAGTCAGCTCCCTATATGCGCAAGAGTTATTTACGCAGCCACTGCACTTGAATTCTCATCGCTATACTGAGCGATGGCTAGCATTTTTTGAGGCTTTTCATTAAAAATAGCAAATAGCAGTAAATTTTTTAATGCCGCCTTTTTACATATCAATTGTTATGGTTAACCAAAGTTGAAAGCTATTTTTTATGCACTAACTACTAAACTTTACAATTCAAATTGCTTATTATAGATTATGTCACCACGGACGGACCCCAAACTTGGACTTCACAAATAACCAAAACAAAGTATAAACACAACTCTAAGCTCTAAGCAGTGTCCTAGGTTTACGAGCGATGCACTATCGTCCGCTGCTTGGAGATTCCAGATCCAACTGCATGTTTCCTAGTCACCACGTCTAGTGCATTTAGGTACAGTGAATGCATAGCATAGGTACTTGGATGCGTAGACAAGATGCTAATCGCTCACGCTTGTCTACGCAGGATTCGAATCCTGGTCAGGGTATATATTTTTGTGTTTACCACGAATATTTGTTTGTGAGTTATGGATGTTTTCTATGTATTTAAGTATTGATATGTATCGATCTAGTATATATATCGTCGTCTAGTACTCACAGCACAAGTCTTATTGAGCAGACCGTGGGACTAGGTCGATTAGTGAAAGATTCTCCCACAATATTTTATTTATTTATCCTGTACCCATTGTACCCTTATTGTGGATGTTACCGGAGATCGTAGTCCGTAGATCTGGCTGTTTCCTCGCAAAACGCATTGATTTTATAACAAGTACTAACGTCAAAATGAGGTAAGTAGGTAGTGTGAGAGTAGTTGGGTCATCAATGGGAAGAAGAGTGGCGGTTAAGAGTAAGTTGACATTTTTAGACCAGAGTTGTCATATGGTTACAAAAATACTTTATTCTCAAGTCAACCTATTGTGATATTGTGTCAATTCTAGCAACTTTCCCTTTCACCCAATTCCTAATCCCTCCTTTAGCCAATGGTGGCTGGGATTTCGTACTATTTTGCGTTTATCATTGAAAAACTAAAATTCATACGACCGAAACACTTTTTATTATGTACTTAAATTAATGTGCCACATATCAACTCAACTTTTGTCGTTGTTTGATGAACTTCCATTTCGTCGCAACTCACCCCATTTTACGGTAAATGTTCTTTCACCAATGTTTTAAATACTAGTTAGAACGGGACGGGACGATGTGTCAATTTCTATGAACAGCGTCAGAACCGTGATAACCAACGATCAAGTGACGCCTACTGTGCTGTACTGTGTGCCCATGTGTGAGACGTCCTATACCCCAATTCTCTATCTCTGGTTGGTCCCCCATGCCTGAGGATGAGATCGCCATCATTGTTGCAGCTGTCGCCGTCGTTTTCAGTCCTATGCGTAGAAACGCATAAGAATATAACCGACTAGAATTTGGATGAAAATGAGTCTTTCACTTGGTCTGTCCATCTTATTGGCGAACGACCACGGGATATTTTTCCTTTGGTTACCAGGTAACTATCACAAAACACTAGTAAATTTGTAAAACCCCACCTCAAACATCCTTTATCCCATGTTAATTTGCATAGAATCACTCATCATAATCAACCTAGCATTTTCCTGGCTTTTGCGACGGCTCAGGAACCTTATTCGAACTACTAATTAAACAGAAAGGGAAATCCACATCATATCTTCTACGTTTGATAAATGGTAATCTGCGGACATTCATATTCATGTGTCAGTTTTGGTACGTCGAATTGCACTACAAGCTGAAGATTTGGAGTGACCTTTCAACCCATGGGAATTTTCTGTGGGGATCTAGGATGTGGACCTTCTTTTAATATTAACTTAAGTAAAAAATTTATTTAGATTAGCGAATTTTTTGTTATGCGGCCGGGAAATATTTTGTATGAAATTTATCGGCTACTTCCCCCCAAGATCACTCTATGGCTATACCAGGCGGTAATAAGGCCTATAATAAGCTACAGGGCGATAGTCTGGTGGCCACGAACCTGGCTATCCACGCTTGAGGCCAAACTACAAAGACTGCAGAGATTGGCCTGTATGGCGACCACGGGATGCATGCGGACAACACCCACTGCTGCCCTGGAAGCCCTACTGAGCCTGCCGCCGCTGCACTTCTTTATACAACAGGAGGCACTGACCGCGGCGGTACGTCTAAAGAAGATGAACCTCTGGAGACTGCCTCGGGTACCCCACACCGAAATCCTCTACGAGGCTATAGGTAAAGAGCCGCTCGTAGATGCAGTAACTGACAAGGTACCCAGGCAATACATATTCGATAAAAAATATAAGATACAATTACACGAAGACCCCCGTGAGGGCCTCAACCCAAGGGAGTTGAGAATCTACACGGACGGATCAAAGACAAGGTCAGGCACTGGCTCAGGAGTATTCTCTGAGGACCTAAATATACATATCTCCACACCACTAGGTGCGCATAACACTGTCTTCCAGGCGGAGTGTATTGGCATTATATTGGCAGCACAAGCAATCGTCGCAAGGAAGGTAACGGATTTCCCAATCCGCATACTCTCCGACAGCCGATCAGTACTCCAGGCCCTACAGGGTTACACAATAACATCGGGACTAGTCTACGAATGCCACAGAACTCTGTCGGAGGTATGTAACAACAACTGCGTAACTCTACCGTGGATCAAGGGGCACAGCAACTCGCGAGGGAACGATGCAGCAGACATACTGGCGAGGGAAGGCTCGGAGATGGCCGTGGTAGAGCCAGAGCCGATTATACCCCTGCCATTTGCCTGGCTGCGGAACACTCTCCGACAAGACACCAGGGTAAAACACCAACAATACTGGTCTAACATAGGAACCTGCAGGCAAACAAGGCTAGCGCTCCCGACAATCACCCCCGGGCTGTCGCGGAGGCTGAGACAGTTGAAAAGGCCCCAGCTCCGTCTCCTGACTGGCGCCATAACAGGTCATGCCTCATTCAACACTTGCATACTTTGCGTGTTACAGACAGCGCACTCTGCAGGGCCTGCTTGGAAGCAGAAGAAACAGCCGCCCACGTCATTCTCGAATGCATGGGGGTGGCAAACTATCGGTCACAATACCTCGGTACACCGAGGTCTCTCCCGGAAGTCGTCGGCAACATCAAGGGTCTGCTAGGCTTCCTGGGAGAACTAGGTTGGCTGGAGTAATGCCAGCAACCCATCACCCAAATAGGCGCACTATTTGACGTCGAGTTGCGGAAAACCAGCCCGCGTACACCTATAACCTATAACCTATCGGTTACTTATCCGTTAACCGGTAATTTCCTTCCCTAATTTAGAAATCGTACGATGCCTTAGGTTTCAAAGTTATAACTGTACTTCTTTTCCAGGATTTTTATAAGGGGTAAGTTTATCTTTATAAATAAAGTGACAGCGCTTTATGTTTTTATCATGTAATAAAAAGTTATAATTTACGTACGAGACTACACAAGCTGACTAGGAATATTTATATTGGCTCTTGCGATTATATGACTCCAACAAGATATAAAATATAAATGTTATGTGATGTGATACACGCTACTGGATTTACCTATATGTTAAACCCATGTAGGCATGTAGCTGACGCCATTCACGTGAATGGCAAGTCCGCTCCCATGCAACCAACCTTAACCTATCTAATTTACTCAGGTGCCTATTGCCTAAAATTTCAGTATAATGTTTTTACTTTTTCGTCATCAGCATTAACGGCCTCCTAGCCTAGATGGTAGTGACCCTGCCTACGAAGCAGGAGTGTGTTTATCACGAATATTTGTTCCTGAGTTATGGATGTTTTCTATGTATTTAAGTATTTATATGTATCTGTCTATTATATATATCGTCACCTTCCGTCACCGTCACCCACAACACAAGCCTTATTGAGCTTACCGTGGGACTAGGTCGATTTGTGTAAGATTGTCCCATAATATTTATTTATTTATTTATTATTTATTTATTTGCTTGTAGATTTGTTGTATATTTGCGAAAGTGAAGGCGAAACATATATTTTTAACATCAAAATTAAACGCCTAATAAAACGTTTTGTTCCAGTCATAATTCTCAAACACAGTAAAGTTGAGAATAGACGCACTGGCTTGACTAGTTTGCGATCCCCGAGTTCTCTTTATCTCGCGAGCCGTGAGTTCCGTAGTAATAAAACAGACTACGCCATACATGGGGAATATTAAAATACATATTTCCCGCTTTGGACTGTTTGTACATGTAAAACAGAGAAATTTAATTTTACAACGAAAATTAATTTGCAAAATACACTTAGCTTAGACAAGTTATTATGTTTCACGTGCAATTTGTTTAGCTTCACATGTTCCTTGTTATTTATGACTTTAAAATATAATGCTTTGTGATTATATCGGAGAATTTTAGGACCTATACATAGTTTGTCAACAACGTTGTCAACAAGTTGTCAAAGTTAAGCATTAGATATAAATATCTGCTAATACTTACTTAAAGTAGAAAAGCGACTTTGATGAAAAGTAGAGTATTTGACTCGGGGCAAACAAGGCTATAATGACTTAAACTATTGACGACAAAATATTTTGTCTGGAGTGAGCCTTTAACCACTTGGTTAACAATCTAGTATGCATCACTTCGGATTCACATAAGCAATTTGGATATTGCTACATTTGGGTAACTTGACATCTAAGAAGACAAAAAACTTGATATCTAAAAATATGGTAAAGTAAGTAGGTAAATAATAAATCTCAAAGAATTCAAAACACATGACAAACGACCGACAAACCTGTCAGCCGGTGCTTAACTCGGTATTAAAATGATTAACGTCGAGTGTAAGATTAAATCACGTTTTACTCCACCATTAAAATATTACCGCCAATTAATTTGTAATGTTCACAAGTATTGCGTTATTCATTACGCTAATAAAATGTCAATACCTGTCACGAATCTGATCGCGTATAAATTAAATTGTGCATTTTGCGAGTTGTGCCTACCATCATTTGTTTGCAGGTCAGTTATTAATATTGTAATTTCGAGCATGCTTAAATTAATTAATCTATGTTGGATATACATGAAAATGCTAGCTTCCGCCCGCGACTTACGTCCGCGCAGAATACGCTCAATAAAGGATGACTCACACTAGAACGGGCCGGGACATGACCGGGCCGGGTCGATCTGTCAGTTTCTATAGAAAACGTCACGTGACCTCCGAGGGCTCCGAGCTCGGACGTGATTATAGAAATTGACAGATCGCCCCTCCTCGCCCCGTCCCGTCTCGTCCCGTCTCATTCTAATGTGAGTCGGATGACTCACACTAGAATGGGACGGGATGGGATGGGACGGACTTAAGGATTTAAGTAGCGCTGCAGAAGTTGAGATGGATCGGGCATACCCTTCGAAGAGGAGCAACAAACAGCGCCAGAGCCTTTGAGTGGACGCCCTGTACCAGTGACGGAGCGTGAAAATATTTTTTGGGCAAGCCGAAACTGATGTGAATCGAATTCTATGAACGCCCCATCACCACCACTGCCCTATACACACGTGGCGACGACGGAGCATGGAGAGCGAATTGCGAACTGTAGAATTGAGCTGGAGCGAAGCCAAGAAGGATTGCTCAAGAAAAAAGGCGTCTTGACGAGGCCCTATGCACCTCCGGGGTGCCCTTAGCATCTGAAACAACAACAACAGAAATTAAAAACTTTCGTCCTCGTTTTCATCCCCTTAGACATCAAAAATCCTTTCTTAGTAGAGCTTCACGACATTTAAATAACATAATTAAGACACACGTACTGTCAAACTTCGGGTACAGAACAAAAAAAAGAACGATTGAATAGAATAAGTTAAACCCAACATGTTCGTCGTCAACAATTTGCATCATGCACCGGCCGATGATCCGAAGTGCAGCATTATGCATCTATTAACATGCATAATTCCACACGGACTCACTGCTCTGCAAACGGATTAACGGGGCCTAATTAAATGCGGCATCGAGTAGCGCATGATGAGGAGTTCCACACGTTTATAACCTCTCTATTGAACATGGTGATAGAATTATTGAACGCAATATTGAAACATATCTAATCTAATAGGCTTTGACTGGATCTTTTTCCAAAAAAGGACTCCTTTCTGTTAACTAGTTAACCATATTTTTCTACTCGAGCACTCTGTCAATTAGATGACTGACAGCGATATTAAAAATTGTCTATGGTATTCCATAAGAACACTGCTCCTATGGATTTTCATACAATATACGTCGGTGACCCTCAAGTTTTAAGAACCTTTATTAAGTATATCACTGTTGCATAAAATACTATTATTGCACACCTCGCACGAATGAAAATGCAGATAAGAGAAAAGAACAATACTGAACAGTAAGAGGACCTTATTATATAAGTGTTACAAAAATATAAATTGAAACAGATGTCATATACTAAAGAAAATGACCAATGCTATCGGAGGCCAAGCCGAGGACCAAAAAACGAGTAGTATTAAGGTAGTGTCACTACTTTAGTAACAAGTCACAATATTTAATTAAATAATTAAATTTGTTTCAGCAAAACAAAATGTTAAGAAACAAAGTGTTACTTTAACAAAAATCGTATATCATCTTCTTCTGTTTTATAAATGGCGGGCTGCCCAATCCAATCATAGGTCCTACCGCGTACTGCGACCGAAGTTTCCCCCTGTTACACTTGCGTAGGTATGAAATCACAAGTGCGAAGGAGACGCAAGAAAAACTTCGTTCGCGGTTCGCGGAAATCGTCTAAGATCATGTCCTCATGTCAAACCGTTCCGGAAGGTTTCCAAACTAAATTTCAAGTCTCTCTACATGGTTTTCTCGTCTTTGCAAGTACTTATTGTTTTTAGATTCTTATCAGCATTACTTCGTATACATTCAAGCATAAAACGAACAAATTAAACCAATTTGCACTTTGATTTTATCATTCTCGTGTCACATTTAAAGCAATGTTATTTAATTAAACTTATAACGTGTAAACGAACCAGTGTTTTATAATAGCCCTGGCGTTAACTGAATTCGTAATTATAAGTTGACGACATGCGAATTATTCGCAGCGCTATCAGGTGAGCCAACTCGCTCGGCGCACGTGAGAACCGGTGGTAGCGCGGCGACTGGTTTTCTGTGAGCGACGTACATTGACGCTTTTAATAATAAATTTAGTACGGAATGTTTGGAAATGAAGTTAAGTCTGCGTTTGGTATTGTAATCTTTGTTTTAAAATAGTGCGGTAAGTTTATTAAGTTTTTTTTTCTAAACTGAGGTGATTAGTAATAATCGAGATTTTATGCAATATTTTCATATAAACGTGGCATGTACACACGCGTTCATAAGTGGCAGTGGGCCAGCCACATCTGTCGCAGAACCGATGAGCGTTGGAGGAAAAGGGTTCTCGAATGGGCACGCCTCGGCAAACGTAGTGTGGGACGCCATCCTGCCAGGTGGACCGATGACTTGAGAAAGGTAGCTGGTTTAGGTTGGATGAGGGTCACGAATTACCGTACTTTGTGGCGCACCCTTGGGGAGGCCTACGTCCAGCAGTAAACTGCAATTGATTGAATTCATAAACTGCCCATGCAAATCTGAACGCGATAGTACCTACTTATAAAGTATGCGTGACCAAGAAATTCATCCTATAGTTTCCTTATAATATGGGTCAATGTAACCTTATTCAGGGCTTTAAAAAAGAGGCTGTTTGAGTCTACTGGTGACCATAGGGCTGGCTCATTTCTCGGCCAGAGGTTGGGCATTGCCATCCAGCGGGGGAATGTGGCCAGTGTTATGGGCACCCTCCCGCAGGGAAGCGACTTGGGAGATTTCGTAGGTTAGTTTTGTTTTAATTCGTGTTCGTGTTTTTATTTTCTTTTTATTTTGTTATTAATTTTTATATTCTTCATTTGACGAAAATGTATTTAATAATTTTATTTTATTGATGTCATGTTTAGTTTTAATTTTAGTATTGTAATTTAATTTTTATTTTTTGACATTTTTTGTAATTATGATATTGTGTATGCCTTTGAACCAGTGAAGATAATTATTATAATACACATAAAGTTCAGAATAATAATAATAATAATGAAAATACTTATTTGAATTAATGTTATCAATGATTCCTTAGTGCCCTATTCTGTAATAGTCAGATCTAGATGCTGAGTAAAAAGAAAACAAACTGCAAACTAACTGCCAATAGTCGGTTGGTCTCCGCAATGTAAATCAAATAATTTGATTATTTTTATACCATACGCAAAAGTAGTTAAAACTTAATCCAATTTTATAATACAGATAACTTTAAAATTCAGGAACCCAGTCAACGAAACCGGTCAACAAAAGACACAGTCCAGAAGTCAATGTACGCAAAACACGTCACCGCAGTCTATTGTCTGACGGCACGACTAATTGCCCGATAAGTCGTCGATTCCCGTCTCGTTTTAATAAGGTAGCAGTCCTGTTATTCCCACAACCTACAAAGCCACCTGCTAATCAACCATCTAATATAGCTGTGAAGTAGAGTTACATACAACTTGTAAGTAACCAAATAAAAGACGTATAGCGCTTCGTCTGAGGCAGCATGCTCGGTGAGCTGCAGGAATAAAACCAGTGTGCATGTACGCGTATTGATGGAATGCGATCATCTCTGTGTGCACTACGAATGTGTGCGAGTGACGTCTGCCGCGCGTCCTCAAACCAGCCAGCGTCACCAGACCCCCTCCCTCTCCCACTCCTACCGATATTAATGGAGCTAACGGGTAAAGAAAATGTTAACTCGGAGTTTCAGGTAAACTGGGCGGCTGTGTTTGTTGTTGCCATGAACGCTGACGTTTGTGTGTAACCTCGATTCGGACGCTAGCATTATGAGTATGAATACTATGAATACGGTTTGTATTAATGAATTAATCCGCTGAAATGATCTAGAAATAATAACCTTCGGTAAGGTCATTCGAAAACTTTTATGTGCGAGTAGGTTCTTATACGCTCTGACCATACGATGTTTGTTTAAGCCATAGTATATGAATATAATCGAACTGGTATAATATTATGAGGGTAGGGCTGGTTATTCAGTCCGCGCCATTTACGCAGGCATTTCCCACGCTTGCTGGGCGCTACACAGGACAGCTACAGGCAGTAAGGGGTTCCAATATTAAGCATTGGCATCATCGCGCCACACAATCTTTGAAACAGGGAAATAAACATTGTGGGACACTGAGTTGGTTCACGAGCCGAATATTTAAAATCGTAAGTTACGATAGCCAAAAAATAGCGACTAAGTAGGTACTAGATAAATCCCACTCCAATGTCATTGCGACTACCGGCGGCAGGATTCATCTTGATTATGTAATTAAAAAATCGTCATTTTCTTCATCGTTTTATGATTTAGTTATGATAGTACTTACTTTTGAAAAATTACTGATGAAACTTCTGCAAACGGTTAGTTATTCCTTGCATTTACCCAAAGATTTTCTATGATCACGTCCGGGTTTTAAATTACAATCCAACTTTGTTGCATACCTCACATATTTGAATACAGAGGTAAAACAAAATTACACTTCTGTTTCTCTATGGTCTATAGTCTCTTCCCTCGCCTTGTTTGCTCACGATCAACCTATTTAAGTGTTTCTTAAAATGTATACTAACAAGTAACAACAGGATCGCCCGCAAGAAATTGTACCTTCTGTATCTTGTATTTTCTAAGCTCTATGCGGGCCCCATCTTTCAAAGTTGCCCCCCCCCACACTTTTTTGACATGGGTATTTTTGTATGTGATTCCTACTCAGAATCGCGAGCTCTTTCAATTATAATTGTCATACATAAAAACATACATTATCCAAACTTTTCATTCCGTTACCGCTACACAAAGTTTATGAAAAAAATGGTAACGGAATGGAAAAAAAAACCTTGAAACATTTTTCTTTCCTATTAGGATCGAAAGATTCTATTCTGAGTAGAAATCACATAAAACTTCCGAAATAAATAAAAAAACAACTTTAAAAAGCCAGTTTATCCCGTCAGAGGATCATGATAACTCATTATCATTTCATTACATCGGTAAAACATCCTCTACCAAAAATGATCTCCTATCTTGCAAGAACATATATAATGGTCGATAAAACTCACTGTGGGATTGTTGACTTGGAGAGCGATTTTGAATCTCACCTCTGGTGACAAAAACGTCATCCGTGGTGACTTTGATATCACCTTTCACCAAATGCAGTATTTTTAAAGTCATGCTTTGTCATTTCTTATTCTTTAATAAATTATCTATATCAAATAGTTATTATGGATGAGCCCCGCTACTAATTCTCCAAAAAACACACGTTGGAAGAACTGACAAAAATAGTCACAGCTGATTTCAATTACGAGTGGGACGGGCACTCGTAAAAAAAGAACTAAACAATCGGTGAAAATTCACTTGGTGAGACTCAAAAATAGTAGATGATCAAAACATTCTGCCTTCTTACATCTTCTCATATTAATTCTTGATCTCAATAATCCTATATAACTTTTTAATTTTAATCAATGAAGTTAGTAATTCCATGTTTTCGTGTTGTAATTTATTGACATTTTATTTTTGGATTTTATTTTATTTTTTCTATTGCATTTTGAATTGTACGCTCATTTTATTAACTATTAATTTAAATGTTGATTGTAAATAATAATGTTAAAGCTGCTCATCCGGTTTATCTTTAAAATTAAATATTGGAATAATATGTATGTAGGTACTAACAGTAGTGAATAAGAATGTACAGTACTAAAATATCTATGGGTCCTGCCCGAAATAAATAATTATTTAATTTAATTTTAATTTAATTAAGTTCTGCCTCATTTGCTCTTAGCAGGATCTCACCAAAATGCTCGATGTCGACAATCTCACGAAGCTCATAAAATTACCCTTTAGTGGAGTCATTTAAAAGTTGAAGTCACATTAAATGGACATCCAAATTTCTCTGTATGGGTTAATTCTTTATCGTATTGTATACCTAGCTGTGAAGTTATGATTCGATATCAGCTTTCGTTTTTTAGATATATGACTTTTTTAAAAATATTTTATATTTAGTAAAGAATAATTCGCACCGTGGAGATATCTTACACAGTGGGTTATGATGGTAATATTAATACAAGATTTAAATTTCTCCCGATAAAATATAAAATTGTAGTATTAATGACCCAAATTAAGTTTTATTTTTATTTTTATGCCTTAGAAATTCGCACAGTGGGAGAAAACAAATACAATATAATCTAACAGTAGTTTTAAGATGATCTTCGCATTTTCTCCAAAGAGACTTCTTTATTTAAAGCGCAACAAGGAATTTTCGTTAACAAACACGAAATAATGCTATGCGCAGAAAATGGACATCTCTGTTCTTTTTGTAAGAAAAAGCGAAAATTATTGAAGAATAACATTGCATAAATTTCTCCACATATTACATACTATTTACACTATAGAAAATCGAAAATAACTTTTTCAGCAAACCAACGAAACGTAGGTGCTGCCATCTAGTAAGTTCCCCATATAACCGTTAATAAGCTTAATATAATGTAATAACGTAGGCTTAATAGGGAAGTATGTGATGATTATTTTATGTAAAAAAGGCTAAAATAATGTAAAACTAAGATAACTGCGTTATTAAAATATTTTTAGTTGTGTATTTTAGTTGTTTAAAACGAAACTTAAGTTGCTTGAAACGGAACTTTTTTTGGAAAACTAATCACCGTCCTATTAAGGGTAAGGCTATTTTGTTATTTTTACGTGCTTCTGAAGAATAATATTTTACCTGCTTGTTTAAGGCAAATAAAATCTAATTTGTCTAAACTAGTACTTGAACCGCGTAAATGTGATGGTGTCAGGGAAAAGGGACCTTATTGTCGGTGGCGCTTACGGCGATATGAGCGATATCCGTATACGAATTTCGTTCATAACGCCGTAAGCGCCACCGACAAAAAAAGGTCCCTTTTCCCAGAGAACGTCACAAATAATATCCAAGGTCTGATGATGGAGCAGAAAGGTGTCAACCGGTACCCAGGAACCAGTTGATGGAATACCTTCGTGTTAAGACTCGTTGGTTTTGTTTTGACGAGCACTTGGGCTATACATGGTGTCCAAGGTCTGGTGATGGAGCAGAAAAGTGTCAACTGGTACTCAGGAACCAGTTGATAGAATACCTTCGTGTTTAGACTCGTTGGTATTGTTTTGACGAGCACTTGGGCTATACATGGTGTCCAAGGTCTGATGATGGAGCAGAAAAATGTCAAATGGTACTCAGGAACCAGTTGATAGAATACCTTCGTGTTTGGACTCGTTGGTTTTATTTTGACGAGCACTTGGGCTATACATGGTGTCCAAGGTCTGATGATGGAACAGAAAAGTGTCAACCGGTTCTCAGGAACCAGTTGATAGAATACCGTCGTGTTTAGACTCGTTGGTTTTGTTTTGACGAGCACTTGGGCTATACATGGTGTCCAAGGTCTGATGATGGAGCAGAAAAGTGTCAACCAGTACTCAGGAACCAGTTGATAGAATACCTTCGTGTTAAGACTCATTGGTTTTGTTTTGACGAGCACTTGGGCTATACATGGTATGGTGTCCAAGGTCTGATGATGGACCAGAAAAGTGTCAACTGGTACTCAGGAACCAGTTGATAGAATACCTTCGTGTTTAGACTCGTTGGTTTTGTTTTGACGAGCACTTGGGCTATACATGGTGTCCAAGGTCTGATGATGGAGCACAAAAGTGTCAACCGGTTCTCAGGAACCAGTTGATAGAATACCTTCGTGTTAAGACTCGTTGGTTTTGTTTTGACGAGCTCTTGGGCTATACATGGTGTTCAAGGTCTGATGATGGAGCAGAAAAATGTCAACTGGTACTCAGGAACCAGTTGACAGAATACCTTCGTGTTTAGTCTCGTTGGTTTTGTTTTGACGAGCACTTGGGCTATGCATGGTGTCCAAGGTCTGATCATGGAGCAGAAAAATGGCAACTGGTACTCAAGAACCAGTTAAGGCAATTCCTACGTGCTTGGGCTCATTCGTTATATTTGTACAAGCAGTACGGAATAGCTTAAGGAAGACTATAATATGTAAAAAAACTAAAGCATTTATTTTTGAATACTGAGTGTTTTGTAACAAAGTATTATTTAAAAAAAAAACTTTTATCGCTGAGTGTACTTTTCTTTGAGTGTGCCAATTCCTTTCTATTAGAATGTGAAAGTGCTCGTCAAAACAAAACTAACAAGTCCAAACACGAAGGTGATCCATCAACTCGTTCTTGAGTTCCGATGACCTTCTTTCTGGTCCATCATCAGACCTTGACAACATAAGAATGTCAAAGTGCACGTCAAAACATAATCAACAAGTCTAAACACGAAGGTGTTCCATCAACTCGTTCTTGAGTTCCGATGACTTTCTTTATGCTCCATCATCAGACCTTGACAACATTAAAATGCCAAAGTGCACGTCAAAACAAAACCAACAAGTCCAAACACGAAGGTGTCCCATCAACTCGTTACTGAGTTCCGATGACCTCCTTTTTGCTCCATCATCAGACCTTGACAACATTAGAATCTCAAAGTGCACATTAAAAACAAAAACAACAAGTCCAAACACGAAGGTGTTCCATCAACTCGTTCTTGAGTTCTGATGACCTTCTTTATGCTCCATCACCAGACCTTAACAACATTAAAATGTCAAAGTGCACGTCAAAAGAAAACCAACAAGTCCAAACACGAAGGTGTTCCGTTCCATCAACTCGTTCTTGAGTTCCGATGACCTACTTTCTGCTCCATCATCAGACCTTGACAACATACGAATGTCAAAGTGCACGTCAAAACAAAACCAACAAGTCCAAACACAAAGGTGTTCCATCAACTCGTTCTTGAGTTCCGATGACCTTCTTTATGCTCCATCATCAGACCTTGACAACATTAAAATGTCAAAGTGCACCTCAAAACAAAACCAACAAGTCCAAACACGAAGGTGTTCCATCAACTCGTTCGTTACTGAATTCCGATGACCTCCTTTTTGCTCCATCATCAGACCTTGACAACATTAGAATGTAAAAGTGCACATTAAAAACACAACCAACAAGTCCAAACACGAAGGTGTTCCATCAACTCGTTCTTGAGTTCCGATGACCTCCTTTCTGCTCCATCATCAGACCTTGACCTTGACAACATTAGAATATCAAAGTGACTGTGCTCGTCAAAACAAAACCTGTGAAGCTATCCGTCCATGTTGAGAGAGATAGCAAATGTGACGTTTTCAGGGTAAAGATACCATATTGTTGCTTATTGATAAGGTGCTTCTGTCATAAGGAATCACTAGGAAATGAACCTTATCAGCTGGCGACAATGTGGTACCTTTACCATGAAAACGACACAATTTTTTAACGATTTCATAATATGTGACGTTTTGCGGTGAAAGGTACCTTATGGACGATCGGCGCTTACGCTGATAATAAAGACGCTGATACTAATGCGCTGCTACGTGACGTAAGCGCCGACCGTCCATATGGTACCTTTAGCCGTAAATAGCCACATATGAAATCATAAAAAATGTGCTTGTATTTAGAAAAAGGCACTTTGCCATTCTGCCGGTTGTCGATAAGGCGCGAATGTCATAAATATTAGTTTAGAAATGAACCTTATCAACAACCGACAGAATGGTACCTTTCTTTAGTACTAAATACAAACACAAATATTAAAATCGTTTGGAAAAACCAAACAAATATTAGGTGAATTCATACAATATCAGTATCAAAGGGTTTAACGCCCGAATGATGACGTGCCGGTGTAGTAGTGTGCGTGGGCACGCACACAGATAGCGAGCAGCGCGGGGCCGCTAAATGCATATTTCGTGTCCGCGGTAAAAACTCTGCCCCCTCTTAAGCGTTTCTTGTATGGAATTTGACAGTTTAACTCGGGGTTAGCGGCTAGGGCCCTGGGTGGTGTAAGTAGGCGTAAAAGGAATAACTTTATCCCATCCACATGTTAAAAGAACCAGGTCTAGTTTTTGTTTTTGTTTTAATTGTAAGAATTGTAGTTTAGTTCTGTTTTTATTTTTCATGGAAAGTGGATTGCCTAGATACATAACCTAATCAAAAGCTCCCAGATCCCTATTTAGTTAATGGTACTTAACACACAAAAGGAGGTTTAGCCAAGTTAGGTACTTATAAGTATACATAGGTATAAATACACATTAAGTCTTGGGAAAATAAAACCACATATTATGTAGCATAAATATATTGTTTTTATTCAAAGTGATCCTTTTTAAATGTAGGGTAAGTATACCTACCACTTAATAACATTTTTCATCACGACACGAGGAAAGTACAAGCAGTAAAATATTAGGTATTTACAAATTATATCAAATTAATGCTACTTTATACATTTAACTTTCTAAGGGCCACTTGCACCACCCGAGGTTAGCCACATAACCCGGATTTAAACGTTTTTTTGTATTGAATTTGACAGCTCAACGCTGGGTTAGCGGCTAACCCTGGGTGGTGCAAGCGGGCCTAAGAGCAAGTTCAATATACTTTCTTACTTAAACCGAGTCTTCCACTCCTCTGGTCTAATTGTGATAAGTTGTACAAACAACTGTATGAATTTGTTTTTGCTCATTGTAAATCAGTAGTAAGAACGAACATGTTTTGGCAGTTTCTATAGATAATGGTACGGAACACTTTGGGTGCGAGTCCAACTCGCACTTGGTCGGTGTTATTTTGTGTTATTAAAAACCATGTTTATTTTTTCCTCTTTTATTTTCATACTTAATGTTTCAAAAAGTGACTGGAGAGAGTTGAGTTCCCCAATCATTCTTGAACAGATGTTGTGCATGCCGATATTGCTATTATTGTCCTAGGAGTTCCGAAGAATTCTGGACTGCTTCTATTAATTCACCCAATATAAATAGATATGATTTAAGCACTTACAACCAATACTTATGTCATGCAATACCAGTAAGTTATAGTTCAGGCCCTATATGTATTGTAAATTAGAACATATACTTTGAATCATCATAAGAACATATCTGTTTGTGATGACTAAAGCCATCTATGTAGGTTCTTATATAAATTATAACTATGAATGTACCTGCAGTACAAGCGTTGCTTAATTTGGGACTAAGTACTTTGTTATTTATTTATCGTATGGATTTTACACACTGGTATTTTACATCAATAATAACATAATATACATACATCTAACATCTGTTAAACTGTCAAGAACAAATTATATGCTTATAAACAGACATAGGAATCGGTTAGGCAAATTTTCTTAACAGGTAAGGACTTCCTATATCGATAAACTCAGTTATAAACGCTACTTCTATATACTAGTGATCACTCGAAATTTTTGCTTGTAAAAGTTGTTTTTATCAAAAGCTTAAAAATCAAATTAAATAATAGCTCAAGTTTTTTCTTCTTTTATTAAAACAGTTTTAGAAATTTTACTTCTAACAATATATTTCTTTATGAATGTCCCATCTACTATTGTTAAAGTTAACAACCAGAATTTGTTGCATATTTATGGGCTTTAAAACCATCTTCGTCTTGGCTGATAAATCCTATTTTAAAGTGCAATAGGTATTACACGCTCCCTTTATATAACCTTGCGATTATTTAAAATATGTTATGTTGATCAATAGTTACAAAAAACACACAATGTTGGGGGAGATCACTGGTATATAAAGGAACATTGATAATTGAGTTTATTGATAAAGGAAGTCCTTTTCTGTCATAAAATTTGCCCCACCGATTCCTATGTCTGCTTATAAAGTAGAAAATTACTTACTTGCCAAAAAGTATCATTGGTTGGAATGTGACCAAACTCATTGCCACACTCTTAGCTTTCACAAATGACTATATACCATCACATGTAGAAAGATTTGACATTTTCCAATAGTATGTTACCAAGGTTATTGACATCTTTTCTGATCTTCTATGTAACTAGAACAATAGGGCATCCACATGTTTACATCCACCTAGAAATAGCAAATATTTTATTGCAAAGATGTATCAGTCGGTATAGGTGCCATGAAACATGTAATTGTTATCACTGAACAATTTTTACCTTCACTAAACATGCAGTTTTGGCATAGACAAGATTGCACGAACGCCTGGTTCTAAAGGCATAACTGTAGTAGATGAGGATTCATCTTGTTCACATCAGTATTTTAAAATTATTGGGCTCTGTTCAGTGGGTCAAGGTGCGGGTGTCACTTGCCGATAGTACTTCAACTCCAGAAACAGTATAATATGAGACCGCTGATTTCATAGCCAAACTGTTATAAAGTTATGTTTAGAGAAATGTACGTTTCGTAAATTTACCACGGTAATGATAAATAAGTAATAATGAATATAACTACTTTACAAAGAATAAATTGAACAGTTTTTTTCAGTTTCAAGGTTAATTTTGTTTCTATCAAATTGACAAGCTGTCACAAGCCGTTACTGAACGGTGATTGGTTTTTAAAGAACGTTTCGTTTTTAGTAACTTTATTGAATATATTTTGCTAAAATACACAACTAAAAATATTTTAATAACGCAGTAATCCTAGTTTTATAGTATTTTAGCCTCTTGCATCTAAAATAATTATAAGAATCTGAAATGCAACTTCCTTATGTCAAATTTTTAAATTATAATTTTACTGATTCCATTACAACTTTACCCCAATACCAATAGTGTAATATAAGGTAAATTTAGCCTGGCTATCTGGCTATGTAGTTATTAGTGAATTAACTATCAACCGCATCGCACTCTCTAATCGAAAAGACGTTGATGTGAAAGAGATGGAGATATAGAAGTCGATTACCGTACTTTGTATCGTGAATGGACACCTACACGCCTACCACGAACATCGAAAATTAGCATTGACGGGAAAACCTCTTTGTCTCACCAATATGCAAGTGTGACAGAGATGGAGATACAAATCCGCAATCGTTCGATTTTCGTGGTATAGGCCCTACCTGTGAAATCTCGCGCGGGTAATACAAATAGCTCAGGATTCAAAATATGATTTTATTCATACAATATTATAGATAGCTGAGAGATTTTTTTGTTTTGTACTTACATGTTTACGAGATTTTATAAAACACAAAAAAATCCATCTGTCCATATACTCTACGCCGCTAGTAATTTTTTTAAGCTTAAATTGTTAACAAAAAAAATATGGATTACTTTATGGCGGAGATTTTTGTGTATTGACATTGTAAATAAATATATCTTAATTGTCATATATTTAATATATATAAGTTGCTGGTAATATTCTTCGTAAACCAAAAACTAAGGTTTTAAAATTTTGTGGAAAAGAGGGTAAAGAGGTAAACCTGGAGAAAACTAAAAATATATAATAAGTGATTATGTGATATTACCATGGTATAAAATCTTCACAGTGCGATTTATTGTTTTCGTATTTTTTTTCGATGGAATTATTAATTCGAATTTATTACTATAATAAAGATATTTTTGAGGAGATTTCTACACATTTATTATATTCGTAGCAGAGGTAATCACGTGTCATGATTTCTCCACAGTGCGAATTAATGTAGATTTTTCATATAAGTCAAACTGTGCTTCCCGGACTACCTTCTGCTCCTCCAAGCTCTATGCCCCCTTCCCACCCTATTTGCTCGCGGGTTAGTATTCAAAGCAGCAGCACACTCCGGCGACATTACACTTTCATATTTATTGCGAAAACGCCTCCCGCAATACCTAGCCGCTCTCTAGATCATTGTCGGGGGTATAAAAATTCTTCAATATTTCATAGGCGTATCTTATTTACTGCTTCCTGCTTCGTTTCTGTATATTATCCCGAGAGAGCGCGTCACGGTAAAAAGTTGGTCCCATTCTGATTAAAATCTCATATACGAGTATTTAATGGTTGAACGAATGAACTTATTTGCTACCTAAGTATCCTTTATGCCTAAAACAAAGCTAAGGAGCAAAACAATTCCTTGGTTTAATATTTTGAAGAGATGATTAAAATTTAAACCATTTATATTGAAACGTAATTTTTTATAGCAACCTACTAAACTACTAAATACCTAAATCAATCGAATGCGCTATATTAGGTTGACATTTAACGATACTCGATATCTCATCATAATCTTCACATTTGTACATTTTTCCATATATGGAATAAAATAATTTTGGCCTATCTCCAGACAACCGGCTGGACCCTCGGCAGACAAGTAACAAATAAGTCCATTCATCAATATAAAAATAAAATTAATTTGTTCGCCAGGGGAACGACTGTGTTATTTTCGTCGTACGAAAAGGGAATTCTTCGGGAATTTCGGATCACCCCTGAGATGCCGGTCGTTGACTGCTACATTCTTTTGTTTTATCTTGACCAATTTTACATATGAGCAGACATGGTATACATAATTATGTCGTAGACTTCCGAGTCATCAATCAAATTACAACGAGAAAAATATAGGCATTTTTCAATCATTTCATTACATTTAGTTAACAAATTTTTTAAATTATATATAAATAAATCTAAACTTAAAAATGCCATACTTTAAATAAAAAACAAAGTAGACCTACTGGGAGTAAACAGCTGTGAATGATTCTCGACTATGAAAGTGGAACTTTTTACAGTCAGTTTATATTTTATTCTTTGCTTACAAAAGTTTTACAGATGTTTTTCAACATTTCAGCGACTGCTCACAAGTCCCAGACTATCGCACACAAACCACACTGGCTCAAACAAAATTTCCACTCCAAAAATCAGCTGTTCCAAAAGTTCAATGGAGTGTTTCTCACACGAGGATACTACACACGTTTTTGCCTAATTATTTGAACAAAAAGAGGGAGATATTTTACAGTATTTGTCAGTCTACATCTTCGAAATCGCTGATAAAGGATGACTTACACTAGCACGGGACAGGACGAAACGGGACGGAGTGGGACGGGACGGAGCGGGACGGGAAAATGTGTCAATTTCTATAGAAATAATCACGTGATAGCTCTAAGCCCTCGGATGTCACGTGACGCTTTCTATGGAAATTTACAGATTTTCCCGTCCCACCCCGTCCCGTCCCGTTCTAAAGTGAGTCCTCCTTAATTCTCTCTGAATTCGTCAATCTAGAAGCTCGCGTACGCGCACGTAGCATGTACGCGCAGTAATTGGTAAGCTAATTATAGGTGCTATTGCGGTTATAATAAGATCCTCTCAACTTCCCAGAATCGGGGCCGCCGCTTTATTAATATTTATCCGATACCGTCCCGCTAACTGACGCAGTTAAAGAAACACGGACCGAAATAAAGTCGTAAAGTGCCGGAACGATTTCAATCGATGTTCCGAGTGAATATAGGGTTATAAATGTGCGCAAGCAGGTACAAATAAAATCAATAATATGTATACATTCCCCACCTCTATTACCAAGGAATAAGGTACTAAAATGTAAACATATTTGTAGTTATTATGCACCTATTGGGAAAAATGTTCGTCGTTATCGGCAAACATTGTTACTTTATTTTTTATGGTAAATGAGGCAGGAGTAATTTCAGAGGAACGGAAGACAATGTGGCGTGAAAGAGGCTGTTAGCAGTTCCTCATTTTTTTTATTAACTTGGCACCAAATAGTAGTAAATACGACGGTGAAACTTTTATCATTTTTCGGTATTGACAACAAGAATAAGACGAGCATAATGCGTGGACTCTGTACCTACTTACCTTCTTTCCCTCTCCAACACTTACTTACTTCATTGGAGTTCTCCTCCAATTTTCACTCATACTCTGAGTTATTCTCCAACTGTCACACTTACTCTTATAGCTCTGAATCGATTATCTTCAAATCATTATAATTCTCATTCCAAAATCAACCAATAATTCTTTCACACGCTCCCAGAAAATTCCATATCAACGATTCCAACATTTCGGTAGGAGAAATCTTAGAAATTATAGCAATCTCGAACATTCAAATTCTTCAGACATTCCCACATTACTAAAACAACAGAATACGATTAGGTCGTTACAAATTGCATCCAAACGATTGGGGAAAGAAATGGATCTTAATGCAGTTTATACTGTTGCTTCTGAAAGGACGTATGAAAGTTCATAACCGTTTATGTGATCGGCCGTAATACATGATCAAGAGCAATGGAAACACCCCAATATAAACATTTTTATAGATAGTTCCCCTTTTAAACGTATTTTACAAACATATAGAATTAGAAATATACTTCTTTATTATGTGGGGTCCTGTATGTAACATTAGAACCCTTACTATTCACCAACTCAAAATTTAAGGAAAATACAAAAAAATCCTTATCAAAATTTTGGTTGCTTATGATTTTATTGTGTGTTTTTAACTATACAGTAAAACAAAATGTACTCGTATAACTGTGTCACAATTTAGTCAAAAGGTACTTACGACCTTTGAGACAGAAGTTGTCTGATATGTTTGAGACAGATAGGCCCGTGGCTTCTACAGAAGCTCGGCACGCATATCGCACAAGCACGCGTGGACTGGAACGAATACCAGACATGCCTCAAGGGAAAGTGAAGTTGTTTTCAAAAATTAACGTATCGAACCACAATTACACTGTCGGGCGATCATGCAAATGTGATGATTTAGTTTGAGATTTGTTTTTGTAAAATATTACGGAATGTTGTTTTGGGTTTATAAAAGCTGGGATCTGGGCTAACTTTAAAACTTATTATTGTTTTTTTTAATAATAATTAAATTTTGCAAATGTATTAAAAATAGCTACATACCGTAGCTGAGCTACACGTAAGTATTAGCAGAACGTAAATGACGTTTTTAGACTAAAAAGCTTAGCAGAGCGAAATTCCGTGTATGTACTTCTAATCCATGCACGTCATCATCTTTTCCGCCGAAAATCGTCTTATTTTGGCAGGCTCCCCAAGTATATCTACAATATTCGATCGTGCACCATTAATTCGCCACTGAATTCAACGTTTCACCGCAATATTAACCGATTGTAGGTCCGCGTTGTTGGAGGACTCATAAGGCACACTGCTCAAGGAGAAGAAACATGGAAACGTAAGGCATAAACAAATAACGAAATGTAATTACCGCATGATTGATGTAACTATTGCAGTATAATAACGCAGGTTACGGACAGCGGTCGCGTTGGCCCCTTGCCAATGCTTTGGCCTCAAATTGATTTCGCCCATGCCCCAAAACTCTTAAGCTCTTTACATTATTGGGAGTGTAATCTACAAACTTATTATTAGCAAGCATGGAGTTCAGCCATGGACATAATTAAGATGTTGATTTATTTATTTAATTTATTTATTTAATCGTATGGCATACAAATAAATAAATACATCAAAGAATCGAATAATACATGAAATAATTTTGTCAAAAAGGTAGATCCAAGGCTTTAAGCCATTTAGCTGCGTCAGTGGTGAGACAGAACAGGTCTTCGGGTCTTCCGGGGTAGATGTTGATAACTTAATAGTATACTGTAGGCTTTATAACAAGGCTCAATGTCACCCAAAAGCGATGGAAAGAGCTATCCTCGGAGTTTCTCTGCAAGATCGAATCAGTAGTGATGAGATCCGCAGAAGAACCAACGTCATTATTAACGTATGTTGGCATAGCACGGAGAGTCGCTTGACTTAAGTGGCAGGGGGCGAGGCATGTTACTCGTAGAGCCGATGGCCAATGGGGCAGTAAGGTTCTCGAGTGGCAAACGCATACCGGAAGACGTAGCGTTGGGAGGCCCCTCACAAGGTGGACCGGGGACCTGGTGATGGTTACCTTATTGGGAATGTAATTTAAAAACTTATAATTAGCAAAGCATAGGCTTTAATCTCCATTAAGTACATGTACATATATATAAGAAACGACTTGTAAAATTTGTAATTTTACCAATAAAAATCTCATTCTCATTCTCATTCTCATTCTCATGGAGTTCAGCCATAATTAAGATGTTGATATCTAAATAGTACACTGTAGGCCTCATAAGAAGGGGAGCTATAACGGGAAACCTCCTCGAGTGCCAGGGCTCTTCTCATTCTTCTTAATCCGGTTGATCCAGGAGAAAGGGAAGAATTCCTGGACGGTGCTTCCTGGGGGCCTGGGGCGGGGGGTCCGCACAGGGAGTACTACTCATACTCTCATTGAGGGAGAGAACTTCCGAGTGTTGGCTAGAGATTGGCCTTCGGGCCTGGCGCTGCTGTCTTGTATAAAACGGCGTGCCCTGTCTAGGCAGAGAGCCTATGATGACGGGCCCCGGCCCGGCACCGGTGCCGGCGTGGTGGCCGCGAGGATGACTGCCTCTATAAAAAATCGCGAAGGCAACCTAAGGGGGTGGAACCTGGAGTTTTTCATCTCGCTCCCGGCGCGGAGGTTGTCATGAGGGACTCTACCTTCACGCTACCTTTGAGCGGGGAGCTTCGACTCCGGGGGCTTCGGCTCATAGGAGGGGACAGCCTCGGCTGTCACAGCAGGAGGTGTTCGCAGTTGCATGCTTAGGGCGCTCCCGTGTTCACCGTCACCAACGCTGCAAGATACCGTGGATGGTTTAGTGGTTAGTGCGGGCCTGGGCCTGCGAGTCCCACATACCCGTCCTAGTTCCCCGGCTAGGCGGGATGCCAAATGCATTCCTCCACGTTACAAAAGGCCTCATAAAAAGGCTAAAGGTCTCCTTGAGCCTAATGAAATAGTATACATGAAATGATTTATATGATAATATTGCTACTTGATAATATTAATTATTCGTTATCGTGTTGTGAAAAATCACGAATTAAATCGGTGATAAATATAACATACATCTATAGGCCAAGTTCGAAAAACCCCCTGAATGCAAGCAAAATTATCGGTAGAGACGGGTAGGTATCTTTGATTGTTTCAACTTTACGTTAGGGATCAGTTTTTTCTGTTTTAAGTATTCTTATTATTCTTTAAGAAAATGTAATTTTTAGCTCTGAGTGAATTTACATATATCCGTTTCACAGCATTAACATCCGTGGAAACTGCCTCCACCCTCCCACAAGCTTTCAAAGCTCACGTTGCTCCCGATATAACTATTTTAATTTTTCTGACTTAATTAAGAGGACTGATTTGGTTATTAATTTAAAATCGATGAATGGTTTTTACACGCGTGCCGCATTTCATGGAACAGATATTTGAATCAAAGTTTATAAGAATGTGTGGGCTGACAAACATCTCTAGTAGGTGCTGCGATGATTCTCGAATGCAATTATGTTTAAGTTCAAAGAAATACCACACGTGTGCGCCTGTAACTATTTCTTGATTTTCAAGTAGGAACTATCTTAGGTAATCGCGATACCTACATCTTTTTCTCCTCGTGTCTTCCCGCCATTTATTACTGATGTCAAGACAAGGTAGGGCAATCACCACATCATTGAAGATACCACTTTTGGTGGGACTATATAAAATAAATAAATATTATAAGACAATCTTACACAAACGACCTAGTCCTAAAAGCTCAATAAGGCTTGTGTTGTGGGTACTAGACGTTGATAATATATAATTAATAGATATAAAATATTGTTTTTTTTTGTGAAACAATTCCATTTATTCGGTACTAAAAGGTACATACAAAATATTTGGTATTTTGTATGTGCGAATGAGACAACTAGCTGTCAGTGACGTCGTCGATAGTAGGAGACACTGCGGGGAGTGCGGGCGGTCTCAACATGTTTTTTTTCCTGAAGTAGTGTATGTACACTACAAATTGTACATAATTTGTCCTATCTCCTGTTTGTTCTGTAGCATGATATGTCGGGTCCAGGTACGGATTTTGTCAGGGTCACAAAACTGCTTAAATATGCAGAAGATTTTGGGTATTTTTTGTATAAAATAACTCTAAAACAATTAATAAACAAGCTAAGCAGCATATATTTAGGACGAGTTTCGAATTTTAAACTTAAAGCAACATTCTGTAATTGCGAACTTTGGTAGAACCAGGTCGTGGGACCTTCCGTACACATATCAAATCCTCCCATGCAGCTATTACATTCTCAAAACATGTTTACTCTGAGCTCAGATCCAGTGTACCTTTATCTTCTCATGTCTACTAACTATACTGGTCTATTATGCCTTCGCTTACAGTAAGCATTGTGAATGATGACCAAGAGTGACATTCGCATAGAAGGTGTATGAGTTCAACGCTCGGATGAGCTATTACAATGGCGCTATCCGATTACAAGTACATGTTAAAGGTCTGGAAGTCACACTTACCCTGGTTCTTTTCATTGTTCGGATTGCGTGTGCTCAGTGAGCTATTAGAACACAAGGCCAGCGTCGTATCATTGCTACAATGTACGGTAAAAGCAATTTCAGGCAGAGGCTGCTGGCAGCCGGCCAGTGGAAATAAGCTTGCACGACACCCGGAGAGCTCCAAGAGGGTTATTTACAGTTTTCAAACATGATATCAATTTAATATAATCTCCAAGCATCTCTCTCATCCCAATATATCAAAGTAAGCGAGAAGCGCAGAGAAAATTATCATCTTAATATTAAATTTTTAAAATTTGAATATGCCACCAATACGAGCCTGCATGCTCCTACTCACTTAATTTATGAATTTCAAAAAGAAAACACCATCTGAATTGGTGCAGAGATTTCTTTAAAGTCCTGGACTGTAAGTACTGGAGATATTTATTGTTTCAGTTTTGTAGCAATTTCTAAATTTACGGAAGAATTATCTTTAGTTGAAGTTAGTAGTTATGTACGAGTTAAGGATAACTCACACTAGAAAGGAACGGGACGGGACGGGCCGGGGCGGGACGGGAAAATCTGTCAATTTCTATAGAAAGCGTCACGTGACATCCGAGGGCTCCGAGCTATCACGTGATCCGTCCCGCCCCGTCCCGTCCCGTGCTAGTGTGAGTCAACCTTTACTAATGTATGTTGTTACTAATGTATAAGGATTTCATTCATCCTACAAGGTGTCATCATTATTTAGAGCTGTCCCACTGTGAAAAAAGTTCAGCCACAATATTTCAGTGATCAATTATCAAAAGATAAACTTAAGTTTAGGTACGTTCACGTAAGTATTAATTAAAAACCATATATATTCATAACCCCCTGGAATAAGATTCTAAATAATAGACAAAGAGCTCAATCTCATACAATCGATACACGAGTAAACCGATCTTACACGCGGAAATATTCATTAAAGTATTTTATTATATTATAAAGGAAGGCTAAGAATGAAAACGATATGAAACCTTAAAACAAGACTCATTAGTGATATTTATATTGACATCTCAGAGACATAAATCACGAGGCAACTTAAACCTTAACAGAATTACGGAGAATATTCTGTATTTCATCATCATCATCATCATCATTTCAGCCGAAAGACGTCCACTGCTGGACATAGGCCTCCCCCAAAGATTTCCACAATGACCGGTCCTGCGCCACCCGCATCCAGCGGACTCCTGCGACCTCTGGATTTAGCAAATTTTAATTTTATATGAGACCAACACTGAAGTAGCCTACAGAGATTTTGGGGTTGGTCCTACAGAGAAAGAGACTCGTGGTAAGTACAAGTTTCCACTTTTTAAGACGGAAAACCGACTTAGCTGTCTTTCGGCAAAGCATTCAAACGATGTTCATTTGGTAGCTTGACAAGCTCCAAAGTTGAGAATCGGAAAGGGTGTTAAAAGTTATGCGATGATACGAGCTCTTATCTACGATGCCTGAACGTTGTCGTGGCCCAAGACCCCGCTGGCTATGCGCCAGATAACTTTGGTTGAAATTGCTTAAACCTAGCTGATATGATTTTTGGAGAGAATATTCTGGGTTTGCAGTGATATTTGAAGAATAGGATAGGCTAGCATATTGTGTAACTATTGGTTTTGTATAGCTTCAATCGGTTTATATAGATCGTATTTAGGGTGTGATTAAATTTACGCATGACATGACGTGATACATGTATTTCTTTCCTTTCGAAGCCAACGAAGAAATTTTAACCTGGAAACCTAGGTGATATTTCTAAAAATTCAAAATCGAGTCGTTTTGAATTACCTACCCCAAATCTCATCGTTAAAACAAAATATGAAAGCAATTTGAAGTATTTATGGTAGCAATTCAAAATCGCATTCAGTTCTCACATTACAGATTCAATGCTAATCAAAGTAAACCCAGTTAATTGTCTTTAAGGTATGCTTTCCCTCTTATATGCGGTTCCATAATCGCACTCGCCTTCGGCTTCTGCGGAAGGCACTTTTGGACACGCATATTGCGCACGCGTTGGCATGAATTTAATATTCGCTGTCGATAGGTACCTACATGGTTAATATCACGCATCTTCGCCTTTTTAGCTTTCAATTTATAATATAATTATATACCTATATATATATAAAGTAGTGTTACTACTTAAAAACACATAAACTAAAAATTTATTACACATGATATATGATTATAAATGATTTGATTCGTGCTTTACAATTATATATACGAGTATGTAGGTATTTACTTTCATATAAGGACATGTTCATAAAATGTATTAATTTATTAACGTATTTATGTACCTACCTATGTAGGTACTAATAAAAGTAGGTACCTACCTGATCATAGTTTTATTAGATCATATGCGCATATATGGAGTGTAGTGTCGATGGCGTCAGCGAAAACAACATCAGCTACGCCGACGATATGGTGCTGCTGGCCCCCTCTGTCAGTGCACTCAGGAAAATGCTGCGTGTCTGTGAAGCATACGCAGAATATCACGGGCTTGTATATATAACTCCAAAAAGAGCGAAGTTTCAGTTTTCAGGTCAAGCAAAATGAATCTTGAAGCCTTCGGTCACATTAAAAGGTACTGACCTACAAAGGGTTTCGAAGTTTAAATACCTAGGGCACTATTTGACGGAGGACCTTAGAGACGACTTCGATTTGGAGAGGGAACGGAGAGCGTCAGCAGTCAGAAGCAACATGTTGGCTCGTAGGTTCTCCCGTTGTTCAGAACAAGTTAAAATCAACCTTTTTAAGGCGTTCTGTCAAGTATTTTACACGGGTATGGGTCAACGTCAACGACACGCTGAAAGCCTATAATGCTCTTCGTGTCCAGTATAATGATGCCTTCAGAGTCGTGTTGAGGTTGCCACGGTTCTGTAGCGCATCAGCAATGTTTGCTGAGACGCAAACTGACGACTTTTATGCGATCAGGCGAAAGCGGGTCGCATCTGATACTAAACCGCATCCGACGCAGCGACAACGGGATACTGAAAGTCATCGCCGATAGACCAGACAGTTCCATCCTATGTATTTGGGTGAGCATTATTAATAAATGCGCTTTAATATTTTGAATTTTTATTTTTTATTATTTAAAATCTGTGACACAAAATCATTATTTATATGACAATTGTAACTTGACATCTTAGTATTCCTTTATTTCAAATTATGCATATTTATATTGATTATTCTCAATACTGCAATTAATAATTATCAATTCAACTGTAAATTGTGATTTCATTAGTTAATGTGTCAATTATTATTATTAAGTAAGCTAACAAGTAGTATAGTATGTAGTACAAAATGAATTAACAAAATATGCCATTAATGTTCTGAAATATTCTGAAATATATCATTCACTACTTTCAAACCATCATAAAGCCTGTTAATTTTGTCAAAAAATATTGGCAATAGAAGTGATTGTGGCGTAGCAAATTAGTTTCTCCGACCCTTCCTTCCTTAATCTTTTCCGAAATCTAAGTCTTAGATGTTTAGCCAAAAACCTATGTTTACCTATTATTTTTATTGGTAACCTCATTAAAACTACTTTATTCCTACATATCACTTCAGTATATTTCCAAAGACATGAACTGCCCAACAATCAAACGCCGCTGCAACGAATGCATTTAAAACTGCTCGTATCCTTTCAAATACCGATTAACATCGATCGATCACAGATGAGCGAAGTATACATATCAAGCCAAATCCCTTTGTTTTATTAAACGAAATCAAGTTCACCAAGGGCAAGGGAATGTGAACGAAAGCAGGTTGCCGATGACGGCTGCGCGTAGTTATTTAATTTACCAGAATTTAACAGTTAAAGCCAGTTACTGGCAGTATTGTAACACTACAGAAACGCTCAGTTTGTAGTAAACGCATCGTTTATGTTAGATTGATTTTAGCTTCCACAATAATTACGAAGTTGAATTTACATCGTTTTAGTGCTACCTAAGTGATATAAAAAAAAAATAATAATAATAATATTGTTAATGTAATTTATAAATTCAAACAGCAGCAATGTAAACAAATGCCAATACTACCCTTGATATAAATTATGTGACCGTACTGCCAGTACACAAATACCGCAACTACATTTTATTCTATTGTTTAAAAAAAATATAACTAAATTTGTTTAGCTTTTTATTAATCACGATTTGATTTTTAATAACTAGACGATGCAAGTACATTAAATAAACTTAATTACTTACCAGTGTTTCATAGCTTCCTTTTCGCTAACTAGATGTTGTGTTTTCTTAGTTTTAAGTTCCCGGTCATTAAATAATCATGATATTAGCAATTTAGCCATTCTAAATTATTATTCGCTTTTTGATATTAATGCAATAATCGTATTTCCTATTTCTGAATTCATTGATAGCCGGATGTGCGACAAACGTTACATTGCTTGTCCCACTATTACGTGGTAGGAAGGTAAATATACAAGGGAAAATCAGCATTTCAAAATTGACAATTCATTGGTAGTAAATGTAGTAATTTTACTTGCAGAGTTTCATACCCAACTTATTAGTAATTTGGGTATACACTTGCATGACATAGCATACTTTTCGGTCGTTTTCGAGCAACCAGTTAGTTGCCTTTGTCACACTTATCTATATGTACTTAGGTATAAAACGGCGTAAGACGTTTGGCGTTTACACACCTAATATTACTTATTATTATTGCGACACTTCGATGCATTGCACATACTAGATCCTACTAAACCTATTATATCCCAAATTAATCTAAGAAATTGTTCTACGAAGCACTAGTTATTTTGGCCGGCGCTTTAACTCAATCTACTGCATTCAATACTTAAACCGCGCCGCGCTAACATAACAAACAAAACTGGAGAAGCTGGCCCGATCATTACCGGCCCGAATCCTAATGGCCCACTACAATCGGCTTCTTTTCTTTTTCGCTTGAGTTTAATCAAATTATAGGTTGAACATTATAATATTTCAATACCGGCACCGTTTGAGGAATCTCGACCTTTTGTTTGATTCGGCAATTTTCGCGTCTAGACGGATAAAAACAGCTCCAGAAAAAATATTTTTATTAATTATTTTCAATTATGTATGAAATGGAGTTTTACTTTTCTTATTTTTAGAATTCTTTAGAATCATGCCTACTTCAATACAGAGTAAGAAATTTTACTACACGACGCCGAACTAGGTACGAGAGTTGAGCGGCGAAACTCAAATGGCACATATTTTGAAGCAGACTGATGGCAGGTGGACCAAAATATTAACGAAATAAGCGCTTGGTGCTGGTTGGGGTAGTCGACTAGGGCGTGCTCCCTTGGCGTGCTCACTTGGTACAAATACAGTACAGGGACCAGGAATTCCCGGTTCTCGCCATACAAAATCAGTATCGGCAGCATCCCCTGGACGACATTCGGAAGGTCGCAGGTCACTTCTGAATGAGGCTAGCTCAGGACCACGATAAGTCGCGTACGTACTCGAAGAGTGACTAATGCTCAGCAGTGCAGCAGAATATAATTTCTGTTACAAAACTATGGTTCCAATAAATTGTAGAATTTAAAAAAATACCTAGTATTAGACGACGATATACATATACGATAGAAAACATCCATAACTTAGGAACAAATATTTGTGATAAACGCACAAAAATGCCCTGGCCAGGATTCGGAACCGGGACCTCCTGTTCGTAGGCAGGGTCACTACCGATTAGGCTAGGAGGCCGTCACGTTACCTACGTAAAAATGATCATGACCCTGTAAAAAAATATTTAAAATATTAGAAATCTTACGTAATCTTCCAAGGACCTATTTTAGATTTAAGGTAGATAGAGTTAGGTAGGTAGGGAGGTAAGATACACTTACTGTATACCTATATTTTGAAAAAAGATGTTCATTATCTTTAAATCGGATCATAAAACGAATAAAGTTCTTTGATTCGAAAATCGCAAGGATGAACTTAAATTATCGTAACATCCAAATAACTTTGACAGGCTACATCGCATACGCACTTAATGATCGTCTGGACTCCTGAAGGTGAACAATTCAGCCACTTTGATACCAAAACTCCAGTGCTAATACCTCCACAAACAAAGTAAATGCTTACGAGAGCATTGTGACTTAATGTAGCCAAACTCCCTCCTTTTTCAATCTGATAGGACTAACAAAGACAAAATATTCATAGCATTTTCATCTCAACACAGACGTGATGTAACAAACACATGAATATAATAGGTACTAAAATCTAGAATTTTTACGAGAACATTGGAAACGCAACTCAATCGAAAGTAAAACAGAGTACAAATTGTTATAGCATGGGAAATCCTTTTTTGAATTCCTAAGGTAAAAAATTTCGAGTGCGTTCCAATTGTCACTTTGAGCGTAGCTTTATAAGAGCGAAGTGGTTCAGCCAACTTTGTGGGTTTAGAGCATTTTGGAATGCTCCGAGCGCGTCTGTCCTTTTCAGTTTCAGTAGGTTAGTTGAGAAGGCGCGAGGGGTGAGCCTCCACCTCCGAGCGCCGCGGGAGGTGAAAGATTAACCCAGTTTTGTTATTTGTCCACTGTCAGTGGAGTATTCACAATGCGGAGTCTGCCCGACTGGTCCTGGCCATTTAACGTAATTGTGAATGATTAATGCGTCTACTCGTAGTACCTCTGTTATAACAACAAGATTGGAAGACGCTTGTAGTTTGATTAATGTCTTGCGTCATCAAAACTCGGTCAATGTCATTGTTTGCTCTTAGAACTTAAACCACATTTCAGTTTTTGGGATGACAATTTCTAAAGTCAAGATTTCTTATGTATTTTTTACCCCTTACCTTGAAATTTGTCTATTAAAATGTACCTCGACATAAAAATCAATAGTAGAGAACTGTGTCAGAACCAACACATTACAAATGCATGAAGGTATAGCCTAGACTCTAGTCATCGTTCATAGTAGTTCCAAGGTTAAGGCTGGTTAGTCATTAGCTACATTGGATTTTATTTATTATTTCCATTCTTGTATACAATTTACACAATAAGTACTTACAGGAGATACGGTATTCTTCACAGAGCAGGATTGGAATGTTTATATTTTTATCGATTAAATGTTGTTATTATAATTATACAAGCTTCACTTGTAGCGTTATGGCAAATTTTGAATTCACTTAATCAAACGCACGTCGTAAGTGCCCGATAATAATGACGACAGGAGCTGTACTCGTATAGCAACAATTGCAACAATACGAGTATTGCAACTATCAAAACGTAAATGTTTAGTAACTAGATAATGTGGCGTATCATTTAAGAGGGCTTGATTTGCACATTCTTTTTTAATAATAAATATAAAAATTATGTTTATGTAAAAAATTGTATAAAGTTTATGGATAAATGCGTTAACTGAAAGTTTTTTACGAAACCCTTGGAGCGTGAGTCCGACTCGCAACAAAATCTTACATAATATTTAAAGCTTAAAAGCGCAACTGTAATAATGTCAATACTATTCTTAATTGTAATAAACTAAACTAAAACATATTATACACATTTAAATCTAGAAGTATAACTAAACTAAAACTACATAGATAAAAACTAAAATAAAACTAATGGTACTGAGACGCTGGCAGCATTTTCTCGCTGGGTTGCCAGGCTAATACGTTGAGCGAGGAAGCTGCCAGCTCTTGGGTCTCCTGTGGCGTCTCTGAGTCTCTTCGAGAGGTTTTTGAACCAAAGGTCTCGACGCCGAAAGAAACAAAATTATATTTCGCGCCAAGACCAGTGTCTTTCCCACCTGGGCTTTCTCCGCCACTTCTGCCGCTACCCTCACAGAGGTTCGGTTAAACAGGGCTAGTTATAATTTGCTAACGTCGAATAAATATTATGTCAATAGCAGTAATATCACAGTTACGCCGTAATTTAATATTTAAATAGGTATAATTAATGAACGCGTAGCGTGTAAACGTAGGTGTAACTACGTAACGAACTCGTGTAGTTTTGATACAATAAATGATGGTATTTCGAATTGGTTGAATACGTGTCTAAAATTAGAACAGTTGATGGACCTTTAGTTCTATTCTAGTACCTATACTGCAGGAAAATAGGATATTTTGAAGGCAAAATTTGTACAGCTTTGAAACTTTGTTTATAACTATATCTTGGCACTAGAAATAATGATCTACTGAGTCCTAGGAAAATTTAGGCGTCCAGCCCCTCCCCTGGGAGGGGGTAGTTTCTTTTAAATGCACATTGTACAAACTAGGCAAGTTAGGTATTGTTTTCGATGTACTTTTGTGCGCTGAATCGAATGACACCATACGCATACTTTTAGGATAAATATTTTCCGAGATAGGAAGGGTTTTTGTTCAACAAGATGTGCCGCCAAAATGCCATATTTATTTTTATTTTACCTGCAGTAATATGTGACTTTTGAAATCAAATATAATGAAATAATATTTCATATGAAGTTATTCCAATATCGTTGAACATTTTAATCAGAAGTATTATACCGCAATTATTTTCAGGCTTGAATTGAGATCAATTAGCCAGAAAGGCTAGTATACTTTACTATATACTAGATTTGGTACAACGTCAAAGACAACATTTCGTGTGATGCGACGTTGCAACTGCAATGGGAAACTGAGTGACGACACCGACTCAACTCCGTGACGTTTTCAAAAATAAATTCATCACTCAATTTATAAAGGAAATTGACAGATGCTATCGCGTGAATAAATACATGTGCAAGCTAAGCTTGCCATAGGGTCAACCCCAGGGTGTATTGAGGTAATATCGAATTTCAGAAAATGTAGGGTCATTTAGAAATGGGACTCCTAAGATGATGGACTTTTGGGTAATGTTCCTGTGTTTTTCGAAATAACCCTTCTTTCTAAATGATCCCAATATATCCTACATGTTATCAATTTGCATTCTATGTTAATTTTCTTCCGAACGTAGTAAACTAATCCCAAAAAATCCTAGTCTCAATAACCCAGGGTGACTACACCAAGTTAACTCTCGACTCTGATTTTTAAAATCAGTAAAAGGTCGGCGCGAGAGCGGCGACCTCCCCACGAGCGGGGAGGGTTATTAAAACAAAGGAGATTAGTTACAACCTTTTTAAAAATGCTCTTTTCGTTTTCATCAATATTTAGGAGCGTTTTGATAAATATTATAAGAGACTTGGCGCTTGTTTCCTAATTTATTTTGACCAAACAATCGATCGTTTTGTCAATTCTAGTACCTAAATTAGGTACTACACTAATATTAAATACTAACCTAGCTGATAAATTACAACATGATTTTTTTAAGGTACCTAAATTACTTGTAAATAAACTAACCTAATAAAATATCGTTGTGAGCACTGAAAAAAAGTCGTGATGCTAATTAGTCTACTCTTGGATACGTTTTAAAGATTATCATAAATACGTTGCTTTGCCTAGTAGTAAATAAATAGATGTGTAATGTGATTAGGCAATGCAGAACCGTTTATCATTTATATGAAAAACCTGTTGTAACCGGTCATGTCCATATAAAAATAACCTGTTTTGCCTGCCCTAACTGTGATAAGTACTTATTTAATTTGTAGACTAGAATTACCTACTCATGCAATTTACCAAAACTTATTGATATACAAATATTTAGACAATTATCGGACTCGCGATCAACTAAGATTTCTCGTCAAAAGTAAAATCCTCAAGAAAAATGACAAATTAAGCAATAAAACTGATATCATTATCCACTCGTAGTGTATCTGCGAGGAACAAAGAGCGGCGAAACGCGAGTCCGTCAATAAGTCTCGCCTCGGCCAGGACTGGTAATTGACGGGGGCGAGTGGGGGCAGGGTTGTCACCACTGTATTTTTGAATTATTGCTATTCACTAAAGGCCACTTGTGCCAACCGGAGTTAGTCTGCTAACCCGGAGTTAAGCGTTTATTTCATATAGAGTCTGACAGGTAACGCCAGGTTAGCGGCTGACCCTGGTTGGCGAAAGTGGCGCTAATTCTAACCTGCGGAGCGTCTGCAGCCCATGTAAGTTAATCTGTAGCCCGCCAAAATTGCGCCAGATAATTTTTTTTTGTAAAATTACCTATTTTAAGCATAATGCGACCCGCAATGAAAAATGTGACCCTTTAATTAGAAATTGTTAAAGACTGAAGAAGTCTGTTTTCATGCACATCGACGACTGATTGGCCTGAGATGTATAATCTGTCACCGCGACTGTCTCGTGCGTTGAAATTAAATGAATGAAATGACAAATGAAAAACATTTATTTGTGACATCACAGAAAACAACATAAGAAACAAAAGAAAAAGACAAACAAGGATTAGAATGTGTGTGCATCAGAAAATGGACCCAACTCAGCATATTGCCAGCCAATAAACTGGCGCTGGTCTTCCGTAGGGCCCAATCAGTGATGCCACGACAGATAACACATAATGCTACAACAACATATCTAACAGAAATTACAATCAAAAACAATAACACAAAAATAATTACAAAATAGAAACAAAAGAAAATTAGAAAACTACAAATGGATACATGAACACAAGAAATAAACGAATCACATAAAAAACAAACACAGAAAAAGTCACGTCTTCCCTGAACGCGACCATATCAACATGAGACGTCAGAAGACTACAGCGCCTGCCGCCTACTTACACTAAACTTGCACTAAACCCGCTGACAGCCGTTTTTACGCAAATTATGTGATCTCCTCATGGAAGACATAACAAGAAAAAGTATATCAGAATTTTACAAACAGATACAGACAAGGAAAACATATAGAAGTGTGCAAAATAATGTAAAATAATGAGCGGAATTGATCAAGTCTCTGCGACTACAACAACATGTAAACTAACCTAGCAAATTACAAAGTCAAGGGATTTGGACGGTACTGCCATGCATATGGGACATAGAATAGAAGGTATGTAAGAAGAGATATATATATATATATATCCATATTACTGCTGTAATACTATAATTACAATCCATATAGTTATATACAACTAGTGTCATGACTCAACATTTCCTCTCTTTGCTGGTGCAACAGTATAAACTTTATTCAGCTTGTTCCTAAAAAGGAAAGCCTCAGATCACATGTTTGTCACGACACACGAGACCTGAGACATTCCTTACATAACATCTGAGACATTTTAACGGCCGCCCTAGCCTAGTTGGTGGTGACCCTGCCAACGAAGCTGGAGGTCGGTACGGAACCCTCGGTGCGCGAGTCCGACTCACACTTGGCCGGCCCTTATCAACGATCGACAAAGTGGCACATTTTACTAACCACCACCACTACTAACCACTTTTACTAATTTTTTTAACCTTAATTTCTAAATGATTTTAAGGCTAGCTACAAACCTTCCACTAAACACATATGGCACAATAAACGACGATAAAACTCATAAAAATACGACAATCCCGACCGTGGAGGTCAAGACTAAAAATTAGTCAGTCAGGCAGCCGTTCAGGCATCAAAAGATTTTTAAATGCCCCATATAGTTGAAATTAAAATCGCTTATATTTGTTTGTAGACACCTATGTATCTCCACATCATCGGCTTAACGTAAAGAATCGCCAGATCATCATTTGAATTAAAATGTCAGCTGTTTCTCATCATAATCCCGCAACATTTTTTCACCGCTAACCCGTCAGTGGCAACCCTACGGCACCGAAGGGCAGTTACACAGCTCCTTCCCCTAAAACATTGTCATCTGAATTTGTGCACGAAGTAAATAAGAGTCCCGGGGAGTCCTAATGGCGGCAGATTTATAGATTTTCCCGCTGCCCCGCCGCGCCGGGATTAAATTACGCAGCGTATTGGCGAGGAGGAATATTAGCACTTCCATTTGTCTCCGCAATTCGGTTTCAACTGCTTTGAATGGTCACTTCAAGATTTCGGGTTGCGGGAGGGATAATGGCCGGATGGAGTCTGGCAGAAAATTAGTTAAAACACGGTAAGTACTAGGCATGATCGCGGTCATTCATTTGTGACCTATTTCGTAAACTTTTAATACAGTTTGACAGGGCTGTCAATCTAAACCTACAAATTAAAGTTCTTGACTGTATACTACGTATAAATCGTGTTTTTCTTGAATTGCTGTAACTACGGCATGTAACTTGGCATGTAAGGTAGGGGAAGATGAAAAAAGGGAAAAGATGAGAACCCTCAAATAACTCCCTACTTGGTTTAAATTTTTTTGTGCTGGTATCATCTTTTAATCCGCCATCTTGTTACGATCCGCCGTTCAACTGACAATGACCGCCCGGAGTGTGTAGGCACGTGTTATGTGCCAATTTGTGGTCAGTATTATGTGTTAGAATAGGCGTAGCTGAGTATTACCGACAGAATACAAAAATATTATCCTTACATAGGCGAAAATATCGGGTGATCAGACAAACATACATAGGGGAGAGTGGGGTAAAAGCGGGACCTTAAGGAAAATATTAAATAAAAAAATCCTTTTTAGAAAAATAAACGAATTTTACTAGCCTCTGTTTAATTTACTTAATTACCAACATATTTAATGCTTGAGATCACTGTTTTAATTATCACACGTAGAAAAAATAATCAACTTTGAAATCTTACTTTTTTACGGTTCTGCCCCATAGGTAGTCCAAAGCCGGGTGTACCCGGTTTAGGACCAGATGCTATACCCGATTTTGCTCCTTAGCAACGATAGCAATGGAATTCGTTAAGTTTTTCCAAGTTCCCAACCAGTACAGTCTTCATGGGCCCATTTTTTACACTTGAGACATTGAACCTATGCATCGCTTTTCCGTGTATTTCCGTGTATTTTTCTTGCAAATCCACCAACAGAGAAAAAAACTAAGACATTCACTCTGTTGAAGCCCATCGCGCGTGCAACGGACGTAGGCTCAGGGAGGCGTAATGATTATTCAGGATGACGACGTAAAAATTCATATTCCATACCAATGTGGTTTTGTTAAAATTGTGATCAACACCATTTTTCTCCGCCATTTCCATGTCGAAAATCCCTGTATGTGAGTCTAAATAATTGAGCATCCAGGTCTTTTGTGTTTTGGCACATTAAACTCTATTGCTTAGCTGTAAAAATAGTCTTGATACGCCCTAGACCCTTTTTGGAAGTATCCTTAGCATTGTCATTAATTTAATTTTTTTTCCTTAATCTTCTAATGTCGACTATGCAATCGAGTACTTTCGAGAAGCGAGACAATATGCACTCTTTCCACCGATAACTTCTAGGATGGCATTTTTCATATACCTATTGTTCACTCCAAGATTGTAGTGTTGCAGTACTTTTGTAATTTCGAGGCACTTTCTTTAAAACTAAAACAATAATTCAAATAAAATACCATTACAACAATCGACAAAGTTACTTGTACAAAATCGGGTACTACCCGATATTACCCCGTACGGTTTTGACCCAAACGCACCAACGAGAAACTAAAAAATCCAGTAATCGAAAAACATGATGCAATAACAATCAAAGTTATGTTTATTCAAGCTCATTACATACTTAATCGTATAAAAAATACAAATGTTACTTACCTCAACAAACAAAAGTTTGATATGGTTATGAATTACATGGAAATTATTACATCAAACACCGCTAAAAACTTTTTTCTCGATTTATTTCTATACGTCGGCACGCACGCCTTCTAATTTTTGTTGACCAACTAACCAAGATGGCTGACAGCTGTGACCACAGCGCGCGTAAATTTGAAACTGCCTAAGAAGCCAAACTGCCATGTCCTGGTTTTACCCCCATACACGGTTTTGGACTAATCTCCCCTACATGGCAAACATCCTCTTTTAGATTGTAAGTAGTTATAATGCAAACGATCGTGTTAGTTTACAATATTATAAGTAAATGGGTAGTTAAAAATATCACATCGACTTGACGAGGAGGGTATACAAATTTCTTACACACAAACACTTCAAGATTTTGTGTTCGGATTTGCAACGTAGCGGGTGAAACGTACTTTTATACTACTTTGTGTGACGATGGTAGCATCGTACCTGAAAAACGCGAGTCTTTCGATATCATCCCATGATATCATGAATTGACAAAAATAAATCTTACGTGTTGGTATTTCAATACACACGGTTACACTGCTTCAAGAAATCTGACATTCAACTTAATGTCATAGTTCAAGTCCTTTTCCGATAAATCAATAGAAAATACATATTTATTTCAAGCTTCGACTAAGTGGACATGTATCATCGCGCCTACGTATTAACACACGTTAATATAATGGATCGATATCACTATCTGTCCAATGTGATAAAGGGAAATCGGAGCGATTCTCGGTAGTACTTAATAAAATTATGGCGATTAAACTATGTCGTCCGACAATGTGATGGATTTATTGCAAATTAATTGCGTAACATTTGGTAAGTTTGGGTACTATGTACACACATAATGTGGTTGATCTTGCGCTTAAGGTGATATTTGCTAGCGTATGCTGCATGTCGCTGGCGATTATATCAATGTTGATAAATAATTAATACTCGTGCGTCAAATATCTTAGGGTGACTTTCCGAATTGACAAAATTATTGCGGCCGTATTGGGGTCTGTTACTTACATCATCGTCAGAAGTATATATTAATATTCTAGTAATTAAGTGAGGACCCGGACCACTGCGCAACGTCGAATGGTAATCTCCAACGTCGCTAATGCAGTTCCACCCTCAGTTATAATTCGTATACCTAGTTATAATTAACGAAAGCAAATGCACAGCATAGTAGTAAGAATTGTTTAAATAATATCTTTATTTCTTGCTAAATTATGACTTTCTCATATTTGTACCGTACGTAATACCTATATATAGTATATATCGTATTATTTCAAATAAAACAACTAACACAAAAGAAATCACGACCCAAACACCAAACACGCTAACTTAACCTCAAAAAGCCCAACAACTTCAAAACTCAAATCAAACAAAATTACAGAGACGTCGTGCATCATAAGCGCCAATAACCCTACAAGACCGTCTGTCGCCCCCTGTTGTGGGGACGAACCCGCGAATGATACACCAAAAGCTCAATCGAAACGATATATTGCGCCGATACGCGCCGTCCGCTAATCCAGTTATACATGACAAAGAGTAGGTAAATATATTAGCGAAATATTTTTACACAATGTAACGAGCGAAAGAAGCGAGTAAGTTTTCTCAGTCTACTTGGAGAATCTGTCGTTTGTGTGTATGTATGTTTATTCGACGATAACTCGAGTCTCGTTGACCGGACCGTCGTACAAATTGGCAGTACGTTAGATACAATAGATATCATTTTTAAATTCGAATCGGACAAGGGGCTGCCGAGATGCCGATAGGGGAGCGAGTTCAAGTTCGGGGCGAACCACTAGTATTGCCAATTAAGGTTAAATAATACAACAATGTTTTGACACCGGTTATTTATAATATTTTATAATAATTCCATATTTGACTCCAATCCAATGTGGCACAAGCACGTTATTGCATGTAACTCTTTGAAATTTTATGACAGTCACTAACAAGATTACATATTTAAAAAAAACCATCCGAATTCCTTGCACCAGCATAACATTATCCCTGGTCAAGGTAGGTAGGTTATAAATACATATACGGTACCGCAAATTTAACCGTATTTTTTTCTGTAAGTATAGTTAAATAATCTCACAGTATTTTAGCATTCATGTAATCGTGTGTGTGATAATAAAAGGTGAATATGAAATAATAATATATTATGCGTGTACGCTCTGCAAACTTAATCTTTGTATGCACTGCATCCATGTTTCATGCGGGCAGTACGTATTGGCATTTACAACCTGCCCCCGCGTGTGAAACATGGTACCTACCGAAACTACATGGAGCTATGCTTATTTTGTTTAATAGCTTTTTGAGTACAATAGACGAAAAAACTCAGAGATGATCTTTGGAAATATGGTTTATGGCATATCTCAGTTAGAATAAACACTAACTCTCTTAAGTAGGTGAATGACGTAAGCTTTAAGACTAGGCCATACCACTACTTGCGTATGCTGCTCTTTATTGCGTGCAGCTCCAAGTCCCCCTTAGTAATAAGGTTCCATTTGGTACGGAACCCTAAAATTAGAACCAGCTAGATTAACAGTTTCTGGCATAATTCACTTGTTGATAGCTTAATCAATGTATAGTAATGTAATAATTATTATTGAAAACGAGGTATTGCCAATAAGAAATTGGGTAAATTTGTTTTTGTGAGCTCCCCGATATTTCGGCACTGTTGCAAGCGCCATTTTCACGGAGTAAACTATCGGGCTACGAGTTTTTAGTTCTGGTCTACCCACACACCATCCACAAAAACAAAATACGTGGTAAATATCTTTTAAATAGTAATTCTAATATAAATGACCATGTTAGCTTACGTAAAATCGCAAAGTGTATATCTGATCCTTCAGCAAGTTTGCGAATTGACACGAACTACGACTCAAATCCCAATTAACATGCATTGAATTCCTTCTGACACTTAACTAGTGACAGCCAGTCCAAAACTGGCACCGTATTTGGACACCCCGACTTACCCAGCACCGATATTTCATACAGCCGTTCGGGTAATATCGGTTTAAAGCAGCCCAGTCGTTATTGCACATCTGAACTTTATGGGGACCCACCCCCGGTACATAAATTTGGAGAAGTGCACTGCTTTTATGGAAAGGTAAAATGTTTCACTATAACGTATTGATTTTATAAATTGACACGCGGTGTGGGCGTGTTTGTATTTGTGTTTTTGGAAGCTGAATATTTGCTGAACAACGTTTTATCCTATCAGATATATAAAAGCTGGATATAAAGGATGACTCACACTAGGACGGGACGGGACGGGACGGGACGGGACGGGGCTTTTTTTAGTATGGAAGGCGTCACGTGTTCACAGAGCCCAAAACTCTGACAGATCGGAAGCATCGGAAGGCCCCGTCCAGCGCCGGCCACGCTTTTTTGGTATGAAATTTGATCGGATCGGAGAGCACGGAAACAATAAGCTAAAATAAGTAAGTTACCAAATGTCATAAACTTGTATGTGAAATATGAGGGCGCAGCTGCTTTCTGCTTAGTCGGTTTATATTACTTGGGACAAGGAGGAGTTACTTACAAAGACTGTCAATTTCTAAATAAAGTCGCCTTTCTCGTGATGATTGCCGGAATGAAATTATTTAAAGCGTTATAAATCAATTTAATTAAAATATATTTACAGCATGGAAATGCTATAGATAAATTATTCTTAAGAAAGAGTTGATTTTGACCGTATGTAAAATATTATAAATAACTTTTACCTACGATTTCCAAGGCAACGTGACCTAATTGAATGCAATAATATATTTATAACTTGTAATACCAAATGATTCTTATATTTGATTCACTGACAATTTTCACGCATTTACATAGTACAATTTAATCTTCCGTGACCCATACTGACATGAATATGGAAAAAAAACGGTTGAATCTCTATCTATTTTAATCACAATTGGCGTGACATGTTTAGGATAGGACATCGGATAGGGTGATGTCACCTTCGCAGCACAGCCAGCACCCGTTTAGAGAAAGTCAGGAAGTGTTAAAAATATTTATTGTAGATAATTATACGCCTATAACACTCACTGGGGACTCCAATAACACTCAAGGAGGCATTTAGCAACCTAAAACCGATGCTTGGTTTCGTTGAGGAGCTGGGGTGGTTGGAATAGGGCTACCTCGTAGCACGCAAAAAAGGCACGATGGATGTCGAGTTGCGGAAAAGGGCCCAGATAAACTAACTAACTATACGCCTATGCTACACAGTGTGAGGCTAAGTCACCATACAAAATATCAAGGTGATATTAAAGTAGAAAATAAACTCAAGATCTGTACGGCCGGTTGGTTTATCAGAGTATTATACAATATTGGATTATGTATTAACAAATACAAACAAAACATACAAATTAATTTATACGTATACTGGTATTAACGGTTTCCCGAAGAACGTCTTAAATATTACGGTTAACAGTCTTCATTATTTACTATTCTGCTACTGATTGGAACTTATGTTACCACAGACGGCTCGAGTGTCTCAGAATATACGTCAAAAAGAGGTATATTGCTAAATGTCATAAATTGCTGCGTGAAATACGGGCGTAAAGATAATATTTTATTTAGTCGGGTTAATCAAGCACGTGGTATTGCTGCTATAAAAAAATAATTAATAATAGATAAAATGAGCACGGGTTTTTAAAATCAAGTGCTGGTATTTGCACATGGTACATACTATTAACAATTACGTTTTTTTTAATCGCTTAGGTAGGAAGAAAAAAGTTTTTTGTAATTTCATACATGCCAAAAACCGCTTTAACTGTATATGTATATGTAAGTATAAAAGCTATCGTGCCATTTGTGTACTGCCACTGTACTCCATACTAATATAATAAATGCTAAAGTAACTCTCTGTCTGTCTGTTACCTCTTCACGCTAATATCGCTGAACGGATCAAGATGGAATTAGTAGGTATGGGGATAGTTTTACTCCTAGAAAAGGACATAGGGCAGTTTTGGTCAACTTCTACGGAAACGTAGTCGCGAGCAAAAAATAGCAACATATATAAGCGTTCACTAGTCGCATGTAGGTATTTCGAAGTATGGTGCGATTCGACAAGCGCCCTTGTAATAATACAAAAAGTGTGGTGTTTCATCAAATTTATTTATTTCTAATAGAAAATTACATTAATGCACAAAAGAATACCTACATGCTTGCCTGATAGCAGTTATTTTGTCTTAATGTAGGTAAGTAACTTTTTGACTTTTTGCGGTATAGTTTGATCACATCAGTTTGATCGCAAAATATGACGAATTCATAAAATGTTCTTCAAGGTATGGAAGTACGTAAAGCTTCTATTGAAGTAACATAATATATACAGCGTGCGAACTAATTTTGACAGAAAACGTCATAAAACCTAAATATGTTGCTGGCGTGGTAGGCAAGACCATAGCGGTATGATTGCGCGCTAACGCTATTACATATATTAGTTCTGTAGGTTGTGTGGCACACGCCATTTTTAGGTTTTTGGCGTTTAAAGGGTTAACCTTTTCGCTGCCACGGTAAATAGATAATAAAGTACGTCATGCTCCCGGCAGAACCACCTCGTTATTAATGAAAATAGAAGCATCAGAATGTATATAAAGTATACAAGTATCTACATAATTCTTTGACCATCTGTAACAAATCTACATGCCTGGGGTCCTTGTAAACCTTGTTGTAAAAAAGTCTTGAGTCTTGAAGAAAACCACCATAATTTATTTCATACCACACATACTATTTACACATAAATGCAATCAAATAACTTTACATCAATTTAACATGTATAATGTAGAACTGATGTATATGTGAAGTGTAAGAAGTTTAAGTGGTAAGAAAGATGGTAAATTGCTTACAAATGTTAGAAATATATATATATATATATATATATATATACTATAGATACATTCTGATGCATTTATTTTCATTAAAGACGAGGTAATCCAGCCGGGGATCATGACATTATAAAGTGCCACCATCACCAAGTAACAAAATAATCATAGCTAAACGTATATTTGATATGAAGTCATGGCGTGTGAGGCACGAAATGTAGGGATAGGTGAAATAGTCGTATTTTTATAGGTACCGTAAACTAGGACTACTTTGACTTTTGTGGTCAACAATTCACTTAGGTATATAATGTACAAAAGAACCGGATTTTTGAGCACAGGTTTTAGAGTTTTATAATTTTAACAGAAAAACATGATAAATTAATGAATAGCTTCATGGATTCATCATACTATTATATTTCTAATGCTCATGCTATTGCACGATAAATTACTAGTTGTTGGATTAACAATCGATGAACGCACGCACCATTTCAAGTAACCTGAGTTTTCCGGTACCTATACATCACTTGTATTTGGAAATCAAACAACAACATATTTCAATTTATTGGTAGGAATAAATACTTCTAAGACTTAGGTGCTAAAAATTCTTAGTAAAAGGTTGAATACGTATTTAACAAGAGTATAGGTACAAAATCTTCAGATACAATCATCTTCCGATTGCCGCATGCCAAGTTCTTGATGCAGAACTGTAGCTTGGTGTCCCGTATTGTCCATGGTATATGAAATTAAAATACAATAATAAAAAAAAGGTTAAATCGCTGCCTATTCATATTTTAACTGTAAAAACCTTTGTGACAGAATGACCCGACTAAATTCATGATTATAGGTCAACGGGAGGTATCCTATACGTACATTTTGATTCTCTAAACAAATGTATGGGAATGTATCGATGTATTCTCTGATTGCGATGATGTAGAGGCAGCGGGGTGTCACTAAGCGTTCTACGGTACCACCAATAGGTAGTGCCTTACTAGTACTAGGGCAGCCCTAACTATAACGGGTCTAGGCGGAAAGACGGACGGATGGACGGTCGGATAGATAGACAGACGGACAGACGTACAGCAAAGTATAAGGGTTCCGTTTTTTTTTCCTTTTTACGGAACCATAAAAACAAGACCTTCAGTACAATACATACTTTCAACCGTTTTCTTATCTTATTTAAAGTCAAGAGGCCCTAACGAATATACTTCGACCCATTGGGATCCATCCACATCCACCCCTGAGCTCCATCTCCATGTGAGGGAATATGGAGCTCAGGGGTAGTGCTCTAAATTCCTTTGGCTCCAGGTATCCTGCAACAGGGTCAAACACAAAACGATGTTCGGAGTCTTTCCGGTGCACTTTTCGAAAGTTTGATTTTCTTATTGAACCTAGCCACATAAAAAAGTACTCCTTTTTTTTGAACTGTATAATAAAAATCATGTCTATATATCTAAAAGCTGGTAACTGTTGGCCACGGGAAAGATTGGCTGTACAGTTCAGCTGAACACACACTTTTTTTTCTTGTTGTCAAACGGAAGAATTTCTATTGAGGCAGCTAGAAAACGCACGATAATTTAAGAAATGTCATAAAATGTGTGCACTTTCTCTCACTACCAACTGATAGAGAATTAATTATCCAAATGTATAATGCGACAGTGATATGTTAAAGAAAAACCGGCCTAGTGTGTATCGGGCCACGTATTATTAAGGGTTCCGTACCGTCACACAATGAAAAAGTTGTGCAAGCAAAAAGGCGTAAGTGTCTTTATAATATTAAGGCACTTATGTCCTTTTATAATAACGTTTTATATCCTATCTTCCAGATTTATTCAAAAAAATTTTGAGCTCGCGTTCAAAAAAAAGTAAGAGGGGGACACACTTTTTCAGAAAATATTAGATTAATAATAGTTATAAAAACATCTAAATTATTTTCAAAGGCCTATCCAATGATGTGCCAAAAGCCCCCCTAAGCATATTTCTGTTCGCAATTTATAGGTAAAACTAAGTAGCGGCATACAAAATACACTTATAGCTATAATATATTATGTATCATATGCTTTACTGAGTCAAATAGCTGTGACAAACGGACGGACGGACAGACGGACTGGACGAAACTAAAAGGGTTCCGTTTTACCCATTTTGGCTACGAAGCCCTAACAATGACTATACAAGTTAAAAACTATTTTTGCATGACAACGCAATTTTGACACACATCTATATATTACGATTTATTATATAAAACTAGGTTTAGCAAAGGACTAAAAGTTTTTAAAATAATACTACATCATTTAACTAAGTATGTTATCAAGAACATTGACTGAGTGGTATGTTGTGGAGTAGGAGTAAATAAATATAAGGATTAGCTATGCCACTGATCTGCTGAAAAATTTGTTTAAGAATGTGCAAATCCGCCCAGCCTGCAGACAGATAGAAAGACAAATAGACAGACACACAGGTGAACAGATGGTCAACGCACAGACAGACGGACGGACGGATTGACAGGCGAACAGACGGACAGACAGACGTACAGACCGACGGACGGACGGACAACAAAGTGATTCTATAAGGTTTCTGTTTTTCAATAATAATAATAATAAATCGTAGAATATTTAGAAATAAAGTCACTTGGTTTATAAGGTATTCCGTTGAATTGAGAACCTGTTTCAGTATTAGATGTCGCCCAAGAATGAGTACTACTATTATGAACTTATTGTACTTCATTAAAAAAACATATAAGTTAAATATCCCTGTTTTATATTTTTAGATGTAGAGTTCGAAAACCCTGACTACTTAAAAATACTTTTTTGTATTTTAATAAACTTAGGTACCTACTTATTAAAATACAAGAAAATTAAACTTCTTACTAGGTGGTCAGTTGCCCATTCTTGTAAACTTAGAACGCAGCCCATTTTTGAAAATAATAGTTTCACGAAAGGGAGTCCAAATCAGCGTTTATACAGGCTGATTCATAAGATGTGAGTAGGATTTCTACTACTATTATAAAGCGTACTTCGTAATCAACTTTAGTTTTCTGACAAGCTTTGTTCTTTAAATATTAGAAGGATTTCTACTAGGTACTATTATAAAGCGTACTTCGTAATCAACTTTAGTTTTCTGACAAGCTTTGTTCTTCAAATATTACACTCCGGAAACAAGCGTTCTGTTATTTTCTTTTAACGGAACCCTAAAAAACCTCCATTACACACATACTTACAATAAAACTTTCTCGGTTTTAGTAAGAAGTCTATATATACATGGGCACCATTGTAAATCTCTCCCTCATAGGCAGGAGCTGTCACTAAGCGTGTTACGTTATTACTTAGTAAGGCAGACTCTTACTATAAAAGGCCTTGACAGACAGACAGACAAATGGACGAACGAACTACAAAGTGATTCTATAAGGGTCCTGTTTTTTTTTTCCTTTAGTGGGAACCCTAAAAACAAAACTTTCACTACGCACTTACAATACAATCTTTCAACCGTTTCCTTTAACCCTGATATTACTTGTCTTGTTTTTTTCTATATATGTATACGTCACAGTAAGATTGTGAAAACCACTAAATTGTATATATAATTTTCTTCGTGAAATAAATGAACTTAACTTAACTTAACCGGCTTATAATCTAACTAGGGAGATTCTAATGTATGGGAAAATTGTGAACTGTGTCGAATCGTTCTATAGATGATTAGACCACCGGTTGGCGTAGTTGGTGGTGATCCTGCCTGCTATGCCGATGGTCCTGGGTTCGAATCTCGGTAAGGGGGTTCCGAGGAATTGTTCGGATTAATCCCTGCCGCTTCTTTCCGCCATCGCCCTACGCGACAATATTTCCACTCTCACCATTTAGATGGTTGACAGTCCTCAACTGTGCGCTTTTCCCGGAACTTCCTGCCTCGCACAGATAAACTGTGGAACGAACCGTCGCCAGCGGTGTTTCCGGACCGATACGACCTTCAAACCTTCAAGAAAAGAGCGTACTCCCACCTGAAAGGCCGGCAACGCACTTGCGACACCTCTGGTGTTGCGGGTGTCCATGGACGACGTTAATCGCTTACCATCAGGCGATTCGTTTGCTCGTTTGCCACCTATAGCATAAAAAAGGGCATTTATTTGTGTGATGACCACAGATATTTGTTTCTGCGTCATGGATGTCTTCTATGTATTTGTATATTATATATATCGTTATTCAAATTCAAATTCAAAAATTTATTCTGCAAGTAGGCCTCAAGGGCACTTTTACAAGTCAGTAAGCATTACAATAAAGCATTTGCATGTACAAACATTTACAATATATAGTGAGAAGTAAAAGTATAATCTAAATACTGATAATACAACAGCCAAAACCTGGGTAAACAATATTAAAATAAATGTACTAAGTAATATGACAAGAGATGTATAGTCTCTATAGTTAATAATAAATTAAGTTTGGAGATGTAGAAGGTCCCCCAACGTCAAAATAAAATACGAATAAAATTTGGAGATGTAAAAGGTCCCCATAGTCAAAAAATTATACTAATAGGATTTGGAGGTGTAAAGGCCTCCAAACGTCAAAAATAAAATATCTTTATGATATAAATACCACAAGTCATCAGACTGTTAAGTTAACAGTCTTAGATCTAAGATCTAAGTTGTCTGAGTACCCGTAACACGAGATATTTTGAAGGCAATTACGCCTTTTTGCTTGCACAATTTTACTATAATATTTATCAACCCATAATTATGTGTACTTAATTTCAAAAAGTGCAAATGACGGACTTAATATTTTGAGGCACTCTCTACCAGTCAAACAGAAACTTGTCTTTGGTACACGATCATAAACATTGACAATGAATTCTTAGACACAAACCAAAAATAATATATTGTTCTATTAATTGTACAGTCAACTACTAAGATATGAATACAGCCATAGTGCCAGAAATATGTATACAGGACTTTATTGCCTGAACATTAAGGTGTTACCCGCCTGTAAGGGTGCCGCGTAAAAATTGCGATGTCCATAGAAGAGATATAACCATACCAAACCTTTTTTAAGAAGCACTTGCAAAAAAGTGTTTGCTGTCCAAATCTTCAATACAATATGGAAAGAGCCATAGCCTCTTAAACTTCCACGTATCCTAGTCGAACTGTGACATTAACTATCTTCGTTTACTTGTATTGATTACAATGACCAAATATCTTTTTTGACGATACCAAAATGCCCGAGCTCTCCATCCTAAAATAGAGGGAGCTGGTTTTGAACGAATCTTCAGTAGTCAAAAACCTGCGAATAATACTTTTTTTTAATAATTACTTATCTTTAAAATTATACTTTCGGGAAATATTGCTTAGGTACGCTCTTGCTACTCCCTCGTCAGAAAAATTGTAACACTTCGTTACCAAGCCCCTTAATTCGCGGGCTCTAATGTAGGCAGGGTGAGGGAAGGAGGTACTTATTATTTATTATGTATCAAAGTACATGATAGCCCGCGAATTACCGGGCATGGTAGACGAAGGATTAATCCTTCCTCCACTTTTAAAGTCAGTTGTAAGTAGGTACCTAAATAAATATTTCACAAACATGCTCAGAAAGTCAGTCTCATTTCATTCCCAAATAAAAGACGTAAAGTATCTAAGTAATCATTTAACCACCTCTAGCAGGGCGCGGACGCAGCGGATAATAATGGATTTTGTAGGGTTAATTCCACTCCTAGTGGAAAAAAAAACCTCCTGGCCCCGGGGGCCCCGCCCCGCAGGCCGCGCCTGGACGTAAATGTTCGAAAAAAGCACTAGATAAGGTGCCGTGGCGGAAACAAGGGTTGCCTCGCCCCAGCAACCACCTCGTCAGTCAATCCCTTACTTTCTCGCCTCGCCAATAATGTACCCTCATCACAAATACTCATCAAATGTATCCTCATCATCATTTCACCCTCGTCACAAAAGCTAATCGGCTCAGTATAGTTTTGTATGTATCTATGATGTTGCAGTAGAATACACTACACAACAAACCCACATAATTAATAATTATATAGTGTTTTGTATTTAAATATTGCTTATGATGATACCTAATATCTATATTTTACCTGAAGCAGCAAACAGACTGACTATTTTTCTTGGAATGAAGCGCCGAGCGATAATGTACATAAGACAAACTCCACAAGTATATTCCGACGCATATTACTATTACACACGATGCAGTATATTATAATATAATGTATTATTATGTATTAATAGTTTAATAGCAATCGCTAAGATTAAATATTATTAAAACGGTGAAGCAAAAAACATTGACATTTAAAGTCGATGACAGCTAGCAAACCTGCATAACATCGATGCGCGCGCAAGAGCGCGACGCTTGACAAAAGTGACATTTGAAAAAATCGTCTAGCCCGGATAGCCCGGACACCTCGGATAGGCCCGTCCCGTGTCGGTGGGTAATCGGTGACAGCTTAGAAAGATCGGAAGCCCCGTCCCGTCCCGTCCCGTCCCGTCCCGTCCCGTCCCGTGCTAGTGTGAGTCATCCTTAAAGATGATTGTTGATAATTTGCATTCTGTAAATACTTAATGTCTTAAAGCGGGGAAATGTTCAATCCATAGGAAATAATGTATCATCAGCAAACAGGTTACATGGCAGTCGTTTTCGTAGATAACTAGTGCCTGTGCCCAATCTTTGAATTAGCTTGCCAAGTGGAACCGGTAAAACGCTAGAAAGATGCTGACCTTTACCAATACTGCAACTACTTTAAATGTCACTTACTCATTCCTGATTTTATTTTTAACGGATTAAAATATCCATAGTTATTTTCTCATAAAGCAAGCTCTGAGTTTTGAAAATGTTTTACTCGTCTTGGGGTATTCCATCATGTTCCTTTTTATTGCATTTACCGTTTTCTGTTTTCTGAAGATGCTTTGTAGATAGGCGATACATGTGCCGAGTTTTGAATTGTTACTGGTAGCTAATTATATATTTATTTAGTAGGAGGGATGAAACATAAAATAGCTAAGCAGGTATAGGTACAATTTTTTAATGTCATTTACTCGTTTATAATTTTTATTTCTATGAACGACTAAAATTGTCCATTTATCGAGCGTCTCTTGAAGCTCTCAGTTTTTGAAATGATTTAGTCGTCTTGGGGTATTCCATCATGTCCATTTTATTGCACTTGCTGGGGCAGGGTGCAACCGCGTCCCCTTTCAATCTGCACTCTAATAAATAACGGACAAAAATGGCGCCCTCTTTTCAACTAATATTTACTACTTTTTATGACGGGGTTTTGTTGTTTCGTCATTCTGGTTTGGAAATAGTGTAACTTTTTTATTGAAGTGGAAGATATTGTGATATTGTAAAAAGAAAACACATATTCTTAGCATAATAGTTTGGGTTATTATTAAAATTACAGAAACGTGGATAAACTATGCATGTAAAAAATACACTATTTATTTGGAAAAACTTTTATGTATTTAGTATACACAAAACTTATTAACGACATTGAATTAACAAAATCAATTTTCGCGTCTTAATGTTGTAGGAGGTACATGTGGTAACGCAAGTGTTGTTTGCTGTAGTTATTATTGAGCTACATGCAGTGACCTGCCACAGCTGTGTTACCCAGCTTTAACGCTTACAATTACAACCTATGTCATACATCGTACTATCTAAAAAATCGTATTGCAAGCCACAAATAAGCGTAGATATTCAGGCTATCTGACTTGGTTGTTTACCGACTCCTGGCAGAGATTAAACCACCATCATTTGATTGCCTTGATGGAAATATTTGAGAAAAATAAAGTTGGATTTTATCATCTAATTAGGAGAGTCCAGCCTAGTATTTTCTCCCCACTATTGCCTTAGCTCTGAGGGCTCAGCGTCCGCTTGGTAAGATCAACTCCACTATTTGGCACAGTCACTAGGTTTTACGAAAGCTACTTAAGTGAACTTGCAATGCAGAGAGGAAACAAGGGTTTTTAATTGAGAATTACCCAATGTTGTTACTACTCAAGTACTCAGATTGTATCCTCCAGTATTAAGTTGTTGTTGTTAGTCAATAAGTACCATATGCGCGCTGTTCACTTCGTGATTTGATATCGCGCGTGTGTCGCTGCGTCCCTTTCGTTTTAAGCATTGAAGAAATAGCGCAACTCGATAGCAAACCTTGAAATGAAGATACGCATGTGGTACCTTCACAAGATCAGGCTAAAGTTGCAAAATCAAGGATATGAAGGATATTATTATATATATCTATTCATGAAGGATAACGATAACTTCCGAAGACTTATTTACCCTTTCAGAATCGCAAGTAGTTCCACACCCATAAAACGTCCTCGTAAATAAATATAGAAAGCCATCATACATACCTATACCTACATGTGTACCCACCCTCGATGAAAGACAGATATGTAAAAACCTAACGGGAGTCACTTCAATCAATACACGCTACTAGATGATATAAAAGCTTTCTTCTCCTCAAAACAGGCGAAAATAATCTTTATAACGACACACGCAAAGTTTACTTCTCATGTATGTATTGAATGGATTTTCCTCCCAGACAATGTGAACAAACAAATATCTTGCTGTTTAAAATGTGGTCTTATAACAAGGAGGGATGGCAGGTTTTTGATTGGTACGAGTTGGAGGGATACCGTGGAAGAGTTAGTTTTTTTGTGAATATCAAAATATGAGCCCCCTTTTACAATCCTATTGTATCCGATATTGATCCTCATAATAGTTTGAGTCGCTGGTCCTTTCGGGTCTTAATATGGGGGATAATAAAGAACGCTCCCACACTCGCCCTCGTGATTTATGTGCTTATAATTTTATAATATTTGCGACTATTCTGCTAAAGCGCAATGTCATGTTTTAGACGGAAACGATAGAGGTTAACGATTAAGAGGTTTTATTTTGAAAAGAAATAGGTAGATAGTGGAAGTATTGGACATACCAATTAGGTATACAATTTGATAAGGGGATAAATAATTATGACCTTGAATTTGAAATATGGGGAATACGGTTATATTTTGAAAATGTTAAGTTTAAGTTTCAAGTAAGTATTACTTTTATGTATATGTAGAGCCCTGAAATTTAATATTTTGCTAAATCTATGTTTATTACTATTTTTATATATAGATATATATTAATCTCATTTTCACAATAGTTGCAGCAAAAGTACCTACTGCATATAGACTCAAACTGAAATGAATATTGTATGTGTCCGTACTGTATTGTATTCGCACCGTCTACTGTCGATACAAAACCAAGAATGTGCCCATTTTGCTATCTATTACTATTACACTTAATCATGCAATACAAAAGTCAAATATCAATACACAAGAGCTTTTTAAGTTTTGATGTGACCTTTCGTCTTTCGCACCGTAATAATGGCGTTGCTTGATTGCAAGTGATCTGGCGCTACTTTCACATTGCACACTTTTTAGCCTTCGCATAAAAAACGAAATTAATTAAGGCGTCTGTCAGACGTGCACCAATATTATATGCACCATACTTCTTAGGTACCTACTGTAAAATGGGGTGAATAGGGATTGCGAGGGTAGATGGGTCATGAACGGGGAAAAGAGGGATGAGTTGGTATTTTAGACCAGAGTTATCATATTGTTGGAAAAATACTTTATTCTCTTCGCAAGTCAACCCATTGTGATATTGTGTCAATTCTAGAAACTATCGCATCTCACTCAAATCCCATCCTTCCTAATTCCAACTATGGGGTGCGTTGGAATTTCGTACTATTTTGTGTTTATAGTAAAATTATGAAATTAAATTCGTACCACCGAAAAACTTTTTCATGATATGAATTAACGTGCCACATACCAAATTGCTTTAGAAAATTATGATATAAGTGTTTTCAAAGTGCTTAAGAAAAATAAATATAATACAAGGAGTACTAGATTTAAAAAGTGTGTACAAAGTTATTCAAACAATTATTATGGTAAGAGAACAAATAAGTTTTTAGTACCATCGATTTGTAACACAATTAAGTGGTTGAGAGGAGAAAAAAAATATAGCAAAAAAGTAGTGAAAAGTTCTCTAAAAAGGATATTTTTGGAAAAATTGCCTTAGGTGAAGTTTTGCAAAAATAACCTTCCACGCCTCCTTAGTTTAAAATTTAAAAAGTTGTAGGTGAATTATTAACGCCAGGGTTTGCTTAACGTGTTAAGAACTTAACATTGAAGTTGTAGAAAGCTTGTTTCTTGTTTATGTTTTAGGATTAGTTATAAAGTGTTATAGTATAATAATTACTAGGTGCATATAGCTGAGGGAGGTCAACAATCGACGCGGTGGGCGCCTTGAGAAACTTCGGGGTGCAGGCGGAGGGCAGGGGTGAGGGAGTGGTGGCGGTGTCCCTGGACATCGCCAATGCTTTTGGCTCCCTCCCCTACACGGTGATAGGGGAGGCACTCCGGTTCCATGGAGTGCCTCCATATTTAAGGAGGGTTGTGGAGCACTACCTGACTGGGCGGGTAGTGCTCTACGAACAGGGCGGTGTTCGGAAAGAGAGGGCCATGGAGTGCGGGGTTCCACAGGGATCCGTTTTGGGTCCCCTCCTGTGGAACCTCGGATACGATTGGGTGATCCGAGGAGTACAGCTCCCGCGAATGGTCACCGTGTGTTATGCGGACGACACACTGGTGGCCGTACGAGGGCGGGAGCTGGAGGAGGTGCTCAGGAGGGCTGAGGTGGCGACCGAACTAACGGTCCACCGCATAGGTCTCCTAGGCCTACGGGTCGCCCTCCAGAAAACGGAGGCCATGGTCCTCGGGGGAGGGAGGGGGTGGAGAATTGGGGGGAACACCGCCCTCAGAGTGGCTGGGGAGCGGGTCCAGGTCAAGGCCCACATTAAGTATCTGGGCCTTGTCCTGGACAGGAGGTGGACCTTCGAGGAGCACTTCACGAGACTGGCTCCCCGTCTCGTGGGTGCTGCCTCTGCGCTGGGCCGGTTGTTGCCCAACTTGGGAGGGCCAAATGCCTCTTGTAGGAGGCTATATGCGGGCGTGGTGCGGAGTATGGCGCTCTACGGAGCGCCAATCTGGGCCGAGAGGCTGGGCAACCGCACCACTGCGCTCCTCCGGCGACCGCAGAGGGTGGTGGCCCAACGAATGGCGAGGGCATACCGGACCACTTCACATGCGGCGGCGTGCCTCCTCTCCAGCACCCCGCCCTGGGAGCTAGACGCAGGGGTGCTGGCCGAAAGGCACCACCGGAGGGCCGAGGCAAGGAGAGGAGGAGAGCCGCCGGACCCGGAGGAGACGGAAAGGGCGGCTCGCGCGGCGCAAGAGAGGCTGAGGCGCCTCTGGAGGGAGTCGCTGGAGGACAGCCCATATGGAGTGTGGACCATAGGGGCTATCCTCCCAAAACTAAATGAGTGGGTGGACCGGAGGGAAGGGGCCCTGACCTTCCGGTTGACGCAGGTGGTGTCCGGACACGGCTGTTTCGGGCACTACCTGCATAGAATAGGGAGGGAGCCGACGCCACGGTGTTGGGAGTGCGGGGGAGCGGACGACACGGCCCAGCATACTCTGTCAGAGTGTGCCCGCTGGGCCGTGGAAAGGGCGGGCCTAATGGGCATCACGGGGATGGCAGATCCCTCGCTGCACAGCGTCATCGCTTCGATGCTGAGCAGCGAGAGGAATTGGGATGCGGTGGCCTCCTTCTGCGAAGAGGTTATGTCGCAGAAGGAGGCAGCGGAAAGGGAGCGGGAAGACGCGGCAGACGCTCTCCCGCTCCGTCGCAGGCGGCGGGGTCGAAGGCGTATGGCCTTCATTCGCCAAGACCCTTAATGGGGCCAGCGGGATCGGGTCCCGCATTGCACGGCCCCACGTCGTCGGGGGGGAGGTCAAAGCGTTTCTGAACTCCCCCTCCTTGTGCGGGTGCCCCGGCACAAAGCCGGGGCCGCCAGAGGGCACCATGGTGCAGTAATATTGATCCCATGGTGCGCTCATTAACGGCCAGGAGGGAAACGCCGGAGCGGAGTTTAGTGGGTAGGGCCGCTCTGCTTCTTTCTCGCTAGGAGAAGGAGCACGGAGCGGCGAGTCCCACACACCCCCCAAATGACCTACCCGAGGTCGGGGGACGGTGCGTAAATGCATTCTCCACTCCGTCAAAAAAAAAAAAAAAAAAAAAAGGTGCATATAGCTACCTATTGTTAGATAGCATGAGCGCGATCTCGCTAACAAACTGGTTTCTCAGTTTGGCGGGTTATAATACAAATTAATGTAACTATGTACACCTTTTGAATAATAAAAAAAAAACACATAATTATCAACTTTTATCGAGGTTTAAACTTCAAATTTATCGCAACTCATCCCATTTTTAAGGACGCAAGTTGTTAGCCATTTTGTATTAGATTAGTTATAGTCTGACAAACTATCAGTCAGTGGAAACGACCATACATTTGTAAATGGGATCTCCAGTAAAATAAAATAGTATAGTTTTTTCTACTGAAATATTGATTCCCAGATTTTTTTAGCCAATTATGTTTAAGAATTAAACGCATAATTTAAACAAAAATTCAGGTAAAGTACGCACCCAAACAGCAGATGGACATGCATTTTAAAAGGAACGAGACCGAACAATTTACCGCTTTTTTTAATGATTTACAAAGTATTTGCCTGCCAATGTAATTACTCACTAAATTCGTTGTGATAAAGTTAAAGTATAATAAAAACCGACTAAACAACAATTAACAATATTACAACCAATTTATGTATAACATAAACACTCGACAATGCTGATTAGATAAACATCAGAGTACAATTAACCCATTGTTAGTAAACACTGCCATAAATTATATGAATTCGCGCGAGCACAACTAAAATTAATATATTAAAGTTATTTTGAAGTGTTGAGTGGCGGTTTATTACGAGTGATTAGGTACTTTTTATTGTAGTTTTGTTGATTAACTTCATATTTTAGAAATTTTCATGTTAAGTCATAATTGTATTCAATCATTTGGAATGTATTTGGGATCTTAAAATAGTATACCAAGTTTAATTACAAATATGTCATCCTTATTTTCACAGTTATAAAGAATAAAGTGTGGCCCAGAACTACGAGTATAATTAAGATTCAGTTTCATGGTTCGATAGGGCACTCATAACATTTCAAATGCTTGAAAATTCATGATTTTTTTAAACTTTTGTTTTTTCGTATTTTTTGGATTTTTGCAGAAATAAATTAACGTCACTATCACTGTCACTCTTTCCAACTATTTGAATTGTTTTTTCCTCGATGTAGCCTGTTTGTTGGTGTAAATTAGACCTAACATTTATTGATTTAGAGTTGAAAATTAGAGCGGAAACTTTCATTATTTGTTTCCGAAAGAATCTGAAAAAACGAGACGTTTGGAATAAAAACGGTTTTTTACCAGACTGTTTCAACGAAAAGCAGGCTCTATGACATTCGAATATGTAGATCTCTCGTATGCGGGCCCTAGTAGTAAAACTAACCCTTTAGCCAGAAAGACGCTACGGACCAAAACTTTATGCATGACCATGATTAAAACCATAAAAGAATATAAACGAAAAATATACAGCAAGCAGTACAATTAGCGCAGCGGTAACTATATATACTGAAACCCCCAGCCCTTAGTAACGGCCTAGCTACGTTACGTAACGTAACGTAACGGGCCGGCCATTGACTCCGCGACCTGCGCTCGCGTCGCCCTACTCTGACCTGTGAGACAGACGCGACAATTAGGCATCGATCTGTCACGTTTTTATTTTCGGGTAATAGAAGATACAGCAAAATATACTTACGATTTTAGCTCAACTATAACAATGGATAGTTTGTAATCAAGTTTGTGATGTTTTCTCAAAAATCCCGCGTGCCTACTCGTATAAGTACAAATTTAAATAGAGCGTTGAACACTTAGACCACGAACGAAAATTGATTTACTATTATAAAATTGAAAGAGATGTCATACTCCTACGAAACTACGAAAAAAGTGACCAAGGCCTCCAGTGCCTGGGCCCCAGCCCTGGGGCTAGGGCTGGATTTATTACGAGTGTATGATATGAGATTTATAATAAATTATATGATTTTAGTGCTTTAAAAATTGTATAGTTAAATGTCCCCAAAAAGTAGAATTACCCGATTACTGATGGGTCGCTTAACCTACGAGTAAACCTCTATGAGATATTTATACAATCTGATGGGACGATTCTGCATCGTTTCTGTATTCTGTATTGTAAGTACCTACCCTAAGGAAGTATTTGCTAGCCAACTAACCATCTGCGTTATATCTTGTAAAATTATCATTAGACGGTTGATCTGAGGGTTGAGTATGCTCATAATATGTCGTGACGCCTCTGCGTCTGCGCTCTATGTGGTGCCGTAGGAAGTGTTTGCTCGTTAACTGACGATCGACACTATCAGTGTCCCTAGTACGAGCGCCGGTGAGTTCCTGAACCAGTGTCAAATGACCACTAGTTCAATTTTTTACAGGGACATGAAATAGAATGTAGACTTATGGTCTTATTCGTCCTGTACACGCCAAAACAAACCATTGAAAAAATTGCGCCATCTACTAAATCATTTATTCGTGGTAATACAAAAACAAACAAAAGTAAAATATACAAAACTAAAGGACTAACTAACACACTTTACCCCGCATAATGCTTACCTTTCAGGTAAGGTAAGCGCTGACCTACCTACTATGAAGAGTCACATCATAATTATTGTGTGGAGGTTAAACTTCTTTGTATTTTCTTGTCTGTGGTCCACTGGTCTTAGCCCACAACTCGTTGGTGATCTAAGAGCGCTTGGAATATCCCGTGCTCCATGGGATGCCGTGAACGATTATAGTCTATACCACCATTGCGACTTCTTGATAATTGGCGTTGGTCACACCCGCGGTGATATAGAGCAGTGTCACCGATACCAGTGTGGCCACATTTTTAAGATACCTTGTGTTGGTTGTTTGGGAACGTGAACAGAAACTGAACAAATTGCGTTAATATTTTACTTCGGAGCGGTATTTCTTGATTGCTCTTAGTGCACTTCCTTGTGTGAAATTCAGTCTCTATACGTAAGTTTGCTTTGGTAAAGTTAGGTTAGGTTAGACCAGGGGTATACAAACGCCTCGTAGGCCCAATCCGGTTCGCGTTCTCATTTAATAAACGTTAATTTTAAATCAATATGGAAATAAAATATTTTTGTTCCGAGTCGAAAAAATAAAATAAAATAGATATGATATAATAAGCGGATACGCAATTAAATTCGTTGGAAACATTTTTTTTCGAAAAACCTGACTGAACACGTCTTGTAGCAAATGATAAGACTGACAAAGCTGTTACAAGAAGAAAATAAAACAATTGTAGCCTTTTTCTTATAAGAGACACCAAGAAGCTTGAGGCGTGCTGTTGAAGATGAGTAGTGACACTAACTAACGACTCTACCGACAGCGCGCTGTCGCGAGTCGCGAGAGCTGCGTTTTTGAGGGTAGATCTGTAGTCATAATTATACCGTCCATGCATTTTTTCCTCCTTTTTATTCCATTTTTTTTAAATCCTGAAAGAGGTCGGTGGACTACTGACACGGTGCATACCTATAGCTCCAAAATATCATTATTCCTTGATAATAAATAATAAACAAAGTTTTTTTCGCGCCTTTTTTAAAGTCATAATACGACACTCATAATGCCCTTACACGACAGTATTTTTGTTACACCCCGATAGAGGTCGCGGTGGACTACCGACACGACGGCTGCGCACGCGACGCCCGCGGCGCGCGGATAAGCGCGCAATTGATTTCCGCGTTGCGCTCATCTGATTGGGCCCCGTTAACTTACGAGGGCGCTTGTCTGTGGTCCTTGCTTTAATATTTATACTCAGAAGGGCTAGCATGGTTGCAATTTTATCGACTATCACGCCATGCGTCTTTTTTGCAATTAGATATGGTGGCAGTTTATAAAAACCCGACTACGACTATAATGGACTAGCAAATAAAGGTAACAATCTTGTGACTCCAGCTGTGCGGCGTTGCAGCTGTATCGGAAAACGTGGGACGATACGTGTCAATTCCCTTGGCTTATTAAGTGACGACGCCGACCACAATGCCGTGACATCATTAAACTCGAAGATAATACAGTTCAGTCAGTGATTTAATGAAGGAAATTGACAATGACGTTTCTCGTCGCTGCAGCATTCGACGTCGCAACGGTAACGATATTGCAGTCGTGACCGACTTGTTACCTTTAAACTATTTCTTGTAATATAGACCGAGCGAGCGAAGCTAGGTATAATTTTTTTCCACATTCTGAAAAATACCAGAAAACGTTTGGGTATATTGGGTACAAATAAATCGGTTATAAGGTAAACTTTCTAGTAAATACCTACCTAATTAATTTATTGTGGTCAAAAGTTTTCCCACGGTTTCTTATCAAAAACCACAGTAATGACATATACCTACATATTAATTAAAATAGAATATATAATTCTAATAAATTCTGTGTTTACTCGAAACATTGAAATCATTTTAAAACCACATTCAAATATTTAAAAGACATCTAAGGATTCCAGTATTATTTAAATCTACTGATTCGATATTTCCAAATAAAAGTAGATAGTCTTCTGTCACCGTCCTCATAAATACCACACCTACGTATACCTATTCAATTTCTGCCCTCATCATGTATTCACTTAAAACTTAATTCCATTTTATCTCGAAATGGAACTAACATTTCAGCAACAATACTTTTTCCAATATGCATGAAAAATGCAAGTTCATTGAGCTCTCAATCACTTAGCGCGCCTGATAACATTGACCTTTTGCGAATAAAAGTCAGACTTTAAATTGAAACCCTTCGCTTTAAAGGCTATTAATATAAGAAACCAAGACCAGTTGCCTAAGAAATATTCTGGCCTCAGAACCCGCTTAAGTAAACTATTGTCAACATAATTAGGTAGAGATAACTATATTAAAAACAAAATTTACCACTAGCGTAATGTTATGCTACCTCCTACATTATATGAGATACAGACTAACAGTTTCGGTTTAGCCCGATGGTTGACTGGTAGAGAATGCCTAAAGGCATTAAGTCCGCCATTTGTACTTTAATATAATTGTGCAATAAAGTTTAAATAAATAAATATATAAATATATGGTACCTGCCGACTTATTTAGGACTCTAGCCAGCAATATCGCAACTCTTGCCTAGGTTCGTGAAAAGCTAAAAAAACCTTAGAAAGTGAATACCACTACCACTTCCTACGATGACTTTTCTGCTAAAATCCCACAAAGAAAGAACGATACTGACATTCCCCTTTAAAACCCTATTCGAAATTTTAAATCGGTATAACCATTTTGCTAACTGCTGGTAGTGAACAAGTATCCGCGCGCCTGCGGGGAAACATGGCATTCCTGGCACGCTGATCGGCCGTCAATACGTAAGTTAGTGCAGCAAATTCAATTCTAACGATACTTTGTTGCTCCCTCGTAAGATATGCTTGTCGCGAAAGGCTTGTAAAGATAAATATAAATTAAGATAATTTAATTAAACCTCTTCTGTCTAACTCCATTAGGTAATTTCAATCTCACAGTGATTTCTGTCTGTTGTATAATGAACTTGTATGAGATTCATACAATTCTTTGACAAGTTGACAAAGTGGCATTATGTTACTCGTGATAATTACTTAACCAAAAATCTACAATGCCACTAGATGGCGCTAATAGTCTCACCCATCGTTTACCGAACATCCACCAAATATAATAATCATCGCAATTTATTATCTACAAAATAGCAATCAAAGAGCACATCAATAACTATTTAACGGGAATACATCAAACCGATCGTCTGAGAAAATTTACATCCAACTTTGCACCCTCGTATTTAACTTATTTATTCATAAGAAAAACAACCTTACCCTCTTCAAAATAAAATCCATATTTGGAAATGGTATGATAAAGAGATAGGAAGTTGAGTAAACGATGAGCCGAAATGTAATGGTTACAATACTTACAATACCGCAGTTACAAAATTTGATTAGCGGAATGGTCACGTCGGAATTCGTCTATAGGTGCATGCGCGAAGATGAAAGAATTCGGATGCGGTAACATCTAGATTCAATAACACGTACATTATATAAGGTCAGTATTAGAAATGTTATGATTCTCAAGTTCTATCTTTTATTAAAAATTAAGTAGATGTAAGTCAAAATTAAATGAATGTCGAATGTCACGAACTTTATTTTGTACTAGGTACGATTCAAAACGAAAATTAAACGAAGAAACTTGTTACAGAACTAGTTAACCCGCACAATGTAACTTATATTATAACCTCAAAATAGTTTTAACATTAATTACTTACGAATTAGCTACTGTGACATATTATTGGCCCAATTTGACAAAACATTTCTCATATGTTTGTCGTTTATATCGTATGTCTTCGGTATACGATTTAAATAAATTTTGAGTTTTAAATCAAAACTTTAAATCAAATAAATATACATGGTAAATATCTCGTTTTAAATAGTAATTATAATTGTATTTCTTCTTAGCTATCTCGTTCTAATTGTATGTAAATAATACAATAGATAAAAAAATCCTAGCGAAAATATGGAAAGAATTCTTTTGTCACTTTTTGATATTAGTAAGAGACGAGCAGTACGAGTATATTATGTCATGCCCGATATTCGCAACTATAATATATCTGCCGGTAACTGTACAGATTATTGCGCAAACTTATTACCTCATCCAAAAGACTTGACTTGTTACCTCAGGGCGTGAGTTTGGTCGTCCAGAGGCAAGTGGAACGGTACCGCGGGCGACGACCCGAGATGGCCGATAACTCATCGCCGTATTTATTCACTATTACCGAATCGTGCGCACCGTGGAATGCGGGGGATGAGACATGTGGTGTAGCAACAGGTACAGTCTCTCTCTTCGGTTACAGGTGCCCCTTTTCAGTTTTAGCACAGATTATATAATAGTTCTTAAGAACAGATATTTATTTATCTCTCATAAAAAAGCGACAACAAACTGTTTTGAACACTACGCAAAAACAATTGCTGCTCCGCTCCCCTCACCCCCGCATAACGCTGGGGTTGCCTACAATAAATTGTACATTGTGTATTAAGGGTGGTAAACAAGAAATCACGAACGAGTGTATATTTAAGCCCGAATCAAAGACGAGGGCTTAAATTTAACACGATTTCGTAATTCTTGTACCGCCCGTGATACAAACAATGTTTTTCATCACATTTGCGAGGACATAAATAAACTTACTGGGCAGATAAATAAACAATAATTATTAGTGTTAGTGTAATAGCACAGTCCACAGTCCTCCATGGTGAGCGGCTGCTACGTGCGGCGTGCGCGTGGGGCGCAGGTCCTCCGGTGGGCCCAGGTGGGCGGTAAAGTAGTATGAGAATTCATTACGGCCATGCATATTTATTATTTATTTACGAGCACGTGTGATGAAAAATATTATATAATACTGACGGTGGCGTGCACCGGCGGGCGCAGTATATTTGGACAGCCCATGAATTGGTACCGACACCAAACAAAATACGATCGATTCGAGTTCACGCGGAGAGTTCCATAGGCCTGGTTGAAGTGCCTCTATATACACTCCACTTTTAAGCATTTTCTCTGATGTAGGGGTGGATTCCCTGAACTAAGATGGCCGATAACTCATCGCCGTATTTATTCACTATTATCGAATCATATGCACCGTGGAATGCGGTGGATGAGACATGTGGTGTAGCAACAGGTACAGTCTCTCTCTTCGGTTATATGACCCTCTTTTCGGTTGTGGTGTCTTTACCCTTCACTTTTAGGAATTTTCTCTGATGTAGTGGTGGATTTCTTGAACTAAGATGGCCGATAACTCATCGCCACACTTATTCAGTATTACCGAATCGTGCGCATCGCGGAATGTGGGAGATGAGCCCCTGCTCCTGATATTACAAATATTATGTTGCAGTAACAGGTACCAGTACCTGTCACTCTTGCCAGAAATAGTATCTCTACTCTTAGAGTTAGTGTCTTCTTCTCATGTTGGTCCGACTGTAATGTTGTGGTGGAGTGTCCTCTTCTCATCTCGGTCCGTGATGGCCGATAACTCATCGCCGTATTTATCCACTATTACCGAATCGTGCGCACCGTGGAATGCGGGGGATGAGCTGGGACATGTGATACAGACAAGTCTATCTTGTGAAGTAGTGTCTATATTCTTCTTTCATAAGAAAGATACCAATACCTAAGTAAATTCATCATATACGGCAACGTCTGATGCAGTGGAGTAAAATCTTCTTCATCTTTTCAAAAGCGTACAAACAATTCGCATCGATAAAAAAAGAAGAAACCCAACATATATTGCAACAGTCATCATTATCGCGCTGTGCTGGTTTCCAATATATCCGCTTTATCATTAAATCACCGGCGTCTTGTACTAACAGGTACCTGAAGGCACCCAAATTAACATAACGCGTGGGTAGAAAAACCGAGACACAACATTTATACCTAAAATTAGACTGTCACGTAACAACAAGACAAAAAGTAAACATTCATTAAGCTATAATTGAGACACATTGACAGCGATCTGGTACATATACCCTTTTTTGTATCACAATTTACTGAAGTCGTCGACAGAAAAGTATTAACCGTGAAATTTATTTACAGATGCTTTAATGCCATCGAGTTCTTATGCATCGTTTAGGTATCTTAATTAATCGCCAATTAAAATTAAAAGTAGTTCGGATAAAAAGTCTCAACAAAAAGTTGTTGGGAGAACTTTGCGGCTGTTTCAAAGTTATTCTTATGAAAATACGGTGCAAGTTTATAAGTAAGTTAATAATATTTGTGTTTTTAAATTGTTGGTTAATAAACCTCTGAAACTATAGCATAATTGAGGTAGCAACATAATTGTTTAAATGAACTAACCATTAAATGAACACCCAACCACGATCACTCTAGCACCTCTATTTTTCAAATGGGGTTATTTTTGCGTGCCAATCTACATTTTTGCCATTTTCTTACACATTACCTAATGCCTATTTACCTTACACAATGTGAAATGTGAATACTATGCTAGTTATCAGTTCACGTTCATGGTTTCACGGCAATGAATTTGAACCTACATTTGTAGATTACAGCAATTACAGTTCTTTATTGAAACAGTTTATCATTCATAGTATTAAGGGTATTATATATACCGTTATGTACTACAAAATACTTGATAAAAATATTCCAAAAGCGGTATAGTCAAAGACTTCAATAGTCATCTGAGACGCTGAGAGTAAACAGGTTCAGTGGTCGAACACCGACCTTAGGCAATAAATATCATTCCATAACAGTATCATCGTCGGTTGTTCAAACACTGATCGGGTGTTAATCAGACGGCAATTAGACGTTCGGTCGGAAAAACGCCTATCCGGTGTTGGTAACTGGATAGAAAATATATTATACTTTGTTTTTTGCGCGGATGTTTGGTTATGCGCTCTTGACCTATACCACGAAAATCGAACGATTGCGGATTTGCATCTCCATCTCTGTCACAATTGCATATTGGAGTGACAAAGAGGTTTTCCCGTCAATGCTAATTTTAAATGTTCGTAGTAGGCGTGCTGCTTGCAATAGATATAATGTGCGTTGTACAGTCGCCATCAGATATACCAGAGCGGCCGGGAGCCCATAAATATGAACACGTCTCTATTGTCAAGACGATAGGTGCTTGCTCAGATATTTTTGAATGCCTTGGCCGCTCCTGTACAAACGCAACATGACCATCTGACCATCGGTGGAACTTATGCCGTCACAATAAGGAATACAAATCAAATGATCAGTTAACAGTGTTGATGATGATGATACTTGTAACTGCTTATTTGGGTAAATAGTCAGAGTAAAATGTCGACAGGTGCGGTGCGGTGCGTATTTTATTTTGTATTAAAATTTCACGCCAATGCAAAAAAATATGACAGCAATTTAATATTGCATTTTAGATATTTACACACTCAAATATGAGTTATACTAACGGCCTCCTAGCCCTGTTGGTAGTGACCCTGCCTACGAAGCAGGAGGTCCCGGGTTCGAATCCTGGTCAGGGCATTTATTTGTGTGTTTATCACGAATATTTGTTCCTGAGTTATGGATGTTTCCTATGTATTTAAGTAGTTATATGTATATGTCTATTATATATATCGTCGCCTAGTACCCACAATACAAGCCTTATTGAGCTTACCGTGGGACTAGGTCGATTTGTGTAAGATTGTCCGATAAAATATTTATATTTATATCTATTTATTTATATTATACTTAAGTTTTGGCAGTAGGTACAAATAATGTTGTTAATACGTACACTGACTGACTCTATTCTCACATTAAATTGAGCCATCTATACAAAATGGCATTTCTCTCAATAAAAAAAAACAGGTTATTGATAGATGGCGTCACGTACGCAGGTCTCCGTTCCATGCCTACATTTAATTCTGTGTCCGTCCGTCCATCCGTCTGTCTATCAAAACCCTTTATCTCGGGAACGCGTAAAGGTAGCAAGATGAAGTTAATACCACATATACAAGTCTGCGGTCCCCTGAAGCTGTGAAAAAAATCTATCTTCTACGTCACCGCAATGAAAAGATACGGCCGTTTATTTCGCTTTTTCCATACATTTGCAATGGGAATCAAAATAGGGTACTTCCAAAATAGAATCACGAAATTTGGCAAAAAGCAAGAGATTTCAGCACAAGTACAGGAGAAAGTCCGAAAACCGTATTAATGCGGATTGCATTGGGGTGTCTAGTACTACCATTTTCCCCGTGCCATGCCTATGAGAAAACATATAAAAAATAACAGGTAATATATTATAGTGCAAAAATACCTATGTCTGTATGTCTGTTACTTCTTCACGCTAAAACCGCTGACCGGGTCAAGATGAAATTTGGTATGGGAAAGGACAAAAGATAGTTTTTGTTATAATTCTGCACAGGCGAAGTCGCGGGCAAAAGCAAAAGAAATAATTTGAAAAGCAGATTATAATCTATAAATTGAAAGAGATGTCATATACTAAAGAAAAAGTGACCAAGGTCCCCGGTGAGCAGGGCCGTGATCGGGTAGCCCAGTGGTTAGGGCGTCTGCCGCGAAAGCAGGAGGTCGCTGGTTCGATCCCAGCCCTGCTCACCGGGAACCTTGGTCACTTTTTCTTTAGTATATGACATCTCTTTCAATTTATAATTTATATATATAGTAGTGTGACTACTTAAAAAACAAAAACATGAATCAAAACATTTATTACATTTAATAAAATGATTTGATTCGTGCTTAACAATTGTGCAGATTATAATCCTCAAACCAAATGCTAAAACTACCAAAATTATTTGTCACGATCTCCTTAAAACAAATGCGTAATCTATATATGTCCGACGTGATAACGACGTCTACCAGAAAAAAAATGTAACAAATTCCAATTTTACCAATGTATGTACCTAATCTGATCCGCAGTATTTCTTTGCGAAAAAGGTCAAACCAACAGCTGAAGTTCATATAAAGCAGGAGAGAGAAATATCTAACATTTTCAGTGTCCTTTGCCATTAGCAAGCGATAAGTGCAGTAAACAGGTTGCATAGCTTATATCGGTGTGATATTGAAATGCTCGAACCAGTTTGCCGCCGGGCATGCCAGGGAACGCGGTGACCCCGCGCGGACTCCTAGGGAATACAGAATCGCGCCTAAGGATCTATTCCTACAGCATTCTGAATACAGGTATACGTACTGGTATAGGAGTGTTAGTGGAGATAGGGTTACCATTTGACACGTTTCTATTGGGAGGTTATACGTTGTGTCTTCAGGACCCTAATTTGTGGCTACCGCCTACGATGTTATTTTGGACTGAATTAGAATTGTAGGCGTTATCATAACAGGCGTTTGGTACATAGTTATCACCCCGATGAGGATCGCACTTAGTGTGGGCGAGACAGTGCTATGCGCACGTGCACACGTATAAAATACATAGCATGGTTCTGCTCTCTCACCGGAGCGGTTTGCAAATCTGCATCTGATGAGATAACCGCTACATACGAGGCCACTTTCTTCAGTGTCCTTAACATTCTGCATCACTAATTTGAATCTCAGTTTGCATGTGATGCACATTGACTGATAAAGGTTCATAAACAGTCAAGTAATTCGCATGTATGTCCGAAGTCAGATAAGAGGCCGCAACTGCCAAGTTGTTATCATTCAGACGTCTGGTCTGGATCTCAATATTGATGACAACTACTTGTTTAACTTTCATATAAATAAAACGTCAAATATGATGTTCAAACTGTTAAACATGAAAACATGATTACTAACAAAAGCCTCGATACTTTGCTTTAGACTTAGTAGTTAGTAGTAGTTCTTAAATCTGGTAAAAGCTTTTATTTACAAATATCGTAGTTTAGTTACAGCAATTATTTGATTATTGGGTTTATTTAGAGACGCCCGCCTACTATCGCCTTTAATTTTTTTGCGTGTTCCTGCAATTCGATCTATCCCGCTCACTTTTGGTCGCATATGTGAACTCTTAAACAATACTCCAAGCACATGCCGTTGCGATTCTCCTGAGATTTCCATTCGGCAGCCCTGCCGGGCATAGGAAATTAGACGCGGCGCCGTCCACTATTTATTGTTTTCGTCCAGCTATATTGTGTGATATGCATGGAATGAGAAATGCAACTTCGGGAAATCTAAGAAATGAGAGACTTATTGTAAGATAGATCTTAGACGATGCTGTGCCTTGGTAGTTGGACTCGGTTGTTTACGTTATATATGGTACTAAAGTACAGAAGGTTTTCTCTCCTACATTTGACGTAAAGCTTGTGAAGCATGCAAATGACAAAAATCCATAGACATTAGGGCTGGCAACGTGCTCCCACGTGACAAAATTGGAAGAATGTAATAATTCTATTAGAATACGTTTTTATGAAAGTATTGCTATTATATTGTCTAAGTATAAATTAGTTTAAGTTGTTTTAAATAAGTATAAATATATATGAACGTGAGTTAATGCGCGTTGCACGAACCCTGATAGTTTAGAGCCTATTTAAATAGGGCGAGTTTGATACAACGTAAAACGCGGAGTGACACCGAGTGAGTAATACTTACTTCCGCATAAGCAGGGGGAGGGGGGGAATGAACCATTCGGTTTAGAGCCTAAACTGAGTCGCTGTCATACAACGGCACAGTCAAGAACCTAAACTGAATCGCGTTAAGACTGGCTGGCTGATTGTAAAGTCAAAGTCTTGGATGAAACTCACCGGCCCCTGAATGGGAACGTAAAAATAAAAAGCTATGTTCATACGTTCTATATAAAAAGACAATAGGTCAAAATCCATTTCCTGGCTATTCTTACAATATTATGTTTTTCTTTTCTGTGTATTTTGTGTGTGTCTTTGAATAAATTATTTATATAGTTCTATTATTTTCTAAAATACTCAATTACTTATTAAATGTACACTGAAAAACCAGTGATATGTGATCACGCAGACGCGTTAGTTTTGCCACAAAACCAAGACTATTGGTTAATTCACTTTTTGCGTTACCAAGCCACAGTATATTCGGTACCAAAATCAATTTTAAGCGGACTTCTGACCTCAAGACGTCCCTTTACAGCTTAATATTATTCTAATTATCTACGGACGTCGCATTTCACAAAAAACGTTTAATCTCGCGATGATTTAATGGACAACAATGGCAGACAAGCGTTTCAAGCAAGAAGACCCAAGGTCAAAAACGAAACAGGGAATAATAAAAAAAGATCCATTGGTGTCGTTAAATGGCAAAGAGTGTCCTTAAAGAAAAAAAAAAAGCGTTGAGGCTAAGGCGCACTAGTAACTACCAAAATACCGCTTAGTTGATTGTTTGCTACTTACTAAATAAAGTTATTGGCTGTACATTACAGGTTTAACCCAAGATTTGAATTAAGTTTAGCAGGTTTAATAAGGCGTTGTATATCATGCAGGTGCATGCATACGATACCTCAGGTATATTTAATCACTTAGGTACACATTCTTCTGTTCGCGTTTACCATAAGTCACAAATGTAAAGTAAATGCGCGAGGAAAAAGGACAAGATATATATATAAAAAGGACAAATTATGTTAGGATAAAGTAAAACCTTTTTAATTTACTATAGATACTTTAGATATAAGTATTTGATTTAAGTATGTTAAAAATATAAGTTACCTGTTGTCGAATAGGTTCAAATGTTACGAAGACCTATTTATTAACTGCAATTTTTCCACTTTATCCATTGTACGCGATTTTAATGCACAACACTGGTGGCATATTTTATAGTAGCTAGAGTTAGGTACCCGAGCGATCCATGTATATCGTATTGTCGTTATCTTCACTTATACTACTCAATCTTAAATGGGATTCATCATACATATTTGTACGTTTCCGAAAGTATGTTATTTATAATTTTAAAATTAACTACTTATGCATTACATCCTACAAATCTGATACTACAAATCTCATACTACATTTATTAAACACCACCGCTGATTTAATTATAATAATACATTAAATTACCACTATAATAATATAATGTTGACAGTGTTGGTTTCGCCGAAAGGTATTGCATATAATGCCTGTTACACACATCAGTGGCTAGGGCTGCCTCTGCGCGGAAACGGTGAATGTTTAAAAGGCTATTGTGGGTAAGGTACAATGGCTTGGCGTTAATATCGAGCATGCCTTTAGGCTGAATACAGCCTGTTGTTATCAAGTATCGTGGAATTATAGATTTAAAAAGATTGCTGGACGTAGATTTCCACAACCTCACCCCGAGCCATTGACGCGGTAAGTTGCCACAAAAAATAATTCTAAAGTATCTGAGTTACTAAAATATGAACTAATTACTGTGTGAAAAGCTATTGGACTGCTGGCAAATCAGGAGCGTACATATACTCAAAGCTCTTTGATAGCTCAATAAAAGTTATTACCCATACTAATTATAGCACTAGGGGTATAATTAGTATGGGTAACAAGCTTTATTACATGTCTTAAAACGGCACTTATAGCCACTTTCCTATACTGTGCACTGTGGTATAAGGTACAGTCAACCAATTGGAACCCTAGGCCACTGTAGGACTATGTCATAGTGACGCTATAAATCAGATTGTAAGTAATCTCTTACTTTTTGTCATTTTGACATGGTTCTAGAGCGGCCTAGGGTTCCAATTGGTTGACTGTACCTACATACGCGCTCAAAAGTGCATGGGCAATTTATTAACTAATCCATTCATATTCTGCTCATACAATTTTAACAGAAATACACGACGTTAACACAGCACCAATCACACAACAGCAACCAATATCTGCAGCAAAATATAAAAAAAGGCCACAGGAAAGAAAAAGTGCGTGTCCAGCTGAACTGTAGAGCCAATCTTTCCTGGTGATAGTTAACAGCTTGTGTACATGTAGTAATGATTATATCATACCATTCAATAGAGAAGGAGTATTTTTTAATGTGGATAAGGGTTCAATAAGAAATTCAACCTTCATAATAGTCCTTAACTTTTGAAAAGTCCACCGGAAAGATTCCGGACATTGTTTTGTATTTGACCCAGCTTAAGTACGTATACACTATACGCACTGATGTTGATTATGAAAGGACAAGCATCGCGCAAGTTAGTTAACTTAATAAAAACTTAACAAGGCAAACTATTCGTTCCTAGGATTAACAACTACTACGGTGATAGAACCCTAAAGAAACGCCTACCGTACCTATTGAATAGTTAGCCTGAAGATATTCGTTCAGAAAATAATCCAAATAAATACAAAAGATTTTTAAAAAAACACTACAATAATAAATAAATAAACAATTTATAACATAGAATATACATATATTTAAATAATTTAAGCTTTCGTGAGACATACTGATATTAAATTGCAACGGTTAACACCACTCTGTCTGTCCGACGAGGTCTGCCCGACGCAGACGAAACATGTCACGCCTATTGTGATAAAAATACGTGAGTGTTAACCGTTGCAATTTAATATATTTAAATATGTAATGTAAACTCCTGATTCCACAGACAAACTCAGTTTTCTTGAGTTTTGTGGGACTATGTTTAGTTTTAAGATGTATCCCTGTACTTAATAATTAAATAAATAAAATAAAAAAATAATTTGCATTCGAAAATTTAAAAATCTGATTTTGTCTGCAGACTTCTTAGATGAGTACAAGATTGCCATACCATGCAGCACAACCCTACGTCTTGGTAGTGTGCGGGTTGCGCGCGTGTGGGTGGGTCGGCCACCGCGATGTGTCGGTATTTATCCCACATTAGCATGCATCCGTCCCATTGATCCGACCTCTTTGTTCCCGCCGAAACCCGCGATTTGCGACAAAAAGTGATTACACTTTAAAACAGCATGTTCTACCGATACTTTGGAGGCCATTATCGAATAGTGGAGCTCTTTGTCCAGCAATGTAGGGCTGCCTGTTATTGATGATGATATTGTTGTACCTGTCGTGGGTATTACCAAATTGGCGGTTGTCCCAGCCCAACTCGCGATACTGTAGCTACTTTGGGCCTTTATCCAGCAATGTATGGCTTTCTGCTGCTGATGCCGATGATGTTGAAATTAAACACTTTAGAACGGTTTAATCACGATTATAAACACCATGATCCTACGTTTCGAGCCCTTTAAGGATGACTCACACTAGGACGGGACGGGACAGGACAATCTGTCAATTTCTATAAAAATAATCACATGATAGCTCGGAGCCCTCGGATGTCACGTGACGTTTTCTATAGAAACTGACAGATTGTCTCATCCCGCCCCGTCCTGTCCCGGTTCTAGTGTGAGTCATCCTTTACAGCACTCCTTTTCTTAGGGTGATGACTGAGAGAACGCGGTTAATCCGTTCTAAAGTGTTTAATTTCAATGAACAACAATCGCGGAAATAGAAGACATGTGACGATGATGTTGTTTTACAGATCGTGTTACCAATTTGACTGATATCCCAGCTGAGCCCCGCGATTTTACACTCGATGCACAGTATGCTCTACCGGAAAAATAGAAGCCAGCAGTGTACAGCAGTGGATGGTTTTCTGATGATGATGTTCTACCTGACGTGGGTATTCCTACCGCAATGTGTCGGAATTTGTTGCCTATTTTCATGCATCCCTCCCATTGATCGGACCTCTTTGTTCCCGCCGAAACCCACGATTTGCTACGAAAGGCGATTACACTTTTAACAGCATGTTCTACCGGTACGTTAGAGGCCACTGTCCAACAGTGAAGGCTTTTATCCAGCAGTGGATGGCTTTGATGGACTTGTAGTATCTGTCGTGGACCAATTAAAGTGTTGTCCCAGGCGAACTCGCGATTTGCTACTCAAAGCGATTATTCTTTAAAACAACCGATCGTGAGTGCTAGGGTGTTACAAGTTAGGTAATTTTACTTTGATATAGAGGATAGTAAATTAAATAAATAATAATAAATAAATATTACAGGACATTCTTACACAAATTGACCAAGTCCCGCAGTAAGCTCAAGAAGGCTTGTGTTACGGGTACTCAGACAACGATTTATATAATATACTAATACATAGAACAAATATCTGTGTTAATCACACCAATAAATACCCTTACCGGGATTCGAACCCAGGACCATCAGCATATCAGGCAGGGTCACTACCAACTACGCCAACCGGTTGTCTAAATTGATCTGGTAAACTGCATTATCCGTCACAACGATCGTTAAATTCAAAATTTAATTCTGATCCTGACTGTTTCGGACCCGAAATGCTCGTCTTCATTTCAGTTGGCGAGTAACCAGAACTTGTGTATTTAAACGTTCTACAGTCGAAAACAGAGTGATTGATGTTGGTTCCATAGCTACCGAAACGATTGAATAATTCCAATAAATTGAATCCTCGAGTAAAATAAAATAAAAAGCTTAAAAGCGCACCATTTTGCATTCACAGTCCTTTCAAACCTCCATTTTTTTCAAAGTGTGAAAGCTTTCAACTTCGCCGGCGAAATAAAAGGACATTCAAAATATTTAATGTGTCTGCAACTGTGCTTTCTAGAAACTTCAAGAAAGTCTTCAAAATAATGCGAGATCAGGCGCTCGCAGAGTACATAATGTAGGGTTAAGAACAACCCAGCCTAGTTGAAGAGTCGCGGGGCCTCGTGCGGTTGGCCGTAGTTTCCTTGAGTTGGCGTTTGGTCGGGTAACAGGACCAGCCGAGTGGGTTTATGACAATATGTAAGTGTAGCCTCTGAGCCGTTGGCATCGAGCAATAAGTTACTTTTGTTTGTAAGCGTTTAAAACTATAGAGCACTGTGAAGATTTGCATGCATTATTGGGAATTTAGAAAGTGACACTTAATTCTATTTTTTTGTTGCAACATTGTGACCAATCTTTACGTTTCGTTTAATTCCTTAGATTTTTGAAATGGACACGTACTTACTCGAGTACTTAATCCACTACGGGTACAACATCTCCCTCTCCTTAATCTGCCGTGCCCGAGTTACACATAAATCCCCCTCTTGGCCGTAATTAGTTCATTTTGATACAAGGATGAAAGAAACCTAAGTACCTTAGGCGAGTTCGGCATTTGCGCAGTGGAAAATAAGTTATTATTATTACTTAATATACTACGAGTTTCCCTTGAACTTACACCAAATTGCAATGTTTGCACAGTAGTCAACCTATATCGAAGATATCGGTGTTAAAAATGTATTTATACTTCAACATCATTATCAGCCAAATTCAGATTTTTGGTTTCGATCTCTCAGTATCAAAATATCCCGGATCCCGAGTTTACCGATATTGAAAATACACAACCCAAACACCAACAAATTACACAAATATGCATAATTTATACACAAATACATTACCCCCTCAACTCGTAACATATGCCAAAAGCAATGTTCAACTCAAAACTCCACAATGGAAATAAAACCATCACAAAATTCTACTTATACTGTAAAACCAAGCGCGTACCGATTAAATGAGGTGCTCGCGTTTCTCCAGATAGCCAAAACGTCCCTCTCCCTCGCACCCATCGGGTCCTCTATCTCCGTCCCTTTCTAGCGGCTCTGCGCAGCCTCATCTGCCGGCACCTCGCCGTCGCCTTCCAGTCACATATTTTATTTGTGGAGCCTTCTTGCATCCACTAAGCAGGGGTAGGAAACCTTGTCGGGTATACGTGACAGTTTTTCAAACAAATTATAATGTGATGGAGTTATGGACTATTTTGCGTATATCTTTCTGCAAAATTACTTGGACATTTAAAAATCACTATGTTGTATGAAATTTGAAGCTCGAACAGACAAAGGCCACTAAGCTGCTTTGTAAAAGACGTTATTTTGACGATGTTGTTTTATTGTTAAAACAACGACAACTAGGAACACTAGGTATGAAATAATCAAAATAATCATACAAAAGAATCTGTTCAATTTGTTTTAATAAAGAGGACTAGTTACTTATCAAAATCTAAGATAGTAAGAAACACCTACGAGTTTTCAGTAAAATGTCACAAACGTAACATCAGGCTACGCGCATTGGTTGGCCGCCCCTGCTTTAAAGCTTTCCACGCGCGAGTCTCCTTCCACGCCTGAAAATCTCGGCTTCTCGAGGATTATGCTTAACTGAACGAAAAGGCGGTCGCCTAATGAATGGGTAGCTTTATGTTGGCATCGCGAAAACCTGCTAATAATATTGAGTACAAATAGTAACAACGATGATATCCAGTTGGTAAAATTAAGAAAAATCATTTGTTTTCAAAATATATACAGTAAGTGTAACTTACCTACCTTTACCTACCTTAAATCTAAAATAGCTCCTCGAGGCATTGTACCTATGCTATGATGCTGGCAGCATTTCCTCGTTGTATCGCAATGCTGATACGTTGTCCGAGTAAGCCCCCATCTCTTTGGTCACCAGTTACATCAACCAGACGTTTCGTGATTTCTACAAATTTAAGTCAACATACACCTAAATCCTGAATTTTTTTCATGTAAAATTTTTAACAATTTTTATGAGTTTTGGCATGTAGGAGTAGCATAACACTTAAGGTAGTGGACATAAAAGCTACCTCTCTCGAAGGGTGCGTAAGACCTGCCTAGCTCCAAAACTCTTAACTTTTAAAGCCGTGTATTGGTTGCTCGTCGCAGCTTTAAAGCAATTCTACGCATAAATTTTTCGCCTTTAAGTTTTAAACCAGACGGAGTAGCAACGTCTGTCATTTTTTATACAAAAAAGTCTGCTATTCGTTCGTGATGTACAAATAGCTATGTCAAATAAACGTCAGTCCATACAATGAGTATGGAACTATATGTATCATACCTATTTGGCAGAGGGGAAGGCCTGCCAATTGCTACACTGTCTGGTTCAAACTCAAACTCAAAGCTTTTCGCGAATTATTCTTACTCGAACGCACACAAAATCGCCTAATGAATAGACAGCTTTAGGACGGAGGGATCTTGCCAATAATCTTCACGCACACATCCTTGATGAGATGGAAGTGCGTGGACGGTTCTGTTCAAAACGACTTAAGTGATATTTAAATTTTCAGGGTTCCGTACCTAATGGGCGACAAATGGAACCCTATTACTAAGCCTTTGCTGTCCGTCTGTCTGCAGGCTATATTAAGAACATAGGTATTTTTAGATACCTACATGGAAACCTTTGTTACATCTTCTTGCTTAATCGTATACTCTTATGGAGATACCCGAGACTTTCATCGATTTTTGTCAAGTTTTGAGTCGTTATAACTAAGTTTGCACTACTGATAAAATGATACAACAAACCGCTATTCTTTGATTTTTATATCCCCATTCGTATCTGCCAAATTCAGAAAGAAACCAATACTTATTTTTTCAAGACTATTTTTATAAATTCAAAAAAATACACTTTTTTAGAAATCGACATGATTGGATTTGCCTTTGACGTCTCTAGAAATTTGACGGAGGTTTTAATTTTAAACTAATTAAGACAACAGTTATGGCCATAATGCCAGATTATTGACCTAAAATTGTTCAACTTACATGCTAAATAGGTATATCAGAGACAATTAACTTTGAAGTAATTATGGGATACTATTTTGCTTAAAGGTCTCTCTATTAATAAGATAAGCTTCAGAAACCATCATAAAACCAAAGGATTCTAACCAAAGGTCATTGGCGTTGGGTACCCCCTTAACCTAGTGGTCGTAATCACCAGGAACTAAATTTGGAGCGGCTTGCGACATTGAGTCAACCTACACATCTAATTTAAAGTTCGAATACTTGTACCCCCAGTTTTCACGACCCTTCATCAATTTATAAGAAGAGCGTGTATTATTTTGCACACATTCTTTTAGGACTAGTAGTACATACAATTTTTTTTTCAGCAGTTAATTGTTAAACCACGAATCACATACGTACGACGCTGTAGCCGCTTGTAAAGGTGACGACGCTGATACGCGAGACGCGAGTAAGTCGGGAATGTCCGCGGCCAGAGGGCCTACCAATCATGGATAACTTCGTTCGTTCGTTTGTTCAAATGCGTCTTTGTCGCTCGAATATGCAAGAGCGATAGAGAGGGAAATAGACAGACGAACGAACGAAGTGGTTCGTGGTAGGCCTTCAGATTTAAATGCTGAAGGTTCTCAGGCCATAAACTAGCCGCCATTAAATAAAAACATGGAGACGTTTATTTTTTCACCGCGCGTATAGACATACTCGGGATAAACCAGATCGATATGTTTAATGTTGAATGTGAAGTTCGGAGTCAGCTTTATTTGCAAATAGCTTCTGCATTTATGTGTAATATTTTATACTAAAATGTTTGTCTTCTTGACTGGCTTAACTATAAGTAATATAACAACGCAGATACTAACGCAGAAAATACGATAAGTTGATTTGGTTGTAATAATAAGTTAAATAGGTGACTGTATAGATTAACTAACCAACATTTATGTTCCATTCGCGTTTTTCTGGAAAAAAATTGTCTAGCAACAAAAACGAGTAGAAAAATAAATAACGTAGTACAAACTGTTGGGTAGCTAATCTACCTACATATACCTAGACCTACGTCCTACAGTCAAATAGATAGGTTTGTTAAAGAATATTTAACAAAATTAAATCTCTAAATGGGTAAAAAATCGCGTTCGCGGGAAACAGTAACGATTTAAAATTAACATTTGACCTGTCCTGTATCAAAACTGTATATTACGCATATGTACGCAGTACACTAGACTACGCTAGCACTGTGTGGTCTCCGCATTACATAACTCACATACACCAGATCGAACGTATACCTACAAGAAAAATTTACCAGGTATTTAGATTTTCGCTTGCGAAAAATCCCAGAAGCTTATGAGGATAGATGTAAATACCACAATATTGTCCCACTCAGTACTCGGCGAACTGTAACTGACATGATGTTCCTTCATAATATCCTCAGCGGGCATCTAGAGTGCGTAGGATTACTCTCACAATTAGGGCTCCGCGCTCCCTCTCGCCGTACTCGTAACACCGCGCTATTTCAAATTCCCTGTCACCGTACCAATTATGGCCAAAATTCTGTCCTGAGTAGAATTTCACGTACCTACGACAAATTATTCCAAAACATTGACCTCTTTTCCACCTCCAGACGTGCTTTCAAATCACAGATTGCAAAGCAACTTACCTGGTAGTGTCGCACAAACACACACACACACACACACACACACACACGCGCACACACACACAACACACACACACACACACACACACATATGTACAAATGTAAATAAAATAATAGGTTTGCTTGTTTATTTATTTATAAGGTTTTGTCGCTCATACTTTTTGTTTCTTTTCCAGTTAACTGTTACAATTGCTACTTTCTTTTTCCTATTACCTTATTCTTTAGATTTTTTTTTTTCATATTTAAATATCTTGCACAGCTCAAGTCACAAGTCTATCCCCAGATGATATTCTTGTATAAATTCTAGGGAGTTCTGTTATTGGCTATGCTTATAAGTATATATGTTTATTGTATGTCATTCACTGTAAACGCTGTTGAACTTCTTAAATAAATAAAATAAAATAAAATAAATAACATTTAAATAAGGAGCTTACCCTATCATGCAGTCTCCATATCGACATTATTTTGAAATCAGCATTGTGTCTTGTGTTTGCAATAATAAATTACGACCAAATTATAATTAAATATGTACTTGACATTCTTAACTAAAAAATATGGCCCATACTATTATACTCGTAGTTGCAACACCGTCAACTCTCAAATGAGAAAGTAGTAAAAATACAAACAGCTTATCGCCGCTACAACTACGAGTAACATTCAAATATCTATTTACCGGTCGAGACAATTCAATAAGCTAATTCGAAACGAGTAGACCACTGCGTAACAATGACCGATCGCATAAACTATCTAACGAACCGGTAAAAAAATTACCCATTTATAATATACTCAAGTTTTTTCTGTTGTTTCGCCTGTCTGGCCGAATAGTGTCATTACTAACACCAAATTAAACAACGCTTCCCGATCTCATACTGCCAGTATTGCTTGATCTCCGACAACGCATGGCGGTATGCAATATCGACATTACATTTAATCTGGTTTTTGGATGCGATGCACTCGGTAATGGGCAACGTAACCGAGATGCGTATGCGACGTTACAGTTCCGCGCCTGAAGTGTAGTTCTAATAGCTTACAGAACATAGGCGATACAATTTGGAGGCCATGTAAAAAGCTGTCAGCGATATCGTTCAATGCTCTTTCTGGCAGCATCGATCCCCAAAAATAATTTTACATTAAAATAAGTACTTACATAGAAAAAAAATCATGATTAATTTTATGTAGAACTTTCATCGGTTGAAATTTTCACTGTAAAGAGCGAAGTTATTTTTTACAAGGGCAAAGAAGAGTGCCCTCCCACGTGAGCTAAGTCCTTGCACCCCCGCAAATGTACCGTAGCGCGACGTTTTGTCAGTTTCTTAGAAAATTGTACAGGTCACATAAAAAGCATGTGACAATCCTTATTATATTTGCTATCAACGATGTGAACCTCACAACATAAAAATAAACATTGTGGGACAATTTCACAGCAGTCACAGAGTATATTAAAGTGTATATACCTAATTACTCGTAGAACTTATCACATAGATAGTTCTTGTACACTCCGTCACAAAAAAATAGCTCATCTTTTATGGCGAAAATCTTAACAATCTCTTTAAGAAAAGAAAGCAATATCTTTCAGGAAAACCTTTAGATGGCAAAAAAGCTACTAAATATAAAACTTTATTTGGAAAAATCTAGTTACAGTCAAGTCGAATTAAATATTGACGTTTCGTAGACCGATATACCCATATAGCCCATGTTCGCCGTGACTCGTGTAGCCGTAGTGAACACGCGACTGCGCATGATTCACCGGCCAATCTGTCTCCGGGTCATAAACCCAGCGGCGCGTTTGGCTGTCTTCAAATTTAAATACCATTGTTGTAAGACACTCAAGTATGGAATGTAAAACGCTTACAGCTTTTACCCTTTTTAGTTTTCGAGAAATTGGAGAATGTGAATTCCGAGAGAAATTTTTTAAGTTTTTAATTATATAGTTTGCTTCTTATTTACTGAATTGTCATGAAATGTTGTAGGCAAACTTTAATTATGGTTTTAATTTTCCTAAGACACACGGTGGTACGAAATCAAACTCCGTTTTTTCATTCAAGACTAAATCCGTTTTTATAAAAGAAATAAAGATGGTTTATGTAATTAATTTGTTAGTGGGATTTTGAAATGTTATTCATAATCCTAAAAAAAGTTATTGGTCCTAAAGGATGACTCACTCACTAGCACGGGACGGGACGGCAGGCAGGACGATCAAATTCTATAGAAAGAATCACGTCCGAATTCGGATCCATCCTTAATTTAATTTACAGAGTTTTTCTGTTCTTGAATTATTAATCGGAGCTTAATAGGACTAAGTAGAATTATTAATCGGAGTTTAATAGGACTAAGTAGAATTTAGATTTTCCGTTGAAAAAAAATTTTGGTGAGTTACCTACCGCGGAGCCCAAACATATTTTTTCAATAATTGGCCTTAAATCGTACCATATCCCAAAACAACCTATTAAATAGCTCTTGCGGAAGCCGCACTTTCGTGAGTATTTAGGTTGTAGTATGTAATGACATTCGAAAGCTAACAACATTGTCTAGCCGAATTTCTATTAGATAGTAGCGCGCATTTCAAATTTTCTATTGGAAAACAACTCTTTGCGCTTGTATTTACGAAGTTTGCTACCGACGAAATTCACTTACCAGGCAGTTCACTTTGTAACAAACATTACAGGTCAGTACAAAAGTTTCATAACTATACCTTTAAAGGAAATTTACTTAGTCATCGAGTGCTCGCTTTATGGTTCTACGTTATATTGCTAGTAAAATATAGTTTTTGCAGCCAAAAGATTATAGTTTTGTTACATACATAATGGAACTTGATAAAAACCCATAATTATTTTTAGAAAATCACAGAACGGTGCTCATTTTATTTGCTGTTATTTCCCATTCTCTAAAAGTCTAAATCATTTTCACATTTAAAAATTACGTGTAAAAAATATTGACAAGATTTCGAATCAGCTTATGAGCGTTGTCCATTTTAGTGCCGGCCAACGATGAGTTAAGGCGGATACGGATCATGCAGCAATAAAACTCAATGCAAGAAAGACTTGAAACTCAAAATAAATGTCTGTGTTATGCTCACTGTTGTTCTGATCTGCTTCGCAAGTGCATAGCTTCACAAGCACTGGTCTTAAAATACATTTTTGGATATAGTTGTTGTTCTATTGCGTTTTTAAAGCCAAGGTCACAAAGAAGGTCACGTAAGAATCCTGGATCTTCCACTGGCTTGGAAGATCCAGGATTCTTACGTGGCCTTCTTTTGGTTTTAACAACATTGTCCTTGTCCCTAGAATATTGATCCCATTTATTAGATTGGTTAGAAAACTGGTGTATGTGAGTATAGAACGAAATACTGGGAATTTTGTTGCCCATCCACTATATACCTAACACTAGCGTCTAGCGTAACCGAAAAAACCTGAAAAGTCCTAGTTAGGTGTGATATCTTAATTTAGAGGAGTTACAAGACCTACTCATATTTATAATAGGTGATTCCAGAGTAAAGATTCTGAATTCACTAACTTTTCCCATTAGACCAATAAATATGCATAGGACCTCTTCCCACACTATGTGGCTAGTCTAAGGTATCAAGGTTTTTTTCGATGGTCACAACCTGCGAATCACCCAGTATTCCGTTCCCCTGTAAGTCATGGGAATAAGGTTGTTGTGCGTATCGCTTCATTGTACTCGCTTCTGATTAATTTACGGGACGTTTCTGGAGAAAACTCTTAAACGCATAACTTCACCGTGAATGTTACCGACAATGTACGATTTGTTTCATGCTGTCATCGCGATTATGAACCTTATTACTTTGACATAGCCAATCAAGGTTTTGTCTTATACTACAGTTTTTTCCACACACTTTGTGGGTGTCCTGATCCTTAATGCCGGTTTGTTTAATTCTCAGAATCATAAAAGGTAAATCGAAGAGGACACGAAAGGTTAGGTATAATAATTTGTCATATTCCCTGCCAAAACATTAAAGCCATAAGAATCTAATAAAAAAGAAGAAAACGCATATCGTCTGAACACATCCGTATTTAATATAAATTGATTGAGACAGTCAGTAAAAACTGTAGGCATAATTGTAGTAGGAATTGAACTTTGAACCTTAATACCTTGTAAAAAGACTTATGTACAGTTATGTGGAAGCTCCACGGCCAAGGTAGCCAGTGAGACAAAGAAGTGGCCGGCAGAGTTCACGCATGTTTAAATAAATAAACTTGGCTAGAGCATTGTGAACGTGGACCGCGGATGTACGAAGCGCGGCAATTTACAAGTAGGCATTCAGCATTCAGCGTGTAGCGTCTAAATTCAATATCAGCGTGCGTAGCCAAGGTACCCAATCGCTCACGCTCTGTAGCGTATCGTAGTTATTTCTCTCTATTACTCCTACCTATTAGTGCGACAATGACAGATGAGTTCCGTTCGCGACTGAGATTTAGCGATTGGCATCTTGGCTACGCACGCAGGAATGCGACCATTTCACACTAGCGAAAACATGTTCTTACTTAAGTATAATTGTTTAATATGAGTTACACTCACAAGCGCCAATCTGATTGAATAAAATTTTCTAAGATCAAATGGAATAGGAAGAAAATATTTTAAATAGGATCTATAAAATTTTAGCTTTATATAGAACAACGTAAATGAATAACATTGACACTGACATACCGCCCCTAACAGCTGTCATTAGGTAAAGTCCGACTGGGCCAAGTTTGCATCGATTTTAATAACAGACTGTAAAAGCGTTATGTAAATAAACGTCATAATTTCATAGAAGTATGACGTTTAATAAAACACTTGAGTAGTCTTTAAAATCAAAATCGATGCCTACTTATCTTGGTCTGACTTTACCATATTAAATTTTTATTCGTAGCTGTATATTATATAATATTCTGTTAAATATTGAATTACTTAGGCTGTTAAGAGTCCACATATGCGAGCAAGAAAACCAGATAGAGAGCGGGATAGACCTAATTGCAAGAGCACGCGAAACATGAAAAGGCGATAGTAGGCGGGCGCGTCAAAATACAATGCATAATCAGATAATTTCTGTTTACACGTTAACTACAATTTCTGTAGATAAAAGCTTTTACCAGATTTAAGAACTAGTTATTATTTAACTAAGAATCATGTTTATAAATTCAAGGGTTTTGACGTTCTAACCAAAAACATGTAAAAAAGGACCTATGTTTGAAAAATAAAAGTATCGAGGCTTTTGTTAAAAATCATGTTTTCACGTTTACCAGTTTGAAGGAAATATGTTGAAATTTTATGTGTATGAATATCAGATACCGAGTTGGTATCAATATTGAGATCTAGACGTCTGAATGATAACAATTTGGCCACTGTGGCCTCTTAAACGTTTATATTGAGATAAATTAACATATTTATCTCTTTCAGACCCAATCGCGTTTCATTAAATGCCAACCCCGGCCCCGCTCTAAGAGATAGTTTGTATGCTGGATACGAATACGCTCCGGTGTGCGACAACGTAAGCGATATATAGGTTACGTCAATGTATACGAGCATAACGCGGTTTCATTCACATACGGTGCATGTGCATTTATGCATTGGTTTGATAAAGGAAGTAATGAAGCCTGACTATTAAATTGTATTAAATATATGTCCCTTCTTCATGGCTATCCGCTGCATCCGTCTCGGTATATGACTATTATGGTTTGTGAGGACAAAAAACCATCTTTTGACACATTTCAAAGCCCATAGAACGTAAATGCGCATAACCTCTTGAAATAATAAATATAATCTTGTTATAATATTAATTCTTTTCGAGTACATAATAACAATATTTCATGAGAATAAGAATAAGAATAAGAACATTTTTATTGTATAACTGTGTACATATAAAGTTGCCATGTCAGTCTCAACAGTTACCTGCTACAGGCGTACAATTTCAGTAGAAGCTACCTTACTTAATTCTACATCTATCCTAAACTTAAATAAAACATACATATTAATGATGGCTCTCAAAAAAATCGTTAACACTGTAGAACTCTTTATTGACCAGCCAGTTTTTGAGTTTACGTTTAAATATAATTCCCTCGAGCGCTTTCAAGTCCATTGGAAGATGGTTATAAATGCGGATTGCCATAATATAGGTACTTTTTTTGTAAATAGAGTTTTTTACTCTCGGGAGGTATACATCATATTTATATTGATCTCGTATATTATTTTTTAAAGATGATCTAGTCACAAAGTACGTAGCTTGGCTTTTTATAAGTAAACATATCTCTAGAATGTAAATGCCAGTTAATGTTAAGAGACGTTTTTCTCTAAAAACCCCACGGAGTGGGGCATCCTTGTGCATGCAATATACATTTCTTACACTTTTCTTTTGTAATTTAAATGTCCTACTTACATCAACAGAATTTCCCCAGTATATAACTCCATATGTAAGTAAACACTTCCATAATAGGCATTTAGTACCACGGTTTCAGAGCATGTTTGCGCAAGTATAGATAGGGCGTAACAACAACTGGAGATCTTGCTATTTATATGCTCAATGCTTATTAAACAAAACTTAACCTACTTTATATTTGTTTCGATCGTTGTTGTTATTACATATGTAACGATAATAATTCATCAGTCATCACACAAACAGTTACTTATTATGTCTCTTTTTTTATAAAGCATTTTTGTGACCTAGTCTGAGTTAATTAACATCATCGTTGAATAAAAGATACATTTAAAACCAAAATATAACTAAAATGAGATGAAACCCGATGTAAATCAGTAAAATAAACCAATACTTAATATAAACCAACAAACCATTATTATACTTGTTCATGCAAAAATCGTCTGTTTAATCCATTGTACCAATTCCCCAATAATTGCTAGGTTTAACAAACAATACTTCTTAGCCTCATCGGTACAAACTTCAATAGGCATATGTCAAAAGCTGGCCGTACTCGCGCGCAACTGCTTTGCTTCACTATCACCTACCGCAATACGCAACTGAGTACCGTAGCCCTACGACAAGAGTGCTGCTACAGTATGTCGTGATCGAGAAAAACAACTGTCACTATTGCTGTTGCTGTTATGCAAACGGTTAGAAAATGACAAGTGTCTTCCTTGACCGCCAGATACTGTCGCAGATCTCTTGTATTAAGGCTACAGTTGTACAGTCAACCAATTGGAACCCTAGGTCACTCTAGAACCATGTCAAAATGACAAGCAGTAAGAGATTTATTACAATCTGATTTATTGCATCACTGTGACATAGTCCTACAGTGGCATATGGTTCCAATTGGTTGACCGCACTGTTACGTGGTATTAAATGTGCCTTCTCCATAGCTATCCGCTTCTTCCGTCTCGGTATGTGGCTAATGCCGGCGCAGGCGTGAGAATGCGATCTCGCGCGCAATGAGACCGGGACACCGCTTTGTTTCACTATCACCTACCGCGAGGCGTCACTATTTAATACTAGCCAGTAGTGGATGCCGGCTTTTGCACCAATTGGTACTGAATTTAATGTGGAAGCACTATACCTGACGTGTAGTAACACTTACCTAATGCGAAAACTCTGTATAGGTAGGTACTCGTTTAATTTTTTCAAATGTATACTATATTATACGTATAAATGTACAGTATACGTATGTTATAATCTATTAACGGCCTATCTAGCTCAGTTTGGTAGTGACCCCGCCTAGGAAGCTGGAGATCCTGTATTCGAAACTTGGTAAAGGCGTTTATTTGTGTGTTTATCGCGAATATTTTTTCCTGAGTTATGGACGTTATCTATGTAAACATGTATATAATTATCTATATAAGTATGTATATTGTCGTCTAGTACCTTAGTTTGGGACTAGTTCCATCTGTGTGTGATTGTCCCCAAATATTTATTTATTTATCTATACTTAGTAATCCTATTTTTTTTTATAAGAAACATTTATTTTTGAAATATATACAGTAAGTGTAACTTACCTATCTACCTACCTCTACCTACCTTAAATCTAAAGTAGGTCCTTGAGGCATTGTAATTGTTAATTTCAGCCATGGGACAAGAAGTTGTTACAGTAGTAAATAACCACAAGGCACCCGGTGGGGTATGGCAATTTATCTTTATGCTATACTTGCACATTACTCGTGATATACAAATATACATTAATTTTAAATGAATACTACTTACCTATGTGTAAATATAATAATAATAATAAATATTATGGGACAATCTTACACAAATCCACCTAGTCCCACGGTAAGCTCAATAAGGCTTGTGTTGTGGGTACTAGACGACGATATATATAATAGATAGATACATATAAATACTTAAATACATAGAAAACATCCATAACTCAGGAACAAATATTCGTGATAAACATGTAAATATGTACCTACTTAATTCCGCTTTAATATATCTGCACAAAGAGCGTATAAGTAGTGGTTAAGTTTGAAATGCATTTAATTTTTGGGTTTGATGGTTTCAGTGCTTTGGTTTTTACTGTTAACGCTGTAAACTATTTTTGAAATAAATAAATAAAAGATGAGCCCACCCCTGTTGACACAAATTTACATTTAATTAAAAGGCATTTTTCTATTCTTTATTGTTGATATTTTGTATTTTTTGTCCCTTTTTCTCGTTTTTGTTGTGTGCCATATTTTTTTTTCTTTATATTTTTAAATATAATATTATACAATTTTAAAGCATGAATTAAATCATTTATTAAACATAATAAATGCTTTGATTCATGTTTTCAAGTAGTCACACTACTATATATAAATTATAAATTGAAAGAGATGTCATATACCACAGAATATGACATCTCTTTCAATTTATAATTTATAATATTATAATTTATTTTTCAGTCCTCCGGCCGGTAAGCGCCACTTTACGCAAAACTAAATTGCCGCCTGCCGGCTCCGTCGGGCTGTAAAATAGTATACAAACCTCGGCCGGTAAATGGGAAAGCCTCGGATCACATGTTAGTCGACCTCGGCTTCGCCTCGGCCGACAATTACATAGAATCCGAGGCATTTCCCACTTAAACGGCCTTGGTATGTAATGTACTATTAATTCATACAAAATAATACTTACCGAGGCTTGTCGCCTACATTACTTAGGTTACACTTATTTAATACATTCATAAATATGATGAGTGGACGTTGACATATAGCTAAATAGACTTCTCATGTAAGGACTTCGTTTAACATACTAGGGCTTCAATTTTTAGACGACGTATATCACGGACCTTATTGTAAAGGAAATTTTTCAGCGATATGCTTTTGTATTATTTTTTTTCATATTTCCGTCCTTAGGAAGTCTTACGTAAAGTTTCGGTGGTTGTAAAACCACCATGCACATAACGTCATCAAAATATAGACCAATACAAAAATCTGCCAATTATCGAACTTAGGACGTATATAATTTTGATGTGTTTTAACAAAAATGTCGGATTCATCGCGTTAATTAACACAATGACCCTACAAGCGACCCTAAGTTTTAAAGTGTTTCATTTCAATTAATAACTATATATATCGCGATAACATAAGACACTATTACAAAGTATAACCAAATTTCGATAACTAAAACCAGATCGCTAAATTAACAAGGAGGTTAATTAATGCCATTACGGTTCAATAAAGATCTTGCGTTTGCTTGCTATAGTCAGAAATGTAATGCCTTAATTGTATTGTGGTGCGCTAAGTTTGTCCGCAGACGCGTGATCTTAGTACTTACTTACTTTACTGGCTCGGATACCCAAGGAGGATCTTGTTCTCCAATACACGATAACACCACTTTGCCCGGTCCTGTACCACACCACGCCAGTTGGGTACTCCGAGGGTGGTCACATCTTTCAGGGTGTCGTCGCTCCAACGGTATCTGGGGTCATCTACTGGAATATATATCTACGTTTGGATGCATTTCGATGCACTTTTTCCAACTATAAATAATCGATCACGAGGCAGTGCCGCGGCAAGGTGACGAGTGTTTCCTTCCTCACGGAACAGCCTTGTCGGGAGGTCGTCTCCGAATCTCCGTCAAACTACTAACTGCAATGTAAACAGTAATATTTAAAGCGGAGCACATTAATGCAGATGGGCATTCTCATTTTTACAAGGTTTCTTTAACTGAGCGCTTGTCAGTGTATAGTTGTTGTGTGTGTGTGTGTAATCTTTAAGTAGTTTCCGACAGCATACCTAAATAAGGACATTTTGACTCATTGATATTTTTTTCAAATAGTATTTGTTTATAATATCATTATACCGTTTACTCGTTTAAATTCGATTAAACAAGTAAACGGTTAAGCTTCGTACATATTTACCTCCCTTTAACTGTTTCGCTAAACATTCTAGATTAAGTAGTATGACTATATTGTTGTTAGTCAAAGTACGCGGGAAAAAAATGGTCATCTCCTTGAACATATCGGCGTAACAGTACGAAATAGCTATTTTTACGGGATTTTAGGGAGGTTTGAGTGTTTTTCTTCCCAAATAGTAAAAAAGAGTCGAAAATGTCCTTCCTCTATACTGCACCACTACGTATAACACCAACCCTAAGTACTTAAAAATCGGAAACTATTTGATACGAACTAGTATTCAAAAAGAGGATGTATCTCGTAAACTATGAGAAATCCCGGTAATTTCTTTCATATATTTTCACCAGTTTCATTCCCTAGATTTGAACCCTGGTTTTCAAGCTGAAATATCAACCATTAGTCTTTATCCAGAGGTAATACTTGCCTTAGTAGACTCTGACATAACAGCAAAGTTCACACATGTTAGATCTAGACTTTCTTATTTCCCAACTTCACAAGGCAATAGGCAATCTAGGGACTCTCTCTCGAGTTAACGTATGGTGAAAGCGGTTGCATAAGGGCCGACTACCGCAAATCATGGCACGCTTGTTTGATTAGAGCTAATTAACTGGACTGAGCAGCAGGAAGTGAGGTTATGGAGTGCTTAGCCTAAATCGTTCTTAAGCTAAGGTATGCAATGGCAGCCCTGATTGTGTATATTTCTCTAAGTTGATAAAAATTCTTAAGGGATGACTCTCACTAGAATGGGACGGGACGGGGCGGGACAGGAAGGGACGGGACGATCTGTCAGTTTCTATAGAAAACGTCACGTGACAACCGAGCTTTCACGTGATTCTTTCTATAGAAATTGACAGATCGGCCCGTCACAACCCGTCCTAGTGTAAGTCATTCTTAAAACGTTTAAAACGTAAACCATCGCTCCGTCGTGCTTAGAGTGATAAAAATATCTGGCATAGTTCGTAGAGATCCTGCCAGCCGCACAGGTGGTAATAGGTCTAAATCTAAAGGAGTCATTCGACTGATGAGCATGAATATTCTGCTACCCTTGTAGGGTTAGTAAAAATGAACCAACGTTAATAAAAATGAATTATCTACTTTCAACTTAATTGACCACAAAAAAGTTCTTGGCACCTTTCCGAATTGGAAAAAAAATATTGACTGTTCAAAACTTTACGAATGTTGTAAAAACTGTAATGATTGAAAGGCAATCAAGCTAATTATCGAAATTAAAACAGTTTTCCTTCGCAACCAGAGAACCCGTATTCCATGATAAATAGTTCGACTGAGGAGTCATATTTACCGCGGCGAACCTATCACGAGTTGACCACAGCTTGCCTGAAGAGTCCAGTTTAAGTGCGGACCAAATCACGTATCCTTGCTGTGTATCTTAAAGCCAGTCTTACTCTGGTATTTAAATCAAGGCGTATGGAATACCCTGGAGTTCGGTGATCGCCATTTGAAGTGGCATGGCAAGGAGGTTATTATTAAATTACGTGTAAAGATGAGTCAATGGGACGGGCGAGTCAAGACGGGTGCTTCTTGGAATGCCTTTGTTGTACATCATCCAAATAAGACAATTTCCGAGACCGCGCTTCGACATTGTTTTAAAGTAGGTGCTTAATTAGGTACACGGTTAACCCTTTGAATGCCATGAACCCTTAAAGACATCACTAGTTTGTGTTTTGTAAGGATAGTGTGACGACAGATATGTATGGTGTCAGATGATAACACCCCGACCATAATAAACTAATAGGTGCAAACGTCCAGAATACCGGAAACCTACGTCCGCTTGAAGTTCTGAACCATTTGACACTTTATTGAATGTCAAGTCCTACGTTACAGTCATATAATATTCTTTTACCTACAAAACTAAATATTATAACATCTCTCCGGAACTTATAATTCAAAAAAGTTCCATATAGTTGCACCGCTCGGCTAGATGGAATAGTAATGCCTCCCTAATTTGTAATCATTACGGAGCCTAGATTAAACGGGTGGCCTAGAATAACTAAACGTCCTGGGGCGAGTGATGTCATATAATGGCGGCGGCTGTAATTGATCAATACTTGCTTTGCGACTTAGGAGCTTGCTTTTATCTTAGTATAATACGAAGGGTTGGTACTGCAAAGTACCTACTTAGTTTTTCAATTCTGGCAGATCACATTTTCGTTTTTGATTTTCCCGAAAAGATACTGGCCACGGACTTAAAATCAGCAGCAAAAGTAGTACCTATCTACGAAAACTAAAAAATGAAGCTAGCGCAATAACCAACTACCGAAAGTCTTATCTCTCTATTTAAACTCCTACACAACGACGTCACGTCGCTTTGCTCAGATTACTCTAGATTTTGCATTATCGCTAAGGACAACTGTTTCGATTTGACTACTACTAAACCAATTTCTAGCCCTTTTTTAAATGTTTCGGGGCTCGGTGTCAACTTTTCTACGTTTTGTAACATCGTTCCTTGTTTCCTGGAGCACAACGCCTCGGCTAAAATGAGCTAAGCGAAGCGTAACTTCCATTCTTCTTAATGTACTAGATTGAACGAACGAATTTTACCTTGGGCAAGCTTCACTCTCCCAAGATCTTTGAAACGAAGACTGCTGCTGAAGTTTTAGAAGAACACTTTTGTCTTGCGCAAAACGTAGATGACTAACGAAAACGACTCTCGCAGTTTGTCAGCAGTGTGAAGAAACCTTGTATCTAAGTGAACTTAATTCGCTCGCACGCGTTAAGACGAGCCACAAATTAGTTCGACCAGTGCGTGGGCGGCGTCGGTTCACAATTCTTAATAAAATCGCAATTACCCACATTAACTACCGATACTGCTGACGTGGGCGCAAGGACCGGCCTTGTTTGGAAGAAATGTCTCATGCTGGACAAACAGTAACATTCTCACTGACCAGCGGTAGACTTTACGCCCTTGTAATAGAGGTTACAGATGGTGTGTTAACGTTGTTGGCGATTACAAATATCACTTGACCTCTTCACAAACAGGCGTAAGTACACTAGTTTCCATACAAACATAATACTTTCTGAAAGATGAAATAGCTTTATAAACTAGTTACTGGACGGGAAATCATCGCGATAGTTTCGCATGGACGCCATTGGAATTTGCATATAAGAGTAATCAATGCCTTATGCTTGAAGTGGATGCATCACATATTAAACTTAATGTAGTAAGTTTATTTGTTTAGTATGTTTAACTCTAAGATGACCAAGATGCCCTACGCCTTTGAAAAAAGTTCAACGCAAATTATGACGAAACAACAGGTACGTAATTTTAACCAACTGTTAAATATACAGTATGAAATAAAAAGGAGGTATTAAGTCATACTAAACAACTTTATTATGGGGCTAATGCTAATCGCGTTTGCTGCTGCGAATGTTTTTAAATGAATAAGGAAATAGGTAAGGACTCTTACGAGGCCTTGTGAATTACTTGCAAATAGTTATTTGCAAGTAATTTTTTCGTTACCAAAGTCTAACAATAATCACGATAAAAGGTACCTCAGCTGACAATCCTGTCAGATACTCTGAAAAATAGCTTTTTAAAAGAGAGGATGTCTCAATTTTTCTACATTCATTTATTATTATTTCTTTTCAATGAACATAAAATTAAATCTTTGTATCAAGTTTATTTTCTTTTAACTAATAAATCAGTATGCTTCCTTAAACCAATTCTTATTGAAACAATGTCAGATATGTATCAGACATATCATAGTTAAGACAGGCGATGATTTAACTCAACACGTGTTATAGGCATAAAACCAGAAAATGAAATCAGAAGCACACGATGACATCAGTATCTAGAATGTTTTATGGACACGGAGCAATCATTTTAAAGGGTACAAAGGAACCGTTATGAGTAACAAGTTTAATATGTAGTTATTGTAATGATAAGTTGTTATTAGTTGTGCCGATATTGCCTTGGTAATTGTAAAGGACGTATGTATGTAAACACTTTATTGTACAACTCATATGTTAAATTAAATTTGGTTTTACGCATAAACTGTTATGGCATAGTAGAGTTTAGAATAATTTGATTAGGTCGAATTTAATTTGTCCAAACATTCGAAAACAGTCCGACCCTAACAACTTTCGGACAAAATAGTATTCGACATATTGTGCATTATGCCAAATTATGTTTCTGCTACATTAAGATTCCGCGAAAATCGATTATGACAAGTCTGTTATGACAAAAGCGTTTTGGACTAAACAAATTACGCCAAATAGAGGGCACCCATTACAAGCATTTAGTGTTTAGGTGTTTAATGTTCTCATCCGGTAAGGTCTCGTCTGGGGTGCTTGTTATTAAATAGCTGTTTGTCATGTACCTACTGTGTAAGTTAATAACAATAGTTTTGTAAGTTATAATATTTGTATATAGTTAAGGAATACTAATAATTTTATGGGCTTTGCCTGAAATAAATTTTTCATTCATTCATTACACATATCTGGGTGCCATTCAAGACTCGGTTCCTCAGCCTTACACACCACAGATGAAGCTAATAACACATAAACTTGTCAATTTGGATAAAAAAAAGCAAAGAAGCTCACCTGATATTAGACCAAATAACCTCCTCACATCTCGACCATCAAGTACCACTTATGCTCCGTTATTTGCAAGAAAATAAAACCATGTTTGAAATAAAATACATATCCGTAAGTTACATCTCTGTGTCTATTTACGCTAACTTACGTTACAAGTTACCAATGTGATAAATAATAGGAACATTAAATTGTTATAGCTTTATTATAACCGACTATTAGTTATCATTCGATTCGATATGCTAAGTATGTCTACGCACAACCTATTATAATTTGTTAGTCACTACTCCAGACTATGATCTGGCATTGTACAGTCGATTTCATAAATATATGAGCATTTCCAAAGCTTCAAAAATGTCTGTACATCCTTAGGACATTGACAATAAGGTGTAAGTGTTTACATATTATGCATTCAGCTGCACAGATATTTAATGAACTCGACTGTAATATTTGCTCAAGACCACTACGTAAGCCATTAGGTGTGTGGCTTTGACAATATTATCATCAGTATCTAAATTACGGCTATCAAGACCAAAAATTACACAAAAAATATGTACTTACATAAATCGGCTCTCATGTTTTCCCAATTGCAAATTGAATACATTCTCAGGTAAACTCATGAATCAATCATGTGTCACATTATATATCAGGTCAAAAAAGGACCTTAAACGATCACCATTCTCGGGGCCCAAAAGTATCCTAAATGATTTCTGAATGAGTACTAAGAATCTTTCAAAAAAAAATGTTGACCCTCTGCAATCAATCTCACCCAGCGGTCTATCTTCATCATAATTTAAGAGCTGGAACTTTGACGGTGGAGTAGAGGCCAGTTTCCTCGGTCCAAGGGAAAATCCTTTTAATCTCTGCAAGACACAACATCAACTTTTTCTTGCACGACAAAGATGGTGCTTTATCGTTGGTAAATGGTGACGGGCAACTGACAATACGGATTATTTAGCCCTCGAGATGCGCCTTCACTTATTTCAGCGCCGTTTATGTTAGTTGTGTCTTTATGTATACCTCCATTACCTCCGTCCGTAAAATGTGCCGCTTATGAGATAGCGGAAACCATCCGCCCACAGTTTAGTGTCCAGCCGGGTAAAAACTCGCCTGCCCATTTATAGCAATAAGACAATGTGGCTCATTAAGCCTGCGCCTACGCTCCTTCTTGTTTTAACAAAACTTTACATCTCAATATTTGACTGATTCCAAGGTTATTATTGTTGATTATCAAGTTTGGCGAGCGTGTTAGGGAGTTGATACACTTGTCGATGCGCCGGTCGGAAAGTATTACTGCTTTTACAAGCTTTTATTTAAAATGCAACTTTACATATTTATGTAACGTGTTTTTATTTAATACTCATGCATCTCCCAGTTACATCGTTTGTTTCTGATTCCCGCTCTCATCCTTATCCTTTTATCGGGTCAATGTGTGTCAAAATTTAATCATGTAACTTTCAAACAAAGTTTAAATCATGGTGTGAAAAATATTCCTTCTGGTGTATAAGGGTTTATGACTAAAAATATAAGACACAAAACCGTTAATAGCATCTAAAAGGTTACAAAGTGTATCTACGAACGCAACGACAACCAACTTCTGCAACACACTGACCTTTCCGCGACCGCGGCAAGCCGATTCCTCAACAAGTGTGGAGGCTCCTTTAGACGCCCATGGCCGCAACTGATCTCAATTTAAAGCCTATGTTGTCCTAGTTAATTGTGATACGTGTTGGTTTAGGCACGAGGGCGGTAAACAGGATGTAATGCAGAACATGACTAAAACCTACCTGATTATACTTACCAAGTTCCCCTTCATTTAATAGAAAATCTTTTACATATAACTATTTTGACCTAAGATTTATTTTATATTATTTAAATACATGGAAAACCATTAGCGTAATACATTCATGGAATCACAATAGAACTACAGATCCAATTACAGGTTCTCACACATAGAATCATCAGCTATTTGACTTTGCAAGAGACTTGTTGAAAAGTGACGTACTCGTATGTATGTAGGTACCAGTCAAGGTTAAGATATTTTTGAAAATGTTCACCTTACTACTTCATAATCCTCAATAACTACCTTGACGCAGACTACCCATTCATTACATGAACTACTTGGGTATCTAGATGGGAAACTATTTACATCAGAAAATTACCAATATTACATTTTAACTTAAGTTTATACAAAATTATGAATAAGCATGTTAGGAATCAAAATACAAAGTATAAAAACGAAATGATTTCTCGAGATAACTTGTTAAACAAAAAAAGTCGAATTAACAGACTATAGATAAACTTTTATTAAACTTCACATCTAGCAGTAGCACCCGTTTCATTAGTTCAAACGCATCACCAAATTAGTTTTATCTAAATCATAATTTATTGCCCACAATTAGTTTAATGAAAACGAATCAAAACAGCTCAGTGAATTAAATTACAGCTTGACTTTGACCGGGGTTCAATGGCCGTGGCTACCAACGTCTCTATTGGTTGTTAGTCATGTGTATAGGATTCTCTATGTAATTAACGTTGATTGGTAAATGGATAAATTATCGATAACGTGTTGTTTGTTAGGGAAACTAGCTGTAACCTGTAACTACCTTCTCCCCTTTCCTGTACCTAAGTCCTCATTCGCGTTCCTAGTACTCGTTATGTCACCCCCTGACGATATGATTCATGTGTGGGATTTTACATACGTTAGTTCAGCTTATATACTATATGCATGCAAATTTTCCTTTTTTGAAACAGGAGGTGTTGCAGCAGCCTACCTACCTACCTACCTATATACGACGTACTCGTATAGTACCTAAGTACTTAATGAATTCTATCACTTTTCCCTTTCCGCGTACACTTTATGGAAATTAAATGGAAATAACGGACAAGGATCTATATGTCCCTTATAAACCCTAATTGAACCTTCGGTCGACAGTATGTATGTGGGTTGATGTTATTTAATTAAGAAAACCAGGGAAAAAATAATGCTATTGCGTAAACTCAAGTATACATACAACTTGACTGCCGACATAGTTCTATTACTTACATATATCGTAAATAAATAGGTAGGTATATTATTTATATTAGTATTTAGGTACTAACTAGACAAAACACACTACTCTTAGATTTCCCGGCTTATGCCACGGCTCGTGTAGGAAGCCTGGGGCCGCTTTGGCAACTAGTACTAAGATTTGGCGTAGGCACTAGTTTTACGAAAGCGACTGCCATCTGAACTTTCAACCCAGAGGGTAAACTAGGCCTTATTGGGATTAGTCCGGTGTCCTCACGATCTTTTCCTTCACCGAAAAGCGATTGATAAATATCAAATGATATTTCGTACGTAAGTTCCGAAAAACTCATTGGTGCGAGCCGCCAGGATTTGAACCCTCGCCCTTCGGATTGAAAACCACACGCACATACCGCTGGGCCATCGACTCTTTATTTTTCTTTATTCCACTGCTACAGAAAAAAAAATCCAGCATATCATTTATAGTCTAGATGCCAAGTTATACTGGTTCATCAAAAAATTGATTCATATTAATACGTGATTCGCCAATTCAAAAAGCCATCAACAATGCTACTCAAACATACGCGAGATAACATTTATAACCCTATTGTAACCGATCAATTAAATCCCATGCTGTTTAATGCACATTATGCGCATAAATATCCAAACGGTATTCGCTGTCACCACAATGCGTCCGAAATCACCGCAAAATATAACTAGCAGGGCTGTTTCCCCACTTTCCTATCCTACTTGACTGCGCCATATAATATTCAACCTAATCACGCAAAAATAAGATGGTTTGTTCTATAAAATAGTTCCAAAAGATACGAGGTTCTAAAAGATAACGAAAACGGAATCAGACCCGAAAACAATCGACAGCCAGACATAATAAAGTGTAAATAATAACGAATGAATAAATAAATAATGAAAGAGCTCTCTGAATTTTACATTACCTTGGGACTAAATTCGGACACAGCCAATTCAAATTGAAATCCAATCAATTGAATTAAATATCATGGTATTTCACTCTTGTAAAATGGCTATATGCTTGAATAAACGGGGCTTCAGAAATCAATTAACTTCCCGTCTAATCTTGTTACTTCAGGATAATTTGCTAATTAACCTATTGAATCTATTATTACATGGAAATTCGTAAATGTACCTACTTACTTCATGGCAGGCAGTTATTTTTCAAATGGGATGGGGGGATGGGGAATGAATAAAATGTTTACTAATACTTACCTGGTCGGTATGGTTATCTTATGCGTAGGTATATTACTCGCTTTGTATATATACTACATAACTGTCGCGCCGCTCTGGCGACATTAAAAGCCCGGTATACTTTTTTTACGATTTCGACCAACTTTTCGATACTATTTTGGAGCAACTAACAAAAATTCTGTTAATTTTTTAGCATATTACGAAAGATAATTTCAATTTGAATGGAATGTATGAACTACTTTACTGTTTTTGTTTTTCGATTTTTATTTAATAATGTACTGTAACTGAGGGCTGTTTCGCGATTTTTGCTGGAAGAGGTAACAAGTATTTACCTTTTGGATAATCAAAATGATATTAAACCGGTATGTTATTACATGTGTGTTGGAAAATGAGTAGTCTAAGGAATAAATGGAACACTTTTTTCTACTTTCATGTTTTTCTTTCGAATAAATGTAGATTTAACGAGAGCACATTTAAGAAAAATTGCCTACGTTTAGACGTTTAGAATTATATTTCATGAAAGTAAAGATGCAAAACTAAACTTCATTTAATACTTAATTAATGTGTATGAAAAATAAGTGTAGGTATTAGGTGGTGTAAAACTTAATAAGTACCTAGGAAAACAAGCTCTGTAAGAATGTAGTTTTTGGATACTAAATAATAATATATATTTATATAAACATTTTTTTGCAATACCAATACTTCATACTATCTAAGCAATTGCAATTTAGGTATATGCGTTATTTTATTATTAACGATTTTCACTTTCAAATCGTGACCAGCCTCTTAATCGTCTGACATCTTACAGAAATCAAATCGTACGTCCTCTTATGATTTACATTTTACATGCCTTGCGCTGTCATAGCACCAAATCACCACGCACGACAGCGGAAATATGACTTACTTCAATCTAAAATATCCGTAGTCCGTAATTTTTTGTGTATTTAGTCACCTAATTGCCTGTCTACTTATATGTGTCGCTAAGTAGAAAGGGGGAAACTCACAACCATGCGTTTTGACAAGAAATTGTAAAACCTATTTTTAAATCTAATCTTTTTACTTTTTTAAATACTGTCCTTCTTTACTTATTTATATTTTTACTAAATATACAGAAGGCTGAACATAATTATTTACGTAGATAAGCTAAGGTTATTGTTTTGTTAGAGAAACTTTTGGAAAATTACATTCTCTTGCCACAATTATGCCTAACTTATCCAAACTAGCCTTATATAAAATCTTTAAAATTACCTTAAATGAAATCATTGTCTTTCCATATAAGTACTTAGTTACACAAAATCATCTCCTTCACAATCAGAGTTTAAAATCCATTCAGCGTTGGTCATACTCGCATAGCTCACACTTATTTCTTTCAATATTTCTTTCTACATTGAATTCCGCATAAAGTTCACTTGTCACATATCACCATAGATTTATGACAAGCGCTGACAGCAGTCAATTATGCTTGCCCTTTTTCCGAAAATACGGAAGGCCTTGTTTTGGCATGCAGCTCTATATTCCCATCAATGATGAATCCATTTTTTGATGAACCCGTGTAACTTGGCCTCTAGACGATAGATGATATTGTGGAAATCTGTTGTCAGTAAGCAGTGGAATAAAGAAAAATAAAGAGGGTTGGTGGCCCAGCGGTGAGGCGTGCGAATTTCAATCCGAAGATCGCGGGTTCAAACCCCACCGGTTCATTGAGTTTTTCAGAACTTATGTACGAAATATCATTGATGATAACCAATCGCTTTTCGGTTAAGGGAAACATCGTGAGGAAACCGGATTTATCCCAATAAGGCATAATTACCCTTTGGGTTGGAAGGTCAGATGGCACTCGCCTTCGTAATACTAGCCTACGCCTAGTTTTGGGATTGGTTGCCTAGGCTACCTGAGCCGTGGCATACGCCGGGGAATCGCTAGGAAGAAGAAGAGTAGAAAAAGGAAAATTATACTCATACCCATCTTGAACTGATAATACTAGTGAAGGGAGATTCAGCCTTTCGTTACTTTACAGACAGATTGAATTATGCACCGAACTTAACTATCGCCATGTCAACGTTAATTTTGTACTTACCACGAATTTGAAATCTACTGTACAAATCTATAGTTGCTAGCCTCTACGTCAACGCCCTGTCAGTGCATCTCGCTCGAACTTGCGGGTGGAAGCGAGAAGCAACTGTTAACGTGTCGAAATCTATCCCTCGAAATTTATTGCAACTCATGCAATCACATATTTAACTGTAGCATATTTAATTTAGAGCACGGTATTAGAACTGCCGGTCGCTGCCTTCGGTCAGAAGTGCTGCCTTTAACTGTCGCTGATTAGCCAACATAAATCGCATTAGGAAGACATTACTCATATCTATATCGCACCAATACAATCAAGATGAGATAGTTAAATAGGGATGCCGACTGGATTCAAAAGCTATTATTCTATTTAGTCCGTCAGATTATCCCAAATTATTAGACACGTACTTTTTCCCAAGATAACTAAAATTGACGAAGGTAAAAAGCATTAAAGTTCCGGAGTGCAGGCTGGTGACGTCAGTATTAGGTATGAATTGTACCAAATTGTGGCGTCACAACTTTAATGCACTGTATTTCCGTCATTTTTCATTCGAAAAACCAAAGATAAATTATGTGTTATTAGATTTTTTTGTCGTCTAGCCTATTGCTGCTTCCGCCCAAGGCACGAGCTTTCGATTCACCGGTAGTCAGCGAGCGTGGGGAATGCAACCGCAGAACGTTAAATATTTACAAGCGCCGGCGCAAGGTGGTCGGGTCGGGTGGCTCTGCCGACCTCGGCATTGCAGCAGGTTACTTGGATCGGCTACTCTTGAAATTTGCTTTATGTCTTTGTGTCTCATTTTCTATCTTTGTTAAGGTTCTTTGCTACTTTCATATTAACACAATCACTTCCATATTTCGGGTAATGAACATTCATTCATCAACCTGAAGCGTTACAGCAGTGGGTTGGCAAGCAAACCTCTCCAGTACGATCTATTGTCGGCTTTTTTTCTGGAACTTTTCTGGTAATGTAGGAGGTTCCAAATGCAGTTATTGCTTAACGAACTAAAGGTACGAGTATAGGTACTAGAAACTTCATTATTGTAAAATATATATGCATTCCACCATAGCGCAGCAATCTTGTGCTAGTTTTCTGTCAATGTAAAGGACACTGTTACTGCTTCATACGACTATAAGTAATTCCAATTCGTTCTCAATTGGAAACCTCTTATTAAGTAAAATTTCATGATAAACAAAATGTCACTATAAGTGCCTAGTGCAATTAGGTGCAATAATAACTTACATACCCGCACACTCGTACCGAGAACGTATTCCTTCGTCAATTGACCAATACCGAGTCAGAATGTCAGTACAGGCCCACTATACACCACTACCTCCCATAGATATTGCATTATAAATCGTATGAGAAAACGTGATTACGTTACAACACGTACGACACAACATACATTAAGCGCTCCTATAGTTATAAAATAACACAGGAAATAGCAGTGCTTAATTTGACATCAAATATAATTTGTATTTCAATACAAATTTGGATTAAGAATTTAACCAATAGTGAGACATATTACTATTACCAATAAATGTTTATTGTAAGAAACTAAACTAAAGTTACAATAAAATAAACTAATACTAAAATTTAATATATACAGTAAAAATAAAAATAAAATCCTAAAATAACTAATAATATTACTATTTAATAAAATTACGGATAATACGTTCTCATGTATTTGAGCATTTTTATTTTTTGTTGTTCAATAATCATTTTGTACTTAATTTGAAAATTTTCGTGTGGTTTTTCTATTCAGAATCGCGAGGTCTTTCAATCCTAGTAGGAGAATAATATGTTGACTCGGGGTTGAAAATTAGTACGAAAGTAAGAAGTATTAGTTAGTAACGAAAATAATATGAGAGGGGAAGACCACTAGCTAGTGGTTAAGTACTATGCTGAAAGACCAAATGACACGTCGTCACATCACATGGTGAAACTGGTGAATAAACGCTTTATCTAGAGGCTGATAATCTATGCCCACTAATGCAATACGTGTGTTGTGACTTCGCCTAAATGCCAATAGATTTACCTATAATAGCCGACCATTGTGCAGTGACGAGTGACCGACTTGCATAATAACCGAAGATGCGAGTGAGATCACTGGATGTTGCGTAAACTTTGGAACGGATAATGGAAATATTTTGAAGATCTACTCGTAACTAATGAGTTGAGTACGTTGTGAGTGCGTGGGAACTGTATTTTGGTCACACATTGTAGTAAGCTTCTACTAGTTAAGAATGAGCAAGATGAAAACACTATCAAAACGCGCAGGCACTATCGACTACGGTTACACAGAACTCATGGTAAGCACACCCGCTAAGGTGTTCAAAAATATTTAAGCATGATCTCCAAACTCCTCGATAGTGCCAAGCATGTCTCTAAAGACGGGCTCAGGTATTTGTGAGCACCACCACGGCTAGATAGGTATATGGCGATAGGGCATGTTCATAAAGAAAAATTCGTATTCATGTAGCTACAGGCACTAGGCATTTGTGTCAGGGCCTGGGTGTTTACTTGTCTACTTAGTACAAATTACTAGGAAACACTTTATGCATTTATGCGATTTATTTTGAATTATTAGATAGGTACCTAAGTTATTGGAAGTTTCGTACATCTCATGACAAAAATGTGAACCGAATCAGCACCAGTTTCCTACGGATATTTTTACGTACTTCCACTGTTTATGTAAGTAGTACTTCCATGTGCTATTTTTTTTAATCTTAATCGAATACTCGGTGCATTGTAAACAACAGTATAGCAATATTTATAACATTATTGTGTGTGTTATTATCGCATTTAACACCAACTTTTACCTACATAAATACGAGCATATTAGTTTCCAATCGCGTCGGGCGCCCTTGAAATGTCACTCAAGTGTGCAACCACGTTATGTAAGCAACCATCGCTCGGTACGAGTAAATATTCATTATATGCTTACTCGTACCTACAGAAACTAGCTCGAATATGGAACCGTAAGTTCGAAAATAAACTGATCTACATGGATTGACGTCATCATACGGACACTTACTACATATTTATAATGCTAGAACAATAGGTTGACAATTTTTGGTAGCCTAATCCTAATCTAGAATTCTATATTATTTATTATATTGTTTATGTAAAAAATATTGTCAACTTGATGCATTTGGCATCACTCGCGCGTGAATCTCGCTCGTATTTACAATTGAGATTCATCGAAACATAGGTATCAATGAGAAAACCATGACCGATTTTAAAATTTGAACGCCGTTTTCACTCAAATAGTGATTTAATGCGTTATGACGAACTACTTTAATGTTAAAATACTCAGGTAGGTACCTTTACTGATACATTTACCGATTACAGTAATTACTTACGTGTTAAACGTTGGAAAGCATCATTTTGGAGGCACCAGTGAATTGGAACTCAAGCATTATTTACTTTTAATTAAGTCTAAATAAAAATAGCTCACCCGACAAATAATAACGCAGAAGCACATTCATCCCAAGTCGTTATCGAATGTCGCAACACGTCGCGTGGGCTATGGATTAATCTATTAATCGATTGAACTCCTAATTCTGGAGCAACGTTATGAAATAATCAAATGTTGACGTAGGAAGTTTTGTTCAAGCTGGCAACACCATGCGACCAGAGATGGCATTACAATCGCTATGTTACGCGAGTCTAAGGCTTAGTCAAACCAGCATAAGCAGCTCCCCGATAAAGTAAAGTTGACAGATGTAGAACTCGCGTTACACTAGTTTCCAGCTAAATCCGACTCGCTTGCATTCTTGCTGCGTACGGCCAGTCCAGCTTAAATAGAAAGAGTTCGAACCAAAACAGTCTACAGTACTCGTCACTCCATCGCCTATACGCCTCTTTACACCGTGCGACAAAATACGTAAACCGTTACGTACACTACGAACTCCAGCCTTGATTGCTTCGAAAATATGCAGTAAACCAATTTGTTTGTGAAGAAAATATCCGCAAAATCCCCATAAATTAAGTATTCAATCTAACTGATCGATTTGATTTTGTTTTTAATTAAATCTTTGCTACACACTATTGACATTTGAAACGATTGAGAAATTCATCAGCGATATGTATAGTTCGTATCGTAATAAAATGATCGTGCTTTAATCGCAGTATATCCTTGATGTAATACGTGAAAACCGTGCCACGCATAGCAAAAAGATATTAATTGAAAAATCATAGTGTGCGCAAGGTCTCATCACAATAACGCGCGACCTAGATGTCCAGTAACCCTGTTGGCGGTATTAGACTTTCACGACCCGCCATTGTGTGAGAATAATTTAAAAACAAAACGCCAATCCAAACAAAGTGCCGACTAAGTCTAAAGTAATAGAAGTTTTATAGTAAATACGTAATGAGCTGGGAACGTAGCGGTGATCGCCGGGCGGGCATTGTCCGCAGCCCAGGCGCCTTCCGCTTCCCACTACCCACTCGGCGTGGACCTCCAGATTTACACTCCAAACTCGACACCGCATATAACCGGCTAACTACCTCGGGGGACGCGGGAGCTCAGCTAAACCTGGTTTTCGTTGCGTATTAGTATAGGAAAGTATCGAAAGGCGGAACGACGCGATTGAAATGAAAAATAGAAAACGTGTTGTTATACGGTTACGTTGTTTTATATGTAAATTCCGCTGTCGCGGATAGGAAGCAGTGGAAGATGGTTTATGATGTTACATTATTTATTACGTGACATAAATAAAATAATCGTTGGAGTATGGGAGGTGAGGTCTAAATAAATCTTACCTTCGCTGCCTTAGAAGGATGGTATCGTTTTTTGTTGGAGTGGTTTAAGCATGCACTGGAGAATAAAATACCTGGTTCCTTTTTAGAAGCCAGTATTTTTTGAAATTTAAGTTGTTAAATAAAACAAACTTAATGACTCATAGCCCAACAATAGCACACCACAGCAAACTCGTACGTTATTGATCGAAAAAGTAATCAAGGCAGCAGTAATATGGTTGATTAAGTCAGTAGCTCAAATAAGTCAAATAACTTCAACTATTAAGTATGACTCACACTAGGACGGGACGGGACGGGACGATCTGTCAATTTCTATAGAAATAATCACGTGATAGCTCGGAGCCCTCGGATATGATGTGACATTTCCTATAGAAACTGATAGATCTTCCTGTCCCGCTCCGTCTCGTCCCGTTCTAGTGTGTCCTCCTTTAAGCGTGTTTGTAACAACAAAAATAAACTATTGCACCAAAACTATTGAGACGAGTTGTATACAATCCAACTAATGAACACCGAAAATTGTTAAGGAAACCATTGAAATTTCCAAGTATAAAATTTTCATTTATTTTTCGTAAAAGATGCCACTTTGTCGATTGCCTATAAGGCGCTACTGCCATAAAGATTATATATTGGGAAGCGACCGCCATTTGTCCGTGTACTTACATTGTGATAAGTACAGTACATCAGGAGCAGCAACCCGCGACAGAGGCAAGTCGTGCACTACGGGCTAACGCCCTATCTGCCCTGTTACTTGTCACCCGAACTTCAACCGTGATTGTGGTTGGTCAGTGCCCCCCAGTTGGAAAACGGTTTTGGCTATCGCGCCAGTGGACTGTGTGAACGTGCCCTTAGCGAGTGACGTAGTGAGTGTTGTTTGCAATCCGGTTGACAAAAATGATACTGGGAACGAGGGTAGATCGTCCGCCGTGTCGCCCCCCGCGCCACTGCCACCGCCCGCTGCAAGTAGCAGCGATTAGATAGGGCGTTAGCCCGTAGTGCACAACTTGCCTCTGTCGCGGGTGATCGTTCCTGATGGCGTTCTTCGTAAAGATCGAAACATGTCGAGCGAAAATCGACTTAATTACCTGAGTGACCGTTATAATTATTTATTATTTAATAAGATTATGATTAAATATTCATATCGTCGCGTCCATTTTTAAGTAGCCTACCTACTCCCACACATTACTAGCACACCTTAGTGTGTGCGAGATCTAAGGATTTGATATTAATCATTCAGTATCATAGTTTCAAAATGTGATTGCGCCTTCTTGCCTTGATACAAATACGTAAAAGACACAATAGCAGAGCTACAAATAGGAAATCGCCGCTCCAGTGGCTCGGATAATTCTTCAAGAATCTTAGTTGCACATGAAAATTGTAATTGTGTATGTAAATTGAAGTTACTGTTATAGGCGGGGAGATTAACCTTAAGTTTACACACATTTATACAGATGCATGCAACGATACATAAATAATAAAGATTACCTATATTTTTGTCGTGAATTTTTTTTAATGGCGTCACTTTACTCGAATCGATCGAATAGACCCATATCTACGTTCATAAGGCATGGAAACTAGTTTTATTGAAAGAATCTGCGTTTGAAATAAGGTAACTAAGTATACGCGATGTGATTCATCTCTAAAAGTTAAATATACCAAAGGATATAAAACACAGATTTTGGCGATTGCCATTACCTATCTTTATTTGCCAACTGTCTTCGACACGAGTGTCAACTGTCTGCGATTATTCAAATAGCTGTGTGTCCTCTTTTGAATAAACTCGTAAACACGTATATTAAGTTAACAGCAAATGAATTACGAGTAAAGGCAACAGCGGCTATGGCGGCAAATCTGCGATGGCTATTGTCAATGTTATTGATAAAGTAAAGCCGAATCCAAATTACGCGCGGCAAACCCTCGATAAATGTTTAGGGTTGCCGCGTGTAACGTGGGCCCGCTTGAAGTGATGGCATTGAACGTTCCATCATAACAGCAATGCAGCAATGACAGCAACTCAATTTATCACGAAAATCGCACAATTCCGATTCAGCCACAACGCTGGCTGCAGTCGTTACAAGAATATTACCTTAAGTTGTTTATAGCTTCAAGAAGCTCCTGGCGACTCATAATACCGAATTCCTCCACCATATCCCTGGTATGCGCCTTAGAAGGGCGCTTAGCAACATCTACCGTAAGCAAGTACTTCTTAATCGGGTCACAGGGAAATTTGAGGGCACGGGTGTGTTCTCGGTAGCTCAGTTTGCAGAGCGATGGATCCCTGATTTGCGGGTTCGAGTCCCGTCCGAGGTCATGAATTTTTCCACGTTTCCTTTCTTTAATTATTTGGCAGTAAAGAATAACATCAGTATACAACAGATTTGCTTAATACCTGATCCGCGCATCATCTTGCAACTCACAAATCAGTAATGTCACCCATTGTCGCTATGCGGACGACTGGTCTCACACAAGCATACTCCTTTTGAAAGGAACATTTTAATGACAGACGAGTACGTATAAGGTACCACATGACAAAATTACCTACGTTTCCATGTAAATACATTAAACAATACATTTTAAAAGAGTAAACAACTGGCAACGACCCTGAGCCGTAATGTCGTTTGTCAAGTGAATCAGATTTTTGAAACCTCGGAGGTTGAGGTGACACAACGACCGCCGCCGGTCACAATAAGGTCATTCCGAATTGACGGTACATGCGAAGAATAACAGAATGTTAAATGTGTGGGGTGCAGTCCTGTGGGAAAAGGCTCTATTCGACTTGTTTTAAAAAGAACTCATGACATTTTTGGGTGTCGTTGAAGTATGACGAGTTTTGGAATGTTTCAGATAAGCTTCAGGGCTCCAAACGAAACAGGTCGATATGACTACTTGTATGTGAAACTTGTGAGGGCGCCATATAACATAACTCTACGATGCCATCTAACATTACTATTTAAGACATAACTTTTAAGAATTTACGGTAATTAGAAAAATTCAAAATAATACAGTGTTCTTTTCTTTTTCCTAGCGTTTTTTTTCGGCTTATGCCACGACTCACGGCGCCTAGGGTTCGCTTTGGCCACTAATCCCAAGTTTTGGCGTAGGCGCCATCCGATATACGATATCGACTGCCACCTAACCTTCTATCCCAGAAAGTGAACTAGGCCTTATTTGAGGCTTAGTCCGGTTTCATCACTATGTTTTCCTTTACCAGAAAACAATTGGTAAATATCAAATGCTATTTTGTACCTACATACGTTCCGGAAAACTTTTTTGTACGTTTAAATAATATAGGTATAGGTTTTTTTTTTAATGAAAAAGGTAACAAACAAGGAGACGATAGTAATAATCTAGCTTGCCGGTAGTGATCCTACGTTGAAAGGAGGAGGTCCCGAAACATGAAAGTTGCATTCGAAAGCGTACCCAAGTACGTCATTGGTGTGCACTTTTGCAGCATAACTCAAGACACCTTTAAAGGGTCTTGACATTTAATGGGTTGATTGCGTTTCTTTATTGACTAGGGTTTTTTCTTGTTGTTATCACTCAACACTCTCCCCTCCGAATGAAATAGTTCGTATTGCTTACGAAGATCTCGGAAGCCGCATACTCGGAAACGAAGGTAAGACAAAGGTGGTTTAAAATGCGAGTCATGTCGCGACAAGCGATGCGAGATAACTATTTATAGCGATGTCCAGCATGTAATGGGTCAGGTGATTAGTATAGGTATCAACAGGTTAATTGTTGTGTTAAGTTAAATATCATTTGTAGACTAGTCAAGGTCTAACATATTGATGCGATTTTTTGGCAGTACATAATGTAAATATCTGTATATGACGACCGGTTGGCGTAGTTGGTAGTGACCCTGCCTCCTGAGCCGATGGTCCTGGGTTCGAATCCCGGTATGGGCATTTATTTGTGTGATGAACACAGATATTTGTTCCTGAGTCATGGATGTTTTCTATGTATTTATGTATTTGTATATTATATATATCATTGTCTGAGTACCCGTAACACAAGCCTTCTTGAGCTTACTGCGGGACTTAGTCCTGTAATATTTATTTATTAAAAAGAAAAATTAAAAAAAAAAAATATGAACTTCCTCCTCCTTAGTCGTTCACTCTTGACAGATCGGGCGTGGTTTTATTATGACGGGGCGACTATGGATAATGTTGCCCTCGCAATGCGCTTCTACTTGTTACGGTCTTCAGCGATACGGGAACATTGGACTACCTACGGTGGTTTTTGTCCAGCTTTGATCAGGTCTGCCCAGCGCGTAGGTGAGCGTCCATAGAGTTTTGGTTTAGAATAATGTGCCCAAAGTAAATGAGGATAAATGCACAGTCGACGATAATTTTTTTGTAATTTCAAGGAATTCGCCGCCAACCGCGTGAATTTTGCGTCTATCTTTTAGGCACACTGTCCACGTTTCTGCGCCATAAAGAAATATAGGGAAGACTAAGCTTACGTTTACCTTTAGTGTACGTTTGTCCGAGATTAAGAGAGAGTGACTAGACACGATGGCAAGAATTTGGCAACTAAAAGGTAGTGGTAGGTCTCGTCATTTACAGAAGTGCAATACATAAGTACCTACTAATATTCTATAACCTCAAATTTTATGTATAATCTTCAACACCATCACAAATACACAACGCGTGACCCGTGACGTGTTAAGGATGACTCACAATGGTCCGTTCCGTTCCGATCCGATACGGGACGATCTGTAAGTTTCTATAGAAAGTATCACGTGATAGCTCGGAGCCCTCGGACGTCACGTGACTTTTTGTATAGAAACTGTCATCCTTTCTTCTCCTAAAATCCTACGTCTTTTAGTACTTTATGCACATCCCCCATTAAAACTAGATACAAACATATTTACAATTTGACTAATTGAATGTTTGGATGTTGGTTTCTCTGTTACAAAACAGCACTTGAATGGATCTGTTTAAAATTTGGCGCGCAGATAGAGTACCTAGGTAGAAACCTATATAAAGGGGATCGCAGAATTCAAGTAGGTAAATTGAGGGTTTAAAATCGGGTTTGCTAATATCATGTATTCTAAGCGGAAAAAGTCGCGGGGAGAGCTAGTTCACAATAAAAATGTAAGTAGCGCAGAAGCGAGTCGGAAACAGGAGTGATTGCAATATGCGCGCGAGTTTCGCGCCCGCGCATGCTCGAGCGTGAAGGACGGCGCACCGCAGGGCCCATCTAACTAACAGTAAGTTGACCGTTGACCATCAACCATCCCTCGCCGTCAACGACCATCACTATCACGAGTCTGCACACCGTAATCTGGGGTTCCTTTGATTTTAGAGCCAAAAGAACTTCGTTTTTTATTACAAGTTTGAGAGTTTTATAATATTCTTGGCAAACTCTACAGCAATACATAGCAAACGCATTCAAAAATAAAAAGCTGAAAGAAACAAATAGCGTTAAAAATCCATGAAAAATGTTACCCCAAGTATCAAAGTAACCCCAGTTTACGGAACTAGTTCTTTTCATTGCTAGATATATACCTACTTTCGAAATGGTTTGGACTGTAGTTCCTATTCGGCGGCGGTATTGATGACACACTCTTAGAATTTTAGCAACACTGAGCAGCTGGACAATATCTACAAATCTCATTCGATGGCTCGTTTTTTTTAGGTGCATAGGGAATTTCTTACGTAAAACTTTATTAACCATACAGCTTCTTTTGGAAATTAAGAAAGAATATCACGAACATGTCACGTAGCTTGACATACATTTTACGTCAACGAAACAAGTACCTAGTAGGTACGTACGGTCGGCTTCCCCTTTAATAAGTTCCGAAGTGTATAGATATTTATAGACGTGACTACTATTGGATTCGTAGTTACATATTTAATTTATAGACGTGCTATTAGATTCGTTGACATTAAAATATAAGTATGCTGTTTAGTTGCTCTTCCGTTTTAAAACTCTACTTTTATATATAATTTTGTGATATTAAGATTTCAAAACGTTCATCAACGAAAAACTGTTATTCTCTACAACGACTTTAACAGCTGCATTCAGATAACTATTAGTTACTTCTATCCTCAATCTCTTCCACTCGCCATGCAGGCCAGCCTTGAACAAGAAATGTAAACCTACTGATTAACACCTGTCTACTGTAGTCGAATGCGCCGCAATTTGACGGCCGACTTCTAACCGCTCTCTGTCTGACATGCGACAGGCGGTGGCCCGAAACAATAGAATAAGCGTTATAACCACAACAAATACGATACAACGCCTGCTTATAGTGATGTCATAACCATTCTACCATTAAGAATAAGAATAAAAATAAGAATGGTTTAATTGCAGAAAAGAGTACATGGATTGGATACATCATCACGTGGTAATAAAGTTTGGAATTGTTCAACTTTCTTCAGTTGTTAATAAACAGCATGCATTTCAGATAGTTGATTACAGTATCAGATTGTTTCAGTTTGGACACGAGCATAGATTTATATTTTTTATGACCTGTGTGTGTGTTCAATTTCATAAGTAACAATATCCAAAGATCAACTTATATTAAATGTACGGATACATATGGTACGGTACGGATACACTATTAACATACATACATTTTAACTTACATTTATATAAACTTAAAATTTTTATTGAACTTTTATCTTCAATCATACCAACATTTTCTTGATTGTTCGGATTGTAACCATCTTAAAATCTGTAGAAAATATGTTAAAAAAGCTACAAAGATATTATGTTAGAAGTGAACTATTCAATGGTCCTTTTCATGTCGCTAACGTATTTTATTTTCAATGATTGCCTAAAAATTACCCCAATAGAGTTGACGCTTTTCAGTGGAGACAACCTTTCGATTTACCATTTTGTTACCTGAACACGACTTTGTAAGCTTTAGAGCAAGGACATTCCACTACAAATTTCTCATTCATAGAGATAAAGTTAGAAACGCTAGCAGTTTATGACATAAGCTTTAATCAAATAGATAAGTCTCGGATGACCATTTCTCGGTAGATACGATTATTTTCATCACTGCATCGTTTACTGGATTTCTTTTGGTTGGTATTGATTCATTACGTAATGATTGCGCGATCATAATTGCCACAGCGTTCTTGAGAAATCACTCTTGCGTACTATCTTATCATATTTCAGTTAAACATATACCTACCTAAATACATTCTAAAACAATGTAAAACGGTTTGATAGGTATTTGAAATTTTGGTGTTGATTGCATATATAAGAGGTAGCTAATTTGAGATTGTAAGTAACGGATAGATATACCTACATTTTATGTATTAAAAAGAGAGATTCCAGTTTTAATGTACTTATAGCGAATTTCGGATATTATCTTAACACTATAACTTAATATGTATGGAAAACTAAAGAACTACCTATTATCTTCTTCCTAACGTTATCCCAGCTTATGTCACAGCTCAGGGAGCCCGGGAGTCCGCTTTGGTAACTAATCCCAAGATTTAGCGTTGGCGCTAGTTTTACGAAAGCGACTGCCATCCCAGAGGGTAAACTAGGCCTTATCGCGATTAGTCCGATTTCCTCACGATGTTTTCCTTCACCGAAAAGCGATTGGTAAATATCAAATGATATTTGGTACATACTGCGAGGCGACAGGATTTGAACCCGAGACCATCGGATTGCAATTGAAAAAGAAGTAGGTAGATTATTAAAATACTAATTAGAAATCCTTAGGACACAACACGTGTGATCGGAGCCTTTGTGCTTACCATGTGCATTGTGCTTAACAATGCACATGGTAAGCACAATGCACATGGTAAGCACAATGCACATGGTAAGCACACAGTGATAAAAATACATGAGTTTTAACCGTTGCGATTTAATGTCAGTATGACTCACGAAAGTTTAAACATTATGCCGCCAATCTATGGTCGTCAGGAGGCTAAAATAATGTGGTAATTACAGTATATATTAAATTACTTTCTCACTCTAGCATATAGACGCCTCTTGCTCTTGCAGGACTGCACGCGGGTGATACGCAGCGCGCGGTTGTTAACATACGATAAACGCTACGTTACACGCAATGCGATAGACGCAGATCATTTCAAATCAGGTAATATATTATAGACCATTGTTTTACGCGGTTAACGCAGCAGGTGAAACATACGGGCAAACGCATTCCGTTAATCGCATGCGTCTAAACGCTGCGATTGCCGCACAAAACAACCGCGCGCTTGGCCAGACGCGTGCGCAGCCCCGTGTCCGATCTTATATAGGTCACCATTATCCAATGCCCACGCCGGTCAACGAAAGCGCCACCCTTGCTATTATCACAGTCATTCCGATTATCATTACATATCATTACTCAGTAAAGTCTGTAAGGAATACTCGTACACACCGGATTTCTGAGCGCATATTCTCGAATTAATATGCCTGCAGTTCCCAGAGTTGTCTTGGCCCACATCTTTGCCTATGATCATGCGTCGCCGGCCACCGGAAAGCTGGAGTATTGTTTGAAATAGGTACTTCTCGAAAAAACCTTCAAAACCTTAAAATGGGGTGATAAGGGATTGCGAGTATAATTGGGTCTCTTGGAAAGTCATCTTGTTATATTGTGTCTCACTCAATTTATATCCCGCCAAACCCCAACCATGGGGTGAGTTGGGATTTCTTACTGTTTTGTGTTTATCGTAAAATCTATGAAATGAAATGACATATTATCGATACTAAAACTTTTATCGAGTGTTTGCACTTCCAATTCATTCAAACTCACCCCATTTTATAGTACGTACGGACTATTCTTAAGTAGGTAGGAGCGTCTCCATGGGCGCTAACTATTCGAGTCCACAGAACTTTCGCATTTTTTCCAAACCACGTAGGTACGAGTACGTTAGTGAATCCCGCGCGAACCTGATGCCTAATAAGGTACCTTTCTAATTAATACCGCGCGACAGAAACCAACAACATTCACAAACCTCAAGGAACTAGCACCTAGCACCCAATACACATTACATGTACAGGTTCCTACACCATGAACGCAATATGTTTAACCAGGAAGCCAGGGGTCTTTGCCTGCGCGGAATTTGCGTGGGCGCCATGCGCTTTCTATTGATGCAACGGACATCTATCCAATTCTATCCTTCCTCCTTACGAGTATGACTCAATTTGGACTTTGAATTGAAACAATTGAAACTTAACTAGGCTATTTGTTTCATTTTGTATTGTTTCTTTGAGATGATATCTTTATGTAATCGTGTATGTGAGTGCGTAAAGCCCAGCCCAGCGGTAAAGCGTGCGTCCTTCAACCCGAAGGTCGCGGGTTCAACTTCAAATCCTGCCGGCTCGTACCATTGAGTTTTTCGGAACTTATGTACCTACCTACGAAATATCATTTAATATTTTACCCATCGTTTTTCGGTGAAGGAAAAAGTCAAGGAAACCGGACTAATCCCACTAAGGTAGGGTTGCCATACGTCCCGGTACGCCGGGACATGTCCCGGTTTGGAGCATGATGTCCCGGCGTCCCGGCCGATAAGCAAATTGTCCCGGTTTAAAAATCATAATAGTTATTTAATTCATTTAGTAGGGGACAGGACTTAAAAAAATACCTACAATAAACACGACTAACTATTAGGCTAATCGTACGTTTATAGAATGACTTAGGCGCTGACCCATGTCCGTTCACTTTTTACGAATTTACATTAACAGTGTCAAAACAAAATCTCCTTTCAGTTCCTCGAGCTTTTTCACTATTTGTTAAAAAACACAACTTCCAAAGTCGCGGGAAATAGCAGACATAAGTTATATTCTTAGCATCACCATTAGTATGTTAGCCTGTCTTGAATTACTTTTCATTACTCTTAGTAAAAGATACTATCCCCGAATTTCTGTAAAAATTTTCGTTCAAATACAGATAGAACAGTTTCTTGTCTCGTGCGAGCAGAACTTTGAACAGCTGAGTAAAAGAACACATAAGACATCGATTAGTTATTTAACTGTAGGATCCCTGTCGTTGGCATCATTTTGATACATAAAATATTTGTTCGCTCCTTTTTTGTGATTCGTTATTTTGACTAAGATTGTAGGTGTTCTGCAACATTTTTCATTCCTTGTTTAATTTTCATTCAGCGAGTTTGGTGGCCGGGCGTTGACACCGTTAATTTAAATAAAAATTTACAAACCAACCGATTAAGATTCCAAACTAAGCAAGGAACCCTTATGGTGTGTGACTTAGTCTCGAGAACTACTAAAGCTGTCGATTTGAATTTGAATAGTTATAAACAAGGTTAAATCAGACACATTGTCAGAGGGTTTATTATATATTTCAACGTATTTTCAAAGTAAAATGCCCGATAAAAGAGGGAACAAAAATTAAAAATTTAGGGGCAATATATCATATAATTTCATGTGGGGTATCATTTGAAAGGGTTTGATTTGCAAATTCAAAAAAAATTTTTTACAGTTATTTTATTTACTAACGGTAATGTAAAAATAAATACCATCCCCCATAACTACAAAGTTTACGAAGGAAAACAATATGTTTTTTTTTACACAACGTTAACATTATGATAAATGTAACAGTCAGATATAATATTATCCGTTTTAAATAAAAAAAATCTCTTATGAACTTTTGAATTTTAACCGCCTTAGATTGTTTTTTATTTTATTTATATGAATTCATGGTGTCCAAAAACGATTTAAGTACGTGATAAAAAACAAACTCGCATAGGTACTAACTAGGTATAACTTCGAGTTGCAGTTGCAACTAAAAAATTTCACGGAACCCTCAGTGCGCGAGTCCGACTTTTTTATTAAACGTCCCGGTCTGAGTCCTCACGTTTATGGCAACTCTACACTAAGGCCTAGTTTACCCTCTGGGTTGGAATGGAAGGTTAGATGGCAGTCGCTTTCGTAAAACTAGCGCCTACGCCAAATCTTGGGATTAGTTGCCAAAGCGGACTCCAGGCTCTCTGAGCCGTGGAATAAGCCGAGAAAACATTAGCCATATTTACGAGTATGTGGGTAAGTAAGTACACGATTTATAGCAATGTCGATAAGTACCTACCTAAGTCAAATTTTCAGCTGCTACTCGCCAAAAATGATATAATGGCCTTAAATATTTTAATTAGGGTAGTTTAGCCGGTTTTCGGCCAGTTAAGTAAAATTTTTCATTCGAATGGAATTTATGAATGATATGCTTGACGAATCTCTGTCCTTGTGCTTTTCTTATAATAATTAAAATATGATGCAGTTATATTTTAATCGCAATCCGTCATCAATGGCGTAGTTAGATTTATATGATAAAGAGTATGAAAATGTAGCAGTTTATATATGATTATATTTTTTCCGACCGCTTATTTATCAGTTTTCGGCCACTGTAACTTTTTTTGTAATGAATCTTATTCCACAGACTATAGGGTTTATTTACGAATGAAAGTTAAAAGTATAATCATCAATTATTAATATTAGGGACATTTGTTTTAGTTATCAAAATATCTACTTCAAAAAAACTAGGGCCAAAATCTGTATTAGGAATACTTGTTTCTCGGTCATATATCATGGACCTTCCTTTAGACCATCAAATAGGAAAAATTTAAGAAGGTTTGATCAAATATTGGTCAAACAAATGCGGCCTTACTACGTAAAATAACTATTACTTAAAAAACATCTAGACGACCGGTTGGCGTAGTTGGTACTGACCCTGCCTGCTAAGCCGATGGTCCTGGGTTCGAATCCCGGTATGGGCATTTATTTGTGTGATGAACACAGATATTTGTACCTGAGTCATGGATGTTTTCTATGTATTTATGTATTTGTATATTATATATATCGTTGTCCAAGTACCCGTAACACAAGCCTTCTTGAGCTTACTGCAGGACTTGGTCAATTTGTGTAAGAATGTCCTATAATATTTATTTAAATATTTATTTATTTATATCTAGTACCTTTGCTAGTAGGTCGCAGGAGTCCGCTGGATGCGGGTGGCGCAGGACCGGTCATTGTGGAAATCTTTGGGGGAGGCCTATGTCCAGCAGTGGACGTCTTTCGGCTGAAATGATGATGATGATGACCTTTGCTATTATTGAATAGCTGGGTGATTATCTCAGCGCACTTTTTATGCGGCGGAGCTGATAATGGCAGTGTGGACTAATCGTTTCAGATTCATATTTTTTTTCTGAATACCTTACACAAGTTATTATCTTAAGCCAAATCGCAAAATGTTATTTAAGTTATAGATACTTATTAAAAAAATTTTTTTTATCGAAATTATAATTTTGGTGTAGTGTCCCGAATCCGTTTTTCTTTAATTCTTTCTTTGCCAGAACAGTAACATCCATTGATTTAACTAAAACTTTACTTTTTTTTACTCATTATTAGTATGTGTATATTATAAGAAAAATAGGTAAGGATTACTACATAAATCGATACTTTAAACTCAGCATTAATAGTTGTCCGGGTAAAATACTAAATTTTGGTGGTAAAAGTTGAAAATGATTTTGTGATCGAACAAAAAGCAACAAGTCTTACAAACGTATTGTAAACTGTTAATTCAGTTCCCCTCCTGTACTGAGTGATGTCACAATTGTCGTTCCTGGCTAGATCTGTCAATAAATCGCGGAAGTATCTAATTTTGGTGTATACTAATACTTTTTAATGCAACTTTGGTGGTGTGTCTAACTAATGACCGTGACGCTATTGTTTTTGTGTGAACTGTATTTAAAACTTGTTTATAGTTTCTTTTTTAAAATATAAATTTGAAACTGAAGTGAATGCTACGGTTAAGTTTTAAATATATTTTTATGCCATGGTCCTAATTTTGGTGAATCAATTTTGGTGGTTTTGGTGGCAATTTGAAGACCACCATAATTGCTTAATGTCACCAAAATTGATAATTTCATATAAACTCAGTCAGCTAATTAGTTTTGCCACAAGGTGTTTTAACAAGGTGTTTAAAGCCTGGATATAGCGAAGGCGTTCGATCGGGTTTGGCATGGGGGTCTTCTATCGAAGTTACCATCTTACGGACTGCCCGGGGGATTATGCGAATGGATTGCCAGCTTTTTGTCCGGCAGATGCATACGAGCCGTTGTCGACGGAAGTTGCTCCGATAGCATGGACATAAATGCTGGTGTCCCACAAGGCTCTGTGCTATCCCCAACGCTGTTTTTGCTGCATATCAATGACATGTTGTCCATTGGCGATATTCATTGTTATGCAGACGACAGTACTGGGGATGCCTATTACACAGGCCGTGCTAACATCCCTCGTCCCGTTATGTTAGAGAGTCGTGAAAAGCTTGTGTCAGACATCGAGAGTGCTCTCTCTGATATCTCACTGTGGGGCCAGGAAAATCTTGTCCGATTTAACCCCACTAAGACACAAGTTTGCGCGTTCACCGCTAAAAAAACCCCATTTACTGTGGTCCCACAATTCCAAGACACAGTCCTTACCATGTCAGAGAGTATTGGGATCCTGGGTGTTGACATTTCCAGTGACGTCCAATTCCGTAGCTACCTGGAAGGGAAGGCCAAGCTGGCATCCAAAAAGCTCGGTGTGCTCAATAGAGCTAAGCAATACTTCTCTCCGGGGCAAAGACTGTTATTATACAAGTCTCAAGTCAGGCCCCATATGGAGTATTGCTGCCATCTTTGGGCGGGAGCACCTGGATACCAGCTGGGCCCCTTTGACTCGATCCAAAGACGTGCTGTCCCAATTGTCAACGATCCCAAACTCACGAGCGATATCGAACCCTTAAGTCTAAGGAGAGACTTCGCCTCCTTATGTGTATTCTATCGCTTGTACAATGGATTGTGCTCTGAGGAATTGTTTGATATGATGCCAACGGCTGCATTCTACCACCGCACCGCTCGCCGTCGGCAGGGTGTTCACCCGCATACCCTGGAGCCTAAATGGTCTCGTACCGTGCGGTTTAAGAGGAACTTCCTCCCGCGGACGCTCCGGCTGCTCCCTGCCACTGTTTTCCCAAAGGACTACAATATGGGGTTCTTCAAAAAAGGAGTGTTAAAGTTTTTAAAGGGTCGGCAACGCGCATGTGAAACCCCTGGAGTTGCAGGCGTCCATAGGCTACGGTGACCGCTTACCATCAGGCGGGCCATATGCTTGTTTGTCACTGTCGTAGTATAAAAAAAAAAAATAATAACTGATAACATTATAAATCATACCTATTGATAAAAAAATATAAATACCACATGAAAGCATATTTAATAACGTTTATTAAAGTTTAATTTCAAATTTAAATAACAATGTATACAATACTTGTAAACTTACACAAAAAGCCCCCCCCCCCCCCCCCCGAATTATGAATATGCTTCCAAAAAGGGAGTAAAATCTGAGTTGTACTTGCCCTAAGATTTAGGATTCTCTGTTATTATGAAACATTCACCTTTTAGTTTTCTGACAAGTCGGATATTCAGCATTTTTTCAGTTTTGTGCAAGTATTCTAAATTTTCACTTTCATACAACGAGTAGACTTTGGAAAATATTCAGGGTACTACCCTGCATGTTTTCTTTAGTTTAGTTCTTCAGTTTACTTTAGTTGATGCTAGTTAAGGTCGATATTAAAAAGCCTCTATCAGTCGCGATGCATTCTTAAGATAAACGCAAACACATGTTGTGTGCAGGACGAATAAGTTGTCAACAGGGCCCATCATTTTTGGTCTTGCAATCTAAGGCCAAGTGACTGCTGACTATTATCTCGATACTTAGCAGCAAATTTAACGTATGAGACCTGGGCTGGAGGACGGCAGCCTTTAGGGTAAGGTGAGCCCGGTTCTGAACAATCTGATCTCCTTAACTTCTAAGAATACAGAAATAGGTCTAGAGCTGAATATGGGTAAATTTATTGACAGCCTAATTCAGCATTTCTTCCACCATTCGGACTACCTACTTAAAGTCTGCACGCACATGGCTTCTTTTATTTTCGGTTTTGTCTTTTTGTACCAATGTTGCCTTTAGCAACACGATGCCGTTTTGGAAGTTTCCTCATTTGTGTGAAAGAATGGATAATTTAATGGGTGACGGCTCCTGATGACAATCTTCGTAAAGATCGAAACATGTCGACCATAATCAACTAAACACATGTGACCATGTGAGTGACAGGTTTTAAATATTATTTAGTATGTTCGAGTCTCACGAGAGTTTTATAATTAAAATTTAATTCACATTAGTATCCAGAAAATTGTGAATGTCGAACTCGATAAGAAACAGATTGTCCCCGCTACACTTACGATCTGATTTAGTGACCTGGGTTTGCGGCGGGTTTCGAGTGTCGCTCTTTCTGCTTTTCTGTCGTCCGTACAGTGCACTTTATCTCGGAAGGTTTACTTGCCGGAGGCAGTAGATGCTTCCTCAAGCCATTACTCCTGTAACTCCTGTTTCACTCCTTGAGCTTGTCCGGTCGAGGAATTCCCGTCAAAGCGGGACGTTCAGAGGGCGGAGGGTGAGCTTCTGTCGTAAGGCACAGGTCGGCTTGCATAACGCCCCCTCCACAGCTGAAAAATCCCGTTTGCGGACAGTGTCGGAGAGGAAATCTGATGATTCCCTTCTCAGAACTGTGCTATGATGTTGGATAATAATTCGCTAAGGTTGGCTGTCGGGCATCGCTTGGGGGTGGATTAAATGTCTCCCATCGTTGCCCATACGGTAGTGAAATAGACTATGGGGTGGTCACGGGCTCTCCTGTCGGGGAAGCGCTGGCACGCCAACCTACATAACGTAATCCGTCTAATTTCTGCCAGCGTGAGCGTGCCAGTGGCCTTGTAACCAACTGGCTTGGCCATGAGCCAAAGGGTCGATGGCAAAAGACACGATGGAATGACGCTTATTCCGTGGCAAATGGCCATTGGCCGGTTATTTGGGATGCTACGTGCTTGGGTACATAGCGCCACCGCATTCGTTTCCGCCACCAATTCGTCCATGGGGGTGGAAGGGAGGGTAAGTTTGTCTCCGGAGTCCTTAAAATGACTAAAAATATGCTGGCCTTTCCAACATTCACGACTTTACGGCTTTCTCAGTGGAGACCCTGGAGACTGTGGGGTCCTGAAGGTCTTAAGCTGGAGAACTGAAACTCCATGAAAGACTCTTTCAAACCACGGGTGACCGTAGGGCTGGTTTATTTCTCTGCCAAAGGTCAGGAGTTGCCATCTAGCTGGAAAATGTAGCGAGTAAATATTATGAGCGGGTTCCAAATTTGCCTATAATACCGCAGGAAGCGACTTGGGCGATCTTTTGGCGTTGTAGACTAATTTCCATTGTAATTGTATTTGAAAAGTCAACGAATTCAAATATTGATTGATAGAATAGTTCTGTTTTACATAACTTTTTTTTGTTGCCTGAGGAAAAATTGTACTTTTAAACGAATCACAAAGCATTTGCATTCATTTCACTTTTAGCGTATAACTAGGTAAATGTACGTTAACTTATCAGAAATATCTAATTTTGGTGTGTTTGTGCAATTTTGGTGGCCAGTAAATCTCATTTTGGTGTGTCGAAGCAATTTTGGTGGCAACCTAATGACAAAAATCATAATATCTCTAAAACTACTATATATAATGAAAGGCCATTGTCACACAATATTTATTGTGACTGGTTACGTATTATCGACTCATAATTTAGACATAAACAACAAAAATAAAAAATCCCACCAAAATTAGGTAAATTTTAGACCTGTTGAAATTCACCCAGCTAATGCAATCAATTAACAAATACGAGCTGCAAGGCCGGCCGGCTGAAAACAAAATGTCTTTGTGGTATTGCGTCTAGTGACCCGACCATCAAATTTAAATTATTTGTATATTTTAGTCAAATTGACAATTAATCAACTTATCTATAATACATACGAACATTGTAAGTTTTATTAAAACAAAGGAAATATTATTTTCACTTTGGTAAAAAAAAATTGAACACTTTTTTTTTACTAATATGCTTCACTCTAATGCTGCTCAAATTGCTTTGATGCACTGACGAGCCAATGAAAATAGTATGATACTGAAAGTATTAATAAGTAATAGAAGTATTGTTGTAAAAGTAAATGTATGCTATTATACTGATATTTTGAATAAGTACGGAAAAGTTTTCATGTTATTACCGTTTTATTACGTAATGGGCGAAAACCAGAGGTGCCCGGTAAACCGGCTAAACTCCCCTAATTAAAAGATTTATGGCCATTATATCATTTTTTGATTAAAAATATTTCATTAAAGACCACCACTGCCGCAACCACAACACAACCACATTATCGTTAATTTCTTATCATCATAGAATTTCTTTACAGTCATGTGTTGCTACGTTTGGTTATCTACAGTTGCATCTCGCTTCTACCAGCAAGTGCGAGCAAGATGCGCTGAAAGTGCATTGACGTAGACGCTAGCGAGTATAGTATTCTACAGTCAAACTCGTGGTAAGTACACTATTTATTTACATTTATATGACCTTGACCGTGCTTGTAAACATATCATACATGCAAGGCCGCCACTTGGTAGGTACTTCGTATGCATAGTTCACGCTAATTTCCAACGCCTTTCAACTTTTCAGGCCAGCATTTCTATGCGGCGGCAATTTCACAATACCTGGTCTTGGCCTTCAAAAAAATTCATTCCGTCCCCATTGCACTGACCCTTGACCAACTGCATACTGATTATAGCCTGTTTACTTCGTAAAATACGTATTTGAACCGACATCACATTCAAAAATCAACTTTATTGTAATTGGAATAAAGTTCATATTTATAAGTTACTTAAATATAAGAGGTTGATAAAGTAATCTCGATTTATGACGATTCCAAGAACGATGCGTTTCAAGTGCATTCACTTGCTACGGCAGAGCATAGATGGCGGCACTGGTTGTGAAATTACTTTATACTTAGTTGTATTAATTATCAACCAGCGTGATAGTTTCACTATTTATTACTAGGATTTACGCGTTTTCGTTAACTTTAGAGTATTTTTGAAATTTGTCCCCTTATTTGTAAAAGGTACCACTCTATCGCTTGTTGCTAAGGTTCATTTCTATACAAATCTTTGTGGCATTAGCGCCTTATGGGTATCCCACGACAAAGTGGTACCTTTTACTTAAACCAATCACATATTGCCTCCTAACTTGAAGACGAATGCTGGACGTGACTTAAATTTAAAAAGGAGTGTTAAAATTTTTAAAGGGTCGGCAACGCGCATGTAACACCCCTGGAGTTATAGGCTACGGTGACCGCTTACCATCAGGCGGGCCGTATGCTTGTTTGTCACCGTCGTAGTATTAAAAAAATAGTTATCTAAATCAAAATGATTCCTAAATAACCACATTGCGTACTGAATCCGAAAAAATATCCTGGTAATTAACTTCATGTATTGGGTGGCGTCACTATCGTTCGTTGTAGGAGGGAAAATATGCACACGAATACTTGGGGAAATCCCGATATCAAAACTCAGAACATTATAGTCCACAACCGCACACGTGGCAGTAGCATGGACGTGCAGTGTTATCGCTTCTACATGTTACGACATTGACTGTAAATCAGGCCTACCTACTACTACGAAAATCGAACGATTCAAGATTTGTATTTTCTTCTGTGTCACACTTGCATATTCGAGAGATAAACAGGTTATTCTGTCAATGCCAGCATGCCTACCACGAACATCGAAAATTGGCATTGACGGGAAAATCTCTTTGTCACTTCAATATGCAAGTGTGACAGAGGCGGAGGTACAAATCCGCAATCGTTCGATTTTCGTGGTAAGCCTACAGGTGCGCCGCTACTCACGCTTAAATATACTTAACTACTTAGGTACAGATAATTTATTTACGATATGGTACCTCACAACACCTTTGTTATCAATAAGGATCCAGGAACATCGGATCCGCACTTCGCAACTGTGTGCGAGTGAAACAACACCATACGCGTGCATACCGCTGTCCTGCTCATACGCCAAAGCGGCGTGCAGGTGCGTATCAGTGTGATAACTGATAAGTTTGCGTGTAAACAATCACGTTTCGTGGCACTTAACAAGTGATTTAATTTGTACAGTTAATAAATTAAATACTTCATAAAATACACTGCAATTTATAAAACTAAAATAATTAATTGGTGTGTTTTGGCAAATTTACCGGCATTTTATGATCAAAGATATTTATGAAGTCATTTAGCTTTAATTAATAACGCAGGTATCTACTTATACTTACATTTTGCAGTTGATCTCTTAATACCGAGACACTTAAATTTTGGTTTTATTGTCGTAACAGAAGCAAGTGCTTACATTTATAAACCGTTTATTATCCGTTTGAGGATATTATAAGATTTAAAATCTTTGAAAATGGTGTTTGGCAATGTGCTGCCATGACAGAAAAAAGTGGATATTTATAGCGGGCGCCACTGAGCTTCTGAAGCAGGCAACATTCTACATTGTGCATCTCATTCTGTCCCCTTGTAACCCTTGAATTTATAAACATGACATGATTCTTAGTAAAAGTGCATTTCGATGCTAGTGCGGAAAGTATGTCATTACTTCACGGATCCCGAGTCCCGAGGTATCTTGTCACGAGCCGTAGGCGTAGGCGAGAATTTACATATCGGCACGTGTATCGAACGACGTTTTTCAATACAGATGCGAACAAAAAATTAAAATATGAATTTTAAAGTTTCATTTCTTATTTCTGTAACACTATTGTAAATTTGTAATAGGTACAGTAGAACAATAAATTAAGACCATCTTCAAAATTATTATTGTCATCTTCTTTACTTTACAAATCGCATGTGACAAATCGTATCATCATGTTTATAGAGCCTTAAAACATGTTTGCCTGATTGAAAAACGCCTCTACTTTGACAGACGTTTCGTAGGCTTTGTTGCGTTTCATACACACATATGAATAAGAACTGTTTTCATTTTCAATGTTTAATTGAAATATCATCATGAATTTATTAAATAATATTATTTATTTAAGGATGAAAAGGTAAATAGTCTAATATGAAATACAAATATCCTTAATATTTTTGCGTCAATAGTAAGTTTTTAGTTTTATTACGTCTCGGTAAAGTTAACTAACAATAAAACTATTCGGTAAGCAGTCATGAATTGGATAAGTAATAAACACTAGTTCGCAAAAACTAGGGCAGCTTTTATCTAGGTACTTACAAAAAATATAGTTTGTTGCAAACAGCAATTATCTGATTACGAGGTTTATTTTGACGCGCCTGCCTCCTAGCCCCTTTTCATTTTTTGCGTGCTCTTGCAATTAGATCTAACTCGCTCTCCTTTGCTCAAGCATGTGGTCACTTAATCATTTTTCAGTAATTTATTAGCGTTTCTAATTCAGCAACCAAAACAGTTACCTATCAAAATAACCAAAAGTCAAAACATACCGGACATACTCATTACTCATTAGACTGCTTACCTATGATAGAGCTCGAACCACGCTAGAACCTGCTGCAAAGTTGCTGCTAATCAGCAGGAAACGCGCAGCAATACTTCTCAGATTTCTTCTTCGCTGAGTCCCCAGGTAAACCTTGTGGATATTGGTGAGATACGCATTCAAAACTTTTGAATGTATCTATGTACATATAATGTCCCATTTTGATAGGTAAACAACTACACTACTTAAGATCCAAGAAACTCATCGGCCCTAGCCAAAATTAAATTCCATTCATCAAATCAGAAGAACCCAACCTCCACTCCAATCAACCACTGACTGAACCCAACACTTGTAAACGTTGTAAATGTTCTAGCAATTGACATAAATAATTTATTGATCTTCTCCTAAACTAATATTTCCCCAGAGTTGCCACAATGACTGTTCTTGCGTTTAACTCATCCAATGGCTACATTGTGAACTTCACTAGATCATTAGTCCTTGTTGAAGGGCTTCCCAGTTTCAAAACGGGAATACCAAATGGTGTGCTCCATCACAATAGAATCCATGATAAAAAGGGTTTATGAATAACAGCGTAATTCCCTATAGTGATAAGGTGCATGCCAGAAACATTTATCGCTATGAATGACTTATTATAAATCAGACCTACAAGTAGTAGTAAATTGTTAAGATCCACATTGTTGGTGTCTCTTCTTCTCCTTCATCAGTACACTCTTGTCAGAGTGGTCGTGGCCATTATGCAGGTTTTTGAATTACCCGCTTCACAACACGCCGCCATTCCTCCTGCAGGGCGGCTAAGCGCATTCTTGAATGGTCGCCGACATACTGGCTTTGATCTGGTTGGTCCAAGTCAGTGGAGATATTTCTCTAGGTCTGGTGCCTTCCACTCTCCCTTGCACATCTAGACGCTCTAACGACTCTCCGTCTTATCGGAATTTGTGGGCAAAGAAACCGAGGATCCGAGCTTGCACAGTAAATAGCAGACGTTGATTGATTCCGACTATTCCGAGTTCTTTGAGGATCGACACGCTATTACGAAACTCTGTCCAAAAGATTTCGAGCATTTGTCTCCAGCACCACATTTCCAGCGCATCTACTTTCTTCTTCACGGTTTCCCTGAGCGTCCAGGTTTCCACCTCATAGAGAAAAATGGGAAATATGAGGGATCTGACGAGCCGGATTGAATCGGAATGTTGGTGTAAGGGTGTCTATCTTTACCATCTACTTTGAATTGAAAGTAAATGTGCTGCAGTCAATTCATGTTTTAGAAGTTTAATTTAGTATGCGACTTGAGTTTTCGCTTTATAAATTATTACTCCCAAAAATCGTAATTCTTTGCTTATAACACTTATGGCCACTGGCACCACCCGGGATAAGTCAACTATCCCAGAGGTAAGCGTTTTTTTTTAGATATGATTTGACAATTTAACCCCAGGTTAGCGGATAACCCTGGGTGGTGCAAGTGGGCCTTATATTTGGATAGTTCCATCAATTTCTTATGGATCTATAGGTATCACCACCAAATCGAAACAAAACAAAACTAGAAATTAAGATACGAATTAGTTAACAATAAAAGAGTTTTGAAATAACACAACAACAAAGAAAACGTGTAGAAGGTAAATAAGAAACTTATCGGACAAACTTTCTACAGAATTATGAAGCAATGACGTCGAAAGGTTACGGATAAACCCTGAAGTAAATTCTCTAGATAGATAAAGAGATCTCGAGTGACTACTGGCGATAACGTATCTGCAAGTGCCGACGAGAAGATGACAATTTTTCAAGTTAGTCGATTGTTTTACTTGCCAAAATGCGGATAGTTACCCGAAAATATATCTTGCTAGGTTAGTTTCAAGTAAATTTACTGCTATGTAAATATGAAGTAAATGATGTGTGTTACCTGATACGAGTTTGATACGTTCTGGGGAAAAGTTCTGTTTTTCTTACTTCAGTCAAACTATGTTTATCTGTTTATGATGGTTACTGGTAATACTAGTTTCTATATTGTAGCATTTGTTTCTATGAAATTATATATGATGCAAGGATGTAATTATATTAGTTATAGGTTAAAACGTTAAAGTACGAGTATCTACAGTACGAGATGCTTTTATCTCTCTATAACAAATTATTTGTTTTAGCCCAGAAACTAGCATTAAAACACGGCAATATTAATAGTAAATAAAAATAACAACCTGCATCAACATATTTGTGTTTTTTCAGGTATGCTGGCAGTTGCATCGTCATCACCCATTGAGAATGCCAGAGAAGAGTCAGCGCGCATAGTAAATGGTTTCACAGTGGACATATCAGATGTGCCTTACCAGGCGACGTTAAGACGGCGCGGCATCTCCGGATGGTCTCATATGTGCGGGGCGGCCGTCATCAGTGTGCGGGCAGCCCTAACAGCAGCTCACTGCGGAGTTAGGTGAGGACATTTATACTTTTTAAGATCAGGTAGGGAACTATATGCACTGTCATTACCCCATTGAAAATGCTATAGAAGAGTCAGCGCGCACAGTCAATGGATTTACAGTGGCCATATCAGATATCCCTTACCAGGTGACGTTGCGCCAGCGCGGCATCTCCTGCTAGGCTCATCATATATGCGGGGAAGCCATCATTAGTGTTCGTGCTGCGTCAACTGCTGCTCACTGCGGAGTTTGGTGAGGAATTTCATATTTTTAAAGATCCCGTGTGGTAACGGGTTAAGATTTCCACTACTCCCTTTTCTCCCACGGGCGTCATGGACGTCGGCTTTGGGGTATGAGTTCAAGTGTATTGTGGGTAATGGGCTACCAAAACCACTGTCACTGCAAAATCACATGGCACTGAGCAGTTTCATGTGTTCTGTCTATATTTGTGAGGAATACACGCGTGAGTTTATATATCTATGTAGGTATGTAAGATCGTCAGGGTAGAAAAGAGAATTGTATGGATTAAAGATCTGAGCGTAGTAACAGATAGTGATCTATAAAATATTAGAACTTCAGACGCATGAATACATAAATAGTATCATGAAGTTTATGTGACGTGTCCCACCTTGTCGGTCTGAAGTCTGATACCTAAGCATGAAGATATATGGTTGTATCTTGTGGTTTATTTACCAAATACTGTGGTCTGCTATCAATTATTGATTTCAGTACTTCACAGATTGACAGATTAGGGAATATACATTTTTCTTTTCCTTGCCTTCATGATTTGATGTTTCTTTGTTCAGTGTGTAGAATGGAAAGTAACAAGCTTTATGGCGAATATCCAACTTTTTTTTTAGTTACGTTGCAGAGCCTTCATCTCTTCGACTAGTAGTGGGCACCTCCTCACGATTGTCCGGCGGATCTACTTACGAAATCTCCAAAGTCCACATCCATGAGGGATACTCTTCAACCACCCTGGAAAACGACATTGCTGTCTTGGTCACTACCAAGAACATGAGCTTTGGGAAGAACGTTCAGAGTGTACCTTTAGCTCCGCCAAATCATAGTTTGGCGGCGGGGACTGAAGCTTTGGTGTCTGGATTTGGAACAACATCGGTAAGTACAAGTAACATGGATCATAAATCATTTGAATACCGCTTTAACCCGGTAGTTAATATTTAAATTAATATTGCTAGAATTAAAAATTTTGAGCTGAGAAAAGAAATCAAGCTATCATTCATTGTATTATCAGATATGGATTTGCCTACTAGCAATAACATGTCAAACGCCACACAAAACAAATAAACTAATGGTTTGCCCCGAACGTGTACTTGCGACCCGTATATCTCGGCAACCCCGATTTGGCTCATAATTGAAGTTAAAAACTCTATTCATCTCATCTATCGATCTGCCAAATTTCAAGACGATTGAATCATCGATACAATACAATACAATACAATAACTCTTTATTGCACCTCAAAACAGCAAAAATAACACAAACTGGTATAGATTACACATGAAAAAGAGGCAAACAACAGGCGGTCTTATCGCTAAAGAGCGATCTCTTCCAGACAACCTTTGGGTAGAGGAGACACTACACTAAGAAAAGTATGCATACAGTAGGTGGTGCAAAACTGGAAAAAGTATTATGTGAGAACCAAAATATATGACATAAACAGAAAAAACAAATCTACAAAAAAAAAAGAAAACAAACACACACACAATTACATATACATACATATATATATGTTCATACCAAAATACATAAATATATAAATACATATATACAAATACAAACTAATTAAGCGAAATGATGATAGCAGACTACTGAGATTACACAGTCAAATTAAAGGAAAACAATAGTTACATGAACAGGAACCTAGGAAGTGATAAATAGTGCTTTTTAAGGAGAGATTTGAAAGAAGCAACAGATTCAGCACGCCTTATATCAAGAGGGAGATAGTTCCACAGCCGGGTTGCTTGAAAAGTGAAAGAAGTATTATAAAATTTGGAAGAGGAGGATGGCACAGTCAGAAGCATGTTTTGAGAGGAACGAAGAGAATTGAGATAACTAAAACGCTGCTTGAGATAGCAGGGGGTTGCAGGGTTGAAAAGAATGCTATAGAGAAGTGAAAGAATATGGGAGTTACGACGATAGCGGATTGGGAGCCACTTGAGTTGAGAACGAAAACAAGAAACATGGTCATATTTGCGTAACCCAAAAATGAACCTTATGCAAAGATTTTGAATACGCTCAAGTTTGTTTAGTTGCGCCTCGGTAAGGTCAAGATAAGATATGTCTGCATAATCCAGTATAGGAAGAAGCAACGTTTGAGCAAGCGCAATTTTAGTGGCGATAGGTAAAAAATTACGAAGCCGCCTGAGGGATCCTACTGCAGCGAACACCTTCCTGCTCACCTCGCTCACTTGGGGAATCCAGGATAACGTACAATCCAGAATTATTATTATATATTTTTTATTCTTAGGTTTCTTACTTGTTTAGAAAAAGGTATTAGAATCCCATCAAAGAGAACCGGCGGGAGACTATTATAATCAACTTTCGTCATAAATTTGTTACTACCGATTATAATGACTTGGGTCTTTGAAGGGTTCACTATCAGACCATAGTTGCGACTCCAGTTTAAAATGCGTACCAAGTCAGCATTCGTGCTTTCAATGACGGACGGAAGATCGCCCAGCCCACCCTGTGAGTATATCTGAAAATCGTCGACATACAGGTGATAAGAAGATGAAAGATTGTAAGTAATTTGTAAAATTGATGAAGATAGAAAATAAAAGAGGGGAGAGCACGATACTCGAGTTATAGTCGAACAAATACATACAGACCGGATTGTTCCAATATACCTACGCGGAAAAAAATTCTCGCATCGCTCGCTCGTTCAAAAAAAGATTGAAATCAATGAATTATATTGTACGCTAAATAAAATTTCACAAATTCCATATTACCTATCAAATCTTAATGAAGTTCTTTAACCCCACATTTTAATATAGGTACATTTCTTCACTTATAGTTTGAAGGCGCATCGTCATCGGTGCTGCTCGCAGCTAAAGTGAACGTGATCGAGCAGATGACTTGCGCCCTCGCATACATGCGCATCGCGGTGATCTCGTCGAGCATGGTGTGCGCCAGCGCATCCTCGCCGGCCCGCGACGCCTGCCAGGGTGACTCCGGAGGCCCTCTCGTCTCCGACGGCCTCCTCGTCGGCTTAGTGTCCTGGGGAGAAGGCTGCGCGGAAGAAGCGTACCCTGGCGTGTACACTAGAGTATCGACGTACTACTCCTGGATAACCCAGATACTTCTTAATATTTGAAATGATCTGACAAGGGTTTTAACGTGATGCGTTGCAAGAAAATAGATCAGATCAAAACAGGGAGTCAATATCCCTACAGTAATGGGATAATCACGTAATTTTTTTCGTAAACAATTCGTAAACATTAAATATGTGTGACTCTTTAAAATTCCAGAACAGGATAAAATATCATACTAGAAGTTTTATGACCTAGACCAAACGGGTCACGTATTCAAAATTCCGAATGATATTTATTTTACTTATAATATTCAAATTTGTAATAAATGGAAATTTTATTCCACCTTTGGTTTTTTCTCTTCGCACTGAAGTTTAACAATGCATGTCCGTTCATTCCGATTGTTTCCCACAATAGAAACGAAAGCGATACGAGTGTGGGAATTTCAGAGTTCATTGATTTTCGTCTTCATTTACGATGACACGTCGGTCAATAGACTTAGAATTAGATCTGAGTCACTTTTCAACATATATTTTGTGCAGAAGACCCTCCCTAGCTAACGCATCAAGGTAGAATGAATAAATACAATGCATTGAGGATTTTGGTTTGTCAAATATTAATAAATATAATTATATATCAAGTATCGATACTAGTTACTATGGAATCAAACTAAAATCATTGTGCACCTACGGCGTCGGGCTTCAATAGACCCTCGTAAGTAATGCCCTTACTGCCCGTGGTAAACCCAATGTTTTTCATCACATTTGCGAGGAAAAAAATAAACTCTATACAGGTAAAGAAACAATAATGATAAGCGGTAGTGTAGTTGCACAGTCCACAGTACTCCGGAGTGACTACGTGCTGCGAGCGCGTGGGGGGCGGGTGCTCGGGGAGCTCCGGGCGGGCGGTAAAGTAGTATGAGAATCCTTTAAAACCATGGGAATAATACAGCTCTTTAAGTGTAAGTATGCTTGCATATAATATCACCATTTACAAGCAGGTGTGATGAAAATAAACTTTCTAGACAGGTAAAGAAACAATAATGATTAGCGGTAGTGCAGTAGCACAGTCCACAGTACTCCGGAGTGACTACGTGCTGCGAGCGCGTGGGGGACGGGTGCTCGGGGAGCTCCGGGCGGGCGGTAAAGTAGTATGAGAATCCTTTAAAACCATGGGAGTAATACAGCCCTAAGTAAGTCTAAGTATGCTTGCATATAATATCAACATTTACGAGCAGGTGTGATGAAAAAAAATTAGCTTCGGGCAATTAGGTGTTATTATTTTATTAGACAGTCAAGTAATTTTTTGCTAATTCAGCATAAATATACGTATTAGTTGGCCTACATGACCTACATACTTAGCAATTAAGAGGTATTTACCTCTCTTAAAGTTGAAAAACGTCTCTGTTTGTATTATGTTAAGATGGGTGTGAAAGGAGAAACTGCTCTTGATCGTCAAACAATTTCTGCACTGCAGCGTTTCCCGTTCTGTGGCATTCCCCTTAATGTCTAACAGTCCTTTTCCATCTTCATCGTTGGCTGTTCACAAAATGTATTTACTAGAAGACTGGTCGTAGTTGACACCTATTTAGTGACAAGTTATTGCTTCTACTTCTACTTTACTTACTTACTTTCTAATTTAATTGTTTATTTGCTGTTGCTTAAAATAATGTCTTCATCGTGTTCCTTGCCTGCTTCTTCTACAATAATTTTATAAAAAATCTCTTCGAATATACAATGAGATTGAGACTTTATTGTATGTCTAGGTTTTACAAACTTAATGTCTCATCTCAATTCCTATTAATAGAGATGAAACGGGTCGTCAACTATGAGAATTACGCGGTAAAACACTAATATGCTTTTTGAATATTTTATGAAATACTGATCGGAGAAATATTAAACTCTAATTGACGACTATTTAAAAAACATTTATCAACTTTAAAAAAAAAGGATATTGCTAAGTCAGCCAGCTAATCAGATCATCGCATAAATGAAGTGTTGTTCGCACTGTCACTAAGGCCGGGTGATGGATCGTCTAATTTGAATCCGGTGCAGATTTTATTATGATAAGTAAGCACTTGTCACACTAAGGGGATGCGTTTTTGCACCCCTTGTGTTATCCGTAAACCGTACTTAGTCAATAATGTTTTTTTTTATATAAACATTACTTTTTCTGCCGAACCGTATACAGTGTGTAACAAAAGTACCGAACTATACTTCAACAGCTGATAAGGTCACTGACACTAAGTACAATGCAAGTAAAAATTTCGAAATTCGAAATCACTTTATATGGGACAGCTGATCAAATATGCACCTATCTCCATACAAAGTAATAAAAAGAAATCGAATTTTAATATTTTTTCACTTGCATCGTACTCAGTATCGTGTATAGACCATTAGACCACAAAAACCCTGTAAAAGACAGAAGTTATTATGATTTCATGAGCGTTTTTCAAGGAATTAAGGCTCTTAAATACATACATTATTAATTGAAATTTTGTAATGAAAATATTGCAGAGCTTTAACTTTCAGACACAGAAGTCGTAAAAGAGCAGCGTCAAGATTAATTCCTAGTAGGTAACCAATTAACTTTCGTCGCAAAAGCATTGTAATCTTACTTAAATACGATGAAAGCATCCGACCCGTAATCGGTTTCCTTATTCTGAACTACCACATTGTTCTTTTGGCACGTCAATACACAACAAAAACTACTCTATTTTGAATTCCTAAAGGTGCATTTTCGGTTGCTTGTTAGTAGCAAGGATTTAGGACCTTGTAAGTGTAAATACAAAAATTATTTACGACACCCCCTCATTTAGAGGTTTTTCATCTCTTTCATCGCGTCGCGGTGCAAAGTGCGTCTCGCTCTCGCCTTTAATAAATTTTGGGGTGACTTCGAATTAACAATACCATAGTCGTCGTCATAATTCGCTCGCCTGTTGCGGGATTTGTTGGGATGTTTTAATGACTAGAAGGGTTTTTAGTCACTACGCGCGACATGATTCGAAGAGCTTAGGTCCCCATTCTCAAGCGTTGAGGACCTACAGATGCAGTTACCTGATGGAATTAAAATTTTATTGAGACGTGTTACTGACTTAAGTGAAGGAAAACAACGTGAGGAAAACGGACAAATCCCAATAAGACCTTGTTTACCCTCTGGGTTTCAAGGTCAAATGGCAGTTACTTTCGTAAAACTAGCGCTTACGCTAAATCTTGGGATTAGGTCCCAAAGCAGACCCCACACTCTCTGAGCCGTGGCATAAGCTGGGGAAAATCTAGAAAGAAGAGTGAGACGTGTATCTGAAGTAACTGAAATTATTTTTACCAATATTGAGACGAAACTAAATCTATAACCATGTTTAAAGCATTTATTATCATTGTACTTAAAATAAACTTTAATCACACAACTGTTACGAAACTTAAACAAAATTAAAAACATAGTTTTATCGTGTCGACATAAATGAGCAATTACAATGTTTAGGTAACAACGATACGTTAGTAAGTTAATTACTCTAATTAGTTACCGATGTAGCTTTGAATTTAATTTACCTATATTTTATGGGTTTGGGTTCTAGGTGTTTAAATTATTTCGGTTTACGCGGGGTCATTGACCATTTGTAACATTTCACCGAAAGAAAAAAAAATTCTACAATACTACCAGAACGTTTAGCTGTTTAAAATGTAGTTGCTTCAATTAAAATCTGGTAGTGATAATAAAAATATTGTATCGAGTACAATATGTTTTGTAAACAACACTATGTCCTATATCTACCTCGCAGTACTAATAACAAATAACGGTGGCTGCGTAGACGAAATCAAAAGCCGCATGGCAATCTCCAAATCGGCTATGGATAAGCTGCAGAAAATATGGAAGGCCCGAAGTATCACCAAGGTGATTAAAATCAAATTAGTCAGGGCTCTCATATTCCTCATATTTCTTTATGCTTTCGAGACATGGGCCCTAAGAGTAAGTGAGAAGAAACGAATTGATGCTCTAGAGATGTGGTGCTGGAGGAGAATGATTGGTATATCGTGGACGGGATTACGAACAAATGAGTCCATTCTTCGAGATTTAGGTGTCAAACAGAAGCACGCACGGTTCAAGCTCGCATTCTATCATTCTTTGGACACGTAACGCGGCGCCCGGAGCGAATCTATCGAACGCCTGGTGGTGCAGGGATGGGTGAAGTGTGCTTACCATGACTTGCACACAACTGTATTCGATAGCGACTACGGCGCTAGAAAGTATGTCCGTCTCACTCGGTCACGTTAGTCAAGTACTATCGCGTTCAGAATTGCATGGGCAGTTTATGATTACTTATGAATGAATTCATTTATAGATGGCCCATGCACTTATGAACGCGTGTGTACAACTCATGGTAAGCACACAGGGCACCAATGAGGTGGACAGACGGAGTGAAGGCCTCCGTTAACACTCCACTTTATAAATGCACCAGGAGCGCGGCAGTTTGCAAGGAATGGCGACACGCAACAGGCAACACGACCTACGTGACGGCCCCGCCAAGACCACTCTGTCAAGACTCAAGAGTTAAGCGCCAAAGAAGAAACAACACTATGATTCTATTAAAACGCATGTATTAACAACTACATTCCAGAAATAAGGATGCAATCGTAATGTTTGTTTACATATGTATACGAAGAAAAAAAAGTACCAGTGTAAATGATACAGAATATTCTGTAATTTTTACTATCTGCTTCATAAAATTAACAATATTATATAACCGAAATAGTCTGTTTATAGTATGGTTATGTTTACATATACAACAAGACAAAAGTCTAAAAGACGACACTGGCTCAGAAATTCCATTTTAGGTCAAACCTTTCTGGAAGATGAATTGCCCTAACTACGACTTGCCAACATCACCCCGTTCGCAGCGTCAACGGGATGAGCCGCTCTCCATACTGGTACGGGATATCCTTTGCAAAACGTTTACCAGTTCTGCAGAGCGTGCTCGTCTCGTCTTGGCTACAGGGCTTAGCATATAAAAATCTGGGCACACTTCTTTCAAGTGATACTTTTAGGCTTTGCATATCGCACGACATGCGTCTCTAAATGATATCTTGCGGCGAGCTCTTAGTGCCGGCATCCCCGCCATCTTGGAGCCTACAGGTTTATCTGGGGATGGTGGCAAGCGGCCTGACGGCGTGACCCTCGTTCCTTGGAGGTTAAGCCGGCCGTTGGTCTGGGACGCCAGGTGTGTAGATACCGTTGCGCCGTCCCAACTTCAAGAAACGTCGGCCAGAGCAGCTAGTGGCTGCTGAAGCTGCCGAGTGCCTCAAGTGGAGCAAAATTTGGGGTAGAGATAGAGACCCTAGGGCCCTGGGAACCCGAAGCTCATACTATTTTTAGGGAGTTGGCCAAGCGTCTCATGGACGCCACGGGTGACCATCAGAAGGCTGGGTCCTATCTTGCCCAGCGAATTGAAATCGCTATTCAGCGGGACAATGCCAACAGCCTTCGGGGCACCCTACCATACCATGTGGCTGGCTAGCTCCTATTTTACCTGTAAATATTTATCAAACAGTTTAATTCTTTCTAGTTAATTAATTTAGGTATTATTGTTTTTTTTACTGTTATATATTTTTGCTGAATAAAGCTCCGGTAACTAGATTCTGCGCTGGTTACCAGAACGAGGCTTTTTTTCAATGTTACGCTATGGATTTGTTGGAGCGTTGGTGGCCCAGCGGTAAGAGTTTGCGACTTTCAATCCGAAGGTTCGGGTTCAAACCCCGAATCGTAACAATGAGTATTTCGGAACTTATGCACGAAATATCATTTGATATTTACCAATGGCTCTTCGGTGAAGGAAAAACTAACTAATCCCAATAAGACCTAATTTACCCGTTGGGTTGGAAGTTTAGAAGGTATTTGCTTTCAAAAAATGGTGCCTACGCCAAATCTTGGAATTAGTTGCCAAAGCGGACCCCAGGCTCCTTGAGCCTTGGCATAAACCTAGAAAAGGCTAGGAAGAAGAACCATAGTTCTAGTTCGTAGCGGTAACAAATCCATAGATTTGTTACCGCTACGCGCTTCGCAAAATAATTAATCTAATGGTGAACTTATTATTTCTGTTTTTGGGCCGAATAGATCTAGCAGTTGCTTTGTCTGTGGCAGGCCTTTACAAATCATACCTATTTACTTACCTTGAAATCTGTAAAAACATAATTTTCCACCGGAGTTCGAATTTTGCTCCACCTAAAAGCCCACTACGGACATGGAAATTTGATCCAAACTTGTCTTATTCCATCTCCCATCCCTATCGCTCTCACCTTATAGAAGTGGCAAAGATATAGCTACACATTTTTATTTCCTCTGAAACTCTCTGAACGCACCCGTACTCTGTAAGCAAGGGAACGCCAGATACCGCCTCTACCCGGATCAATCGTAATCTGTGGCGTCACGCCCTCCGCGTCACCGGTGACGTCATCTAATCATAAGCTTTGTCTCCCGACAAGACACTCGATCCGTTTGTCACTTGTTATTGTTGACTGCCGTTTTTAACGCTTCAATGATTTAATTTGATTGTCAAATGTTTCATTTGAGTGATTTAACAGACCGCTTGGGCTGTAAACATTTGTTGTCATTTTTTCAGGGTTTATATTATCAGCGGTTTCACGTTATTTCTTTAAAGGAAATGAACTGTCAAACTTTAAAGTGTTATTTTAAACGTCAAACTTCTATGAAATTATGACGTTTACTTAACACTTCCACAGTCTGTGCTGTACTATCCAATCTAGGAAACTTAGCATAGACGGACTCTAGTACTATTTATTATAAGTAATACGAATAAATAGCTAACTTAAATATGTCACATCATTTATGATTTAATATCGCTATGTTTTTACATGGGGTTTTCCCCAACTAATTTTATTTAAGTATCACGGCTAAGTAACCGTTTTTATAATTAGGATATTTCCCGGTAATTTAATGCCGAAATTTCCTGTTGCCATTAGCCGGGAATACCATAAACACAGTGATAAACTTGCCAGCCTAATAGTAGTAGAGCACACCACGATTTCATGCGCGGCGCTCATTTAGGCTAACTGAATTCAAATGCAAAAGTCAGTGGCATCAATCTGTTGCCAATATTCAATTGGATTAGGCCGTTGAGCGCCTAAACCCACCAATAAGTAGGTGTAATGCTATAGCCCTCGGCCTATTACCTGGCAATTTCACAGAACAATCTACGTAAACGAACACACAGACACGTGTGACACACACGGCTTTGTGCCCGAGAGGGACGGCACTCGCCCTACGATTTGTTTACACAGTGTAGCTTTCCCTTTCTGGTGCGCGTGTGTGCGTGGCCATCTGTCGGGCTCGGTGTACACCGTGCCCCCACACTAAGCGCCCCTGTTTCGGGGTTGTTTTGCCTGTGTGTGACCCACTCATATAAATCTAATACACACAAACATATTGGTGGCATGGCGTGTCATTTTTACGCTTGTGTTGTTACTTGGGGTTCTTTATGCGGAGCGGTGATATTATTATTCTGACGATTACGACATCCTTTATGCTTACAATAAAATAATTAATAAGGGATGAATTGTATTCTCGCGGCTCGATCGGTATCAGGGCACTTACCTTCATTCACGCTGTGGTACGATAAGTTTATTAGACGGTTATTGTAGGTACTTATTGTAATGCCGCCATTGTTCACTACTTAGCGAGCTATTTATTTATCACAACATCTTAACAAATCAGGGTTCGACTTAAACACTTCACCATTCAAGTGGATTCACCATAAGATCACACGGATAAGAAAGCACACACGCATCTATAGACATACATAACACAGATACCCACTTAACTTGTTTATTAATTTGTTGACATAGGTCATTGTGTTAATGAGCATTCATTTAATTTATATAAAACCTCATTTAAATGCGATTGTATGTACCTATTTTGCATATTCCGTGCCGAGCAGCTTCTTGAATGAACTGTTATCACAATAGCATTTATTTAAATTGAATAAATCAATCTTTTATCTCTGCTAATCTCAAGACACTTGTAATTGATTCCACAACGACTTCTTAACATTTTGTCATCCATAACTCTAATTAGGTTCATAATGTCGCGTAAAAACAAACAGTCTTACTATTCAGTCTGACAGAGCAGTTGACAGCCGTTCAACCCCCGTTCAGCTTAACAATTACGCGGCGGGCTCATTGTGAACGACCCTACCTACCCAGGACCCATTGTGGGCACCGCTAGGGAACACCACCGTAAGGTGAACTCCACGATCCGCCCCGCACGCGCGCCCCTCATAACAAATGTTAAGCCACGGCGGATTACCTTACATTGGCAATCTGAACACAAATATTATTATCCAGGCTGTTCACAAATATCAATAACGTATTACCGGCGTCTAACAGATTTAAATGGTAAACGACGCTTTTTAAAATAGTTATCGCGGTCATGTTGATATGGTGTAAGCCTCGAAAGTCAATTTAGGTGTCAAGTTGATGAGCAAATTTGATAGTTGAATAAAAGAAAAATAGGCGTCAATGACGAACAACATTTTTGTTTACCTTTTAAGCACCCACGTGTATACGTTATTCTACCGGGACTCTGACACGTTCACCTATCATCGAATTTTTACCAAAGAAAAATTACGCATTTTTTATCGACGAACAAAGACATAATGGATCATAAGTACCGGCGCATTCCACAATATTTAACCGTAAAGGGAGAAACGAACGATGTCGCCGTGTCAAAAAGTACAAGATAAAGAAAAAACTCCCGCTGACAACTTTCTATTAATTCCTTACCTGCTGTTTTTGTTTACGACAGCGATGACTGGTGTTAACTTGTTACATACAATTGTTACATCTTATTTAAACCATTTGTCAAGTACGTTTGTTACCTTCGTTGGTAATGATCAACATGCATTGAGGTAGGATCCGTTTGTATCATTAATATATGATAGAAGGGTTAAACGAATATCTCTTTTAGCTGATTGCTCAACAATCCTAACGATTAAATAACCAACACGCGATTTTAATCAAAGTGTATGTGAAAACAAGAATTAACTACATCGATGTTTTGTGTCCATAATATCAACATGAATGAAGTCAGGATGGACAACCAAGTTCAAAGCACGAGTTGACTACCCGCGCAAAACTTTTAAACTTACTTATACAGTCTCTCTCTCATCCGAGCGGTATGTCTCGGTTGCATCCTAAGCTCGCGCTTCGGAACCCAGTGTGCTTGCCATGAGTTGCACGCAACTGATTCAATAGCGAATGCGGCGCTCGAAAGTATGTCTGTCTCGCTCCCACCATTACTCTGGCAGGAGCGAGACGGACATACCCCCAAACAGTAAGTAAATATCGGTACCTTGAGTTGCAATCGTTTTCAAATCGCTATCGACTGCGCAATTCAAGCGTCTTGCTCATTCTTAACTGTGTCTCTAACATGAGCTGCTTAAGATTTCGAAGGATATATTTCGGACACGTTATCTACAGTTGCATCCCGCTTTCACCCGCAAATGCGAGCAAGAAGAACTGACAGCAGTACGTAGACGCTAGCGACTATAGATTTCTACAGTATATTTCAAACTCGCAATAAGCACACTGGTCGGAACGAGTTGCAAATACCTACTCTTGGATCGCGCTATCGCTATCGACTCGTGGTTGAGTTAACCTCATGGTAAGCACAGAGGTACCGCTTTCCGCTTTCGATCCTTCAGCATCTTTGGTTTTCAATCCATTGGCATGCATGCTCTTCCCAACGACATAAAGCCAGCCTTTCTTGGGCCTACCTCTTCTACTTATACAGTACTTTTACTTATTTTGTGAAATAATACTGTATGTGTGAATAGGAAACATGCACATTTCATTTCGAGTAATAAAATTTTCCAGACTTAAACTGTCGGTGCGGTGGGAACACACAATGAAGTCTCCTTTAGCAGCTTTACAATACATTTTGCTAATCTACAAAGGCTTATCAAACGATTATTACCAACTAAACCATCAAACTAATAAAAGCAATGTGCGAACTCCAACCAAACGTAATTACTTTAAATTTTCTCATAGTAACCTTTATTACCGATTAATTACGAGTACATTTTTGCCATTATAATTGAATATATCTGATAGTAAAATTGAAAAGGTTTATTAACTTGTAATAAGTTGTAAAGTCATGAACTTTGTTACACTGCAGACAGACCGCTCTGGCAACCTTGGCCCATACGGTCTCGCAGTTCGATAAACTTAACGAGAAACACGGGCAAATAAATGCCTGGACAAATTCAACTAAGTATTTGGTACATGTAATTTTCCATCGAAATAAAACACTAACAGATTTAATCGCTAAATTCCACATCCTTACGTTTCGAGTTCTTCAGAGAACACGATGTCATAGGGTAAAATGAAAACATTAATCTCTGTTTTAAAGTACTTATAAATGTATTTCATTTGAATGAGTAGGCCCTAATTGCGGTACCTAACTGCAGGATTTTTAGCCGGATAATGGTTGCTGTTTTAGATATTTTAACACAATGGCCAGTATAGCTTCTGCCATTTGTTGGTTCAATCACCCCCAAGTAATGCGTTTTGTGAACTAGGCATTCGCGGGGTTGTCACAGAACGCATCGACTTTCTGAAGCAGAAAATCTATGCATGGGCAAGCCAAATTCGTCGCTACTGAAAGAGTGTGGATCGATTCCAGCAGAATCATCTTTTCTAAAGTGACCAAAGGGAAGTATACCGAAGGTGGGAGGAAACCAATTTGCGTGTGCCCGACGCGCGACCATGCGATGCTGCTGCCATGTCTGATTTCGGGCGTAGCATCTGGTCGGTGCCCGTTGAGCACATGGAGGGTGAATGGATGAGCGTCAAACATGAGTGCGAGGCCATTGGGGAAACTATGGGGGCTATCACCATCAACCCCGAAGACATTAGTTGTGCCATCCGTACGGCTCAGAACTGGAAAAGGCTTAGACCGGACGGATTTCACAACTTTTGGCTTAAGTGGTATCGATGCTCGCACTCACGGTTGGCAACGCAATTCCAACAAGCCCTTGAGCTTGGTTCCCTACCACCTTCCTTAACAACTGGTATAACATTCCTGTTCTATAAGTCCGGTAGTACCACGGAAGCTAAAAACTATCGACCCTTCTTGCCCAGTGCCCACGCTTTACAAGCTCCTTACATCCATTTTGAGAACAAAAATTAACGCGCATATGGTCGCAAACAATGTTTTGGCCTCTTCTCAAAATGGTTGTAGCATTTGTCAACAAGTTCGGCGGAACAAGGAAACCCTCTCGGCCGCTTGGATTGACTATAAAAAGGCCTATGATTCGGTGCCTCATTCGCGGCTGAGAAGGATATTGGAGCTGTATAAACTTGATGCAGCTTTGATATTGTCCTTCCTAGGCGCGTGTATGGGGCAGTGGACCACAGTCCTTTGTCAATCAGCAGGCAGGGATGGTCCCCCTGGGCCGCAAGATTTTATAAGGATAGAGCGGGGAATTTTCCAGGGTGACAGTCTGAGTCCCCTGTGGTTCTGCCTAGCTTCGAATGCTCTCTGCACCCTGTTGAAAGATTCGGGGCTAGGTTGCCGGCTTTGGAGAGAGGGTGAAGTCATCTTCTCACCTTCTGTACATGGATGATCTTAAACTATTTGCACCAAATGACCGAGGTTTGTTGGAGCTACTGCAAACCACTTAAGTTTTCAGTATGGGCCTGATATCGTTGTGATAGATTGATCGCATGCTCGTCGACATCACCATCCCCCATGACGACAACCTCGAGCGTTCAGGCCGAGAAGGACAAGTCCAGCAAGTACCTAGACTTCGCCCACGTGGTAACCGCCATGTGGGAAGTTGATTCGGTGATTATTGTACCGATAGTTGTTTCGGCGAACGGTCTTATAGCAAAGAGTCTCGACCAACATCGAGAGGCTCTCGCTGCGAAGTTATGGTTGGGTCAAGGGTCAGATGCAGAAGGCGGTAATACTGGACACTGCGCGCATAGTTCGAAGGTTCCTCTCTTTGCGGCCCTAACCCACCGGCCCTGCCCTGTTGCCGGCGGCACTCTAGGTTAGGTTTTTTATAATGTGTATTTGTTATGTATTGTTGTTGTATGTTGTTTTGTATTTTATTTTTATATAGGTACGTATTGTAAAAATCCTAACCTGAGAAAGAAAATAAATAAACGATATTTTAAAAATAATAATAATTTACGAAAAAATCATATTTGATATCTGCTCAAAGTTAAGAAATATTGTCAGTTTCTCTTTTAAAAAGGGGCTACTATTGTTTTTTCTCTTTGCAAGAGATTTAGAAGTTCTTTTTAAGATTATATCAGATTAGTATCAAAAACTTTGTTTTTACTTTCAAAGTTTCTTCGTTTCATCTTTTTCGGAAAATCCCTGGATTCCGGTATTGAAGTCGTCCATTCCGGTATTAGTACCTACCGGTATCGCCAAAAGTCCGGTATTTGGAAGCCCTACTCAATATATTCCCTACGTCATTATTATTTCACTTGAAATGTCACTTAAACAGGTCTCCTGTTTCACCACGCTGACAATGTTTATTTGATTGTCAAAAAAATACAATAAATTGTTAATTCTGATGAGTTCTCCAAACTCCGTAGCCATATATCACTTGTTGTCCTTCCACTATCCTTCATACAAAGTTAGATTTCAAACTTGTTGCTTAGAAAATTTATTTTCAGCGAACCTTCAGTTATTCGCTCTTATTAAGAGTTCGCTGTTTGACTGATTTATTACCAACGAGCTTAGAGCTAGCACATGAAACATTAAGCTTAGCCTGCGTTCATAACTTATTCATGATAATTAAATTAGTAATGGAAACTTGAGACGCATATTGGCTTGTACTCGCATGTGCTGGGACGTAGGTATCTTGAACTAATATTTAAGTTCAAGTCAAGGTAAGGATAGCAGAGGTCAGACACATATTTTGCTTTGTAATAGAATATTCTATTATAGGTTTGATAACTAACACACACGGGTTTAACCACGGTTTTTATTAATTTGAGCTCCCGATATTTCAGCGATGGTGCAAAAGTATGCAGGTAAGTTGATATTTAAGGATAGTCATAGCGCCCTCCATTTTTTAGGGTTCCGTAGCCAAAATGGCAAAAACGGAACCCTTATAGTTTCGTCATGTCCGTCTGTCCGTCTGTCCGTCTGTCCGTCTGTCCGTCTGTCACAGCCGATTTACTCGGAAACTATAAGTACTACAGTGATGAAATTTGATGGGAATATGTGTTGTATGAACCGCTACAAAATTATGACACTAAATAGTAAAAAAAAGAATTGGGGGTGGGGCCCCCCATACATGTAACTGAGGGATGAAAATTTTTTTTTCGATGTACATACCCGTGTGGGGTATCAATGGAAAGGTCTTTTAAAATGATATAAAGTTTTCTAAAAAACATTTTTCTTAAAGTGAACGGTTTTTGAGATATCAGCTCTCAAAGTCGTAAAAAGTATGTCCCCCCCCCTCTATTTTTATAACTACGGGGTATAAAATTCTAAAAAAAATAGAGGTGATGCATGCTAATTAACTCTTTCAACGATTTTTGGTTTGATCAAAGTATCTCTTATAGTTTTTGAGATAGGTTGATTTAACTGTAATTTTGGTTAAGTTATTGTGCTTACACTGAAAACGATGGCTGAACCTTATAAGTTTAGGCTCCATTCACCAGGTGTATAAATTGACATAATAAGTTTATTATATTTGCTGCTACGGAACCCTTTGTGCGCGAGCCCGACTCGCACTTGGCCGGTTTTTGTTCGTTAATTTTAACACTATTGAAACTCACTCAAGTCACTCAACCACGATAGGTTAAATTAGTTTACAGTTAATGCCTTTATTTATAAGAGTATTTCGTACCTGTGTTTTGCATAGTATGATTGTTTTTCATCATCAACTGACAGGTACGTAAATAATAGGTACTTATCCAAATATAGGAAACTCAGCACGAGAAAACAAGCTTAAATTATACAATGATTTTACCCGTTTATTAAAAATTTATAATCTTACTTTCAATCCAAACACATTACAATTGTTGTAGTCCTTCCCCTGTTACTGTACGTATTTAATTCTGTCACGTTTTCTCTTTAAATAGAAGCTAAATGTTTCTCTTCAGATTTTACGTATACTTCAGTAAATACAGATTCAAAGACAATATCAGGCGCTAAGAGGCCAGCCGCGAGGGTGGCGCCGCGCCACCCCCTAAAATTACTACGTTCTAAGGGAACTTTTTATGAAGAACGGTATCTATGAAACTTGAATTATAATCAAGTATTGGAAGGCGAGGGCGTTTAAGAGTGTCTAAATTTATAAGTGCTAATTTAATTTTGAGACTTTCAATGTTCTTTTTATAAAATAAATATGTAGTCGTAAGTACAAATATCTGAAACTCAAATTTACTAAATGTTTTGTGAAAATAATGTGTTACTTCTTCAATCAAACCATACACCGCCATACTAGTGTACAAAAATAGCCAATTCTATTTTAATTCATTAATTCCGCCCACGGCGAAGTTTTCAAATAACTGACTAAATTTAGTTCGTTGGCACTATTCAGTTGTAGCATGATAACACAAACGGTTAATTGTTAAAAATATCGTATCTACCCTATGTTTACCTTCAGTTAAACGAGTATGTGGCTTGGGAAGGCCTGATGATGGTCAATATTGCAGCGTTTGATGAGGAATTCAAAGGTTTTATTTTTGAATGTTGTCGAGCGTAATACAAAAATACGAGCAGTTAGAACCTAGTTATCAATGGCCTATCTAATTATTCCTAATTGCAATTGAAATATGTACCTAGTACTATGTATATAATTTTCCAAAATCAATGCGTTTTCTAGACTGCTGCTGCTTCCCAGCAGTATGATGTAAAAACTTGCATGAAATGACTTTGCACTCTTGTGTATATAAACCTGCGTTCAATAGCGGATTAAGCAGAGTTTAGAACCTAAACTGAATCGCGTTAAGATGTCATGGTAAGGCCCCTGAGCACAGTTAAGAACCTAAACTGAATCGCGTTAAGACGTCATGGTAAGGGCCCAGTTGTATGGCAGCGACTTAGTTTGTCCTAAACTGAATCGCGTTAAGCTGTCATGGTAAGTAAGGCCCCTGAGTGGAGTCCCGGATAGGAAACAATAGAAGTTAGATCGGCTTGCAAATCGATCGGTTGGACGGACCGAAGGTCCCCATCATGCTCGCAGCATTGCCACGCTGTATGGCGATGGAGACCTGTTGTACAAGCCAAGACCCAGAGCGGGGGTCGCCAACCCCCTCCCCCAGCCGCCTGCCTAGACCTCTTAACACCTGAGACCCTGGTGACCCCAGGGTCCGGCTGTCTCAAACGGCAACGGGTATAAAATCATAAAACGTTACTAATCACTATTCCAAATGTCTCCTGTAAAGTCTTAGACGAATGTAGACTAGCCCTTAACTGCCTCACGTAGTCTCGCTCTAAACCAGGGATACCAGTTTACGGAATTTACCTCGAAATGGGGAAAGTTCGGGAGCTAACAGCCTTTGTCTGTCGTGATCATTGTATTTAATGAACTTTAAAATAAACTGGCTATTGGTCACGACTGACAACTTTTGCTGAGGTAATTTACTTCGTAGTTAATACTGTTTCGCTATTGTGTTTGAGTTTCTCTCATGTAGGTACCTACTTTCTTTTATAGGTTTGTCAGTAGAGGTAGTATTAAAAAGTGTCATAGAGAGTTAAATATTCTTAAGACCCAGAGAGGCCTTTTAGCGAGTCAATTCATTTTTTTAAAATTACTGTCATAGTTTAAAATCGGTGACAACTGATGACATTATGCGGTCAAAAAAGTTGTACACATAAATAAATCGCAATTAATACCTGTTTCATATACGTTTTGTTTTTATTATTATTGGGCTTTTTCGTGTTGTGCCTATAAATTTAAATTAGCGTACCTAAATATAATAATAGCCAACGTAGACTTGCTCTCAACTAGTGTTAGTTAAACTATATTGAAACTTTCAACAGTACATTTTTATCATTTAAATTGTTAAATTTGATCATCAAAGATTTTTTTATCTTAAAATGTTCCACAGTAAGTTTTTCCCAGCTCGCTCAGCCGGCAGTTCGCAGATGCAATTGAGTGAATAGGAATGCACTTAACCACCTCATCGCTAAGATAATGGTTTTATTTACACATAATTAACACTCCGTGTAATCCAGCCAGTAGATTGGTATCGACAGTTGCCTCCACAATTCCTAGAGAACTATTCATTACTTGATAGTCTGACGTATAGTTCACTATGTTACGAGTATATGTCCATTATTTAAAAGCTAGATAGCTGCTCTTTAGTTAACAGTAAACGTTAATAACTCATTTGAATGACGGTATTTTAGTGTCAAACACGTTCCTAAATTAAGGAAGGAGGATTTCGGATAACGAACTTTGGTGTTTTACTTTAAGGTATATGGAACTTTCTACGATCTGTCGAAACATTAGAATACAACACCTAATGTACTTATCTGTATTTGTAACGTAGGTACTACGGTATCTCAACAATAGATGGCGTAGCTAGCAGCTTTAACTTACAGAATTAGTCAAAAGTAGCAATTTATTTATTTATATGCCTACATATCATTAGCCCTCTGTAATACATTCAAAAACCGGATATAAAGATCCCCATAAGTAATCATAGTTTTTTTGTTAGAACAAATTTTTTATTTGTGAAAATGATATTAATATAGCTAATTTATATTATCGACATCGAACGATATGAAAATTGTGGCCAACACTAGTTTGTCTCTGAATTTAAAAAAAATGAATGTCATAAATTTAATGTCAGAAAAGTTTTCATTTATTAAAGTCGTAATGGCAGTCGATATACATATATGTATGCGGTTTGAACGCATCATGGAGAGCTCATGATGTATTTAAGCAGTGTATGTAGTTGTAAATAATTAGGCATTAAATCGCTCGGCTGTCGCCTTGTTTCATGAACCCACACTCGGGTTCATTATATACAATCACATAAACTGCTATTATCTATATCATTCTCCCCCTTTTAAAAGCGGATGAAAATTCAGAATACATTTAAAAATAGATTATATTACATATTCACTATTTTATATGGATTGAACATTCTAAATCGATCAGTAAATACCCCACCCGATTCGCAGCTCAATTATTTATTCTTCATTCGCGCGAGCTTTTATCAATCAAACGAGATCCGTTTACTATTTTAAACTGACCTTGTGGTTTTTGAATATTCATTAACATGCAAATTAGCGCTTTGTAACATTTAAAACTTAGAATCAATGTCGAAAAACTTGGCGGATCACATAAAAAAAGTCTGTCAACTTAATAAAACAATGTTCATATATGATCCAGTCCTGCTCACCGGGGGCCATGCGGCCATGGTCACTTTTTCTGTAGTATATGACAACTATTTCAATTAATAAAATAATGTTGTTTAAACTGTCCGTTCTCTGCCTCAACGTCAACTTATACCTAGCTTAATAAGGTAAATTAACTAATGAGCATTACTTTTCTAGCTCATCATCATCATCATCATTTCAGGCAAAAGACGTCCACTGCTGGACATAGGCCTCCCCCAAAGATTTCCACAATGACCGATTTCTAGCTCTACACTAACTAAAAAATCCTTCTCAAATCAAACAATGTTTGTATAATTCCTTAAATGTCAACACCTCAACGGTAGGCTTAAGGATTTGGACGGAACCTTAAAAAGAAATGTAATGTGTCAATCGTGGCCGAAAGTTGGTCTAAATGTTACGTAACCCACCGTGAGATATCCCTGTGGGCGGCTGGCTGGAATGCGGAGGAAAGCCGGCGGCCTTGACACAACAATATTTGGTGCGCTTACCTTCCTGCCACAGCTAAACTACAATCCCTACGTTTACGCTAGAAAAACGCAAGCATCTAAAGACGTATACGTCTATTTTCTTATACTGTGACTGTTTGTGACAGGGAAGTGTGTATTGAGCTTTCACGCCCATTGCGCGAGCGTTTCTAACCGCTACATGGTAATTAAGACGGTTGTAACTGTGATCCAGTGATAATTTATCGACATTTTGAATTACAAGCGTTATAAGCTAAGCGCCATGTTATATCGTACAAAAGGGTTTTGGTGAATAAAAAAAAACATGATTTCAAAAATGATCCACGTGAATGTATTCGCGCGGACAATATTTTAAAACAAAATGTCACACGCTTTCCACGAGTTCCCCTCCCGCTGCCCCCTGGGTAAGGGGGTGAGGGCCCCACCCGCCGGGCGTCATTGTGGACTGTGGTGTCGTAACTCCGCGAACTTTTTAATTTACAATTAGGTAGCTTCCCATTTCTCTGCCCTATTTAGCTCTCGTTTTTCCGGTAGCCGCGGCCACAGTTTGTAATTAAAATTTATTTATCGCATCTTCTACTGAATCAAGTTTTTAGATTGTTAAAGAAAATTCTGGTTAATCTTGCTCGTTTTAAAGATGGTATGGCCGGTATTTTTAAATTCAGTTCTTTGCAAGTTCTAGCTTTTAAGTACTAAGTGGGTATTCTTAAATCTAAACCTAATTCAGTTGCCCGGCGTCCGGCGTCAAGTCCGCTGCGAAACGAGTAAATCAGTTGTCTTGCGGGCGTCACACATTGTCACCCCTCTATTGTGTTGTGACAATTGGCATGAGTTCTAACTAACTTTTTTTACAAAACTGCCTCTTTATATAATTAGATCAAATAGGTACAGAGTTACCGCCTCTATGCCCATCAGCCTACTCAAACGTGGCAGAGCCCAGGTTCGCTGCGTAACGAGTAAATCACTCGCCAGCGGGCGTCACACATTGTCATTGTCACCCCTCTATTGTGACAATCGGCGTGCCTTCTAATTAACTTGTTTAACAACACTGCCCTTTTTACAACTTCCTAGGAACTGCTGACGAAAGCCTTTATTTATTGTCTTTCTGACAAAATTGCTCGTAATGGACGAGGCAGGGGACTGACTGATTGTTTGAATCGCATGGTTTGAAATATTTAAGTAACTATAGTTTTTTCATACTGTTTGCATTTGCAAATACAATGTTTTCTTGTTTGCTTTACGTTAACGTTTCTTAGTTTTGGCAATAGGAAAATTAAGTCCATTTAAGACCTGTACCTACTAAACGCATGTTAAGTATAAAATAACTCTACTGACTCACCTCTTAAAAAATACTTTCGCCCCAATTTATGATTGTGCCAAATTACGGGCTTGAGAGAGTAGAGTAGCTTTACTGTAAAATCTCACAAGATATTCCTTTAAACTGCTTTTCGTTACTAAACTAATTATTAATCTCCTAAGAGAGTAGTTTAATATGTATTAAATTAATTAAACGCTTTAACGTAAATTTCCCCAATATCCACTGTTTGCTTAGGACCGGGTCGGAGGTGAGTCCTGTTAAGTTACTGGGATTTTCACGTATATCCTCAAGGACATATATATAGGTGCCATCCCCAACACTGGTGACTACTTGTGGTCTCTATTACAAAGGCGTAGAAGCGACCGATGGTCAGTTAAGGGTGTTGCTGTTTGTACAATCGCGTTTAAACTCTCCGTGTAATAAATTGTCCGTGCACTTTTGAACGCGACTGTACCTACCTAGTTACCACGTATCGGAACCACTGTATATAGTTCCGAGTCACTTAACATTATGAGTGATTTACTTTTTTTAAATGCGGTTAGTGGCAATTATATTGTTAGTACTATACTAAGTGTAACGCGTAGAGGTAGCGAATTGAAATTTATACCACATGCACAAGTCTGAGGTTCCTTGAAGTTGTGAAAAACCAAACCTCTACGTCAATACAATAAAAAGATAGGTACGGTCGCTTATGTCGCATACTTTTGCAATGGGAATCAAAATGTATAGGGTACATACATATTAATCTAGAATCACAAAATTTAGCAAAAAGTAAGAACTTGTAAGTACAGAAGAAAATCCGAAAATCGTTTAATTGCCGCACACTGAGAGTTCCGTGCCACCAGTATTTTTAAGTACCTAAGGTCATAAATAGAGCATCCTTTGTGCGGAACCCTCGGTGGGAGAGTCAGAATCGCACTTGGCCGGTTTTTTTTTGGCACTCTTCTATAATGTAATTTTTCTCAGACGCAACAAGCTAGGTGCAATCGCGTTCAAAATTGCATGGGCAGTTTATGAATGAATTCATTCATAAATCGCACTATAGAACGCGTGTGTACGTGTACTGAATAATTTTAAATCTTTGTCTTTAAGATGGAATTAAGTAAGTTCTTAGTTATAAGGATGTGTGAGGAACCTAACGGCTTGCTTATCAAAGCCAAAGTACTGTTTTTGTAATTGTTTGTTTTAACTCGTAGCTCATAGTAAATGTCTAATTAAAGTGACTTAAGAAAAACAATAAACTTACTTCCAAAGTTAGTTACGAGCAGCTCTATTTGCGGTACAATAAAACCATTTAAAACGAGCCACAAATCTCGTTAAAAGTTTACATTTCCAGGCTAGACAAATATGCCTTAAAGAAGAGTAAAAGAAACACGTGTAACACGTGTTAGTATTTAAATAGGTAAATAGTTTTACTCATACTAAGTATGTATCTGGGCGTCCCTATCGCACAAATAAATTTGTTAGAAAGGGGGGTATGCTTTATTTATATCGAACAGAAATGCGCTTTTATATAATCTGCTGGCTAATCCATAATAGCACTAAATATACCTACTACTATAAATTAGGAACTCAGGCCAGTCAGGCCTGATGGTATTTACAGCCTGGCAATTTTTTTTTAAATAAAATGAAGCTACATCGTAGTGTCGTACCTTTCAAATCAATATATGTATAATAACGGGATGACACTGCGATGTTGCCACTTTTTAAATACTGCTCTATTTTGACAAGCTGTAACAGTTAAAAACTTTTAAAAACAGTTCAGAAACAAAATAAAAGTAAATTTGGCTCTTGGCAGCATACTAAAAACTATTTACAGACGTCATTTGCTTAAGATTACGCAAGTAGGTTACTTAGTAAACTTTTAACTACATTTATTTTCTGATGATGCACTCCGTTTGCCTAGTAATCGGCAATGCTTCCCTTTGACTCCTGTAGATACCGAAAAGACAATGTCTGAACTCGGCTGTTCTCGACCTCTTCACTATAAGCACAACAAATAATTCAACGCTACACACCGCGCGATAGCAATTAGGCATGTTACACGGCCATTTTCCATCCCACTTTTTGCAAGAACACAGTTGAATAAAAGTCTCTCGATGTGGAAAAAGGAGTATCGTTCAATGTCTAGACTCACTTGGCTCCTAGGGGACGCGATCCTCCCCCAGGTAAATAAATTAATGCTACTTACTTATTTTTAAATTCGTACAAACCCCGATCTTGTTTCATGGGTAAACCTTTCGAATTGATTGTCGCAGTTTACGATGGGCTAGAGATGGAATAAACGACGTTAAAATCTCCATTTCAACTATGTCTCTAATAGTTATGAATGACTCACGCTGGATTGGGCCGATGTGTCAATTTTTATTGAAAGCGTCACGTGATTTTCGAGCTATAGCTTTGGTCTGTTCCCGGCCTGCGTGGGGCTTTACCATGACGTTTTAACGTGATTCAGTTTAAGTTCTTAACTGTGCTCAGTCGTACAGCAGCGATTCAGTTAAGGTCCTAAACTGAATCGCGGTAAGACGTCTTGGTAACGCCCCTGTTATAGATTTAGTCATCCCTTACCCATGTAACGGATTTCTTGTATATTGTGTCAACCAACAACTTGAACACAAAATATCCTTATTCAGAGTTCCGTAGGTATGTAACTTGGTTTACAAAACTCTTGATACCTCGGTCTAGTAAATTGACTACTAAGTGGGCATGGTTGCCGAAGGCAATTGACTTGCTACTGCTCTTTCTCGAACAAGGGATCAATCATCTGGCTCTCAAATATTTACCCCCATATAATGTTGAACGACAAGACCATTGTTCATTACATCTGAGGCCAGGATGCGTCGTGTACCTACACAGCAAGATACCGTTAGGGCAGCCTTTTGTCCAACAAAAAACGCTTTTGGGCTCACCGACACCCCCGACCGGCAAAAAAGAAAAACAGAAAGGCACAAATTAGGAATTCGGGATGTGAGCGTTCCAGTGTTTGTTACCAATTGTGAGTTTATGGTGATAGACAACTGATTCTTTATGTAAATTGGTTGCAAAGGGCATTTACACACTAAAATGTCGTAAAGATCGGACTTTATGTTTTGTTGACATAACACATGTTGTCGAGATTTTTTAGCTACTTAGGTAAGTTCGTTTGGTTTGGAGCGACATGGATTGAACATTAATTATTTTTATTTCATGACACCTGTTTGAGAACTGCCTGTTGTTAAACTCCGGTTCCGTAGTAGGTAGGTACATCGTAGTACCACTTGTTAGGTTATGTCGTACATAGTAACTTTATGTGGAAGTTTGATTGAAAACTATATCTTAAAGAGGAGAACAATCTCTTGATATGTAAAATCATTGGAACTAAAGCCTATCGTGGAAGACATACGTAGGTGTTATGTAAGTTTTCCTGGTGTTTCTTCCGTATTATTTCAATTATCATAGACATGTCCGAAAACGAAAAAGGATACATGTAATTGTTCTCGTCGTAATTATACAATCGATCGACTTCACATACACTTCCAGTAGATGACCCCAAGAGTAGTAAATTACACCAACCTGTCGATAATTAGCAAAACTTCATTCACACGTGGTTAACCACCGTCGCGAAGCGTTACTGAAAAACCTCATAAAATGACAAGTTATAATTTAGAATGTAAATGAACGCATAATGAATGAGAAGATAGTATCGAAGGGATAAGTCGGCGTGGGAAGCACTTGAATGGCCAAGTGCAGAAAGGGGCTGGAATATTCCACAAAGGTCTTCTAATTTGGATGGGTAGTAAAAAACGTTTACCTGCTGATAAATAGCGGAAAGGACTGCCACGTGCGACGCGTCTGCAGCTTGTGCTACCATTACAGAAGCGCTCAGAAATGGAACGTAGTAAACTGGTATGGAGCCCATATGTTTTTAGGATCTTTTTGTTCTGAGTGGGTGAGATGTGCGCTTGCGCTGCCTCCGTAATAATTGGTTATCTTGGATATCTATGTTGGAAATGGTTATTGTACACTCTATCGACTTGTTTTTATTACCTATTTGTTATTTTATTTTCATTTGCCTTTTTGACAAATATTTTATACTTTGTTTAACACTAGTGCCTCTACCTTAATGTTTACCACATTCGTTTCAATAATTGACACTATTTTTCAGACATTGCTGGTTAGATTAATTAAGTTTTTCAAAAAGTAAGTTACTTGATATTCCCACACGGTGGTACATACCTCAAAAAATTGGTGTAGGTATCTTTTTATGCAATCAATTAAGATAAAAACAAAGTGAAGCTAATTCTCTAAACCCTACATCATGCACAATAGCACCAAGCACAATGTCTACAGATTTTGGAATTCGTATCCAACGTAAGCATACACCGTACCGTAACCATGAGCACACGCAGCATGTTTTATGTGTCCAAACACTTATAACTGCGTCACTTTAAACCAAACATTTGTTACCTAAGTGCCAATTCCCTTGTAAATTATTGTTGCTTCTTGCTATTTACATGTTTAACACGTGACATTTCTGATTTGTGAACGTTATTACTGATTATTGCAGTTGCCTTTTTAGGTTTATTAAAAGATTTGAGTTAAGATAAAGGCTTGATTAATTTTATGACATTATAAATTAAATGGGATTATGTTAAGGTGTCCCTGATCTCCCCTTGGGTCCTGGTTTTGGGTATTTTATTCATAATAACAGCACACTTTACAGGCACCTACTTATTATGTTTATTCTCAGGACCTATCATTGACCTAGCGAACGCGAACTTTTCCGTTGTAGCGCCAGCAAAAATGCTTTTCTAAGTATGCCCGGCTGTTCTCCTCTTTAGATTGTATTTGTCAACCGATTGAGATTCATTACTACCAAATGAAGTTTATGGATTTTTGAAATTTCTTTTTTTTATAATACCGCGATGGTGGCAAACAAGTATTCTGCCCGCCTGATGGTAAGCAGTCACCGTAGCCTATGGACGCCTGCAACTCCACAGGGGGGGAGTCACATGCGCGTTGCCAAGCCATTAAAATCTAGTGCACTCCTTTTTTGAAGAACTCCATACTGTAATCTTTCGGGAAAACATCGGCAGGGAGCTCATACCAATCTTAATAATAAATCAAAGTCAAAATAGCAACAAGACAAAGTAATTGAAATAATAAGTAACAAAAACCCATTGCTCCCAAAATTAGACAAAACAAAATCTCAAGCCTACGCCTACGGTCGGGGGAATTCTGGTCGTATTAGAAAGAAAAATATCGTAAGCGCGGATAGGTACCGAGCGAAATGAGTTGCCCTCAGTCTGTCTGCAAGGGTGTGAGGCGTTCGAGATCGGCGGTCGCCGCGAGGTGGAGGAGGTAGCGGAGATGCTACTTAGTCGCTTGTTGCAAAAACCTCTGCTGATTGACTCCATGGTTAATAATTACGAGCGTCTTTATAACTTAATTCCCATTCGGTTCACCTTATTTGAGCACCTTATATGTATTAGCGGTTTTAACTAAATGACTAGGCCACGCTATCTATGGTGCGCCGCCACGTCTAGCTGTTCCAATTTGTTATTCAAATTGTAGTAACTACACGACTATTTCAGGTGCTGAGCAGCGCAGACTTTGAAAGAATCCACGCAATGTGCCGCGATTCCGTGTAGGTCGGGTCGTTAAAATTGACACCTGAATTTACTATTAGAGCATTTAAATGCCTCAGGTCAAGTCTCTTTGCATGGCATGGTAACACGTTTTGTTGTAAATAACACAACACAACACTTAGGTGAACTGGAGTTAAGAAGAATCTGGAATTCTCATTTACACAATTATTGCTTAGAGCAGTGCCCAACCGACTAAGCGGCATATCAATTACCACTGCTCCAGCTATCGATTTCCTCCCCCCGCGTCCTCCCATCACTCGCGACCGCGACCAGAGACGCCCAGTGGATGGGTCTCTCCCGCTCAGCCATAAATCTTGGGACCCTCGGCCGCCACCCGGAATCTCGCCGAAAACATCTATAAATACCCTCCTGCCTCCTTTTCAGGAAATATTAACAGAGACTAGAATCGAATGACAAAGTCAGGAGTTCGCACTGCGACGCTCCTCTGTGAAACCGTTTTAGGTGGTATGCGTTTCCATCAAACAATATACTGCTAATAGAGTTTACAAATATAGCTTGCAACTATGTTGCCTTATCTGTGTACCTATTTTATATTATGGGGACTAAGTATTACACTGTTCAAATGAAACGTAATGTTCCATTATTTGATACTTACTTATGTATTGATACTTACTTATGTATTGCCAAGTTCAGAGGGGCTACTGCTAGCCCAGTCTTAATTTGGACTTGTTTTTTATCTAAACGAATCTTTATGGCATCAGCGCTTTCTCGTCTTACACTTTACTAAAATCAATAAACGTCGATATTTACTATTTTATTGTATACATTATTGCATATGATGGTCACTTTATTTGAAAATTGATAACTGTCATGATCTTCATGCATGACACTCGGACAGCTAGATGAATAGATTGTCGTAATAATCATCAAAATCGCGTTTTACCCCTAAACCTTTACCCCTAAAAACATTGTCCTTCTTTGCATCGCGCAGTCGGATGAAAAGAAACCTCCTGCAAAAGTAGGTTAGTTAAAACAAATTAGTATTGGAACCGCTCACCTTGGTCCTAGCGGCGCATATAAGTATGACGAAAGCGCCATCCTTGATACACATAGCGTTTATCGACGGTTCAATGATACGCTATATTTACAACACAGACTATTTGTGTCCAAGTTTATCTAGGCAAATTTATATTTATGCATTAACCTTGGGTGTTTTACGATTACTCGTATCTACTTCTAGAAGTAGTAATGTAATTTGGAAAATGCCGCTGATGATGTGGACATATTATGGCAAACTGATCCTCTGAATTTCAATACCGTTTGACGGGACTTTCAACCAAAAGTGGGTCACAACTTAAAAGTCTTTTACAGTACAGTGGCATTCAAAAGTACATGAACAATTTATGAATAAATTAATTCATAACATTCTGCCCATACCTACACTTTTGAACGCCCTTCAGTACCTTCATCTTTGAATTTCTTCGCGGAAGTATTTTGGTCGTCTCGCGATACTTCCTTCACGAAAAACTGTCTTAGTAGTCTTAGTACCTAATTTGGCATACCGGTGGAAATTGAGTTCAATGGCCGCAACGCAACTTGTAATTGGCAGTGTACGCACTCATGATTGACTTTAGAAGGATTTTCCCGGTATTTTAACGGCATAAGTTATGGACGTTTAACATACGAACGAGAAGTTACTAGTACAAGAGAGAAAAAAAGTCTATTTCCCTTTACCAGATTTATTGTTGTATATGTGGCGACCATTTTTTTTACTCATTACTACAAGAATATTATAAGGAGCACAATTTACTTGCAATGAGTAAAAAAATGTGACAAATAAAAATATCTTGTTGTCACACTTTTTTCTCCGTGTCTAAAGTATGCTTTGCGCATAGAGATGATACTCGCACAATAAACCAATGCATTGTTAATTACCTAGTCAACCATTAGCTGCGCTAATTTGAATTTTTTAAACGCTAAGGCGGTGAGGCGGCGATTGCACGCCGGCGTGCAAGGGGGATAGCACTATACACACGTGTAGCGTTATCTCACTCAGAAACCGAAGTGCGGTGCGAATCACATCCAGTGTGACATCCGCCTAATCACGAAACATTGACGACATGTAGGTATATGCGCTAGCGCATGGCGCGAGCGTCGTGTTCGGCCAGTCTGGACTCTACGAGTAGGTACAACGCGGAACAAAGGAAAATACTTGTATCACAGCGCATCGGATGACACCTACTAGTTTGGATTAGTAGTAAGATCAGAATATTTTTCTCTAAAACTGCCTTCATATAAGACATGCACGTGACAGTCGTTTAACTTAAGTAGATATACCTAGACACGTGTGTTCACTAACTAAGGCACAGTATCGGTAGTAACGTTTGCAAGTGGAACAGTTACGTAAACCAAAAACCCAAGTGACGTACCTTTCCAAAGCCTTATCTACATCTAAGTTCCGTGAAACAATAAGAAGCTCCCGATTGCGTAAACGTGGACCCGACGCAAATAAGTCATACGCGTCACCGCTTCGCAAAAGGATGCGAGTGACGACTCAGTGCGTCACGCGTTTTCCGATAAGGATCTATTTTCGACTAAATATATTTTCTGTGTATCATGGCTAGCGGGAAGATTCAATTAAGTTTCTTGAGAATGTTTAAAATATTTAATAGTCATCTTGGTATATTATATCCTCCTCCTCAGTGCCGACGATATACCTACTTAGGTTGATAAATACATACATAGGTAACTAAAATAAAAAAGAGGGTCACTACCATCTAAACAAGGAAACCTTAGAGATTATACCTATTACCGATTCAAGTTACTGTTTTATTACCAAACATCTTAGCCGGATCGTCGACCAGTAAAAAGCAATCCATTTTAAATGTCTTACAATCTATGACAACAGACCTCTTACCCGGATACAAGGAAAACATGCGCCAGTGCATAACTACGTCATCGTTTCGTAATCAGTCTACGTCAACTAAAACATATACAATGGACCTTACACATCCTTGTAATGTTAACTCTTTTTATGGGTTATTAGGTCCTAAACTGAATCACGTTAGGCGATCGTGGTAAGGCCTCAGAACTAAAAATTAAAAGAATATACATTATCATACAGACAGAGGAAAAATTTACGGAAATAATCGCTGCGATATTTTTAAAAAATGCGTCCCTCCCTCGAACTTTTAAACCGCAAGTTCAAGTTCATAATCTATAATGTCATCGAACATAAGTCAAAAAATTAAGCACTTTAGAACGGATTAATAGCGTTTATTAACACCATGACCCTACGTTTCGAGCCCTTTAAAGCACTCGTTTTCACAGGGTTAAGATGATGACTGAGAGAATGAGAGAACATAAGACAATATTACATGTCAAAAAAATAATTAGGTAGGTACACAAATTTATAGACAAGATAATAAGACACGCATTTTTCTGTTAAAAGTCGTCGTAAGAGCTGCGAAGATACTTTTTAGGGTTTTTATTGTTATGAGCATGGTATCTATGGAAACTCTTTTTAAGTTCGCCTATTGTGACGGACGATAAACTACGGAACCCTACAGTGAACATGGCCCGACATGCTCTTTGCCGATTTTTTACCATTTTGTATAAAGTAATTGGCGGCGGTTTATGCCAAGGAACTTTATTGTCTGGTGGATGTTATGAAAAGCATGTTAACACTTTAATGTGACCAGAATCCTGGAAATAAATGAACGATCGGCCCACGACATTGATATTGCGTCAATTGGTTATAAAGAAGAATGTCATCTTTATGTTGTTACTAAATGTTGTTATTTTATTGCTTTGTGGCGCTAAAAATAGCATTTATCTCTCTTGTATATGAATGGCGTTATTCATAAACGCAGATCAAACACAGTTTAGCTAAATTGTGTCGCCTAACTTCATACACGGGTAAATTCATTCGACCTTCTCAGCAAATCTCTACCTTATTATATTACCTTTTCTTAATACTAAGGCGCATAATTTGACAGATGGATATATATATCCGAGTTTGAAGTTACTCAATTATTGTTGTCCTTATATGTCAGGTTGACATTGGCGTTTGTCAGAAAGGGATAAAAAATAATTTAACTAAAACGTCTGTTAACTTTTCTTATTATGAATAAGGGGGGAATACTTTATATCAAGATACTCCATGTCCACATGTCAGATATACTTAAGTAAACGTCAGAAAATGTATGCAGTCCGTGAGCCGTGAGCTTCAAGCAGAACCTCCGGTTTTTAGAATCATATGTAATATGTACCTATACGATTTTAAGCTAACATGGTCATTTACACTATAATTAGTAATTACTATAACACTTGCACTTGCACTTGTAACAGTGCCGAAATATCGGGAGCTCAGAAAAACAAATATAGATACATGGTAAATATCTCGTTTTAAATAGTAATTATAGCATATGTACCTACTTCGGATATCAAACTCAAAAGCATTTATTAAAGTAGGCCAAAACTCAGCACTTTTCAACGTCGGTAACACCCGAAGGTAAAAGGAGAATGACGAAACCCGAGGGTTCTTCTAAAGGATGTCTCAAGACCGGGCCGGGCTGGGAAGATGAGTAAAATTATATTCGAGAATTTAATTTTATCTCCCAAATTATAACGTGACGTTTTCTTTATAAATTGACGCATCTAGCGTGAGTCATCCTTTAAGCTCACGGGCCGTAGGTAACCTATTTGAGGTAATTTTACTGACATCAGGTTTTTCCATAGTAAAACCAACAGTATACACGTGCCTGTTGGTCTGTTTTAGGGCTTCCAAATATCGGACCTTTCACGATACCGGTATTAATACCGGAATGGACGACTTCCATACCGAGATCCCGGGCTTTTCCGAAAAAAAGTGGAAACGAAGAAACTTTGAAAGTAAAATACAATTTTTTTTAAACTTTCATCTGAACAAGAACTTCTAAATCTCTTGCATAGACAAAATACAATAGAAGCCCTTTCTTGAATGAGAAAACTCACAATAAATTCTAAACGTTTGAGGAGAGCACTTAATAAATGATGATTATTTTGTAAATTTATTTGTTGGCTAAATGGCTACTAATTAGAACGTGTCTTCATCGAGGTAGTAATCATAAAACTGTCATTGTCATGCAAGTATTTGCATGTAGTCAAACTCGTATTTTTATCAAAGTTTTGGCAGTGTCAGCAGTACAGCACAGTACCTACGAGTACCGTTGCCGTGACAATATAACCATGTGATCTATTAGCTCTATTAGGTCTACTTGCACCACCCGGGGTTAGCCACATACACAGAGTTAAGTGTTTTTGTATGGAATTTGAAAGCTAAACTCCGGGTTAGCAGCGATCCCTGGGCGGTGCAAGTGGGCCTTAGTGTTTAGATAAATGAGAGCGTTCGTTGGAGCATTTCTCATGTTTCAAAAGCGCCCAACCACGTATGACATGTTGTTCTAAGTTGCAATGCAAGGTAGGTTGTAATCGAAAATTGATTGGATTGGTTCAATACATGAGTGGTTTAAACTACAGCATAGTTTGTAGCTTAAACAAACACAGTCAACATTATTCGTTGAGCACCGAGAACCTATTTGCTGTAGAAACAAAAGCTGTAGAAAAGTACAGGAATCACGATTCCTGTACTTCTACAGTCTGATACGTAAGAAATACGCGTGTGAATCTCCGTGGTGATGCCTAATGTTAATATTTCGATGGCTAATCTGTGTTATTTTTGCAGATTATCTTATAGCGGGATCCCGGTATTTTGAAATTAAATACCGGGATTAAAATCTGTCCTGAAAAAGCCTGCTTTCCATACCGGGATACCGGGATCCCGGTATGGAAAGCTCTTCACTGTTTAAAACATTGCATGCGTCTAGTAATGTGGTCATTTTATTATTATTATTGCCATTGTAAATGCAAATTATAAAGGAATTAAGCAAATAGATCGGCAAGTGTCTTTTTTCGTGAAGTTCATTAATATATAATTAATTTAACACGTAAACCATATTTGCCATATTTGCAAATATTTGCAATAATATATAATAATAAAATGTCCTAAAACTTTAATAAATACTCACGCTAATTTATTATTGGTTCTACAGTTTTATGTTCAATTAATTAAGTCCAAACTATTAAAAAGCCTTAAAAATTTGTTTAACAAATTAATTATATGTTTCTTCTAATACGGTTTTATGTTATTCTTGGAAAAAGGTGTCATCATCATAATAAGTCTATAAATATTTCCCCACATTAATGTTTAGAACAAACTCCGGAATCGGCTTACGACGTAGTGTCAGTCTATGCTAAGTTTCCTAGATTTTGATAGCAAATACTGTTAAGTAAACGTCATAATTTCATAGAAGTTTGACGTTTAAAATAACACTTTCAAGTCTGACAGTTCATTTGCTGAGAAAAGTTAACGTGGTTTGACTCTATGTCGATATGACACGTGCACGTGCACGTGAGCGTAGCTTCAGTATCTGACGTGCTCGAGTAAGCCCAAGTATTTACCTTTACAATATATATATATATATTACTTATACTTCCCCCCACCGAAGACAGTAGGTAGGGTAAACTCGCATTATTTGGTGATACCTACTTCTAATTCGGTGATACTATCTACACATAAAAAATACTTAAATACGTTGCAAAACGGTTGCAATCTTAAAATATTATTTCGATATTTGATTTTGAAAAAGTCGACCTTATTGCAACGTTTCAAAGTAATATACTTTGAAACATTACAATAAGGTCGACTTAAGTATAAGTATAAGTTTATTGCTGTACAGTCAACTACAAAGATATGAATACAGCCAACGTGCCAAAAATATGTGTACACGACCTTAATGTCCAGTTGAGGCAATTAAGTCCTGTATACATAATTTTGGCACTTTGGCTGTATTCATGTTGAATGTACGTCCGAAATGGACAAACTGTTGGGTTAAAATTTTATTTTATATTATGACATCTAAATGAATCACAGTTTTAACAATAAGTGTCATTTTATCTTATCTTATTTTATTAAAGTTATTAGCAAGCAAACCTCAGGCCTGAAAGGCCTTGAAAACGCTAGATGATGGTGATGATGCTCCTCGCCCCAGTTTATCAGCTGCGCTGCGCGTACGCATAAGCAAGTGAGCGGAAGTGACCTCGCCGGCGCGGAAGTCCCATCCACTTATGCAGGTCATGGACCCCGCGCGTAAGACCGTAGTAAAGGTACGCTGGTGACCTTTGGTCGGAAATCTTTATATTTTTATGTTTACGTGACTTTTTGATTTATATTTCACTGATGTGGAACCGGTGGCGATCCAAAAGTTGGTATACATTATTATTATATTATTTATATCTTCTTCATCATATTTGTATCCACCTTATAAATAAGTTCATGCACGTGTAAATACTTCTAATTATTTGAAAGTCACGTATATTAACTATGGAGACTGACAGATATTGGAGATGTTAAAAGCCGCTGAATGTGAATGAGCGATTCCATTTTGGGCATCAGACAAATATAAATTAATTTAAATAAACAAAATTTGGGAATAACTCACACAGATCGACCTAATCCCAAACTAAGCAAAGCTTGTACTATGGGTACTAGATGACGATGTACTATAGCGTTCAGAACTGCATGGTCAATTTATGAATGAATTCATTCATAAAGTACCCATGCCATTCTGAACGCGTGTGTACATACTTACTTATACATAAATACATACTCAAGAACAAAATATTCGTTTCTCCAGCTTCGTATGTACTGTATGTCCGTCTCGCTCCTGCCAGAGTCATAGTGAGTTGCAATCGAATGTAACTCATACTTAGTACGCACACTAAACTGAGTCGCTTCCATACAACTGAGCCTATACTGAACCTAAACTAAATCGCGTTAAGACGTCATGGTGAGGCCCCATATGTATGGTACTAAGTCGTATTAAGTGTCAAGGTCGTTACTAATAACTAAACAATATGTGATTTCGCTTCAAATTGGCCTACCGCTATTATCACTGTGTGCTAAATCTATTATGAAAAAATGTAGCCGTAACTTATTACAAAACTCCCGATTCATTGACAACTGCAGTAAAACTTGTTACGAGTAATCCTTCGAAAAAATATGACCATGAAAAAAAAACAGTAATAATTAATAGTTTCATCAGGTTCTACTGAAGCTATTTCCGAATTTTCACCAAGTCAACAAAAGTCCCTGGAACCTGTTACACGCGTGGGCGTGGCAAGCATTATCTTTAACGTCTTGTTTGCGTAAATAACAACAGTGATTATTGTCGTTCTATTTCCCTAAGTGTTCGCCATTGAATTTCAATGAAACTGGTTAAAGCAACCAATAACCCCGTTTCCATACTTTCACAGCGTTTTGTGAATCTCGGTGGACTGCCTCCCGTAGATTAAGCATTACGAAGAAAAAAAATCAGGTGATTTTATACTTGACCCGTGCTACTTTTGCACAATAAAAACGGCAATGGGGTGGTAAATATGTACAAGGCATGTATATTGTATGTGTAACATACTCGTGATCCGTTTCGACCTGAATATGAATTTGTGGGCTCTTATATTACAGGGTGGCCCAAAAATACGTTGACATAACATAGTAAAACGTCGAAATTAATCAAAATAATGTAGTTATCGAAAATATATTTATATTCATAAGGGTAAACCTTGGAAATTTCTTCATCCACCGTTGATATTTCGGCTCGGCTCGTCTCTTTTTCGCCAGACACGCAATGTCGATCAATAGTGTAAACACATTTTTGCTAGATTCATAGGCATGTAAATGAAGCTGTTTCCCTTTACTTCGACCTCAACTGCACCAGCCCCATGGCTCCCCTGAACAAGCATAGATCTATATGCCTCCCTTTCTGTTCACGTGGAGAAAAAGGGAGGCATACCCTTCGCCTTCGAGCAGGCTCCACATTCGTGCACACATATCATATAGACTAAGAGCGAACCCAAGAAAATGGTTAACGTTTTGGGGAGCATCGTAACCTGTGTTCACTTGCTATGCTATTTTTTTGTTAGATCCAAGCAAACGCGCAGTGCAGGTGTATTCATTGGCAACAGGTAGTTTTCTGCTAGTCGGGTTATCGCTGCGACTGAGACCACGTTCTAACAAGTTTGTTAAGGGCAGATTACACTTGGCTGAATTTTGGTTTCTAAATGATTTAGAAACCTAAATCATTTAGAGTAAAGTATAATCGCGTTTAGCCAGTAGGGATCCTAATAAGTAACCTAATTAGAAAAAATAATGGTTTCTGTCAAGCTGAATGACTTCGCATCCTAGCTAGGGTAGGTGTAATAATCTTTAGTGCAGTCAGTCGCCACGCACACCTGACGACCGGCGGACGTATCTCAACGTGTCTTGTGTATTTTGAATTGCAGGTGTCATCAAATTTAGAAATTCGTCAAATGATTTCGTATCCATTCTTAAATAACGTCTAAAATCTTCAGGTTCTAAAACGTGCGTTATATTTATGGTCGACAATATTTTTCCAGCAATCAATATTCTATGGCCCAAGCCCTTTTTTATTTTTTTTCTATTTCCATGGATGCTTTGGCCAAGGTTACTCCAAGGTCAAATCTTTTGATTTTTAGATGGCGGCGGCGGCTGGAGGCATTGCACCCGAGACGTTTGTCACTGACACAAGTAAAATGGTGTCTGATTCAGTGCCATAATTTAGAATAGTGTAATCAGGAGCGTCCTTTCTATCCCCTCTCTTGCAGTTTAATTAGGATTCCTAAATTAAGCCAAGTGTAATCTGCGCTTAAGTGCGAAATTGACGCATAGCGTGATAGCCGACAGAATGGCAACCATAATACTCGTAGAGTCCGATTATTTATTTATTATTTATTTATTTAATTATTAAGTACAGGGATACACCTTAAAACTAAACATAGTCCCACAAAACTCAAGAAAACTGAGTTTGTCTGTGGAATCAGGAGTTTACATTACATATTTAAATATATGTATATTCTATGTTATAAATTGTTTATTTATTTATTATTGTAGTGTTTTTTTAAAAGTCTTTTGTATTTGTTTAGATTATTTTCTGAACGGATATCTTCAGGCAAACTATTCAATAGGTACGGTAGGCGTTTCTTTAGGGTTCTATCACCGTAGTAGTTGTTAATCCTAGGAACGAATAGTTTGCCTTGTGTCACAGACTTTGTGTTATAAGCGTGGCTAACAGGTGCCAGCAAGGGATTTGTTGAGTTAAGCTCTGGACGGCTATGGTTATTTATTGCAAGTAAATATTTATGTTTTAAACTAACCGGTAAGATTTTACAAATATTAAAAAGAAGTCTGTAGTTACCTTTACATTTAAATTATGCTAAGCTTCCTAGATTTTGATAGCACAGATTGTGAAAGTGTTAAGTAAACGTAATAATTTCATAGAAGTTTGACGTTAAAATAACACTAAAGTTTGACGGTTCATTTGTTTGAGTCTTGCCCTTCTGACATGATTCGTCTAATGTGTGGGTATTCTGTGCTCGTCGGACATGTCGAGTGCTCCAGTTCTAGGAATTGTTTAGCTAGTGGCCAGTGAAAGAATTAAAGCCCTTTGTTCATGTAATGCATAGTGTGAGCTGCATAGAAACAACGTGTTTTTATTTGTATTCAGGCGATGTTGGTGCATTTACGTATGGAGTCAAAAAAAAACACATACAGAAGACATTTGATTATATATACCACATACATATTGGGACTGAATTATTCTGATATCATTTCAATTTCAAACGTCCTAAAGAGTTTCAAGGAAGTCACGTAACAGAAAAGCTAGTTTTATTGTCTATTGTGGGTACATTTACTAGCACGCTATTAAGTTTATTACGGAATATCAAAGCAAATATTACCTACTGTCGCAATCGATTATGGACTTCCGCAAAATAGCGCCTAATTTCGTAAATTACCAGGATAAGGGCATTTTCAGAAAAAAGTGCACCCTTTTAATGAAAATGGGACCTCAATTTTCCATACAAAAATTTTTTGTCAGTTTTGTAACGGCCCATACGAAATGTATGAAACAATGCGTTACAGAGCTGACCAAAAAAAACGGGACACTCTTTTTCTGTTTTTAAATCAATAGTACTCGTGATTCTCGTTACAAAAAACCCAAAACTTACTTTATACTTTCAAAAAAAAAACGAAAATGGTACCCTATTTTTGAAAATGCCCATAAACAACAATGTGAATATTTCCTTTTCCTTCATGACCTCGGGCGGGACTCGAATCCGCGGCTCTGGGATACACGCCCATCACTCAGCCAACTGAGCTACCGAGATCACATAGGATATGGTGGAGAAATTCGGGGGCACGGATCGCGTGTTCGAGACCTGCCCGAGGTAATGTATTTTCCACTTTTCCTTCCTTTCTAAGAAATTAGGAATCATTCGCAGACGTTTATGCTTAAAAATATTAACGTGAATATTAGTAATAAGATGTATAGTAGATTAAGAATAATCTTGAATACTCGTACAGTTTGTGCCTGTGAACATTGAGGCCATGTCCCTCGCAAACACGGCAATAAGGTCGCGCGGCGGCGCGGCGCCGACCCTGCCTAGCTACTATACTATATTCATGCTATTCTATTATAAGTAACTATACTACAGACTTATCTCGACTTACTGTGCGGAATTATTCTATTTTAATTTAAGTTATTAAAAATTATATTCAGGTTAAAATATACATTGTTATTTTGATTCAAGTAAAATAATTTGCATAGGTACCATTACCAAATAAAGTGTGATAGCGCGTCGTTATGGTGTCCTCCCAGAAGATGAACCCTTCTTCTCAGATTTTTATTAACCTGAATTTGTATTAGCATGCATGTGCGTTTAGACGGCAAAATGAACTGTTGAACGTACATTGAAAATACTATTTAGTTTGCATGAAAAAGTAAAAACCCACAAAGTACATAATTTTTAAAAGCTGTTGTACAAAAGTCGGTAGGGTTGAGGAGACCTACGATTAAAATTATTGCTCCTATTACAGGCAACACCCGGTCTATTACCTATATTTTTTTTAATTATGAATACTAACTAATGCTTCGCCGTGAACGTGAACTCGCGGCCCCTTATATATCTGCAACCCCTTGACCGATCTAGCTCAAATTCAGATTTAAAAATTTCACGACGGTCCTATGGTACTCGAGTTATCGTCGAACAAACATACAAATTGTATATATACAAACATATACAAACGCCATGTTGTTACAGTAAACTCGGAAAAGTTCGCTCGCTTTTTCAACAAAACTCCATTACAATTTTGCCGCCAAACACGATGCGCGATCGCCTCACATTCAACTCGTTCGAAAATCACCAGTGTGCAGTGTGATTAGAGCATACTCGTAAAGCCTGGTTATCATTCCAAAATATTTACATACATCTTCTGTACATAGTAGTAGGTATTACGTATTTACTAAAACGGGGCTTAATCGTGTATAGATTTTGAAAACAAACCTCCGACGTTTCAAGAGCGACGTTGCCCCCGTGGTCCCGGAGAAAGACGGGCTGAGGTTGACATCAACATCTTCTAGCTGCGCGGGTTTTACGAACTACCCGCACTTGGTCTTGATTATAAACTTGAACATTTTGCGCACTAGGGATGTGACTCTGTCGACACACTACACTCACGATGTCCGATTTTTGAGCCGGTGATATTCGATTACGCTTACATTTATCAATGACCGGATTCCAAGTAGACGAGATTCTAAAACCGTCATCCCGATTGAAATTGGGGTATTTCTTGATTTCAATGGCTTCCCGTACTTTTCTACTATGGAAACGACGATCCGTTGAAAGGATTTTAGGGTTATGCAACTCAATCCAGTGGTTTGGTCCAGACTCTAACAAATGTTCGGCAACCGCAGACTTGTTTACCTGGCGATTTTTGACAGCTGCGATATGTTCCTTCACTCTTTCCGCCATGGTACGCTTCGTTTGGCCGATGTAGGAACTACCACAACTGCAATCAATCTTATAAACACCAGGTGATTGGTACGGGATAACATCTTTCGGCGATCTTAGTTTGCCCGAAATCTTGGATAAAGGGGTAAACACAGTTTTTATGGAACCGGCTCAAAAATCGGACATCGTGAGTGTAGTGTGTCGACAGAGTCACATCCCTAGTGCGCAAAATGTTCAAGTTTATAATCAAGACCAAGTGCGGGTAGTTCGTAAAACCCGCGCAGCTAGAAGATGTTGATGTCAACCTCAGCCAGTCTTTCTCCGGGACCACGGGGGCAACGTCGCTCTTGAAACGTCGGAGGTTTGTTTTCAAAATCTATACACGATTAAGCCCCGTTTTAGTAAATACATAATGTGTGAAAATCGTGGAAGTTTAAATAAGTGTATAGTAGTAGGTAATTGATTGGAATATATTATTATGTCCGGGAACAAATCAATTAACTACTAAAACCTATTTTATGACACGTATTATTTATATCATATTTATTTTATTTCCTTACCTTAACAAGCTAGAAATTGTCAACCATACCTAATATGTTTGTAAAAGGGACGTTAGACACGTATGCAAACTTACTCGTAAAAGTACAATATTAATTCTACAACTAAAAAGGTAAATGTTGTCATTTGTCTGGTTTAAGAATGAAATATAATAACGTAAAAATAATTAAGGACTGTCTTTGATATATTTGGATTAGGCCTTAATTTGAGACATTCCAACCAATTCAATTTTAAGATTAGGTTTTTGTATTTGACTGCGTTAAATTCTTAGCGAGCTTTTGTTTTTTTGTTTAAAATAATGGATGCCAATTTTCGCTGGAGCAAAGATATTCTTTTTCAGAAAGGCTTTTAAGAAAATCGAGTGAAGGGATCAAAAGAAAATTCGTTACTTAGTAGTTTACGAAGAAGAGAATCGAATTAATGTAAAAGTAAGTAATGCGCGCATAATACAATCGAGAGCAAAAGTTCCGGGTCACTAGGATGTACTTGGATATAATCTTGAATACGAATACAGCTAGCACATTAAAATAAACTAATCCTTATAGAATTTAATGGTCCTTAATTACGTGTAAAAAAAATTATAGGGTTGTTTTACAATTAAGAATTTCTAAGTTTCGCAACTGTATTTGCTTTTGTATCTGTCCTGTAAACAAGTTTTATTTATTTAATTTTCAGTTTGCAAGCAAATGGATGCTGTTTTTACTTTATCGTTTTAAACAAATTAAATAAAGTAGGTATCAGTAGTGCATGTAATCGAACAAGCAAGCGAAGCGAGTAAGTTCTCACAATTTACTTGGACACTCCGTCGTTTGTGTGTGTATATTTGTATATATATAATGTTTGAATGTAAGTATGTTTGTATGTAGGTATGTTTATATGTTCGTTCGACGATAACCCGAGTATCGCTGATCGGATAATCGTGAAATTTGGCAGGTGGTTACATGAGATAAATATATATTTTTAATTTCAAGGTTCGGAAGGTCAAGGGAAGGTCAAGGGGTTGCCAAGATATAGGGATCACAAGTTCACGTTCGGGTCGATGCACTATAGTGTATTTTATTTGAGTAATATTAAGCTATATTTACCGTGTTTTTTTTTCCGTTAACTTTAAGGGAACATTTTTCAGTTTAACTCGAGTTAATTTCTCCAAGAAACTAGTGTCCTAACTCTTACGGTTTTTGAGATATTTAAAAAATAAATTTATTAGCTGCTCCAGTGAAACAGGTTCTTCATATCTCCTAATGTAATTAACTTTTTTAAATTTAGTCAGTAAAGAGTTTTGCATTGACAACTGTTCACTGCAAGGAGGTTGCTGAGCTGAGTAAGTTTGACGTTAAATAAATAAATAAATAAATAAATATTACAGGACATTCTTACACAAATTGACTAAGTCCCGCAGTAAGCTCAAGAAGGCTTGTGTTACGGGTACTCAGGCAACGATATATATAATATACAAATACATAAATACATAGAAAACATCCATGACTCAGGAACAAATATCTGTGTTCATCACACAAATAAATGCCCTTACCGGGATTCGAACCCAGGACCATCGGCATAGCAGGCAGGGTCACTACCAACTAAGCCAACCGGTCGGTCAAACGTTACCTACATTTCTTTTATTGTGTCACATAAATGTCATAATAATAAATATTGTCAAATATAAACACCATTGTTCCGTGATGGGAAAGACATACAAATATTGTCTTAGAAAATGCTGCGCTTTAATTATCCTTCCGGAGCGATTACTGTTATCAATTTCGTGCACGGTTTCTGCAACGGCAATGCTTCTTATGCGGCAAGAGAGTACAGACGCCGATACCCCAATCGACGAACTCCTGACTGACACTTTCACGTTTATGAGCGAGGCATGTAACGTCGATGATATTCGTTTTCAGCTTTTTATTACTAAGATACTTTTTGCAATAGTATTTGAACTATTATTGTTATCGTTGCAGCTACATACAGTTTAAGCTTCTTCGCACGAGGAAATTACTTTATTTCGCACTTGTGCGAAGCATTCTGGAGTACTGTTCTCAGGTGTGGTCACCATTTATGAAGTCCATAAAAAAAACTTGAAACAATACAAAAACGCTTTCTTGTCCACTTAGGGTTTGTTTCGTGCAATTGTCGTAAACTACGATCATATCACAAGAGGTTGAAATATTTCAAGGTTATAACATTAAATAGCAGGAGAAAAATGCTTGATCTAATATTTCTATTCAAACTCATAAATTGTAACGGAATAGATTGTCCGGAATTACTAGAGAAGGTTAACATTGCCATCCCATCAAGATTACCGCGCCCTGGCGTCTATAAACTGCTCAAGCATCGTTTTAGAAAGACAAACTTGGGGCGCAACTCTTCGCTCTCCAGATTTTTCCAGCTGTACAACCACCTCCCGTTGTCCTTGGAAGCACATTTGCTAAGTGACAGTCTGCCAAATTTCAAAAGAAAGGTCATTTTTCAAAGGAAAGTCATTTCAGCTCCCAGGACGGCGTGGGTCGGTAATGCCCACCACTACTTCTATTTTATTTTATTTTACTTCTTCTTTTGTACGAGTTGGATTGCATGTTTTTCATTTGATACGAAACTTTATGAGTTTACTTACTATTTACGAAAATCCTTATTTATTCAAAGAAAATTCATTTCAACGTCGATTTTATTTAAACGTATGGGCGGGTATAACAGGGCTATACAAGCACGGCCGGGTTTTTCTGCCCCGTCTGAACGGAGAAATTTACCTGGATTTTCTGACGACCGCCCTCAATCACTTACTTGAAGACGTTCTCTTTGCAGTTAGTACGTCAAATGTATTACCAGCACGATGGTGCTTCTGCACACTTCCTGATAAACGTCAGAATGTCTGAGATCTGTCCAGAGAAATATGGACAATATTTACGGGCTGCATTGGATCGGACGTGGAGGCCCAGTCCAGTGGCCAGCCATATCACCCGATTTAACTCCACTGGACTTTTTTGTGTGGAAACAACAACAACAGGTACTAAAATCAGACGTTTTGGCCGTCATTGCAACCACCGACAGTTGGTGCAACCGGCCTGATTTGAAAACGCTTGAGTATCATCACTCGTACCTAATTACAACCTTGTCATTTTGAATGTTGGGTTAAGTTTGCTTACTGCCATTACATTTCCATTTGAAGTTTACTGTAACAAAGCTTTAAAGTGCTTTACATTGAGATAGCTGTTTATTGGTAAACCTTATGTCGTTGCAGTAACGTACACAAATAAATAGTTTTAAGGTTTATGATGGTAGCTAGCAATTATTTTATTGAGTGTAGAGTTAAAAGTCGAGTAGAGCTGTACAGAAAATCAAACATCCAATTAAAAAATAAATAAATATCAGATTAAAAGATGAATACTCTAGATAAGTTTAATAAAATAAAAATCAGTTGGGATGTCTGAGGTTTTGAGTGATACTGGAAACAGGGTGTATTGTATTATAATATTTTTAAATAATGGCAAAATTGTTTATTTGCCAATTCAAAACAAAGCGGAAATCTGAGCTGAGAAATATTAACGTTGTTATAAAATTTCATCTCCAATAATACGTCATGCTACAATGACAACTACATTTACACGCCAGTTTTAAAGATGAAACTGTTTTTCATAAATACTGTCTAATAAAATTAAAATTTAAAACACATCTGCCGACAAACGATCATGAATACACGTACGCACACCACACAGCCGTCTAAATAAAGATGCAGCAAATTAGCAAGTATCAAGAAAAACTGTGCTGTGTAAAAGATAGGGTGTAAGAACGTACGGAACTGGTACATTGTTAGTGCATTTTGAGTTTGAAGAGTTGAGCGCTCGGGGTGACATCAAAACAGGCGGGCAGGTAAATATTTATTACGAGCGTACTTGACGACGTGCCAAGAATTGTCGGACTTCGATCGAGTGAAAAATCTGCGTCTTGTTTGTTCTGATAAAAAATAGGACGTGATTTGTACGACTTATTTGACATTTTGTTGCTATGACAAATTGGTTCAGATTAACTACCTACCTATATTAGGTATACGGAAACGAAGATCGATGACGGCTAATTTAATTATTCTATTGTTTTCGGTCAAAGTTATGCTAAATAATAAATAGCGCTTTAATGAAAAAGTGATTCATATACTTAATAGAGTACAATACACACAAATTTAGATTCATAACATAACAAATATCCTCAATATCCTTATCCATTGATTTTCAAAACTTTCCTAATCCTTAATTTCTAATCAAAACACGACTCATATACGTATTGGACGAGAAGTATTCTAAACACCAGTAAAACCAATGTGTATTTAAATTAGTGGGTTAACAGAAGAACAATTAGCGATGCGCCGCCGGAGTGGTAAGAAAGCGACAATGCATTAACTCGCAGTACTGTGCCGTTTGTAGGGAAAACCGTCACACGAGTTTTGCTCAATTAAAGTGAACGCCATGGATGTAGAGACGATGGAAATAACGACTTGCGCTAGAACTGAAGTAGATAGGTATTGTCGTATAGATACTCGAGTCTCTACAATCAGTTGTTGTATTTCGAAGGATAAATTTTGGCACGTTATCCACAGTTGCATCTCGCTGCCTGCCGCAAGTGCGAGCAGGATGCACTAACAGTGCGTTGACGTAGACGCTAGCGACTATAGATTTCTGCAGTAGATTTCAAACTCGTGGTATACACATATATACCAAACAAACCAGCAAGTACATTGTTCTTTTAAGAAATTTGTAAGTGTTTTATACATCCAACTAAAAACTGTCGTTTAATATGATAGAGCAGAAGGCTTTTACCTACGAAATTTCTCACAATGCCAGGGGTCTCAGAGAACTTCCAATTCTTTAGTCGACAACGTGAAATGAAATTTACATGGGGTATGGAAATTATTAATAAAACTTTTCGTTGGCACGTGTTCCGCTACATTTTTACTCTTCAATTAGCTTTATCGATAAAAAGTAGTTATTTTCACAGCAGAAAATTTTCAGTGCACGAGGCATGAAACTGTTCAAGAATTACCCAAATAAAAATTAGAGAAATGAGTAAATATTCAACAAATAGAAATAAGGAATAATATTGAAGCACATAATTTAAATAAGTAATTAAATTTAATGTAAATGCCATGGTCATATTTATTAAAATTATATCAGCGGAATATAAATTATAAACTCGAAAAATCTAATATATTGCCATTCTTACCGACCATTGACACTAATTTCAAAAATGCCATCGTATACGTTTCTATCATCACTATCATCAGTTACAGGTAGTATTAAAGCCTACCGAGTAAATGACCCAGTGATATAAAATGAACCAGTGATGACAAGTTAGCAATACCTACTAAGTTCGCAGAATTATAACTCCCAAGATAAGATGTACCATCTAGATTAACGCAAGATCATTTCTACGGCGTAAAGACAAGACAGTAAGAAAGTGGACTTTCACTTGACCAGCTCATGCCAGCTCCTTAGTCTATCACACCTCATTTAAGCCTAAGGGCCCGCTTTATGGTTTATTTATGGTGTTATTAACAATTAGCTATTAGCATTTTAATGTTTGAGACGAAGTGAGAATGCTGCATACCGCTAGAAGCTAAGAATTTGCAATTCGAAATATATGCTTCTCACAGAGGTTGCGGTTAAGATCGATTAATTTTATTGTGTTCTAACCGCAGTAAAATTTCCGTATTAGGGTCAAACTCAAAACGGGTCGAAAATTACAAGAAATAAAAAAGTTTGTTTTTGCTTCAAAATCAACTTTTATTTATTTACTAAGTAAATGAACGTCAATATTAACCTGAAAAACTAGATCGTTTTTGGGTATATAAAAAAATATACCACTTATTTGAAATAATAAGATCACAGAAGTGACTGTTATTCCACAGTAAAGAACAAAATCGGTCTTATAACAAAAATACTCTTATTTTCATAATTATTCGTGATTGATTTATGCAATCTAATAAATGCTATCAACATAGACAACAACGTTAAAGCAATTAAAGGCGTGAATATTCTAAAACGTAATGAGCAGTGGAAAAACTCGTGTTTCTCCACAGAAAATAAAAATTAGTCAAAAATATTTTCATCACTTGATTCACCATTATTAAACAATGATGATAATTTTTTAAATTTCTTTGGCGGTGTATCTGACTCATCAGAGAATATATTCTCAAAGTTACGCCTATTTCTAGGAGTAAGTTGTAGATTTATAAGTGTAGGAGGATCTGGTGTAGGCGTTCCGGGTCCAGTAACCGTTGAAGCGTCCGGCACCAAATCACTAAAAGCTGGACTTGGAGGCGTTGTGATTGAAGCAGATGGAGAACCAGGTGAAACTAAACGGCCAGCAATGGGAAGTTCAAAAGCTACAGAAGAGGCTGGGCTGGAAATAGCTGACCTGTTCGAGGCGAGCCTGGGTGGTGTTTGGCGCGATGCAGGTGAGTTTAAGAGAGCTGATCTGGGAGCAACAGGGCTGGAAGCATTAGGTCTAGTTAAAACTCCACCAGTCGTGTCTTGGCTGGAAGCGGCGGAGCTCCGAGAAACTGAGCGAGAAGAAGCTGGGATGGATGCCGCGGGGTTCGCAGAAGGTGATTCAAAAGATACTGGGAGGAAATCCGCTGAGCTGAGAGGAGTTGACGTGCTAATACGCGACTCATTCCCTCGTTCAGTTCTTCCTGGTCGAATACCTTGTGGAGAATCTGGTAATATTATTTGTCCTATCTCGTAATGAGGGCATTTATCATACGCTGCACAAGTTATGCAACTCGGCCTCCTTGCGTGGAGTGTATTTGGGTTTGCATTACTCCACGCTAATTGGTGTGCTTGAAAAAGGGTTAAATAAAAAAATCAACCTCTACGGCCGTGAATTTTTGAGTAGTCCACCGAAAAGACGTGTAATATCGTTTTGCGTAAAACCCATTCGCTAAACATCTAGATTTTATTTAAATTGGTAGCTTTTGTTAGAAGTTAAGTAACATATTATTAATACCCTAGAGCGTAGCAAGTTAAAAAAGAACAAAAGAGTAATAAAACACATGAATAACGTAAAAAAGAAATCTTCTGTGGACATAGGTATTTTAAGTGGACATATTCCACATGAAATACGTATGTCCACAAGAGTGATTATTAATAGCAAACCACAGAAAATACGTCCACATAATGGTTATTTTTTGAAAAAGTGAGTTGCATGGCGTTTAATTTTTAGGTTAGGCATTAGATCTTTCGGTTATGCAAAATAGCCTATCCACGGAAAACCAGGGGCACATTTATATATTTGTAAAGTTCGTACTTATCAATGTACACAGTGAACAGGAAAGTTGCACTGATCTCTGACAAAAAAACTCAAAATTCAATAAAAACTTTCCGAGCAATTATCACGCAACAACGTAAGGCGTATTCAAAATGGCGATTGGAAACGGATCGGTGTTGCTAGTTAAATATTCCGCCACTTATAATAGTTTTTAGTAACTTCAAATCTTAGGCGGGTTTTGAATGGCCACAGAAAAGTTGTTTTACTATATAACCACCTGTTTATACCCGCTTGTGTAAAAAGTGTTGCATATTTTGGAATTAATTACGCAAAAAACAGTTCTTGATCGTTTGTGACATGGTTACATAAGAAGTTCTTAGGAATTTTGCAGAAAATATAGAAACCAAAGCCTGTCAAACAACTGAACCTAGATTCTGAACAGTCCACATAAGGGAGTTTTATTAAGTATTATATTTTTTTTCTCTGTTATTATAAATACTTGCTTAAATCTGAGCAAAGGTACTTAAAATAGAAATATATACCCTGCAAAAAAAAATATAAACAGAACATGGTCCTTTATTTTCCCTGTCTTTTTTTATCCGAACATACTTTTGAGTTTGACCCATTAATAAGGAAACATTGGCCAACGTTCGCTACCTAGCATTAAACATATTATGTAAAATTGTTGAATGTTGATTACTTATTCTCATGCACATCAATGGCAGCGCTCAGCGCGTCATGACATGCTGAAACATTTTGGGATACCATTGCAGTTTAATATCGTGGGTATAATAATCCACAAATCTGCTATTTATTATTGCTAATATAAAACATCTTCAGCGCTATCAAAACCGACGGAAGATTATCATTAATAGGATAAAGGTTAAAGACAATTATAGCCTTAGTATAATATGGGTCGGAATGATCGCGTTAGAGTAGGAAGAAGGGCGAATGAATTAAGAGCAATAAAGCAGCAACGCGGCGTGAGGGGCACAATACGGGCACGTATGACGAGTATCCAATCATTAACGCGGTCTAGCCGACTCTTAGAGACAATTAAGGAGCAATATAGACAAAAACCGATCAGGGAAATAAATAGGTTGCAATCGTTTGTAGAAACCGTTACGGAGACGCTAAGCAAAAAATAAAAATATACAAAATCATAATGTCCATATGGACTTTATGATTTTGTATATTTTAACTATAACCTTTATTTAAGTATTTTGGTTCGCAGGTAGGATATTTTAAAATATGATTATAAAAGTAAGATACAAAAACATTACAAAATACATATAAACACATTATAAAAAACCTAACCTAGAGTGCAGCCGGCAACGGGGCAGGGCCCAGGCTGCCGGTGGGTAGCGCCGCAGAGAGAGAAACCGTCGGACTATGTGCGCCGTGATCAGGATTACCGCCTTCTGCATCTGACCCTTGATCCAACCACAACTTCGTAACTAGAGCTTCTCGAGATGTTGGTCGAGACTCTTCGCTACCCGAAACAACTATAAATACCATGATCGCCGAATCAACCTCCCATATGGCGGTTATCTCGTACTTGCTGGACTTGTCCTTCTCGGCCTTCACAAGGTTCTCGTCATCGGGGATAGTGATGTCGACGAGCATGGCCCGGCGCTGCAAAAGATTTATCACAACGATATCAGGCCTGTTGGCTGGGTTACGCTCATCTGGCAGAATATATATTGGCAGAAACACACTTCGCATAACACGTATCGCTGCAAAACCTTTAGCAAAAAATACCTTTGTAGAAATATATACTTGCCATAATATTAATTTGGCAGAATGCAGAAAATTATTTTAAATCAAATGCGAACGATAATGTATGGAAAGTTAATTACCGCCCAAAAAATTGGTTTACTGGTGCCCTGGTGGTGCTTAACTGATTTTAACCATTTAAAACAAGGTAACTTCTCATTTCATTTCTGGCGTTTTACGTCGTATATTTTAGTACCAACCTATGGTATAAATAGGTAAGTGGAGTGTGAATACTTAATTGGTAAACTAGAAATCATGGTTTTAAAGGCGTAAAAGTGTAACACTTCCTTAAACGTCTTTTGTCCGACGTTATCAGTATATTTATTCAGAAACGGTTATTTGAAATGTTATGTTGATACATTTTCACTTTTCATTTAGCGTTTTATATAAACGCCATGGCTACGGCCTCTTATAATAACATGGATAAAAAGAAAATAATCTTGGTATCACGGACTCGCGCTGATTAAGATGCTATAAATATTTCGTCAATTTATACAGTCTGGTATTTCTTATATTCATTCATAAAATTTTTACTTGAATCAGTTACGCGTTAGTAGGTACTATAATTGCACAAACGATACTCATAAAAAATCCACATGCCTAGGAAATAAAGAATTGTCCTGGTACTTCGTATCAATTGATACATTTAATAAATCATCAACTTTTTAGCTCCTAGCTGTATTATATACCTGCAGCAAAAATAACTCAGTTAGAACAAAATATATTTTTATCGGTAATCATAATCATATTAATCCATTCTGCTGTACCGTGTGCCCTTTCCAGCATCCGAACGCAACCCATTCTGCATATTAACTCTCAATATGAACCATTATTCGTTCTCCCAATATTCGTCCATCAAAAGTGGCAAACGGGCGTCGAATATTGAGTGCCGCGCTATTCTTAGCGAAATTGTGCGATGTGAAACGTCAAATCCTACATGCAGACATTTCTTGACCCGAATATTCCGTTCAATCCGTCTGAGCTATAAATATATTGATCCACTATTTACAATGAGGTAAAATGTAGCGAATGTATAAGTAATATCCAATCACGAGCTCAACTAGATCATGTTTTATTCTGAAACTAACGGAACTGCCAAATATCGAAAATTTATAAAGATACGCAGCTCTTTAAATACGCAAAATAGCAATTATTGTTCTTCTGTTTAAAAAATCTGTTATGCGTCCATGTCACTAATATTTACCATAACTTTTGAATGGCTTCTTAATTTTGCTGACATTCCAAATTCCGCTTATGTGTGCCAATTTAAACTCATCCTAGTATTTATAATTGAATAATATATAAGGTGACCCGCTTTCACCAAAATTTTTCACCTCTTGCCTGCGGGAAATATTCCAAAAGCTGACAGCCAAGGGGGAAACGATGAGTATCGTCATCGGCGGCAAAGTCTTGTTCGCCCACATTGCACCCCATCTCGAGCAAATGCTACAAGATCTCAGCACCGCAAGTTTTGAAGTCGGGCTCACAATGAGCAGAGCCAAAACCCAGTCGATGACCAATAGCATGAAACCTAGCGTCAAAGTGGATGGGCACGATATACAATACGTCAACGAGTATACCTATCTGGGTCAGTTAGCATCCTTCAACAACAGGCAGTCTAAAGAAATCGATCGACGGATCGAAAATGCCTGAAAGAGCTTTTGGTCTATGAAAGCGCTAATGAAGGGCAACCTTCCACTGACTCTAAAGCGCAAACTCGTTGATATGTAAATTCTGCCTATCCTCACCTACGGCGCCCAAACGTGGTCATTGACGGAGGCACAAAAGTCCCGACTCAAAATTTGCCTGCGGGCCATGGAGCGCAGCATTTTTTTTTTATACTACGACGGTGACAAACAAGCATACGGCCCGCCTGATGGTAAGCGGTCACCTAGCCTGCAACTCCAGGGGTGTTACATGCGCGTTGCCGACCCTTAAACTTAACACCCATATTAGGAGTACGTAGAACTGATCGCATCAGAAATGCCGAACTGCGCTCCAGAACCGGTGTCCCAGATGTGGGTGTCAGGGCCGCTAAGCTCAAGTGGGATTGGGCTGGATACCTCTTCTGCATGCACCCGGAGCGATGGACCAAAATTGGCTAACAATTGGACCCTGGAGGGCGTACGGACACGGAGCAGGGGCAGACCATGGAGATAGCGGGATGGCCTGGATTAATTTTGTAGCGATTGGCGGGAGCATGCACTAAGTGACGAGTGGCTGTCGAATATTATATCTCCTTCATTTTATAATTTGTAGTAAAGGTACTTAATACATGCAATAAATAATTAATTATTCACATTATTATAATAAAAATCCATGACAGTTGACACTCCATGACATGCCAAAGATAATAAAATGAAAATGATTTTTCTGTCCAAGCAGTAAGTGTCAGTGTTATTTGTCTGAGCTCGTAACAAAGAGAAATACGTAATCAATTATTATTTAATGGCCGAGCCCACAAACAGTTCCGTCCTCGTAACGGTTTTCCTGTACTTATATTACATTGAATGGCAAACTATAATTAGACGAAATGCCTGCCCGTGTAGTGCTTCCCTGTATTATGCGTTAGTTTCGTACGTTATAGAAATACTTATATCGGCGACTGACACTTTTTTTTTTCAGCAAGAAGTCAGTTTATTATAATTATATGCCCCACTGAGATTTCATCGGGTAATTGCAGTCTCCAAAAAAGGAGACCTAGTCGTAGGCATCGACACTATCGACAGGCTTATCGCTTAGGCTCCACACAACAGCCACAGACTAGATTTACTTAACCACGAGTCGCTATCGACTGCGCGATTCTAAAGCGAGAGCAACTCATGGTACCGATAATGACCTCAACTGATCAAACCTGCCAATGATAAACTTTTAAACGCTATCTTAGTACACGTGTACTTTTCAATTTTATCTCGTTTGAATATAGGGCAACAGAAGAAAAGAAACAAGGTCTCAAATCTGTAGTCATAAACCTTGAACTAATTCAAGGATGACATAAATTACCTACACGTGTATTACTGCTGCTTGTAGTTCAATCATAATATCATAGACGATCAATTCGAGGATCATAATATTCATGATAAAAACCTGCAACTTACACGACCTTTATCTCCAACTGCAGTCACGTACTTGCAAATTATTAGGAAACCGTAACAAGAACATAACGCCCCCGGCTAGTAAACAGATATGTCATTCAAAATGCGCAAGAGTTAATCACACCGGTTAACCAATATAAGAGAGTTTAGCATTACTCATGGTTGTTATATATCTCGAGATCGCGTTACAATGCTCCTAATAACAACTAGCTTCGCTTGCGCAAGTGATAGTACGCGGCCAGTAACCGCCGCCGTAGCATAACGCACGGTCGGGAGGTGAAAGGCATATCGCTTTCGAATTAGATCGCGCTATCGTCACTGGTGAAACGCACTCACCCACGGATGCTTCCATGATACGAATTATAGGACGTATCCTACATCCTACGTTTAGACTGCTGGGACTGAAAAGATTACCTGCGAGGAATCAGAATGTTCAAAAACGCAATGACTGAAGTGGAAAAGTTCTTAGCTTACGAAAATCAAAGATGGAGACGAAGCTCAAGGACCTCAAAGTAGTCACCACATCGGTCTTCTTCTAGCGCAAAGACCAACCCATAAGAAAGTCGACAACGAACGCGGCCTGACCTGCGTTCGCTCGGGACTATTTACATATGGACTGTAATATTGGATATATGCTGTCTCAGAAAGACTTTTAAATAAAAAAAAATCAGACAACCCTGAGCGTTTTGTTTTGCCTGCATATACAAAAGTTTGAAAAGCAAAATCGATCCCTGCTGTTCAATTGCCAAGGTCAGGGGCACTATCTTCGTTAGATAAGAAAAAAATAAAGACTATGCGAGTACAGAAATCCAACATACCTACCATATACATATTTAGTCTCTTTACTTGAACACCTACTAAGTTTCAACGTTTGATAATTGCTAACCTCCCATTACGGTCAAACAACTTTTTAAAACTTGCCCTTAAATGGTCATTTAACACTTAGGGATAAACTCGATTGAAATTAAATCGTGTTACCACGCCAAATAAGTCGTGTCAACTTGTCGAAAGACACGAGGTTCGTTGACACGACGAACTCTTTTAGCAATCGGTCTGCTACGTAACCTTGTTTAATCGATGTACCTAAAATAAATTGAGGGTTAATATATTTAAATGTATTGGTTCTTACTGTCGCGTCAGTTTTCTAAGTTGAATCAAGTGCGTAACTAGATACATATTTTACATCGCACTCGCTACCACGGCCTAGAAACAGACAAGTGGAAGAGAAAGTAAGAATTATTGTTTATAATACCGTCAATATTCTCAGATTAATATAGATACACTAACAGTGTGTGTAAATAAACTCGTTTGAAAACGATACTCGATAGAATCGCTATCCAAATATGTGCATAGGACTAGTTCTCAGTTCGCGTAACCAGTTGGGCGCAAGCGTTGCATCGTTGGATTGAACTCGTTTATTTTAATGTGTAGCATCTATCTTTAGTTTAATACGTTTTTCGAGTTAAAAGGCTTTTAGGAATTTCTCCAATAAAGGAGAAACGGCATTATTGGGCCTCATTAAGAGTTGGTGAAAATCTCACAACGCACCTTGTTGGGCTGGGGCATGCAGATCGAGGAGGACGGGCTCCACCTCGAGCTGCTAATTGTAAGGAAATAAGATTGATCCCAATCACAGCGGCGCAAAAACAACACCTCGCCGTATCGGTATTACTGCTAAGGGCTTTTTTCTATAGATATATGCCGTGTACATAAGGTATGATGAAATCGAAATGCAGATTAATTACTTTTAGGGTTTGTGCACAAATCATGTGAGTTTCGAAAAAGACCCGCCCATTTTCGGTGTCACCAAAAACTCACGAAGAAGACCTCACGTGTATTTTTCTACATTTAACGAAAACAAGAAAAAATGTAGGTAAACCTAAATCATCACTTGACACTTCAAAATAGCGGATCTATTTCACGAAATTTTGAAAAATTAAGTTATCTCTTCCAAGGCCTCTGATTCTAAACTGAACCTAAATTGAATCGCGTTAAGACCTTATGGTTAGGTCCCTTGTAGGAAAATTGCAACCGAACGGCAACAAGTTGACAAATAACAGATCCTTTTGAGTTTACAATGCGATCTTGGGTGATACAGTCGAGTTCATAAATATATGAATATTTCCAAGCCTTCAAAAATATGCTGCTGTGTGTTTTAATGACCATACTCACAAGATCTAATATAACGACATACATGGGTGGAACTTTTTGTCCTCACAAACCTGCAAATCATATTTCAAAATATGCCATAAATGCATTTAGTAAACTTTCTACTTTTTTCACTATCAGAATTGGAAGGAACTAGAAGACCATTTTTTCCAATTAGGGATTAATGACTAATTAAATATAGGTATTATATTCATAAGTAGACTCTGTAGGCGTATCAAAACAAAGGTTTATTTATACGCACGTTTTACTATAATGAATACGTATGAGATCGTAGGCCGTAACCTCGCCTTCTAAGTACATAATATGAAGGAAAATATAACACGGCGAAGTAACGCGATATGATCCTAACCTATATGGGCAATAAAAAGGGAACTCAATATAAAACGTAACGGCTCTTCGGAAAATTGCTTTCATCAAACGTGTAAGATCAGCAAAAACAATATTTTGTGCCTTTATATGGCTCATTAACATTTTCGAAATTCTCATTATTCCAGTAACATCTGCTGGACAAGGGCCTCTTCGAAATGATTTCTACAATGTCTAGTAACTAGAGTGCTGCGACCGTTATACAGGGAGTAACAAAAGACCCGAATAATTCTTAAACTGCTAAGCATTAGCTGCTAATATTTTGACATTGGGGACATTTTACATCTCCAAACTTAATTTATTATTAACTATAGAGACTATTCATCTCTTGCCATATTACTTAGTACATATATTTTGATATTGTAAACCAGGTATTGGCTGTTAAATTATCAGTAAGTACCTATTTAGATTATTCTTTTATTGCCACTATACACGTATTGTAAATGCATGCAAATGCTTGAATGTAATGCATATTGACTAGTAAAAGTGCCCTTCAGGCCTATTTGCAGAATAAATCATTGAATTTTGAATTGTTTTTTATTTTTATTTGATCGGCCAATGGCCCTGGGTACGATGCAAGTAAAAAAAATTAAATTAGAAAAAAAATCCCCGTGCATGAAACAGCTGATCGAAAATGCACCTATCTCCACTCCACACAAAAGTTTTTTTTTCGAATTTCGCTAATTTTCCACCAGCATCGCACTCAGGGTTATTGACCTTATCAGCTGTTGAAGTATCGTTCGGGACTTTTGTTACACCCTGTACTTTTCCACTTTGTTCGTTGCTATTGCATTGTTTAGCCTGATCGCTGCTGCTGCAACAGCAACAGTGCAATAGAAGGAACCGGGCGTTGACACTATCAACCTCCTTGATAAAGTATGTTGCAGTTATTACGATTTGATCCTTCAACTTCGTCACTCGCTGAATAAAAAATATTTCCAAAGACATCGCTCATTTCCCGCTCTAGCAATGTTATCCAGATTTTTCTGAAATGTAAACTCTCGAAGGCCTTCCCACAGTGCACAGGTTAGTTAAGTACCAATAAGTATAAACAAAAAGGTTTTTCAGCTTAAATTGTTCAAAACTAAATAAGCTTTGAATTCTTTATCATTAGTATCATAATATCTTCAAAAATAAATTGCGTCAAAATAAAAACAATATATTTTGCAAAACAGGCAAGGCCTTCAAATCATAAGGACAGGTCTAATTAATTGTTGAATAAATACTTAAGTTGGTATTAAACGGTATCACTTCATTTCTAGGACACGTTAAGACTTACATTACGCCAACAAACGGTGCAAAGGGACTCATAATTTAGGTATTTAATTAATTGATTGATCCCAATTCATATTAAGCACATTCTCGAGTCTCGCGCCGATTTCCGATTACTAATTTCTGTGATTAAGATCTATAAAGGTACTCTACAACCGCGTACTTGCTAATAAGTGATATCGATACCGGTAAACCTTCGCCTAGTTAGCAGTTATACACCTATGGTCTTGTTATATACTGGCTAGGAATTCATAAAATTGATATCTCGAGTTAATGTATTTTTCTATTTAAGTGATATAAGAAGTAAAGAGACTCTCGCTTTACTTAAAGTAAGATAATAAATGATAAATAAAGGAGCTTTCAGACTGTATCAAGGTTAGTACCAGAAATTTGCCATTCCAGGAGAAAACCGAAAAAAGGTCAGTTAATATATTCAATAACCAAATATAACAGAATATATCCTACTTATGATTATAGATATAAGATATAATAAGGTTGAACTAGTAATTTTTTTTCAAATTGAATTTGTTTATTTTAGACAGGACGTCCATATACACAGTTTTGCGTTCTATTCAATTAGCTTAAATTCAGAATTTTTTTACGACTGTATTGTGCAAAAATGCACAATCTTTTTATATAAATTTACCCTTTTTACGTGTTTATTATTGTTTATGCTTTTTATACGACTTTTGTCTATTATTTTAATCTTATTATTCCATCATTATATTTGTTCCATCAATACATGAAGGTGAAAACCTAGTGTTCTAAATTGACACATCGGCCCCGGCCCGATTAAGATATGAAAAACTTTTTTAAAGAACATGAAGATTGAGAAGAGAAACGTGCAGATTTTTCAATTTAAATAAATAGTTTTACAGTACACATGGTGCTACTTTACCGCCCTAGGACGATAATGAGCACTATACTTGCCTGCGTCGAATATTAAAAGGGCCATATGTACTGTTAAACGTCGTACGATACATGTGCAAAGAGGTACCCAATTCGCAACTCGTGTCGATTATAACACTCCCTACGATCGTGTTTTAATTTCGCCGCTCGTTGCGAATTTCCTCTTTTACACCCTTGTATCGTAATGTACTATTTTCTACTCCAGCACTTCTATCTGTCAATTAGATGACTGACAGCGATATTTAAAAAGTCTACATTATAACGTTGTCTATGGTATTCCATAAGAACACTGCTCCTATGGATTTTCATACAATATATTAGCACTGTTGTTGTTTTTTTTAATTTCTATAGTGGGCACAACATCTTTCCTATTCTGCCACGTTTCTAGATTTAGCTTTTTACGTTATTTTAGCTGTCGTAGAAAAACTAGGGTATGCAACAGCTCATAATTGGGTCTTAAAACTCTCGGGTCTATTATTACAAAACTCTGCTTCGCCTCGTTTTGTAACGGCGACCCTCAAGTTTTAAGAACCCTTATTATATCACTGTTGCATAAACTACTATTTCAGTCCTCCGGCCGGTAAACGCCACTTTACGCAAAACTAAACAGCCGCCTCCCGGCTCCGTCGGGCTGAAAAATAGTATACAAACCTCGGCCGGTAAATGGGAAAGCCTCGGATCACATGTTAGTCGACCTCGGCTTCGCCTCGGCCGACAATTACATGGAATCCGAGGCATTTCCCACTTAAACGGCCTTGGTATGTAATCTACTATTTCACAACAGTGCGGGTCGCGGCCCGCTTGCGGGACGCGCGCTTGTCCCGCGCGTGATGATAGCGGAGCGCGAGCGCGATGAAAGCTGGCCGCGCGCGCCGCCCCGCTCGCGCCTCGTTCACGCCATGCGCCAGTCTGACGAAGCCTTTAGACTAAATAACGCTGTATAACGCACATAGCCGTAATGGATTTTCATTAATTTTACCGCCCGCCCGAAGCTCCCGGAGGACCGCGTGGGGCACGCCCTTGCTCGCCGCTTGTAGCCGCCGCTCACCGCAGAGTACTGTGAACTGTGCTACTACTACTACCGCTAATCATTCTTGTTTATTTATCAGCCAGATCAGCCTAGTAAGTTTATTTATTTCCCCGCAAATGTGATGAAAAACATTGTATATTTCGCGAGCGGTACAAGAACTACGAACCCGTCGTAATTTCTTGAATACCGCCCTTAACACACAATGTACTATTAGAGTACTTGTAAGTAGAACAAAACATCACTGTCATTGATGTGATTCATGGCAGCTTCCCTCGGATGTTTGTAATGGTTGGCCCTAAATGAGCCACTTCCGCAAAGTGCAGGCGACCTTCGCTTATTGGGTAAAGACGTTGCGTGACCTAGTCAAATGTTAAACGACATACCAGATCATGCACGTGTGATGAAACTATGTTCCGAACAGACATTATGGTCGCCATGGCATCGTCTATCGTGGCAGGCATTTCACACTTGCATACATGTTAGACTGTGAGCTACGATGACTAACGATGAAAGTGCGACCATGTTTACCCTGAGGCCTGACGATGACGTCTTAACGCGATTCAGTTGACGACCTAAACTGAGTCGCTTCCATACAACTGAGCCTAAACTGAACCTAAACCGAATCGCGAAAATATTTCCTGAACGAAAGACGATGTAACAAACTACTTCCTATGCCATCAAAGAAAGCGCTAGTATCCAAAAGTGTCTTAGGAATGGCACCAAAGGTTTATAACAAACTGCCAAATGACATTCTAGGCAAGGAAAGCATTAACGAATTTAAGCAAGCTTTAAGTAGGTACTTAGCAAAGAAAGCTTACTATTCGGTCGGTGAATTTTTGGATGAGCGCAATGATAAGCAATTATATTGACATCGGTGTTGTTTGTATTTGTAACCAAGGCTAATGATTTTTGATTTGTTTTTTGTGATAATAGATTTTTTTTTAGTAATTTTTAATTTTTATTTTTTTATTGTTGTTTTAATTGTGGCATTTGTTTTAAGTCTGGAATTATTCTGTTTATTGTTATTATTTTTTCCTCTTAGGCAAGGTATTAATTGAATTGATTTTAATCTGTATTTAGTATAATGCTGATTTGACATGTTATTTTATTCTTATTCTTTTTTATTTTTTTACTATATTAATTTTTATCATTATTTTTGGTTTATAAATTAATTTTGCACATTATCTGATTATGTAATTCGTTTTAAGTATTTAGGATGTACGTTTCGTACGCCGAAAGGCTCACCATAGCTGTACCTATAATTTAAGTTGTCACCTTATACCTATTACCTATGATGACGAAATAAATAATTGATTTGATTTGATTTGATTTGCGATAAGAGGTCATGGCAAGGCCCCTGGTGTTTACTTATACCTAATTTGTATATCGGCCAATAAATACTGTTGTTATAGTAGTTTATGTGATAGTATACCGTGTGTTGCCTGTAATAGGAGCAATAAATTTAACGTGTGTTTTGATTTTTATTACACTTTAAAGTTTGTGAGAAGACGCAATGTACTGCGAAGTTTTTCATTTTTGTACTATGACAAGAGACGTCAATTAGGCCGATGTTAACATACGTACCTATACACAGAAAATACTATTTAGTTTGTATAAAAAAGTGCATAAAAGTTGTTACGTTTGAGGACTTCAGTGTGGGTTTATGAAACGAGCGATTAGCCGAATTTCATGATAACATCACACGAGTGTTTTAATGCCTAATTATTTACCATATCATAAACTGCTTTTTTCTACTCCAGCACTTCTATCTGGCAATTAGATGACTGACAGCGATATTTAAAAAGTATACATTATAAGGTTATCTATGGTATTCCATAAGAACACTGCTCCTATGGATTTTCATCTATCTACCTATATACATATAAAAGGAAAAGTCCTGACTGACTGACTGACTCACTGATCAACGTACAGCCGAAACTACTAAACGTATGATCGTGAAATTTTCACATTACGTTAAGTGTTTAACGAAGGTAACGAATAAGAAAGGGTTTTGAAAAAATCATCTTCTAAGGGGGTTAAATCGGGGTTGAAAGTTTGTATGGAAGAAAGTTTTTTTTTTAGATAGAGACTCAAAAGTTGGTGTAAAGGTGTGTTCCTAAAATACAAAAAAAGTAATTTTAGCGTTTTGGAAAAATCAACCCCAAAAGGGGTGAAAAGTGTGTTAAAAGTTTGTATGGCGGAAGCGTTTCCCTTTTAGTTATAGACTACAAACTTTGTGAAAAGAATCCTCATTAGAGTTTAAAAAAAGTAATTTCAGCGATTTTGAAAATTCGTCCCTTATAAGGGTGAAAAGGGTGTTGAAAGTTTGTATGGCGGAAGGTTTTCTGTTTAGACTTTATTTTATGTGAAAAGGTTTCTCATCGTCGTCAAAATAGAAAGAAAAAGGTGTTTTTATCATTTTGGGGGTAAAAGAGTGTTTAACATTTCGTTCAATATCGTACACCATAAATGTGGATAGGAAGATTTAGGAAGAGATCGTGGACTATGTCGTACGAAATTGGGAGGGAATTAAATGGGGGTTGAAAGTTTAGAGGTATATTAACGTTCTAGAGAGGTAGTGTTACATATAATGAGGAGTTGCTGACAGCTGAACAGCAGGACGTTTGCCAGTTAATTCTGGAGAACATTGATAAAGGTACTGGTAAAATATTTTTCTTAGATGCTCCTGGTGGCACTGGAAAGACCTTTCTCATTAACCTACTGCTTGCAAAAGTGAGGAGTAATCATGCCATCGCATTGGCAGTCGCGTCATCGGGAATCGCAGCGGCATTACTGGAAGGAGGAAAAACAGCTCACAGCGCGTTCAAGCTGCCTTTAAACTCAATTCGTGTCCAAACTCCATTGTGCAATATTTCCAAGCAAAGTAACGTGGCACAGGTGTTGCGCGATTGCTAGCTCATATTTTGGGATGAATGTACTATGGCGCATAAAGGAGGTTTCGAAGCACTAGATAGAACTCTAAAAGACATAGGGTGCGAAGATATTTATTTATTTATTATAAGGAGATCCAACAGCTATAAAACTTCAGTAATAAATATAAATGAACACAGGAAGCCAATTACAGGAACTCACGGGTAATAACAGGATAGATAGATAGACACATGTGATCAAAAGTAAAAGTAAAGATGATGGGTGGCGTCACTGTATTGTTTGCCGGAGACTTCCGTCAAACGCTACCCGTAGTGCCGAGAGGAACTCGGTCATACGAAGTCAAAGCTCTAACTCCACCTCAAATAAAATCCGATCTTCTCCTTCACATTGGCAATGGAGAGTATCCAGAAATCGAGGGTAGGATTGATTTTCCACCCAATCTTGCCTTGGTTGTACAAACCGTCGAAGATCTTATAGCCCGGATTTACCCAGATATCCGCAACCTACTCAGTAAGTCAGTGGAGTGGTTATGTGAGCGCGCGATTCTCGCACCTAAGAACAATCAGGTATCAACAATCAATAATATGTTATTAAAATCGTTCGAAGGTGCAGAACACGCATACAAATCTGTGGAGTCTGTAGTAAATACGGACGACGTAGTAAATAGGGTAATTTGCCTATGGAATTTTTAAATTCCCTTAGTCCACCTGGCCTCCCTTCACATGTTCTGGTTCTGAAAGTGGGTGCTCCAGTAATTTTGCTACGAAACCTTAATCCGCCCAAATTGTCCAACGGTGCAAGGTTGCAGGTTAAAGTCTTGTATAAGAACTTGGTGGAGGCTATCATCATTACTGGTTGCGCTCGCGGAGATTCGGTATATATTCCACGGATACCACTCATACCTTCCGAATACCCGTTTGAATTTAAAAGGCTACAGTTCCCCCTTAAGGTCTGTTTCGCGATGACAATAAAAAAATCTCAAGGCCAGTCACTGAAAACGGCAGGATTTGATCTCAGGGGAGACTGCTTCTCGCACGGACAACTTTACGTGGCCTGCTCGAGAGTAAGCTCACCACGCACTTTAGTCATCTTATCACCTCAAGGTAAAACTGTAAGCGTTGTGTACGAGTACAAAGAAGTACTACGCTGAGTTTTTTCACAAAAAAATAATACTTACCACCTTTAAAAAGTGCATAGGGCATATTTTAAATATAAATACCTACCTAAATAAGTGCGTGTAATTTTTGAAGGTGTTATTGTTTTTTTTTTTTAAGTTTTCCATTTCCCATTTCTACTATTTTCAGTTGATTTCCTAAACAAAGTCCAAAATATTCTTAGTTAAAAATTTTAGTTTATTTTGGTCAACTCTGAATCTACCTAAGAAAGAGAATCATCAAAATCGATTTATAACTGGCGGAATTATCGCGTAACATATACGTACATACCTACAACCTCCTCCTTTTTTGAAGTCGGTTCAAAATGTTGTTAGAAGTACGAAATCTGCGCGTGCGAAGCTAGTACAATATATGAGCATTGTTTTTTTTTAAATTGCTATAGTGGGCACAACATCTTTCCTATTCTGCCACGTTTCTAGATTTAGCTTTTTACGCTATTTTAGCTGCCGTAGAAAAACTAGCGTATGCAACAGCTCATAATTGGTTCTTGAAACTCTCGGATCTATTAACGGCGACCCTCAAGTTTAAGAACCCTTATTATATCACTGTTGCATAAACTACTATATACACACACACGTTATGAGCTCTCCATGATGCGTTCGAACTGCATAGGTATTTCGACCGCCATTACGACTTTCATGAATGAAAACATTTGTGATATTCAATTTTTGACATTGATATATTAAACATTTTGACCTGATTAGACCACGGTGCAATAAATAATTTTCTTAGTTACTTTTCTTTCAGTCTAGGTTAATAATCAAACGTAGAAAGGAAATAACCCCCTGCAAAAATAATATCTATAATTGGTTGTCTCGTCTTTGATCGTTTGCCAAATAATAAGGCCTAATGCGAAATAAATTTTACAATTTTAAAACCCTATTACTGGTAAACAAATATGGTTTAATCAAAATTTGTTGTGTTTTTTATAATTTGTTTATTTATTTCTAAAGTATTACTTACTTATTACTAAATTCATCATTCTCCATTTTTTCCGCTCCTGCCGTAAATATTGTAGTATGCCCACGAACACATTCAACAGTGACTTTTGACACATTTTTAGTGTGAGTTATACCAATATCTTTTTTGAAATATGTTTATCTGAAACTACTCCTGTTTCTTTTACGAAAGACTTCTTTCTTATTCAATAGATCAATACTGTGGCACTTTGTTGGATCAAGAATTTACAGTGTAGCCTCTTTACCATCGTTGATCATCTCCAACTATTGTGAACCGTTTCTTTTAAAAATTGTGGATAAAAAATTACCTATATATAGGAATGTAATCAATGCTCGGTGACTTTTGGAGGCACGTCTACAATCTTATAGTTTCAGGGGAATCGCAAAGAAGTTGTCTTTCAGTGATGGCATAGTATTTTTTTACAGGATGTTGGAAACTAGCTAACTTTTTGACATCCATTTGGATGCGAATTAATTTGGAGCTGACTTTAATTATTTTATACATTTATTGTGAATTATAAATTGAAAGAGATGTCATATACTACAGAAAAAGTGACCAAGGTCCCCGGTGAGCAGGGCTGGGATCGGGATTCTGGGATTTATTGTGAAATTTTGGTATTAGCATAGGTAATAATTTTGTGATTTGGATTATTTATATTATAGAGTGTATTGATAAAGTGGCCGAGAAATTATTAATGCAAAAACACTTTGAATTTGTCAAACGTGTTTCGAATCAGGCCTTATTTAATCAAACTACGTACTAAACTAACATCCATCGTCAGCCTATTTTAGCCCACTGCCCTCCGGCAGTGTCCACTGCCCCTCCATTTTTACGCTATTATGCACGCTCCACAAATCCTACCAACTAAAAACATAAACATCCTCAGAAATATTTCAATGAAATAATCGCTCTATATTTTCGAGGTTGAATGCACTCATAATTTACCACATGACAGTATATTTATGTGTCGTAATTAAGACATTTCTTAAGCGAGGTTTTCCTATGCTATTAGTATGATTAATTACAAGTTACGACATAAACAATGAATTGATAGGAATATAGTACCTAGATAAAAGTTTGGATGTTCATTAGGTACTCAGTAAATCGTTCACAAAATGATATCTCCTAACTAGATAATGTACGCTAACACACTTGCACATTTCATCACCTGATAGCAAATAGGTAGTAGGTAGATGTAGATATATATATATATATATATGTGTTTACATAGTTGCTCGTTTAATATTATTAATTGCGGACCTTGCGGTCACTACTACTTCCTTTGTCTTAGAGATAAGATTCTAAATTGTATAGATATTGTTACGGAGCGTCCTCGTTTCAACTTCCTGCTTATATTGACACTGATATTCTATACACACATACTATTACATATCACAATTATTTCACAAAAATATAGCAAATCCAGTGAACAATGTATCGAATTATGATAACAAACGACATTGAGATTAGAAACCATTACTTTCCTATACTCTGTAAAATTCCTATTAGGCAAGAGAGTTGTACAAATGCATACACGTACGCGCCGAACGTAATGTAGAAGACAATAGCATTCAGAACGTATGAGCGTGTGTAGACTTGGTACGTTCATTTTCTGAAGTAGTGCGCTGCGATAAGCGTATATCAACGTAAACGAATATATCGAACAATTACTTACGCAAGCAAGCATCTAATCCAATTGCGTTTTTGAAAATTGAACCTTCGTACAAACGCGGACGTTTGAAAATAAATAGAAGTACAAATTACTTTGTGATATCAGTAAAATTATTTGGTATGCAAGTTTAAAATATAACATCATTCGGTGAGATAACATTATCGAATGCTTTGCATGTAATTATAATGAGGTATGGGTTTGGTAATATAATCCACGCTAGGTATATTTGTTTTAGAGGCTAGTACAAATTTAAAATAACTAAGGTACCTACCTACCACTATAACCTATAACTACCAATAACAATTAAAAACCAGCTACTAAAAAAAGTGATAAGATAAATAATTAAATTTACGTAGGTATCTTACTTGATACTGTGTGTTATATTGTGTGTTTCCAAATTAATTTTAAGTAAGTAGTATTTTTAACGGTCCCTTTTCTCTCTTAAGTTAAGTATTTAAATAGATAAGTAGAAAGAGGAACAGTGTTCTGAATGCGCATCTACGAGAATGCCACAAATAGTCACTTGAAAACCAATTTAAAATTGAAACTTAATGCGGGAAAATATGGCTGGTAATTAAATGAAATTTTAAGGTGGTGTATGTATGTATGTGTGTACGTATAAAAGCTTTATTGCACATTAACACAATAAATACAAGAAACACAGTAACAGAAACAATTTTATACAACAAAGGTGAACTTATCCCTTTAAGGGGTCGCTTCCAGTTAACCTATGAGGAAATGAGTTTAAACAGGCAACGATAAAGGCAAACCAAAAGCAAAAATGGTTTTGAGGTGGTGTTGGTTGGCCATTAGGTTGGTTATAATACTTATAATGCCCGGCTGCTGTTATTGTGTGCTGTGCGATCCGATATATACCCATCCAAAATTCCTGTATTTTTTTTAGTTAGGGACTTTTCAAAAATTCCGATTTATTAGAAAGGTGAAAATTTTTAGACGCCTTGTGCTTATATCAAATAATAATATGATTAAGTAGATATAAACATAGGCAAGCCTTACGGCTTGATGACTGAGTACCTACTCATCAGGAAACCAGCATACCTAATCAAGAGCGGTGCAAAATTTGTTATGCTTAAATCACTCTCTGAAGCAGCATTCGAACATTAAAAATCTGATCTTGATTTGACATTGAATTCACATTACTCGTATAATCGTTTTTCTCGCATCAGTATAAAGGCACATACAACTATTTCTGTCTGTTCTTAGTGGTAGGTGCGATTTTGACGCTTACCGATAAGGCGTTATTGCCAAATAGATTTATTTAGAAATGAGCCAAAAACAAGGGTATATTTGTAAGCGATTTTTGACTCTAGATTTATAGCGTGTCTTTCGCTTCAATATAATTGAGTATTAACCACCTTTTCACCTCCAGTAATGTGTCTAAGCACTCCACTTGCATACGTAAAACGCTTAACTCCGGGTTATGTGGCTAACCCCGGGTGGTTCAAGTGGCCCTAAAGCTTGGAACAAGATCCTGTAGGTAATAGTAATGTCAAGTTTTAAAAGTTTAATTAAATTCAGCTCCTGGCATAATGAAGGTGCTAAACTAAAGCTCTCCTTCAAGAAAACCGATCTGTATGAAATGCACTCTTTTCTAGGGTGTCGCTAAAATATTAGATTTAATATAATTCAGAACTGCAATTCAGTCCAGACGCTGCGTCATCGGGAGCATGGTTATTTTCCACGAGAAGCCATATAACCGTGTTACACTTCTTGCCTTTGTTTAGTAGCTATTTTGGTAAATGCGCCTGAATCCAATAGTACTTTACCTACTGACTACGCGGACACCCGAAATATATTGTAAGTACCTACATGTTTTGAAATATATTTAAATGCCGTAACGCGTTGAACTAACGTACAGTACCTACTACAATTGACGTTTACAAGTTCATTCCATGGGTAGGGAAGTATAGTAGATCACTTACCAATGTAACTTTCGGTTTTGTCTAAGTTCCTTTTATTTACGGTTTACCTTAACCAACAAGGCGGACCGTTGACTTTGTCAACCATTTGACGCGGGTCCGCGTGTTAATATAGCTAGTACATGTAAACAAGCATAATATAAGTATGATGTTGTTAACCTGACCCTGCAACATTGTAAAATTGCAATTGTATCTTGTTTATATTCCGCATCTGTATCGTTTCGATTGCCATTTGCTTTCAAGTCATTAGTCGTCATTAACTAGTTGGATTACCTACAGCTCAGCTGCAACTTATTTAACAAGAACAATCTTTAATCATCAACAACATCGTATCACATTCCAATTGTAGGTATAGTATTAGAAGCAATGTGTTAACTCGTATACAATATTAGGTGAAGCTGTAGGTACAATTTAAACTCACCACTTAACTATGAATATACATGGTTTAACAAGGACCAATTACCTTCTGCCCGATTTCGTACTGCATGAACTGTACGGAACTACGGTCCAAAATTCAATCACGAAAATGTCCGTTTTGATGTGGTCTGAAGATCTAGTCAAAATCGCTGGAAACTGTTGGATACGATAAATAACACACAAAAACCCAAGACAATAATTAGAGGTACGATCTCCCCAAGTCCGCTACCTGTGGACGCATCTTTAGTCACGCATCGTATGGGAGCTTGGTGCGTAAGTAGGTACAGCATGCACTTAAGTGACTGACTTGACTGTACCTAAAAGTTGTCTGGGATAATACAGACAGCGAGAATGTGGTGGCTCGCCTGTCAATAACCTTTGTCTCCGGATTTCAGACCAACCTCGCTCTAATAAAGCTAGTAAAAGCAACCTTACTTAAGGGTACAACCCAAATCGAAAGCATTGCTGTAGGTGCAGCAATACGCGATGCTACCTGTTGCGAAAATCGAACGATGTCACTGTCAACTTCGTTATTAGTAATTCATTTTATGTTTCAATCACGACACGTACACGAAATTTCTTTCGCGTTTCGCAGTAGGTCCTCAGTATCCATGGCAACCAAATTTAACATGGAAATAAGCCTATTGGTATGGGTTGGTATGGGCTCAGTTGCAGCGTCCTACAATGCTGCCGATGCCACCGAAATGTAACCTTTATTAGGAGCGGAGAATCACATTAATATCATACTTACCTATTATTGTAGTCTCTTTGCTTGGAGTGTCTGGAAGGGATACATTTAAATGTTTTAAATAGCAAATAGGATTTTTCGGTAGTTGTTTCCACTGTCCTTTATAAGTGCCAACCAGTCGAAAAAATTTTACTGGAATGGATTTTTCAAATCTTCATCGTGGTGAAGACCTGAAGACATATTATCAGTGTATTAGCGAGGCTAAAAGGAAAATAGATAAACCATTGCAGCGGTGCACTAATAACACGAATATAGAGAGACAGAAACATCACAAGACACACGATTGCCATGGTCTATGCTCTGGTCTTCTCCATTTTCCTTTATGGGGCCGAGACCTGGACTGTAAAAGTTTTGACGCCTTTGAGATGTGGTGCTGGCGTCGGATGCTAAGGATACCCTGGACTGCTTTTCGAACTAACGCGTCCATGCTGAAAGAACTTAGCCTTAAACGCGGGCAGCGCCTCTCATCTGTATGTCTATACCGGATCCTGCAATATTTTGGCCATGTTGCTCGTCGAGATGTTGACAATTTGAAAAAAACTGATGGTGACAGGCATAGATGAATGAAAAAGACCCAGAGGCCGTAGCCCTAAACGATGGGTAAACCAGGTGTCGGAGTGCCTTGACATGGTTAATGCAGCCCTGCAACAAGCAACCGACCGAGTTTCATGGGGAGGAATGCTTTTTAGACTACGTCGGCAGAGTCACGATCCTCAGCAGTGAGGGACCGATTGAGGAGGATGAGGAGGAGGACCTCCTCAGTCTGTCATTACTGGCAGACTGAGCATGACGTTCATATGATAAATAAGATCATATGAAAGGTAGTTCAGAAAACTCAAATGGTGGTGACGATAACTTAAACAAATCTTTCTCCGGGACCACAGGAACAATGTCGAAACATCGAAAATAATAGTAAAGGCCCAACAATACAATTCACATCAGTTCATTCTCAAATACCAATGTGTCAAAATAAGTTCGTGGAAACCACTATCTCCCATATTGAGGTTATTTTCGCAGCAACCGGGACAAGTGCGCTATCGCCCTTGGTCGAGTCGGCGATAACGTGGCGATAACGTATTGACGAAACTCTAACTTTGTTTACATGTGCGTTCAAACCGCAACGTTCGTGGGGAGTAGATAGGTGACGCGAAGAACCACATTGTTCTTGATAAGCAGGTACAAAGTCATCTTTTGGATTGTCACTGTTGTGTCTACTTTAATTTGTATTGCTTTTGAATAACATAACCATTACTTCCTCCTCCTTACGTCGTATTCCTCAGTATGAGAGCCTTGACTTTTGCGTCTCTTTCTCTTTCATGTTCTTTCTTCAACAGTTTCTGTCTCTGGCGGTATGGGAAGCATGAGTAGTCACGAACAAAGATCTCTTGAACCTGCAATAGGAAGCATCCCTTCCCGCATGCATCCCTTCCTTCACTCCACTTTGCTGAAGACGTTCTCTGGATGCTGAATGTGTACTCTCCAGTTCGATTTGCGGCCTATTTTCAAGAATATTTAAGTCTGCAATTGGCTTTATTATTGATAAGTAAGTAAGTATGCCACTCGCACAAGGCCGAAAATAACATAAAACTAAAAACAATTTAAATTCAATTAACGAAGTCGATTAAATAAGTTATTTTTAGAGTCATAAAGCAATGTTGATTGAAAAGGTGTCTTAAAGCTATACGGTAGTTGAATTCTCATTGGGAGCAGTTGGAGGCGCGCAGACGCGTGGCGAAGACAGCCGGACACTCGGCACGCCAATTAACTCGCCGCGTTCACACGATCGCGCGCCGGCGCAGCGCACCGCGCGCTCCCCACACAGGGTTGCCAATTGCCATGTGTGCTGGAATCTCCGGTTTTCGAGATTTTATCCATACTTGTAAATATAAACCGATATCGATCAAGTACCCTTTGGGGAACTTTGAGTCTCATTATCATTCCCATTATGAGCGACGAAGCCTTGGCACCGTATGTCTTCATGGAAGCAAATCTGAAAGCATGTACACTTTTCATGCTTTCAGATTTGCTTCCATGACGACAATAATGAAGTAGGGTTGTTCCTTGGGTTCCGTTATAACCCACCGGTAACTATAAAAAAAGTTTAAACACTTTTTTTTCCTTTGTTCTTTCAAACTAAAAAAATACTAAGATGGACGCGTCGAAGTCCGGGCCCGGCAGATCGAGTAGAGCCACAGCCGCAGTCCAGCGCGATGTACCAAACTTATAAGTTCACCATTTTTTGTAATAATATCACTAGAAGAGCATGTATTTTTTTTTAAACACTGACCCTATTAGATTATACCTACCTACCTACATTTGATGTATCTGAAAACTACTTATATATTTATTTCCATGTCAATGATTATGGCTACCCTACACACGGCCCTGCACCACCAACGTAAACGTACGCGTTAACCGCCAACCTCCTACCGACTCGCAATCACACGATTTGAAAATAGAGAAACTCAAACATTCGCCCGATTATCGGGATCGCTGTCGATGCGCGGTCAGTGCGCCTTACTTGCCTCGCCTCGCACTATTTATATTGGAAAGAGAGAGCGGCTCTGGCGTTATATGTACATATTTTATTACCATTTGTAGCCGGTTTTAACTTGCGACGATTAGTCTGCGCGCTTTATTTTATTGTATAAGATGTGCCCTGAGGAATTTACATGTCAACCTTTTTTGAATCGCGAGTTCCACCTGACATGTAGGATGTAGGTGGCGCGCGCAGCTGCGGGAAGTGGCGTAATGTCACAAAAGAATTAATATTCCAAAAACTGTTTTAGCGCGTGCTCCAGATGATCGTGTCCTTATCACAACCGGTTTCCACGCATAGTTACATAGGTACGGTTCCGAAGCACTTACATTTTTATTTTATCAATCAACGCGCTATCGACTTATCGCCTCTCGACATAGCAATTGCCTTGATAATTATTACAAAGGCGCTTTCTATACGCAGGTTTACAAACAAAACATAATCGGCGCTATTCCGCTGCAGCCAGGCAAAAAGTAAATAAATACTCGCTTGAAGGGTCCAACACATGTACAAAAAGAGTTGTGGGGCTCTTAAAAAATCCGTGGATATTTTTAAAATGGTGTCGTGGGAGCGCGGCGTTTGATGCGTTTGAAGGCGCCGCCGCGCCGCTGCACTGCCGCTAAGACAATTTTTTATTACTACCTGCTCTTTTATACAAAAATTAAAACTTTATAGAGCCGTATGTCTATATGTGAATCGACAAAGAAACCGCCTACAGGTACACGTAGGTGACCCACGATCCGTCTGCGATTTGGGTTCTTAATTTGGCGAGTTTACTTGTCATTCCACCAAGAACCTGTTTGAAGAGGCGTCATTGTCTCTTTACAGTAATAAATTTACGCAAGGTGACATATTTTATAGGCTGGACAGGCTGGACTTGACCTTTACTACTGTAATAATGGACACTTAAACTCTTAAACGTTCTTATTTACAAACCTAACGAGTAACTAAACACATTTAAACAAACATTAAATACAATTTGCTTGTTTTTTTCATGGATTAAGCGATTACCCGATCCAGTAGATCGATCTCATTTCTCTTAAGCATTCCAATGCTGTATGAATTCATAAATTAATGAAGCAAATGAATCAAACAGGCTGACAAGTTGTCTATCCCTAAAGGGCAGTGGAACCGTTCTACCTGCGCGCTGTGTGGTCCGATGACTGGCCACTCATCAACGTCGTTCCCTATATTTCATGATGATACCATTAGATCACGTTTGCTAACTTGCTAACTATTCACGCTAACCGACAAGTGTATGTGTAATTTGAAGAGTCCATATTATTACTGTATTTATTGTTGATGTTTCACTTTTGCCGATTTCTTTATAAAAATCTGCATGAAGGTCAAAACTGCATAATTCATTTAAAAAAACCTGCTATATCCTTTCGATATTTCCGCGCCGATATGTATTATTCTCAGCTGAGACATATGTAAGTACTTTAGTGTCATCAAAACTACAGGAATCTGAATATCATCATCATCTGTAAGATACATGTAGTGATGTATGTATATATATATATATATATATATGTGTATACGTTACTATATATTATTAACATAACGATGATATAAAATGAACGTAAACAATCCAGCTACATATATTTAGAATCCTATTTGAATGCCACGCACGACGCAGGACGTTGATAAGATATTTGCATAATTCTAACAGAACTTCGGTTAATGTTGTAGATTATAACATAACACCGATGTAAATGTTACGGTGAATTTAGAGATTTGCTTAAATAAATATTCACCTACATCATTATAAGCAGGTTATTATTGACTTAAAAATGAAAATGAATCAAAACAAAACAATGCGATTTTGAATTAAAAAAAAAGAACATTCCTTAGAAACCATCAACTCCTTATAGCATTTTAAGTAGGTTGTGCAAACCGGTTTTCATTTGTATGAAATTTCGGTTAATAACCGGTTATTAACCGGTTTTCCATACAATTAAAAACCGGTTTGCACGCCCTAATTTTAAGCATGCGCCTAAATTAATAAGCGAGTTAATAATACTACTTAGTACCTAGTAGCAGTATAAGATTTATTGTACATTAAATTAACATAAGAAATACGAGAAATACATTTACAGGTTACCTTTAGTGAGTTACTAGGTATAATTAAGGATAATAAAATACAATACAATACTCTTTATTGCACACCTCACACAGATGAAATATATATATACCTATATACCTATATATATTTATGTTCTAATGCTACATTTTATAAGCACAAATCTATGTCATTCAATAAACTGGCAAAACCATCAGAAAAACCAGCCCACTATGTCTAGAACGGTTTTTATGACGACGTGGAAACATTGAAACGATACAGTTACTCAAGTGGTGATCGTTGATGGTCGGGTTCAGATGAGATCTTCGGGCGTGACCGCGCTCTCAACCAAATGATATCATAGCAACAGACCGATTATGTAGTAATCAAACCTACTACCATGATACTACGCAACGGGATTTACACGAGATACAAATCTTTTATACGCCATCCAATGCGTGGTTAGTAAAGCTACTTGCTAAGTTAGCGATACAAAAGCGGCCTTGGATAGAGCATGTAATGGATATCGAAATATTGATACAAGGGAAGCATTGTGAGAGGATCGCGGTCTACTGATAATTGTTGTCTAAATATTTGCCGTTCCACAAACACATTCTAGCTCATTTGAAACTGCGAAGCTAATTTGTTATTTAAAAGTATTTTAGTAAATTCAAGTGAGCGGTTCACCAAGTACATATTCAAATGAAAACAAACCGTTGTTTTAATAAACAGTTAGGCAGGTACCTTATTACTTACCTAATTATTTATTCTACCTAATTATATATACCGTCGAACCATCTTGTCGTAGACTTTCAATAATATTATTTTTTCTACTCCAGCACTTCTATCTGTCAATTAGATGACTGACAGCGATATTTAAAAAGTATTCATTATAACGTTGTCTATGGTATTCCATAAGAACACTGCTCCTATGGATTTTCATACAATATATTAGCACTGTTGTTGTTTTTTTTTAATTTCTATAGTGGGCACAACATATTCCCTATTCTGCCAAGTTTCTATATTTTGGTTTTTACGCTATTTTAGCTGTCGTAGAAAAACTAGGGTATGCAACAGCTCATAATTGGTTCTTAAAACTCTCGGGTCTATTATTACAAAACTCGGCTTCGCCTCGTTTTGTAACGGCGACCCTCAAGTTATAAGAACCCTTATTATATCACTGTTGCATAAACTACTATTATCTACACACTCATTGCTTTAAAATGCGTTCAGAAACTGTAGGAAATAACCAGCATTAGAAAACTATCATTGTGCAGCAAGCAGCAGGACCCTCGGCGGTCTCCGGAGCGCACCTCTAGTATGAACTGGTACTGTAATGTCATAGCCGCATCAATTTTAGTATTACTGTAACGAGTTTCAAATTTGGAGCAGCTGTCAAGACCAACACAATCTAAGTGGGTTTCTATTTTAGAATTCTTAGACATCATAGACTGTTTTTGATACAAGTGTCACTTCGGTATGTTTACTTAAGTAATATAAATCATACGACAATTGAACTCGAGCGATGTGAGAACTAGGCCTTATTCATTACGTTCGTTCATTCACTATTTAAGAAAAAACTTTTTTGGCAGATTCTTGTAATGGCGCCATCACCATTGACGCAAGCCATAGTAGCTACCGCCGGCTTCTGGAGCATTTTAGAGCACTAATAATATGTATGTAGATCAAGGCGTGTATGCAACTGTACATAATTAGGCATCTCTTATTATTTATTCGCAGTAGTATAAACTACCATTTCATAAAAAAAATGAAATATTAAACTACTAATACGCTACCGACCATTCGCCGTCATTTCGTGCGTTCTAGGTTCCCATTTTATTCACCTAATGTACATAATACTTATTCACAAGGTCGACAGGAACTAGTTGTTTTTGCCGCAGTTACACGGAATCAGATAGGTATCGAATTACCAAACTATTTGTGAATTGTGTGCTCTACGAATGCAGTTCGATTCCAAACTCCACCAATTATTTAATACCATGCAAGCCTCAATCCGTTTCCACCATTATTACTCCACATAATCTCTTCCAAACACATTAATGCAAAGTAGTAATCCATATTATTTTATCATTTGCTAGCCATTACTGAATAGATGAGGCTATCGAATCTATTTTGCATTGTTAACAGGAAGCGTTGTACGGCCAATATTCGGTAAATGCTCCAATTGTGGATGCTGTATATACTACTACATACTAACAATAAAATATCGAGCCAATTGTTATTGTTTTATACAATCACGTTACTTTTAGCCAACAATTTTGATCTGACTGTCAAGTTAATAAAAACCAAGACTCCATTTAATCCAACAACGCAAACAATCGAAAGTAATTATCGAAACTGCTGTCAAAACATGACTTTTAACGTGACACTAAAACGCGGGCTGTTTTGACAAAGCGACAACTTAATATAGTTACATAATAAGACAGCTGGACGTCAAGCAAGGTTGCCGTGACGTCACTCAAGGAAGTACTCGATATGACCATTTTGCATATTTTAAACTGTTACGCAGCAGTGCAATGTAACTAGGCTAGGAATGATCTTAGAAATGACAGCCGTTGACGGGTGCGTAACTATCTGATACAGAGATGTAGCACAAGCGAGAATATACTCTTACTATTATGTAAACAGTAATCCGCCGGCGATTTTGTAAATTCTGGGTCAACCGATATCAGGATTTTATCGATAGGGTAATTTCATAGATAATTTAGAGGGTATAGTGATAGCGTAGGCGTAGCGAATAGCGATATACCTACCGTTGTCAAGATTCACATTTCCGGAAATATTGTTAGTAGGAGTAGGTAAATATTAGAAGTCAAAAAATCTCCCTCGAGTGCGTACATAAAAAAGTGTGTCTGCAGAAGAAGATGGTTTAATTTTGGATATTTTTGCGCAGGTTCAAATATCCAAAAATAAACTAGTTGCACGAATTACGAGTTCCTTTGTGTTACTCTCTGAGATGCACTGTTAGACATGTATCTCACATGCTTACAAACCACTGGCACGGATACTTCAATTGTTTACGTAGGTACATATTAATGTATATAGTAGTAATTGTTCAAAAAAGGTATTTTCCTGTCCAAAGCCTCCGTATAAGGTTATTTATATTTGGCGTCAATAGTGGAGCCGAAAGCCGAAGGTTGGAGTAAGGTCACCTACTTCGCTGGTGAGGTCACGGCCGGTGCAGTCAACGCAAGTGATTGACTCCTACTTGAATACCGTTCAGCTACTGATGACTAAACTACTCTAAAGTACATAATATGTGACGTTATCTGGGAAAAGGGACCTTATTGTCGGTGGCGCTTACGGCGTTATGAACGACATTCGTATACGGATATCGCTCATAACGCTGTAAGCGCCACCGACAATAAGGTCCCTTTTCCCAGATAACGTCACATATTCGTATGTTACTTGGCATGCTTGCGTTTGATACGTCGCAGTTGTTATGCCGATCGTTGGTAACCTCAGGTGGTACCGATCTGCTTAACATTCATTTATTGGACGAAGTTCTATCGAGCAAATTATTTTTAATCGTTTAAAATAGTTGTTTCTATTTCTTAATTAGCCAGTCGACCAAAACCAAATACATAAAATAATTTGTAATGCAGATCGCCCGGCAGAATTTAGTTCCAAAACGTTATTTAATTTGATTGTACCACTTTTATTTGTGTTATCCAGCATGTATTGGAACATTATGGGTTATTATTAGGGGTGCCACTGCTGGGCAAGGCCCCTTCCCCTGGATCTCCATGACTCCTGATTTTGTGGGAGTTCTCTATCAATGAAATAAATATGTTTTAGTGTTTAGTTTGCGTGCATTAAACGTAACGTTTTTAAAGCAAAATCTTTACATAAAAGTCACACGTTAACGGAATGTTAAAATGTAAAAATGTTAACGAAAATTGTTACTAAATAAACAAATCAGTATTATGTTGTCTCCTTAACTTCAAACGTGCCAGTAGATGTGAGTTACGCCATCCACGTCACATAAACGGACATGGAGATGTAAACAGCCATTGAAGCAAACATACGCAGACCGCAAAACGTCGGTGTGTATATAAAATTATCATTGTAAATATTATAATGAGGTAACTCCGAGGATTGTGTAAAACGTTATTGGTCATTATTCATTTTGAACGCTCACACATATTTGTATATACTGTGTTTAGTATGTTATGTAATAAAAGTATCCATTTTTTTGGAATTTATGGAAGTGATATTGTCTAATATCGATCTGTTGCTAGGGTAGTTCTTTAGTTAGAATGTTTTCTATAAATATTTCATCAAAAAATAGACGCTAGGTAGTAGTGAAAAATCTGATATTCTGTTTTGTTATTTTATTTAGCAGCTCTATTGTTACGGGCCATAGATATTTTTTTTTTTTTTTTTTTATGCTATAGGGGGCAAACGAGCAAACGAATCACCTGATGGTAAGCGATTAACGTCGTCCATGGACACCCGCAACACCAGAGGTGTCGCAAGTGCGTTGCCGGCCTTTAAGGTGGGAGTACGCTCTTTTCTTGAAGGTTTGAAGGTCGTATCGGTCCGGAAACACCGCTGGCGACAGTTCGTTCCACAGTTTAGCTGTGCGAGGCAGGAAGTTTCGGGAAAAGCGCACAGTTGAGGACTGCCAACCATCTAAATGGTGAGAGTGGAAATATTGTCGCGTAGGGCGATGGCGGAAAGAAGCGGCAGGGATTAATCCGAACAATTCCTCGGAACACTCCCCATAATACATGCGATAGAAAATACAGAGTGAGGCCACATCTCTACGCAGCGCCAAGGGATCAAGCCGATCAGAAATACGTTGGCAGTTGACAATTCGAGCTGCTCTCCGTTGGATGCGGTCTAGAGGAAGAAGCTGGTACTTAGGTGCCCCTGCCCAAAGATGAGAGCAGTATTCCATATGCGGGCGAACCTGCGCCTTATAAAGCTGTAGGCGATGGGCCGGCGTGAAATACTGCCTCGATCTATTGAGCACACCGAGCTTCTTCGAGGCCAATTTGGCCTTACCCTCTAGGTGGCCGCGGAACTGGACTTCACTCGAGATGTCAACGCCAAGGATTCCAATACTGGCTGTGGCAGATAGGGGAGTGCTCTCAAAACGAGGTGACGCGACGAACGGAAGTTTTTTTGCGGTGAACGCGCAAACCTGTGTCTTTGTAGGGTTAAAATGGACCAAATTAAGTCGACCCCAATCTGAGACTTCTTTTAGGGAGGTCTCAATTTCGGACACAAGTTTGTTCCGGCTCTCAATGACGTTTTCCCGGGAAATATTGGCGCGGCCGGTGTAGGAGGCATCACCCGTACTATCATCAGCATAACAATGAATGCCGCTAGTTTGCAACATGTCATTGATATGCAGGAGGAATAGCGTGGGTGATAGCACACAGCCTTGAGGGACACCAGCATTCACAGACATTGAGTCTGAGCATTCACCGTCAACTAGGACCTTAATGCTTCTGTCTGCTAGAAAACTGCTGACCCATTCGCATAATTTCCCGGGGAGCCCATAGCATGGAAGTTTCGAAAGAAGTGCTTTGTGCCAAACGCGATCGAAGGCCTTCGCTACATCCAAACTAACTGCCAGTGCCTCACCTTTACTCTCTATCGCCTGTGCCCAGCAATGTGTCAGGTAAACTAAAAGATCACCAGCCGAACGACCCCTACGGAAACCGTATTGTTGGTCACTCAGCAGCTGGTGATCCTCTAGGTACCAGAGGAGCTGACGATTGATGATGGACTCCATAATCTTAGAGAAAAGGGAGGTTATAGCTATCGGCCTGTAGTCGGATGGATTTGAGCGGTCGCCTTTTTTAGGGATCGGGTGCACCAAAGCTGACTTCCTGAAAGCTGAAAGCTGACTGATATAGAATAAAAGAACTGGATACCATCAGCATCTGTTGCAGTTGCATCAGTTGCAGTTGCAGCACTTTTTGCAACGTGACGTTTCGTTAAGTGCCAACAGTCTATAATGTTTTAACGGTGTTGGTAGTTCCGTGTCTGAATTTGACACTTAATGCTTAAGTGTTTAGTAAGCTCTTTTTTCGTACGAAGCTAATTTATCGTTAGTATCACATTTTTTGACGTTTTTGTTCTGCTTTGTGTGTCTATTTCTTTTAATAAGTCAATGTCAACACATTGAGTGCTGGAAACCCGATAGGGAACCCCCCTAGCGGGAACTCTGTGGGCGGTCGCTTTTCGCTACAAAGCGGGAAAACAACGGGATTGGCTACGTGCGTAGCGCGTAGCACTCGCTGGCACTCAATGTGTTAAGGGCCGAAATTTATACGTCAACGATAAGTACTTGGTTTAAAATGCTCTCAACCATCAATGAGTGGGCCTGTATGACTGCTGTGCTTTTTTAGTTTTCCGAGCCCAGTCTAATAAAAGTATGAGTGATCAAATATATTAATTGATAGCCACAAAATCCCGCGGTCATATTACACGCAAGATTTAAACATGCTTATCTGACACACTCGAGTCAACCTGTGACTCAATAGAAAGCATCGAACATCACTATTTCAAACTTGTTAATTTAAAATACGGTAAGTAGGTACTACACGACCTACGGTTCAACGACTCCAGTCGAATGTCGATAAACGAAAATCGCAGACATATTTGTTCTAAGAGAGCGCACTTACTAATACGTTAGTTAAACTCAAGTCGAGAGACCCCGAGCTTTAATTAAGCGAATGAAAACATTGTGAGCGTAGGTGCAGTTCGTCCGTCAGCTTCGGACTAAATAATTCACACTGGTGCATGCAGGGGCTTTAGTGATGGGAAACTGCGGGAAATTTACTAGTTGGTAGTGGATTAGGTCTATTGTTAACTTTATTTTAGGCCTGTTGGTTAATCTCTGCAGCTAAAACAGTTCAACTAACCTCCTTCAACCCGTGTACCTATGTTATGATATATTTTGAAATTTTTATTGAGTAGGTTGTTGGGTTAGTTTTGAGGAATGCAATCTCGGACCGAGAATGACCATTCGAGATCTCATGCGAAAAATCTGATTCGAGATTGGGCGTTTCGAGATCGATATTTGGTAAAATTTCCTAAAAATTGCTTTATGTGCCATAAAATGCCTTAATTTAGTATATACTTACCTAAGATTACATACTTGGTGTTTCTTTTGAAGGATAATTTTACGAAATTTTCACTGAACAGAGAAAATATCAACTGATATATGAAATACCTCATTACACTGGCAACTTACTATGAAGTTGAATTCAAAGCCAATTGGCATCAACTTGTAATTAAACATTTTACAAAATGGAATCTGATGTACTTACTTAAGTATAATAAATTAAACCCAAAAATCTACCCGAAATTTCACCACAAGCATACAGAGAAACCTACAGAGTCAGCAGAAAATTGCGAATTATTTGCGATGCAAGATACAATAAAAATTGCGTAAGTGCGCAAAATCCACACAAATAACTGCGGGTACGCTACTGATCGTTCTAACATCACCCGTAAAAACATGACACACATAGCAATACTGCTTAACCTGAATCAACCAACTGAACCATATAATTTAGATACTTACATGTATTCAGTCTTGCAATCTCGTTCGAGATCTCGAAAATATCATTCGAATCTCGACCGAGATTGGAAGAATCGAGATTCCCTGAAGTCGAGATTGAATCTCGAAAAATCGCTTGACATGTAGCCATTTTGAGATATCGCGAGGTCGAGATTGCATTCCGTAGTTAGGTTTCTAATTCGGAATAATTTCCTATGTAAGTGAATTTGTGTATTTTTATGAGAAAATAAAGATCTTTAAGTACAGTACATACAATAAGTTTTTTGCCAAGCCTAAGTAGGTATACAAGCATCCTCTTCTCTTTAAGAACAAGATGCATCATCATTTTAAACATTGAGTAGGTACCTAAGTAAATCGTAAAATAATTTATAGTCACTTTAAAAGAACATATTAGCTATCAAACGTCTGCCTCAGACCCATACATTAGAGCGCAACATTTACAGCAAATAACGTCATAAATCCCCGTAAGAATACACAGCCCAAGTCAGACAATTTTCAGACTAAATGAAATCTGCTTTACTGAATAATGTTAGTTTTTTACGTACCTATTAAATAGGATAACAAAGTTAATAGAGTCTGGAGACGGTAAGGTCAAAAACGAAATTAAAGATGAATAAAATTCGTTTCTTTTGAACTAGTACTTATTGAATATGAATATTATTATGTGATCTCGTTTCAAGTAGGTAGTTACGAGACGTACCTACTTATAAGACTATTTTTTTGGGAGAATAAATTTAATTTTGATGGCAGCGGCATATATGTATTATCCGCATAGGTACAGTGAAGTGTCCACATTACATCCTCAAAATAATAATAAAGTTCAGCTCTATTGCTATTGCTCTACGAAAACATGGAGATACGTACCTACCTATTCCATTTTTGACCTTACTTTTAATATTCTTGCTTTAAGCTACTATACGGTTTCTGGTAATTCTCTGCATTACCCCATTATACCAAAGTTCTGGAAGTGATGTTTAACACTGGCTGCAATGCAAAGGTTAGACTGCGATGTAAGCGTAGGCTCCGGCGGTCACGGTCGCGGCGTATAGAAGTGTTCGCGGTCGTGGTCGGTCGCTAAAATGGCGCCAACAGCGCTGACCAGAGTGAAACGAACTTAGTACAATAGTTACAACACCCTATAATGACAAAGTTCTGGAAGTGATGTCCAACACTGGCTGGAATGCATAGGTCAGACTGCGATATAAGCGGAGGCTCTAGCGTTCACTGTCGCGGCGTATACAAGTGACCGCGGTCGTTAAAATGGCGCTCAGTATCAAGCGTGGTTGGGCCGTTCTCCTTTTGTAGCAACAGTGAGCTGTCTACTCGCTGAAAAATGCCTGATTTAGAATTTAATTATTATATTTTTTGTAGGATGTAAATGCCCAAAATTTCACCTCTTCGATACAGTATACTTATTACTTCCCCGGTCAGTAACTGTAACCATAGGTACCTACATTAATTAACTCAAAACACTGTGACAGAGTGGTCAATCGGACGGCTGTAAAAAAAAGCCGCCGAAAAAGGGCAGTTGAAAAAGGGTACTTTTATCATTTCAAGATCAAAAATCAGAGAAATCGAGAAAATTTGCGTTTAATTCTGTGTAAAAAAGGAGAACGACTCGGTTGCACTTTTGCATTTGATAGGCGATAAAATCATAACAATATGAGACTGGCTAATTCGTCGCAATTAGTTAAAATGTAGATAACGGCACAGAATAAGCAATAGAACTAAAATACAGAAGCTTCTTTTTCCTACATATAATGTTTAGCTTGTCAAGCATGCAAATGTCAAGATGACATTAACATTAGGGTGTTCACCATGCTGTCAGGTGCGTATGGTCGTGAAACAATTTGTGTATAAACATATAACTAGGAACACAATATGTATCGGAACATTATTTGTATGATAAGAACACGTTTTTATTGATTATTTATTAGTATTGGTATTAATTTGTTTAAGTAAAAATAAATATGCGGTGTTTGAAATATAAATATATCTGAACGCACCCGTGAAGTACCTAATGTACGTTGCGCGAACCCTGACAGTATTAAGTACCCATAAATTTATCACATATTGTTTAATATACTTAGACCGGGTTACTCACGTCTATAAAGTCGAAAACAGCTCGACATGTTTCGGGACGGTCCGCGCCCCATAATCATGAGTGAGAAGCGCTTGCCGCGATAACCACATATTGTTTCCTAAAATAACGAACTAGACTCCTAGACTTGTAAAAGTTACGTGTAACTAGTAAAACCTTCAACAAATTCAATGTAAGTACCTATATGTATACATTACAGACAAAGGAACATTTTAGCGCTCATGTTCAACGTCTGGAATAACAAAACCCTGACGTTTTTCCGGATGCATAGTAAATTGAATTTTCGTCTGGTACGAGTTTAGGGATCGGGCTGGGTAACTAGCTAACGCTGAATACTAGCTAAAAAGTTCTATAGGAGTATTCAAAAACAGCTTGTAAAAACATTTCATGAAAGCCGGAGAAATGTGGCCTTCTTCATGTAAACGTAATAAACTGGTTGAAATTTTGACGAATGGCTAGGAATCTTGTTCTTTGAACACTGCGTACTTGAGGTGTAACTTTTTAATAATTAGGCACAGAGTCTTGATCGATATGATACCTACTTGCTCATGTTACTTCCGCAAGGCCGGTATGGTGTCCTGTTAGCGTAGCGTTTATATAGACACGAAGATTGGGCGTTTTTATTTTTTGTTGTATAAAAATAGTTTTTTGTTGAATTGGAAATTTTAATGTGCTCTTTATTCAGAATCGCGAGCTCTTTCAATCCTAGTAAGAGAAAGAAAGTGTCCCATAATTTCCATACATTTTTCAAACTTTCCATTGCGCTAACGCTATATCTGTGAAAAAATAGTGGCAAAATTTAAAAAAAATCTTGCACACTTTTTTCTACTACCAGGAGCGAAAGAGCTCGCGATTCTGAATAGACGTAAGAGAGAATAGGTACCTACATCAAACTTTCCATTTCAATATTTTTATACAACATAATTTTTAAGAAAAAAAAACCGACTTCATTTGGTTCCCGGTAAAAGTGAAATTAAGAATTTGTTTGAGTTAGCCAGTTTACTTCACAAATATCCAATACACCGCACGTGTACGATTGAAAATTTAGGAGCTTTCTTAATGTCCTAGGGCTTCCATCATTACATTTGAAGTATAATCAAACGGAACTCCCTTGTAGACCTTTAAACAAACAAAATAACAATGTGTTAAATTGGATGACAGACTGTAAATTAACGAGCATATTCATTATGCCATCCCTGATTATCAACATCAGGTCCACTCCAGCAAAATGATGGCCACAGTAAGAAAATGCCTAAGCTAATTATGAACACCCTCTAATCACAATTAACCTGCCGTTCAAATTTGAGGAGTTCTCTGAATTCTTCTAGAACTCCATCATCAGAATATAAATCAAATCAAAAAGATGAATGTCACAACTAGGATAATAAGTAGAGCTAGGTTTATTAACCAGTTCCACTTTGCGATCCCTGGTCTTCATCATCAGATCCAGTTCATCAAAATTTTGGCTCCGCCAAAACACTGTTTTAGTTACTTAAGGAAACCCTCAAATCAGAATGCATGTGCCGTTAAAATTTGAGGAGTTCTCTCAATCCCTCATGAAGCCCATCATCAAAATAGAACTATAATCAAATAGGACTATCTTGAAGGTATTTATTTACAAAGAAAAGATGAATGTCTCAAATCGGATGATAAGAGCTGGGAATTAACAAGCAGTTCCACTTTGCCATCCCTGGTCTTCATCATCAGGTCCACTCCACCAAATTGATGATGTTCGTAAAGAAATGCTCGAGTGTCTTAAGAAACTACCCAAATCATCATGCATGTGCCTTTCAAATTTGAGGAGTTCCCTCAGTTCCTCATGGATCCCATCATCAGAAATTGATTTTGAAAAAAACGGAACAAATCTGGAACCATCTATTTTCAGAAAAAAAAATATTTTTTAAAATCGGACGATAGTCCTGGGAATTACCAAGCAGTTCCACTTTGACATCCCTGGTCTTCATCATCAGGTCCACTCCACCAAATTGATGATGTTCGTAAAGAAATGCTCGAGTGTCTTAAGAAACTACCCAAATCATCATGCATGTGCCTTTCAAATTTGAGGAGTTCCCTCAGTTCCTCATGGATCCCATCATCAGAAATTGATTTTGAAAAAAACGGGACAATCCTGAAACCATCTATATACAGACAAAAAAATATTTTTTAAAATCGGATCATAGTCCTGAGAATTACGAAGCAGTTCCACTTTGCCATCCCTGGTCTTCATCATCAGGTCCACTCCACCAAATTGATGATTTTCGTAAAGAAATGCTCGAGTTTCTTAAGAAATCACCCAAATCAGCATGCATGTGCCTTTCAAATTTGAGGAGTTCCCTCAGTTCCTCATGGATCCCATCATCAGAAATGGATTTTGAAAAAAACGGGACCAACCAGGAACCGTCTACTTTCAGAAAACAAAAAAAAAATTCAAATCGGTTCCATAATGACGGAGTTATGAGTGAACATCCATTACAAAAAAAAAAAAAAAAAATTCAGACGAATTGAGAACCTCCTCCTTTTGAAATATTGAAGTCGGTTGAAAAAAATAAAAACGGCCCACTCCTTACATGCATTTAGCAACCAAATACATAAATGCAGGCATGACAAAAGGCGCGGATGATAATTATAACACACACAAACAATTACCTACGTATATTACAATCGGGGTAGGTACGTATATTTAAAAAACAATAAAAAATAAATTAGTCTACATGTTCTCAGTTTGTAGCATAATACTTTAGCGTCATAACATTTTACAATTTCATTAGTATGCGACAGAAAACACGTGATTTCGTCTTATTTCTGGCTTGATTAATTGCCAACTATATTTGCTAACCACGAAACATGGCTTTTCATGTTTTACGATAAACATTTGGTAATGGTCATTATGTTTCGAATCGTTTCTCGTGGCTAAACGGTTGGCAAATATCCTTTTGTACTGAGAAACTGATGCGAAATAACCCAATATGTCTTGCGTCGAACAATGCCGATGAGCGAGGGTTACAATTACGTAAACGTTCACGTCTTTAAAGTTCATGTGAATTTGTTTGAAAATTACTGTAAAGCATTCATTTTCAACATAGGTAAGTTATGTTTTTACCAACTTGAATAGTAAGAATAGCTATTTAATACATAAATACATATTTGGGGACAATCTCTCATGGATCAACCTAGCCACAAACTAAGCAAAGCTTGTATTGTGGGTACTAAACGAAAATAAATAAATAAACAATAAATAAATATTACAGGGCATTCTTACACAAATTGACTAAGTCCCGCATTAAGCTCAATAAGGCTTGTGTTACGGGTACTCAGACAACGATATATATAGGTAATATACAAATACATAAATACATAGAAAACATCCATGACTCAGGAACAAATATCTATGTTCATCACACAAATAAATGCCCTTACCGGGATTCGAACCCAGGACCATCGGCTTAGCAGGCAGAGTCACTACCAACTACGCCAACCGGTCGTCATAGGAAAAGCATATTTAGATAGGAAATATCCACAACTCAGGAACCACAATTCGTGATAAACACAACACACAAATAAATGCCCTTACCAGGATTCGAACCCGGGACCTCCAGTTTCATAGGCAGGGTCACTACCAGCTAGGCCAGGGAAGCCGTTACATGGGATTAAAGTTGCTGTTTACTGCTCGTGCTTATGTAACAGACTGCAAAATTAATTTAAATAATTAATTAATTTAATATTTCCTACAACTGGTTTAAAAGTGGAATCATCGCGTAATGAGTTATTGAAGACAATTCCAAGAAAGTTATATTTATGAAATTCACCAATGAAAGTCCCCAAGTAAATTAGATGAAGAAAAAAATTATTTGTTTTCAATGCTTTCGGTATATTTGTAAGTATATCCACCAATCCCACCATACTAAATAACTCTAACCAAACCAATGAAAGTTTTTACCTACAATCGAGATTGCAAGAAGACCGGGATACCTTTCAAAGCCACAATTAGGCTAGTCTTATTCTATTCTGCTAGTCTAATAAGGTCGGGCTTTTATCGTCTATGCCTGGGATCGTGACGTAGAGCGAAGTAAGAGCGAATGTCATGCATGCTTCGATAGGCGAAGAACCAACTATCACGTAATGCGGCACTTTGGTGCAAGCGACGGTGATAACCCAACCATATTAGACTTGATGATACTATGACTGTAAGTCGCCCTACCAAGTGGATCCCTAAACTTGTACAACGCAATCCCCGTTACAATCAATCAGTACTAAACAGTGTGGGAGCGGGTCCGTGAGAACGCATTGTTTCTGCGGGATGAGCTCACTTGATTGTTCGATCGCTGCCCCAGCGCGGACTACGAAACTTCGTGAACTGTTTACGATTGGAGGAATGGCTGACTGTAAAGTGTTGATATTTCCCTACTAGGGACAATCACGCCATTTGTAAGTATTATTTAAAAAAAAACAACAGTTTTATATCGCTAGCAAGAACAGGGTACGTAGGCAAGATGCCAATCGTTAACGCCCTGGGCTAGTACCACGAAAATCGAACTATTGCGGATTTGTATCTCCATCTCTGTCACACTTGCATATTAGAGCGACAAAGAGGTTGTTCCGTCAATGCCAATTTTCGATGTTCGTGGCAGGCATGCTGTACTCAGTAGCGAACGAAACGCAACAGTATTTGTCGCACTAATAAAGAAGAGTGATAGAGAGAGATAACTACGCTTCGCTACGGAGCGTCAGCGATTGGCATCTTGTTTACGCACCCTTATCTGATATAACTTATAATCAAAGGAACTAATATTACAATTCAAATAAAATTTTAATGTGATTTTACAAGAAAACGACCTGTTCGTAACACTGACAACTTTATATTACCTTATAAGGTTATTTGTAAAATGATAATAAAACACTAAAATAATTAAATAATTCATAAACAGAACACACTTAATACATGACAACAGTAATAAATACCTATTCATGAAACAGTAAAATATAAAACTAAGTAAGAGCAGTAAAAGTTGTAGGCCGTTTGTACTAGCGAGGACCTATAACTTCAAAAAATCAGATGAAAAAGTGACGTCGAGCGCTTTATTTAATATAATCTAAAATTAGTCTGGAAGAAATTGCTCGTTAACTATGACACTACATGCAATGCACAATATTCTTCTTCTTCGTTTCACTCTTTACAGAGTGATCTTGGGCTATTATATAGTTTTTTGATCGACTTTCATAACCATGCGTCGCCATTCCTAACGTAAAGCAGGCTGTTCCCATAGAGCGTGAGCACTCGTTTATTGTGGCAGACATACATACCGGCTTGGATCTGACATGCACAAGATTACTTCTGCATTACTTCAGGAACAGAAATCCTCATCCTGCACCAACTTATGTGTCTGTATGACCGACTGTTCCTCTGGTAGGTACATAGTACATACATAATATCACCGTTTGGCATTAAGTCCGCCATTTTTCTTCGATGTTATGATATTAATGAATAGGTTATTGTATAAATGAATAAATGTTACCTATAAAATGTTAATAGGTATTTTACTATTTTTATTTTAAAAATTGGTCACTGTGTGAAAATATGCCTGAGGTCACGTCTATAGGTAACTATCGTCTCTTATAAACGTTGCGGTTATTAGACCGCAAATATATTTCTGAGAATAACCGATGTTAACTTTTTGCAACTGCATCACCCGGACTATTTAAACTAGACACCTATATAGGGCTATAAGCTATATACCAATATTCTATTTCCGCATTGGACTAAAACAATTAAAATGCCTGCACATCGACTCATCACAATCAATGTCCACGTTACGCACACAGTCGCAGATCCGACTGATATCTAATTGCATCCGTCACTCACTCGTCAATATCCGCGCCTTTATTAGAATAACCTGCTGGTCCAGCGACTGGTGCAGCTACTTTATTAAATTGGTTTAGCCATATATATTAGAAAAATACATTGGATATTTTCATGTCGTTTAGTATTTAGTAGGTACATACAATGTACTATAGGCACAGATTTGAAATGCCATATATGATTTGCCTCCCATTTTTTTCATACTTCGATAAGCTTTCATGATTATAAGATGAGGATACCCTCATAATCATGCGCGCCATTGAAGCCTATAGATAGATATATAAAATAGGGCTGAATATAAAAAAGCTAATATTTATATCTATCTATTCAGCCCGTATCTACCCACTGCTTAGGATAGGATAGGCCTGTTCTTTATTACGCCATTCATCTCAGTCATATGTTACCTCATCCACTGCTTGTTTGTCGTTTAACAGGTATCATCAGCATTAGCCCATCTTATCGATGGTCTGCACCCTGGTCTTTTCGCCCACCTTAACCACCATTCAATAACCTATCTTCATCTATTTGTACCTATAGTTGTGTAACTATAAAACGACGGGTCAAGTCAACAAGGACATATGCATGCCTAATGTCATCGTCTGCATCTTATTGTTTCAAGCCAATGACTCACGTCAAAGTTTTATGTTCATTGCGTTGCATGGGTAACGCATCCCGCCACATTCAACATGTTAAGGCGCGAAGTTGATAAAATTAATGGAATTATCGTGATTTGTGCCTTATTTTTGTGTTTCACAGTTACATACAAAACAAAAATTAAGAAAATATACTATACCTTACTCTTTAGCGATAAGACCGCCTGTTGTTACCCCTTACTGTTACTGTTCTGTATTATTATTTTCTCTTGTAACTGTATTTCATCTGTGTGAGGTGTGCAATAAAGAGTATTGTATTGTATTGTATTGTATACCCTAACAAAAATTTGAATTTCGCAAATGAGCACAATCGGTTACATTCGTCAATAATTTAATGAAACATGTGCCAAATATCCAAAAAACGTGCAATAAGTATAAAAATGTGCTAGTGCAGATCCACCTTAACTTACTCGTAAGAAGACGCGCAGGCGCAGACGCTCCCGTCGGCTATTAATGCGCACGCAAGGTTGCACGAGCCACGAGCTCATGCCACCTTGGCTGCTAATTTCCCGCGATCTTCACGCGTCAAACCGCTATTTCTCAGGTACTTTATTACCCACTTGACTACTAGGTACTTTTTTTTACTCATTGTAGACAGTATACGATTCATAGTGTAATCCAACTTCGAACAAAAAACACGAGCGGGTGTCGGTTACAAAAAAAATGCCGACGCGACAGATTTAAATAGGTTTAAACATGTTTACTAAGGGGCGGACCCCCAAAATGTATAATTTCGAACTGGAATTATAAAAGTTAGACTTAAGTTGGACTACTGGACGTCTCCAGAGACCTATTCGAACGTGTTTTAAGTGTAATTTCGATGTGAATATGACATACTAACGACATACGAAATATGAAGTGAATATGTCAAATGTCAGTCTCGCACGTTCGAATAGGTCTCCTCTCCAGATTACTTGGTGCGGTAACTAGTAATCAGTGGTATCAGGTGGTACTTGGGTTACTAATTGGTGGTAAAGAGACGCCTTCCATACTGTGTTGTAAACCTACGCAGCTTCTTCGTGGGTACGTATACGTAATCATGGGTGGTCTCTAACTACTGAAATCGAAGTTTTTTTTTTATTCAGTTTAACGGTCGACGATCGTTAAACAAGAACCGTTGCAGAACTATTTACAAACGCAATTTTCTTTATTTCTAATAACGTGTCTATTTCCTCGATAAAGTTTACTTTTTATTCTTTGAAAACATCCGTGGGAAATTAAAGCAATTACCAGTAGCGGTAGCAGTAGTAAACATAATGTGCGTTGCTGATCCTTAAAAAGCAATAAAAGGCTTTAAGATTGTACATCCTGTGAATTTTAAGAAAAACCTTCGGGTTTAGCGGGAAACACGCAAAGGTGCTCTTTGCGAATCACCGCCAATACCCGAAGTATCGTTATAAAAACCGAAGGTTTTTCTCAAAGCGGGACTGTAAATAATTCTTCTCCGAAATATGTAGACTCATTTTCATTGGTCGGCACAGCCCGCTTGCGGGGGCGGGAGACTTCCATCCCGCACGTCGTAGGGCCCGCGTTGCATTCAAAGCATGCCCTACTCTCCCGCACCCCGCATGCGGGCTGCATCGACCACTGTAAATGAGCCTTAAAACAGTCAGGCTGAACCTTTAAATTTGGTGCAATTTTCTAAATATTATAAAGCTTTACATGAAACTCGAACAAACGACACACAGCTCGTTGTGAACCTGACTACTTGGAAAAGCTTGTGATCGTTGGGAGATATACAGCAAGCGGCAACGTGGCAGGTCTCCTACCCGATGGTCGGATCAGATTACCCTCTCACAGGCTTCACTGTGACGACCGCAACGAAGAAGGCTACCTACAGGAAGGGGTGGAAACGATTTGTGACAGAAGTCATCAAGAAATTTTAAGTCGGCCACGACTTTCAGCAATGAAGTCAACGACTAGACAGAGAGAGAACGAGATACGTTTATATAAAGACTTCTATGTAGACAAAGTCTCGTGGAGAGGCTACACAATTCAACAATGTCCAAGTCACTTACATGTTTAACCGTCTTTAAATTGATTGAACCTACACACTCCAATCAGACTCAATTGGAAGACGTTACACAAATCCGTTTACAAACAGAACTAGCCATTGTAGGTATTGATCATCAATAGTTCAACTGCTTGAATGGCCCTGATTATCATATACGGAGGTGATACGCGACTATCCTGACTAATATGACAACAAATACGACTTATGACGAACTGTCCTCAACCGTGACAAAAAGTCGAAAAACATAACGCTACAAAAACGGATTAATCGTATTTATTGAATACATACCCTACGTTTCGAGTCCTTTACAGCACTTGTTGTTGCAGGGTTGATGATGACGCGTAATCGAAGAAAAACATTATGTCAAAAATTACTTCAACAGGATGGGTAAAGTAGGTAAAGAAATACGTTGGTATCGTTGGTATAACACCAAAATTATTAATTTCTGTAGTATATAACATGCATATTTCAATTTATACCCAAAATTATGACCAACAAATAAAATTACTACGAAGCTGTTTGAAAATGATATCACATAGCACTTAACTTGTTGCTTCGGTCGTAAAAACGACATGAATAACACAAGAGTACCAATGAAGTTTGCGAACGATCGACTCAATGCTAATTTTGTGCTTTCTTTCAGTTCAGTTGTGGACGTGTTAGTACTGTGTGTCAGTAACAAAACAATATTGTGGCATTTTCAATTGACGAAATTGTTTTTCTTTCAATATAATTATGTATATTTTTGACTTATAAAAATACTGATTCACTATCCAGAATTCCATATTTTAATTTTAACATTTCATAAACCATTATATTTTCCGATAAAATCTATAGGCCTAGCTGAGGCGTTTCCCTCGGATTAAGCGCGGGTGAAGTGGGTGAACACAGACAGAAACAATCATTAATCTGTGATATATGCAGCGGTCATGTGTCATGTTACGATTGTATACTCGTAGAATGTCGTAACTGTAACCCCGCCGCGTAGTCGCATACTTAAGACGCCTCAGTTAAACGGTAGACCATAATATCATATCTCAAAGTTGTTTCCTGAGTTCAGCAATACCGAGTATTTCATTTTCATACATCACAATATCTTATCATACATAAGCTCACCAAAACTGTCCGTTTCCTCGGAATGTGTCCTTGTCAGACCACAACGGGTGGCCACAGGAGCGATAACGCGGGACTCCGATATCATTCATGTGCACGTGGCCACTCTATTATGTAGTGATAACAATGAATTTATCAAATAATCGATGCATCATAATAAGGTACCACGGGGCGTAGAACGTTAGGTGTAATTGTTTGAGGAAAGTGTAAACAAGTTTTTGAGATTTTGAAAATGGTCAAGCCGAGTAATCAAGAGGAACTAAGGCATTTACAAACACTTTAAAAGAGAAACATGGCTGATTCTTCTTTACATGACCGGAAAAGAACAAGTAAAATTAATAAAAGGGCCGATGTAAAAGCATACCAGTAGTTGTGTCCATATAACTAGATTCCTACCGGCGTGCAAAATTTCCATATATTTCAGGAAATTAATAACTCCGGCCTACCTTGTAACATATTGTATTTAAGTATTAACTGTAGTTTATAATTACTGTATTTACTTTCTAGATGAAACGTTATTTTGTTATTTGGCCAATAAAGAAACTTGAAACCTTAAAAAACACTCTGTGAGTCAACTAGCCGGTGAACTCACAACAAGCTATAATTCTTAACTGGATTTTTATAATATTCCTTGTATATTTGATCGAGGTGTAAGAGCGTACGCCTGACTCACCCGAGCGCCTTACATAATGAAGTCACTGCAGTTATTTCCCTGCTATACGGATACTAGGGGAAATAGGTCAGACAACCCGGAAAGGGCAGGTTACCATAAAATTGTGGAAGAAAGATTCCATTTTTGCTGGAATCTTCCAGACTTCTTAAATAGTAAATACTCTAACCTTGTGACCTCGTGTGAAAAACGAGTTCGTGTAAAAATATTTTGGGCCAAAACTTTTGAGCCTGTCTATAGTGTCTATGTACCTACCGGTTGAGAAACAAGCAATGTGTGTCAAAAGTAACCCTATGGACTGAAAGTCCGAAATAAATGATTTGAATTTGAAAAGTTCCATAAAAGTACCTACCTGTTGTGTTTCCTTTGAGTGAACCTATTTTATTTCTTTAAGTTCATTTTCTTTGCTGGGTGTAATAAAACATACTTGGAAACATATAGCTTCCCAATTGTTAATACCTTGACCCGAACACGTCCACATAAAATATTTACTCCTAAACACCTCACTCCGCTCCAAAACACGCTATCATCTTCCTAATCTATTTAGGTCAATTCAAGACTTAGTAAAGGTAAACAATTTAAGCCTTTACATAAAACAAATTGCATTAAGGCACTTCATTTAACTCAATGCAATCGCCCACTTACAAAGATTCTCCTTTAGAATGCCGTGACCTACTGTTCTTCACAGTAATATTACAAACAGTCTAAATTAGGCTTTAAGCCTTACCGGTACGATGGGCATCCGTAAATTTATAGCGACTATCATTGATAAAGATGTAGTGTCAGAGAAACAAATTTAGATCTGCATTTTTGTAAAGTTAGTAGGATGGTGGAGTAAAGGTGAGGCTACATTATTATAGAAGCGGAGCGATTAGCGTCACGTTTAGGGAATGCAACCGGTAAACATTATGTATGAAAATTAACGATAATGTGCCCGTTAACCGCGCGGCAATTGATGTCAATAGAAAACACAGAAACCATTTAACTATGTAATGAAATGAGGTATAGAATCTAGGGTATAGTGTAACTTAAACTAATTTAGCGCTTGTAGAGTCCGACTAAGCTAAGTTTGCATAGATTATGATAGCACAGACTGTGAAAGTGAATGAAAGGAAATATATAATCATACTTTCAAAGACGTTACACGTAATTTACACTTTAAATATGTTTGACAGTTTATTTGCTTGGAAAAGATAACTTGGTTTAACTCCAGCACAACGAAATAAAATACAATTTACTATGAAGAAGTAGAACCATATTCAAATAAAATTTGTCCACGAGGAATTTACACCAGTTTAAAATTAGCGCTCGCACAACTCACTTTACTGTAATTATGGTTATCGATTTTAAGCTAGCATGGTAATTTGCATTATAACTAATATTTAAAACGGGATCAATACCATGTATGTTTGTTTTATTGAGCACCCTAAATTTCGACACTGTCGCAAGCGCCATGACAACACACAAAATAAGCGAACCCGTAAGAGGGTAGATCGTGTGGGTAGATCACAACTAAAAACTCGCAGCTTGTCAGTTTACTCCATTGCAAGAGTGTCGAAATACCAGGTGCTCAATAAAACAGACATACATGGTAATTATCCCGTTTTAAATATTAGTTATTATGGTTATCGCTATGTAGGTACGCTGGTTATAGCTACGCACGTGAAAGAGAGACATACCTAACAAAGTTTTTAAAGTTGTTCCGGTACAAATATATAAAATGTTTTCTTTAAATGCACATGTCGCACGCTACTTTTTGTAGCTAATAAATCAAATTAAAATTTCTCTGCCTCCGAATCCCTTCTAAATAAAATAATAATAGATTCTAAATATTTCAATCTAATGTGACTTTTTTTTTAATATGGAACTGTTATTTGTGTGATCCTTCAATAAAAATACTGTACAATGTACATGCATTATAAAGACTAACCATGGTCAATCCATTACCGGCTGGTAACAAATAGCACCACGCAGGCGCAATATAAAACGCGGCCTTTTTAAAAAACTTCAATGGATAAAGTAGTCACTTGTTTTGTGCGGTGCAAGGACGAATGTCGGATAATGTTTACTTTTTGGTGAATAAACTTATAGGTATATAGATTTAAATTAAAATAGTGTTAGATTGTATCTAGGATTAATACAGGTTGCACAATTTACTATGCGGACTTATATAGTGACAAGAAGAACGTGCCGGGCCCGGTAATCTTAATTCGTCGTGATTTGACGCTACTGCCGCCTGCAGCTTAAAAAGGTATGTGGATTGATTTTTGTTGTTTTTTTTCTAATGTTGTACGGGGAAAAAATCGAACCAACCTATGTATTATAGTCACATGCCCATAACGAAGGCAAAAATACGGAACAAATACCATCAATTAATACATAGAGTAATGAGTGCTATGATAGTAATTTCATCACTATCTCGTTCGCGCTTGTATCCAATCGCATTTTACGTTTCTAAACATACCTCCGTTGCTGCTGCCTGATAAACCACAGCCTTACATCTCGAGCACGCTTACCGTGTCGCAATCGGCCAACGATGCTCGATTAATTGTTTCCCCTTTTTCATACAGCCCAACTGAATTTCCACAGACTTAAGAAATATAGTCATACTGCTAACCAATAATATACTTTATCTCGTTGCAATAAGACTCGCGGGTTGGTTGGCGCGACACGCTGTGTCGTCGACAGATCAGACAGAGTGACGCAAAACTTCATTAGCAAATTTTGAAAGTCGCTCAGTTATTGATTTACCGTCGGCATTCATTTGTCGATTGGTCTGATGTTAGGTACCTGTATAGTATAGGGAAAAATCGAACGAAATTCGGGATAACCGGAATAAAATAGCGCATGATGACAATTGGCTTAGGTTGATAAGCTTAACGACATACACGGACGAAGTCGTGGGCTAAAGCGGTTATATTTATGGGACCTACATCATTTAATTACTAACATTTAAAAACTTAGCAGTATCTACCACAGCATTTAGCAGCATTGTTGTTGATATATTTCAGTGACTTCTAATATTATTTCACATGATTAAATAGTCCCAAGAGTAACGCCCAATCGATAACATATTGCTATTGTTTACGGGCACAACCGCACACAAATACATATGTAAAGTACAGATGTTACTGCCCGCCGATACAAATTAATCATTGAATGGACGGATATCATCAACTGGACAATAGTTCAGTGTTAATCCTGCAGTCAAATCAGTATCTCGTATCAAAATAGTAAATAAACATTAGCTCGTTAAATCACAGCTTAAAGCTTTTATCATATATTCATTTATATTAAAACTTAAGTATGTATACAAATACAAATCACACTCCTAAGTTAGGCATTATTGAGACAAGATACAAATCCATTTGTTTTGTTGACAGTTAAGTATATAAAAAACTGCAGTTTTAAATATTAACCAAAAATGTTGTTTGTAATAAGAATTTACGTAAAGTTTCACTGTCTTTGAAAAATATGTTATTTGTAAGCCAAGGAACTGACAACAGAGGTGTCGGTACAAGCACTAACCCCGTCACATAATAAACATTGCATAATGCAATCCATTGCACCGTGACACGTCTCACGGCTGGCTACTTTTCGTTGACACGGATCGGCCAGCTGTACAGTAAGTGCTGCCCTTCCGTATTGACAATGCAATTATAATAACAGGTTTAATTTCTGATTCCCCTTAAACGCACAAAATCTCGACCCGGGTGCAGCTGATCGCAAAGGGCGTTCCCCTTTGCAACAGTTCTTGTATTGGCGCAAGACATAGGATGGTACCTTTGTAGATTAATGTCGGTTTACTCTTCAAAACAAAACACGAATTTTAATTATTTTTGAATTACGCCAAATCAGACTATAACAAAATTTAAAACTACTCAATAAAACATTTCAAGTGTACACCAGGAATTGATTGATTTGTTTAATTCTTAGTACAAACACTTATCAAAACCAAATAAATTTAAGATGCTTACAATTATATTTCTAATTTAATCAATTTGTTTGATTATTATACCGAAACGCAAAATAATTTCACAACTTTTGATGTATTTGGTCACAATTTAATAGTGATGGGCACCTTTGCGCTCGGTACCACTCAGGGCGGCCTTTTCGATTATTGTTATGTGTAGGTACTACTTATTTGGCCCAAACTGTTAATGTTTTTTAGGTGTAGTTTGTTTATGTTTCATGTGCCTAACATAATTTTACTACTTATAATTTTATTTTATAATGTAAAGTAAGATTGATGTTTGTATGATATGATTGATATGTAGTGTTTGCAAATCAAACTCCGAAGTCCGGTGTCCGAAGTGTTATTTATGTATGTATTTTGCACACTCGCTAGTTGCAACGTTACAATAATTGCAGTTAATCAGTTTGTTTGAGGTGACTCTGGTTACTACAAGACCGCCATCGGCAACCGATTTCTCGCTCAGCGCTTGCATCTTACACCGCTCAACTCTTGCGACGTAACAATTACATAAAAATGGCGTTCACATCGGGCCGTTCTTCGGCCGCGTTTCCTAGCCGATCGTGTAAACTTTCACGAAATCAAACAAAGAAATAGCTCATTTGCATCGTTCTCATGCGGACAAAAAAATTGACCCAATCCGTTTGGCAAGAATGATGTGTCGAGAAATCCTCCGGTCATGGTCCGCCGGCTAGCGGCATGTGACGAACAAATTGTGAATACATTCTATGGTAATGTGGAGCATTTTGAGCCGGCTTCACGGACTTTATTAACAATGCCAACACAATGGTAACAGCTAATAATTTAACAACATAACCAAACACACGAAATAATATTGAAGACAGATTCTAAGCAAATTTTGCGAACCACGATGACGATGGTTCAAGTACACCAAACGAATTGTAATGAAAATTATCAAAATTAACTAAAATGACGCCCCTCGTTTACCTACACATTAACTACCGTAGGAAATACAAAATATACAAACATTCGAAATAAATATGGGTACCTACACACCAAACAGTAGAAAACATATTTTTTTTAAAATGAAAGTCAATGTATTGGTTTTTCGGATGAAATAACTGTTTATATCTCGTGTACCAGCTCAGTGACTAGCGTCAACCTACAACACAGCGTCCAAGACGTTTTGATTTGCATAAGAAATGCAATAAGTGAACGTGGTGCGACAGTTGATAAATATAAGTGTCGTAATGAAGAAAACAATAGCCGGGTACTTTCTATTCGCGCGTGCCTCCCTCTACTCCCCCCAATACTGGCAAATAACCCAGCTCAAGGAGAAAGCCTTTGACCTCCACCTGGAGGGCTCGTTGACAAGTATTTGTGGCTTTTGCATGTCCGAGCTGTAGGAATTGAACGTCCGATTCTATTTATAACTTGACATTTACTCGGAGTGACCACGCGTGGACAGACTTGCTTAAGTATCATTAATTCCTTTTTGAATTTTGAAACTCAACCGGTCACGAAGCTTTCGCAAAAGCTAAACGACTGGAAGGTATTTGTGACGTTTTAATGTTACCAAACAATTTACGATCTGTTTTGAATACAAACATTGTTTAATCAGCCAAATACTGGGTGACTTAGTTTGATAGAACCTGAACCAGAAAAAATCCATAAAAATTAGATTTATTAGGCCAAGTCTTACTACGGAATTAGATTTTACTTAAAAACTTAACTTTTTAAGGTTTGCTAAGTAGGTATCCGGAACAGTAGGTAGGTACAAAGAGAAATAGTGGCAGTGCAACTGATGGAAATTAAATGTGTACTCCATATTTTCCATGTCGTGCCAATCGGAAAATCACAGAAAAAACATTTTTTCTACGGAAAACATCGACATCTAGTCAAACGAGATCTATAATAACTTTTTTTTTTAAGGTATTCTTAACACATAAACATAATGGTTAAGCATTGAATTAACTATCATCCAAACACCACAAAGATAATCTCTTTGTGACTCCATGAATACTTAGTAGAAGTAAAACAGAAGTCATATAATTTACTTAACACAGTAACAATTCTTGTTTAAAACACTTATTTTACCAATATAATAATTCAAAAAGTCGCGCCTGCAAAAATGTAGTCTAAACAGAAAGATTGGTGCCTGGTCTCGTCTAGTTCTGTCCCTACGAGGTCGGCCGCGATCCCGTTGCCGTGCCGGGTCGGCCTAACGGGCGGTTAATGAGCACGCCGAGCTATGCAGATGTCGAACGCAACTAAAGGTTCAACACCGCTCTGTATTGCTAATAGCAACAAAAATATTTAAGATATATGTATAGAATTTTTTGTTTAAAAACCATCATCATCTTCAAACTGTGAAAGCGAGTGCTGTAAAGGGCTCGAAACGTAGGGTCATGGTGTTAATAAACGCGATTAATCCATTCTAAAGTGTTTAATTTCAATGTTAAGAAAAAATACTTAATCTATTTTATTTTATTTATACAGGTTTTCAATACTTAAATTAAATTAAATTAAAAAACATTTTCCTATTTATTTCTTATAAAAATAGTAATACTATACATGACACTGGTTGCACCGTTAAACGGATAACCAGAAGTTTTCGAACATCCTGTCTACTGTTTTTACAGACTTCAAGAATTAGAATTTGCATTTTTTTATTGAATAAGTAGGATGTATTTTATTTTACCTTTTTAATAAATACTGAATAAAGCTAGCTAATATATTCATGAATAAGAAGAATGCTCAAATTGTAATGAAATCTTTTGCAGTGTCATAATTTTTATTTGCTTGAGTTATGTAACTTAAAAAATGCTTCTCGTTCGGGTTAAAAAACAAAGAAATCGGCTTATTACCCAATAATAATGAATCGGTATACTATTAATAAGTATAATCAGCAGTTTACTACTCAGCATCGTAAACTTAAACTTTAAGAGGTACTCTTATTTAATAACTAAGCAATCAACAATAGAGTTATTAATAAATCGCAAACTAAACAAAAGTATAAGATTAACCAGACATTACCTGTCTTCTCTCTTGAAAGATTTGTAATGAGTCTGTCTAACCGCATCCTTAGGGCTGCCGGCTCAGTTGACAATTTTAAGCTTGGATTAAAATTAAGAATATAACGGTACTGAAGTGCTCTTAATTTTACACAGACTTGATAGTGACTATCGTCATCAGTTAAAATTGACGGTAGGTAATCGTAAGTTACAACTGTTTGTTTTTGACAAAAAATGTCAACTTCTTTTTCCATTAAAAAAAATCCCAGCGCAACCCTATGATTATTTCTACCTCCCCATTAACCCTACCTACTTAAAAGGCGGATAAATATGTGATATAATTAAATATATTTTACTTTGCGTGACCCGTATTTGATTTACCGCTTATCTTACTAAAGTTACATTCATGACACGTTGTTTAGTTGTCAACCCTAACAACTCAACTCAATGTATCGGAACGCAAGGAATGCTTTCAGTGACTAATAGGCGAGACACTGGTCGCCCGTGAATGTACTTGGCGTTACATCTTTTCGTCCCTTAGTTAAACTAGCTATTGCAATGTCTACCTTATTAACATCACTTTTAGTTACATCTCTGCTTGTCGTTCTTTCGGTACCGACGTTACCTTGACACCTTGACCACACTATTGTCATTTATGTCATGTGCAAAATAAAAAAGTGACACATGGTCGCGATAACGATGATTCTAATTAGCAGTTACGATAATTGTGATTAACTTGCATTTTACAATAATAGGTTGGCCTAGTGAAGTATTGTTTGTTCATGTGAGTTATAATTTTAGCGGAAAGAAGTCCACTGCTAGAAAAAGGAATACTCAATTTTCGTTTTTTAATCGTACGCCACCACCGTCGCCACCTGTGATTATGACCAGAAGGCCTAGTATAAAAATTGTACGACATTAACTCCTCGACCGCGTTAGCGTATCGGGAGTTCAAATTATGTTTGCCGTTTATTTAAATCATCCGGCAACTTTCATATTTTGACCCCTCGATACGCTAACGCGGTCGAGGAGTTAATGTCGTACAACTTTTATACTAGGCCTTCTGAACTTCGGTCCACTTTGTTGTAATGCCTTCCCACACTGCGACTTTCATAGAGTGAACATGCTTTCCATTGAAGAAATGTCACCTGCGTCAGTAAATTTTAGGTCTTACACGAAAAGCACAACAACAGATGACACATGACATGAATTTGAACGAGTGTTTTTTTTTTGTCTGTTTGTTACGTGATTATCCCGTCAAATGAGTCAAGCCAGTGTTTTAATAATTGTTTTGTATTTGTAACAAAAAAAATTAGTTAAATTAAAATAAAATTCTTATGATAAATGAAAATAAGTCCAGATTCCGTGGAAGAACAAACAGTTGACTTACTTATCACGTTTTCTCTTCTATGTCGTATCTCTAAATTGTTTTCAAAAATGATTCTTACAGAAATGAAAACTTAGAAGGAAGCAAGCTATTTTGATTATACGGATATTTGATTTTTATCGAAAAACCATCACAAGTTTATCTCATCCTAAATCTGTATTAACGGGCGTGCTTATTACCGTAGTGCGGTACTTATTACTAATGAATGTTTATAAACATTAATTGAGCTGTTACATCGGATATGTGGCGGCAAACGTGGACTGGGCGAGTCGATGTAGGGGCCGTAGTCAATATGACTATGGCCGACTACTAAGAAAATTCTAAGATAAAAGTAAAAAACACTTTGGAATAACAGGCCTCAATTTCACCACACATTATCGAAATGGTGACAAATAAGCACACAACCTGCGCAATGGTGAGCAGCTTCCTTAACCTATGAACGCCTGAAACGCCAGTTATTCAGTCATTTTAGAAATTGCCACACTTGTCAGTGGTGAAATTGGGGCCAGGTGACAGATAAACATTTTTGCGCATATTGTCTAATAAATTGTCATCTTGGCTCAGATATATTTTAATAAAAAACAAATGAATAACGCTTTGAAACTAACGCTGCATAGTATATTTGGTTATGGAGTTTAAATTGACCTTATTGCGATTGGTTTCCCCAGAATCTGACGCTTCACCTCCCCAGCTTGAAATATCTCAGCACGACGACGCTAAATAAAGCGCTATTGAAAATATTACCCATCTAATTTGTTCGCCATTCCCATACCACCGTATTGTAATCTATACAAACTAGTAACAAAGATATTACAATTCAACTGCATACCACGGAAGCCTAGTCTAATCCATGTACAAATTAACTGGCACTTATTGATACCGGCCCATTCCTCCAATAGCGAGCGAGCGAAACGAAAGTAACAATCGCTTTATGAAACGTCTCTGTGGAGGTAATCTAATCGGCGTTGCACAACAATACTTCGAAACTGCAACAAGTTCACTTGTCTGTACTTATCGGCTAGTACGTAACCAGCGCCCACTTGGGATATTTTTGTACTTTTGATTTGAATTTGATTACTACATGCGTGTGAACTTTGAGCTACAATATGTGTACGACAAGTTCTCACATAAGTAATCCAGATTAATTCAATAATCATTTATTTATCTATATATATTGCCTGCTATTATTGTAATTAAGGCTTCCATCTCTTCCCATGCATGGTCGCATCGAAAATCTATAACACGCAAACGTGATTCATTTTGGGAAATCATATGTTTATTTACGCATCTTCAACAAAATAGTCTACTGATAATTGGCTGTGTAGTCTTTTATTAAATTGTTAGTGTTACGCACCCCAAATCATTAAGCGGCAGTGAAATCCAAAACCGTACTGACAATTGTAACATGTAACATGTAAATTAAATATCCCCTGAGCCTAACATTACGAGTGTTTATGATAGAGAGTCTGTCATTATCACCTTAGGAAGCGTACAAACAGCAACACTATTAACTGATCATCGGTAGATCTTATGCCGTGGCCATATGGATGACAAACGGTCAATGAACAGTGTTGGCGATGGTACGTATCAGATGATGGCGGCACTTTCTCCGTTTGTTTTGGAGTATACGGGTCGGTAGACGTAACCACAACAATGGACGTGCCGAGTGGCGCGAGCGAATTACTTGGTGGAATGTATTTCCCCATTAATATTACTTACTGGTGGTTTGAGGAGTTATCTATATTACGACCGGTTGGCATAGTTGGTAGTAAGCCGATGGTTCTGGGTTCGAATCCCAGTACGGGCATTTATTTGTGTGATGAACACAGATATTTGTTCCTGAGTCATGGATGTTTTCTATGTATTTATGTATTTGTATATTATATATATCGTTGTCTAAGTACCCGTGACACAAGCCTTCTTGTGCTTACTGCGGGACTTAGTCAATTTGTGTAAGAATGTCCGATAATATTTATTTATTTATCATTTATTTATTTATCTATAATTTGCTAGTCAAACGTGAATAATAAACTATGTCAGTTATAGGTATGTTTTGATAATTTATCAAAGGCCTTCAGACTTAGTTGTGTTAGACCCTGTAACTTTTAATTTTTTCGCATCAATACCCGCCGGTTCTGTTTTGTGTCCGCACAAGGACTTATTTCAAAAATCAGCTTGTCTAGGTTTGTCTGGTTGGCAATATTAGGTACGTGCGATAAATTAAAAATAATAATATGTAAGTACATTTTTGCACAAATAAAAACATTTTGTTTGAAACTCTTATGCCGGACCCATAATAAGCCCATGTTATTTAATTTTGACATTAATATTAAAACTAATAAACATGAAATATAGCAAAAAAACGTGGTATGAACCACCACGTTTTTTTGCTATATTTCAGCTCCCGATATTTCGGCGATTTAACCGCCATGTTCACGTAAAACCTGTGATAAAACTGAAGTCTGCAGGTAGGATAGCCATAACGCCCATAACGATCTACCCTCTTTCTTTTTCGATTATGTTCACCACCTCGACAAAACACACTCACAGTATCTTCGCGATCACTCACACAAATGGGCTTAGAGGCGTTTTTAATTATTCCTAACACTGAATTCCACGTTTTTGATACTTGAAACCCGTCCTCCCTATTGAAATTTTTATACTTGGAAATTTCAATGATTTCCTTAACCATCCTCGGGGTATATAGCAGTTGTGGTAAGAACTTGTGTTTATTCGTTAAAATGTCAAAAAACCGCGATGATTTAAAATGATTGACATTGATGTCTAAACTTTAAGAATCTAAAAACGATGTTTTGCAAAACACCGGAATGCGGATGTGCTTGAATGACATTTGCCACGTGCATGATCACAACATGTTACCTTGAATAAAACAACCTTTGTTAATTATTTCGTTTTCCTTCTGCGGATTCTTATTGTAATTGTGTTGACGCAATTGTTCGTTAGGTAATTCTGTGATCATTAAGGATAATAATGCCGAGTCTTTACTCAAGCATCCCCAATACTAGCGTATGCAGAAAGCGAGATTAGATAAGTGTATAGGAAAGTTGGTTAAAATATGAATACATCTTCGTCAAAACAAGTACGTATTAACAAACGATGCAGTCGAAGTCACCGGCCGTCAGTGTTACGTAAGGTAAGTACGGATTGTCAAAATGTCGCAAGCGCGGATCACGTAGGCGACTCCAGCACCGACGCAACCGACAAATAGCTTGGAAAGCAAAATTTCCAGCTATTCGCTTGCCTCGGGAATCCGACCGCTCGAAATCCGAATGTCTTCCGCAATGATGAAAATTCTCTCAGGTCGGTGTCCACTTGAACATTAGGAAATAATCTATATCACTGCCTTATCAATGTCACATTTTTTAAATACGGGGGGTGGATATATGTAGTTCAAGTGTAATAGCGCGTCTTTTAAACGCGTAGAACTGAATGGATAGCAGAAAAATCTTGACTCTATTTTATTACGAGAGATAGCTTTAAAATATTCTAGATATAATCATAATCCAAATGTTCAAAAGAATGTAATGCATACGAAAAATCCAATTTACATAATTCGCTACAAAAAATAAAAACCAGCTGGCCTTAAGTCAATGTAAGCCAAAGTATTGGGGTAGGTTAACTGTAGGTATTACAATGTTAACAACGCTATGTCTTATATTACTGATCGGCATGTTTTGACACTTTTAACCTTCACCCGCTGTATGAATTCATTAAAACTATTCATTACATAGTTCCATGTACCTTCAGTCAACGAAATACATACCGATCTAAGAAAACCTCGTTACCAAAAGCATTCATCACCGTTCTAATGGCCTTGATTATAAAGTCCAGTTCCGTTAATCCATCACCTTGGTAGAGTTGGTAGTATGTTGATGCACAATAGTGATCTTTATGGTTATTCTTAAATACAACAACCTTGTTACAGATACCAAATGTCATGTTCGTGTGTTTGGGTAACGCAAAACTGATATGATAGCCTCAACTCATAATGTGCATTTCACACGCCGAACATGGATTTAAAGTTGAGTAAACAAGTTTTATTTAATCTTTATATGTATATGTCAAACGATTGCATTTTGGTAAGTGGAGCTAATGTAACGTGATTCAGAAAGTAATGTATTTATACAATTAATTTAAATATGAGTACATTAGCGATTGAATTGGTAAAATCAATGATGCAGAAGATGACGACTAAGAACCTTAACTAGAATAAGTAGCTACTTTTTTATACAGTACCTCTAGGTAAGTTTACAAAACTACTCCTATCGCATAAAGTAAATATTTATTTACGTCTAAACAGATGATAGAGCTATTTGTTAGTTTAACTGGTTTAGTAAAAATTGGTTTGGGAATTTTAAAGTTGCTCATTTTTTGAAGATACACTTTAGAAATCGCTTTATGACGCCCGATAATGCTTTAGCCCCGTCTCTTTCACGTAATAAAGTGCCGCTATCCGCAATGACACTTAAGCCGTCACCAACAAAATTAATGTTTAGTTGGAGCAACAAAAACCAACGGAGAGCAACACTTTCGCAGAATAAAGCTCAGTAAATAGATTAGAGATTGCTTTCAATAAGAATACGGTGTCACCAAACGGACTTGAATCGTTGGATCAGACAATGAGCGACGTAGAACCGAAAAGAAAATTAATTTAGGTATTGGTGTCGGTCGGTGACCCCCAATTGTGAAACGATTGACAGAGTTTGTGTAACGTGCAACGGCGCCCGCGCAGCTCGTCGGAAACTCACCTGTGACGAAACAACTCAATAATAACTATTATTGCTTTCGTGAATACTCCTAAGGTCATTGACCGAGACTATAAAAATAGATTCGAGTAAAAAGACTTAAAAAGTGCCGTCAACAAAAATTTTGTAAGTATAGATAAATAAAATGAAGAATTAATAAATTAAATATATTTCGGTTTAAAAAAAGCCAATTTACGAAATAAAATTGGAACCGGTTCAACATAATTTACTAGCTAAATCAATTTAGAGTAAACATGGAAATCAATATGTTGAGATCAAGCTTAACGAATCCGTATCATTATTTTTAACATAATCGCAACATAAATTATATGAGAGAAGTTTACGACTATTGGGCAACAATGACAAAAATCGCGCAGAGACGGCAGCGGTAATTGGAAGATGAGATCTCGCGTGGAACGTGGCCCGAGGCGGCATGAATGAAAGCCGCTCAGTGGCATCGCACTACATTCGCCGTGCCCTGCTCACAAATCAAACAACCGCCGGCCATACCAGCCACCCAAACATACATCGCCCACTCTATACGCTCGCCCCTCCTCTACATCCTAACCAAACAGGCACTGTATACGGTCGTCCATGAAAACTCATGTTAACGCTGCTCTCACTGGTAAACCTTTAAGGATATCGACATCCGCCGAACGAGTTTTTCCAGTCCGTATCATCGCAATATCACGGTTATTATTGAAACGCGCGCCGCAGTCGCGACAGGTAAAGCATTTATCACGGGAAATATTTACTGAGTGTGCGACTCTGCCTATAGTTAGCGCGTTAATATAAACAGCATTTGAATTATTCCTCCGCTTTGTCATGCGCGTTTGCGGTAATACTTACCCTCTAAATTAATTGCTTGTGTTTATGGAAATTAACCACAGCGACAAGCTTAAATGATTGGAAATTCCAAAGCTTCAAATTTGAATTAAATGTCGATCAAAGAGCACTTAACTAACCGTTTTATTCCCTAATAAAGAACAATTTAAACTCGGAGCGTCCTAAAGCAATAAAAGAATAGTATCATTGACTGAGCGCGGTAGAAATATGGTTTAGAAAGTTCAAAGTGGTAGGCATGAGGCCGTTTGATTGTATCTGCGTGAACTATTCCACTTACGGCACACACGGTCGTGGGCAGAGAGATTTGGTACTAACACAAATATTAAGTCGCGTCGTAACAATCGAGAGCGATTTGTAATGTGACCATTCGTCACGCCTGCGATGCGCGTGCGTTTGCCAAACTGTTTCCATATGGAAAGGTGTTATGAATCTTTGGACTCCAAACAGACTTACTCCTTTTTTCTTTCGTACTGCACGTTGTTGCTAATGTGTGTACCTGCTCGAATTTGTTTTTCTAAAGCACAAATTTAATGTGAAAGTGGGTGTTCATAATATTTAATATTTCTGGGATCATATGTCGCTTCTCTGCTCATGAAGTTATTTAGTTATCTCAAATTTCATTTGATATTATATTATGAAATTATCATATTTTATGGATTGAAAGTGTGTTCCATGACCAATAATGGTGGACAACACAGGCATGTGGTCCACTATTATTATTCAGCTCAAGTTGGTTGGGCACTGTTTTAGCTTGTACCTAGAAAATGTTTACCTGGTTCGATTCCCGAATGAGAGAAGGGATTTTTTTTAAATCATTGAATGCTGGTTTGTTCTTTATTAAAAATAAGGGAATGTTTATTTTAAGTAAAATGCTACCCTAAGGAGAAAACTACCTTAAGGATTTAAGGCACTTTCCCTCCAGGGCCCACAAAACTTTCCACACTGTATAGTGGTTTTGGGAGGCGAAAAATCAATCTATCTTAGTCTTATCTCTGAGAAAAAGCGGGTTATAAGTGTCTTTATAATATTTCGAGTCACGAGTACAGTATGTATGCAGCTCAGTGAATCATAATAAGACTTTTACTCGTTCCACAAAAACTGATTTCCACTTACGCATCACTACAAACCAATATTCGCATGCCACATTTATTGGGTTCACAGCACAGCATTATTTCCCGTATTACAAAAGCAATACCCACGGAAATAACCGAAGCATTCCCGTCCGCTGTTTTAATAAAATTCGCACGCATTTTAGTGAGTAAATTGCTCATGGCCAGTTTAATCGGCATAATTACCTGATCGCTATCGTTTTGCGAAATATCTTTTGTTTTAGCGCCCACCTCATCCTCTTTATGTGGAAGTTAAGATTCATGATGTTGTGCCTGAATAAATAATCAAGTCCAGAGTAAATCCAAAACATATGCGAGTTAGATTAGCAGGGTATCAGTCCTCAAACTGACTTTCCGCACTACTTTTTTACGAGTATTTGTATCGCAATACAGACACTTTATTTAAAACTGCGCGGTGGACCTGCAGGGAGCGATTATCCACTGTTCCACTGAGAAGGAGATGAGACAAGTCCATATACCATTTGTGACCTACATAGCCTCAACCACTTTTAATGTTCTATTGAATGACCACTGACAAACCAAAAAAAAAATAGGAGATAATCAGAACATTAACTGTGTTACCTAGTAAATAATAGGTCGACAAACATGTGATCTAAGGCTTTATTTACTGGCCAAGGTCTGTGAACTATTTTTATGCTCAACGCAGTCAGCAAGCTGCGAATGTATGGCCTGCAATTGGCTGCTTACCGGCCGGAGGGAAGAAAAATATTACCTAATGTCAAACAAAACAAAGATATTTTGAGTCAAATTATAGATAAAGCATAGAAGCAATAGTTTGCATCGTTACTATATTACTAACATGACTTAAAAAGAAGTTAACTTATTGAAATATTATGAATTTGATACGAGTCGCAGTGAATAGTGTAATGTTCATATCATATCATAAAGTCAAACCACGTTATCTCTTCTAAGCAAATGACCCGTCAAACTTTAAACTGTTATTTTAAACGTCAAACTTTTGTGAAATTATGACGTTTGCTTAACACCCTACACACTTGCCTATTTTTTAGTTCCGGAGACTAAAATGACGTCACGTGGGTTGTCTGTTTATTACTAATTAATTAAAATTAAATTAAAATTATTTATTTTTAACAAAAGGATTACAAAAATAATCATTACATCTCATAAATAGTGATGAACCATAACCAATTCTAGCCCCAAAAACTGGGGCTACTCAACTTAATAAGGCCTGTTGTTCAATATTTTTAATAAATGCTATTTATTATGATAAAATAACAATATTTAATATTTTTGCTTTAAGTAATAGTTGGTTTTTAGTTTAATTACGTGTAAGCAAAGTAAAGTAACATTAAAACTATTCGGTAAGAAGTCGTGAATTGGAACAAACCTAGATTTAAAAATTTAAAAGGAAAAAGCATAGGTCGCAAGAACTACATTTGTGCACGCAAAACAGTAAAAAAACTATTTTTTGATGAACTGTATTAAAAAAGCTAAATAATATTTTTATTGCTACTTATTTGCGTTACAATTGTAAACAAAAATAACAAGTCATAGTTTTATTATTAGTATTTTTTCCGAGTGAAAAAAGCGAGGTATAAAATTTTAATAAAAACTATTGTCGGACTTGGGTTTTCCAGATTTTAACTAAATATTGCCGGTTATTTACAAATACACCAAAAACCGTAATCGAAGATCAGCTCTAGTAGTTTTAAGCTAGTATCATTATTTTTACGTTTGACATTTGAGATTGTCATTATAGTCTCCGGAATGAAAAAAATGGCTTTACAGAACTGTAAAGCCATTTTAACTTTACACACACTTTCATAATGTGTGCTATCAAAATCTAGGAAACTTAGTATTGTCGGACTCTATCAATAACAAACAAATTGGAACTTATAATTACTATTTAAAACAAAATTTAAATTTAAATATCGGGAGCTCATTAAAACAAATGTACATGGTAAATATCTCGTTTTAAATAGTAATTATAGTGTAAATGACCATGTTAGCTTAAAATCTTAAATTGGAACTTAAATTTTCTAATAGAGCCCCATAACAACAAACTTTGTTATTGACCCCAGTGGTGAACTGGTGAACTCACTCGCAGTCGGGCCCGAGAATGCAGAGACTTAAACGCGTAGCAGATAGCTTTCGTAGCGGCGTAGGCGAGTGACGTCACACGGACGCCTACGAAAGCTACGGATGACAGTGGGTGTACTATTGATAGTAACAATTTAGGGGCCTTTATTACGAGGTACAAAGCTTGAATTGATATTGAACAGGGCTTTTTGTTAAAAAATACTTATACGGATAAAAAATTAAGGTAAAATCATGAATTTATTCCGATGGCATTAGATATAGCCACATTAACCGTTACAAAATACGTCATGTCAAAATAAGCTGGTTGCACTCTTACAATTAACTAACCTTTCTTATTTCCATACAATTGTTTAAAAAAACAATAACCAATTAGATTTATTATTAAGTAGGTAAGTGTTATTATTGCAGCTTAACTTGTTTCTTCTCTTTTGTCTGTGGTCTACGATCATACCATCTTTACAATCTCTGTTTAGGTTGCCCTATGATTGACCAGTATAGAATGCCTTAAGGCGTTAAGTCCACTATTTGTACTTTATTTTTGTGAAATGGAGTTTAATACATTGTGTCAGCATCTGCTCAAACAACATCTTATACTCAGTGTTGTGTCTATGTTTCGAGCGTAAGTAGCCTTACAACGCAAAGGAATTCAGCAAACCAGCTTATTAACCATATAATTAGCATAATATTTAAACACTTCAGACTACAGCGACACACACCTCCGCGCGAATCGAGGATCGAGGATTGCCTATGTTCATCTCTGTTGCACCTACATTATTCGTTTGAAAAGCACTCGGATACTGTAATAGTGAATCCCAATGCTCGTGGTAGGCTATCCGGGCCCATTTTCGACCCGAATCTTTACGTAACACTGTTTGTGTCTAGGCCAGTACATCGATATCACGTACCGGGACATGATTGCAAGCAACTGTCGTCTTTAATAACTAGGTGTTTGAACACAAATTACCCCACGCAAGTTCGATGCCTACAAGCGGACATAGTACTTATTGTTTACCTTCTCGCGCTATCGTATGCCTATATTATTTCTTCCTTATTTTACAACATATTCGTTTTAATTCGTGCACATACAACCGGTTTATGACAATAACAGGCGCATTACAGATATATTATCAAAATGTCCGAGGCATACGTACAAAGACGCATACGCTATTAAGTAACATCTTAAACAATGACTACGACATAATAGCCCTTACGGAGACATGGTTATGCGATGGAATATTCGACTCAGAGTTTTGTGATTCGCGATATGACATATTCCGTTGCGATCGGGACTTGGCATTTACGGGGAAAAAAACAGGTGGTGGTGTCGCGCTCTGTGTTAGGCGAGGATTGAATGCTTATGCTCGCTTTGAACGGACGAGTTTACCATCAGAATTAAAGTGGGTTACAATACCAGGTAAATACATACATGCTAGTGCAGATTTACATATAGCTTGTGCCTACGTGCCTGGAAACTCGTCTATTCAAAGCCGTGACATAGACGCTTTATTATGTACGGCTGAAAAAGTTTTTAGCGACAAAAATAATCATCATTGTCTGATTCTAGGTGATTTCAATTTGCCGTGCATAACTTGGGAACGTGATGGCCCTATTGTGATAAATCGAGGCTCGGTAGAGACACAGGAATGTGGGTATAGGCTCATAGATAAACTAAGTCTGCTCGGCTTCTCTCAATACAATTACCTTTCTAATTCCCATGGAAATACTCTCGACTTAGCTTTCAGTACCTTCTCGTTGAATTTACTTAAATCCGACTCACCTCTCCTTCCAATAGACACTTTTCATCCCGCTTTTATTATTGACGCCACAGATATATGCGTGAAAAATATCAAACCTAACGCATGCACACGTTCTGTGTATAGTAAAGCAGACTATGCCGCAATTAACCTATACCTAAATAGCATAGACTGGCACAAAGAACTCGTGGACGATTGTATTGACGTTGAAGCGGCTGTCAGTGTTTTTTATAATCACCTTTCAATATGCATAAATAAACATGTACCCCAAAAACAAGTTAATACCCAACATAACTACCCTGTCTGGTACACCAGGGCACTAATAAAAGTGATACGGGAGAAGTCGAAAGCTCACTCTCGTTGGAAGCAGTACAATAACCGGTTAGATTACTCTGAATTCTCTTTACTTAGAGCCAGACAAAAAAAAATGCAGGTGGAATGCTATAACAATTACATTAAAAGTATGGAAATAAATATTAAAAAAGACCCTAAACAACTTTGGACATTCGTAAAATCTAAGCGCAATAATCCAAACTACCCAAAATATGTCACCTATCAGGGAATTAAGCACACGACTCCCGCGGAGATCACTTCAGCATTTAATAACTTCTTCCATAGTGTTTTTGTTCAACCTGCCTCAATGTATCCCACAACAACTTTGCCTCCACCTCAATCGGGCAGTCCCAACCACACTGCTAGTTTAAAGCTAACTATCGAAGATATCTGTCAATTCTTAAAACATCTAAATACTAAGAAAGGGGCGGGAAGCGACAATATTCCCTCATTATTTGTTGCACGATGCCACGCTTCCCTAGCTGTTCCCCTTTTTATAATATTCAACAGATCCTTATCTGAGGGTACCTTTCCCAAGATATGGAAACAAGCGCACATAGTACCGATACATAAAAAAAGCTCTAAACTTAATGTAGAAAATTACAGGCCAATATCTATCCTAAATGTATTCAGTAAAATTTTCGAAAAGCTTGTTTACAACACTTTCTACACCACATTGGTGCCCAGCATTCCACACGAACAACATGGTTTCCTAAAACATAGGTCAACAGTATCCAACCTAGCCTTATTTACCGACTTTATACTGAATAAAATGGAAACGAGCGGTCAGGTAGATGTGATCTACACTGATTTTGAAAAAGCATTTGATCGTGTAGATCACGTCATCCTCCTGCAAAAGTTAGAACACCTAGGAATTCAAGGAGACCTGTTACGGTGGATAAAGTCGTACCTGTCTAACCGTTCCCAAGCGGTTGTAGTAGGAGGGCATCGATCTGACTTTGTAGATGTCACATCTGGAGTACCGCAAGGGTCTCATCTGGGTCCTCTATTGTATAACGTCTATCTGTATGACATCTATACATGCTTTAAATACTCTCAATTTTTGATGTATGCGGATGACACCAAGATCTTTTTAGACACTCGTACTATTTCACACTGCCAAAATCTCCAGATCGATCTAGATAGCTTGTCAGATTACTATTTAGCCAATAGAATAACGGTTAATGTGAGTAAATGCCAGCTTATGTCGTTTAGTCGCAAGCGCGTTTGTTTATCGTTTCCATACGTTATTCAAGGATGTCCCATTGAAAGATCACAGACTATTCGAGATCTGGGAATAAACCTTGATAGCAAACTCACTATGAAAGAACACATAGACATTATTGTAAACAAAGCATTTAGATGCCTCGGCTTTGTCTTCAGAGTGTGCCGCCCTATGACTGACCTGTCCTGTATCAAAACTGTATATTACGCGTATGTACGCAGTACACTAGAGTACGCTAGCACTGTGTGGTCTCCGCATTACATAACTCACATACACCGGATCGAACGTATACAAGAAAAATTTACCAGGTATTTAGATTTTCGCTTGCGAAAAATCCCAGAAGCTTATGAGGATAGATGTAAATACCACAATATTGTCCCACTCAGTACTCGGCGAACTGTAACTGACATGATGTTCCTTCATGATATCCTCAGCGGGCATCTAGAGTGCGTAGGATTACTCTCACAATTAGGGCTCCGCGCTCCCTCTCGCCGTACTCGTAACACCGCGCTATTTCAAATTCCCTGTCACCGTACCAATTATGGCCAAAATTCTGTCCTGAGTAGAATTTCACGTACCTACGACAAATTATTCCAAAACATTGACCTCTTTTCCACCTCCAGACGTGCTTTCAAATCACAGATTGCAAAGCAACTTACCTGGTAGTGTCGCACAAACACACACACACACACACACACACACACACATATGTACAAATGTAAATAAAATAATAGGTTTGCTTGTTTACTTATTTATAAGGTTTTGTCGCTCATACTTTTAGTTTATTCTTTAGATTTTTTTCTCATATTTAAATATCTTGCACAGCTCAAGTCACAAGTCTATCCCCAGATGATATTTTTGTATAAATTCTAGGGAGTTCTGTTATTGGCTATGCTTATAAGTATATATGTTTATTGTATGTCATTCACTGTAAACGCTGTTGAACTTCTTAAATAAATAAAATCTCATAAATAGTGATGAACCATAACCAATTCTAGCCCCAAAAACTGGGGCTACTCAACTTAATAAGGCCTGTTGTTCAATATTTTTAATAAATGCTATTTATTATGATAAAATAACAATATTTAATATTTTTGCTTTAAGTAATAGTTGGTTTTTAGTTTAATTACGTGTAAGCAAAGTAAAGTAACATTAAAACTATTCGGTAAGAAGTCGTGAATTGGAACAAACCTAGATTTAAAAATTTAAAAGGAAAAAGCATAGGTCGCAAGAACTACATTTGTGCACGCAAAACAGTAAAAAAACTATTTTTTGATGAACTGTATTAAAAAAGCTAAATAATATTTTTATTGCTACTTATTTGCGTTACAATTGTAAACAAAAATAACAAGTCATAGTTTTATTATTAGTATTTTTTCCGAGTGAAAAAAGCGAGGTATAAAATTTTAATAAAAACTATTGTCGGACTTGGGTTTTCCAGATTTTAACTAAATATTGCCGGTTATTTACAAATACACCAAAAACCGTAATCGAAGATCAGCTCTAGTAGTTTTAAGCTAGTATCATTATTTTTACGTTTGACATTTGAGATTGTCATTATAGTCTCCGGAATGAAAAAAATGGCTTTACAGAACTGTAAAGCCATTTTAACTTTACACACACTTTCATAATGTGTGCTATCAAAATCTAGGAAACTTAGTATTGTCGGACTCTATCAATAACAAACAAATTGGAACTTATAATTACTATTTAAAACAAAATTTAAATTTAAATATCGGGAGCTCATTAAAACAAATGTACATGGTAAATATCTCGTTTTAAATAGTAATTATAGTGTAAATGACCATGTTAGCTTAAAATCTTAAATTGGAACTTAAATTTTCTAATAGAGCCCCATAACAACAAACTTTGTTATTGACCCCAGTGGTGAACTGGTGAACTCACTCGCAGTCGGGCCCGAGAATGCAGAGACTTAAACGCGTAGCAGATAGCTTTCGTAGCGGCGTAGGCGAGTGACGTCACACGGACGCCTACGAAAGCTACGGATGACAGTGGGTGTACTATTGATAGTAACAATTTAGGGGCCTTTATTACGAGGTACAAAGCTTGAATTGATATTGAACAGGGCTTTTTGTTAAAAAATACTTATACGGATAAAAAATTAAGGTAAAATCATGAATTTATTCCGATGGCATTAGATATAGCCACATTAACCGTTACAAAATACGTCATGTCAAAATAAGCTGGTTGCACTCTTACAATTAACTAACCTTTCTTATTTCCATACAATTGTTTAAAAAAACAATAACCAATTAGATTTATTATTAAGTAGGTAAGTGTTATTATTGCAGCTTAACTTGTTTCTTCTCTTTTGTCTGTGGTCTACGATCATACCATCTTTACAATCTCTGTTTAGGTTGCCCTATGATTGACCAGTATAGAATGCCTTAAGGCGTTAAGTCCACTATTTGTACTTTATTTTTGTGAAATGGAGTTTAATACATAAACAAAAAGATGTATGCAAACTAATAATGCGAATTAATGGTAACTAAATATGTATACCTAGTGATTATTATACCGTATGCTATATATAAGTTTATAGCATCAATTATAAGTTTAAATAATGTTTACATAAAACTGTTGTCTATCTTAAATGTTTTGTACTCGTAGTATCTTTAGCTACTGTAATTTAAGGGAGCAGCTGTGAGTGTACGCGTACTTAATACTTATTGTTTTACGTATTTGAGTGCAAAAATAGCTCATAAATGGCAGCCAGGTGTAACACACCTTTAAACTAGTTTTATTTGTTTTGGCACCCATCAAATGTAAATAAACTTAATCCGTTTCAATTTACTTTACAGTAATTGGAAAATAAACAAATACAAATTATGTATTTAATCAGTACGAACGGCGCTTTTTCTGGAACCATTTTTTGACAACCTAAATCTTGAAAGCAACCTATAAACACGCTTCAAAATAACATATTGAATATTGGAATATCGAAAGACATGTATCGTTGATAAAAAAGTAATAGATATCAGACTCGCAAAATGATAGATAGGCTCGAATGCATTAAATACTTTATTTTGCTTTTCGACGTTTATCATTTCGACGTTTTTATATCAGAAATACTAGCAACATTTGCTTTTAGATTTGAATGTAAGTAGGTAGCTGATACTTAGCTTTAGGGTTCTGCTTTTGAAAAACCAGCTACTTACATTCAAATCTAAATGCAAATGTTGCTAGTATTTCAGATATAAAGACCGTCGAAATGATCCTTCGCGTGTTAACTAGTTTCAAAAAAATCCCCACCTCTCTCTAGGTAGGCTGGTACCTCTGATAGTAAATAAGTACTTATATATATTGTAAGAACTTTATTTTGTCGTTGAAAGCAGCGACAGACAACGAAAACGCGTTCTTGTCGTCCAAAAGGTAAAAAACGTAAATATTAGGTTTAAAAATAATAGCCTGCTTCATAATATAAAAAATAATTTCTTGTTTGCATATAATAATTACTTTAATGCTCTTGTTATCGCAGCTCATTCCGAGACAATATTATTACTTATTTATGTTATTGATACATTCAAACAAATGTCATACGGGTCTCCTCACTCGCGACAGTGTTTCTTGCACATGTTAAATTCTTATATTAACCGTCACAAAAAGTAATAAACTCGCGAGCAAGTGCGCGCTTTATTAACCTCTGCACACCGTACGCCACGGCCAGCCGGGTGCGTTCCACTGGGCTCCGCTTAATACATATTTTGTTTACTAAATATCTAATTGTGTCCATTTGACTATTAATTCATTTATTTCATATATTTCACGAATATGCATTCGTTTTAATGTCGAATGAGCGCTGAAAATCATCATAACGGAACAGTTTTCTACTACTTTCTAACGGAACGGACTATCCTAGTTTTGTGATTTATTTTATTTCAATTACTTTTTTGCTATAAAATAATATATCCAAATTTTGAGATATCACGGAAAGGCATCAAAACTAATCCGTTGGAATACGTGGTACCCAATTCATAATTTTCGTTACTGCCAAACTGATATTAGTACCAGACCACGCAGTTCATATTATATGCCAATTTGTTGTTGTTTTTATTATACGCAACTCGCAAGGCAATGAACCAACCTACGAGTACGTTTTGTTGCTTATCTGAATAATATCAACCATGGTGAAGAAGGCAGACAACGATAACGTTACTTCCTCATGAACTAGAAAGTCCGCAATTTATACCTCATCTAATCAGTCATTTCAAAGAATCTAGACAGAAATTAGTTTTAAAGCTGTACCTATTGCAGCGCTAACAAATTCATACTGCGGAGGTCATATTTGCTCTAAGGCAAGCCTTCGATAGTCATTAGTAATTTGGACAGATATTTTGACGGGCTACCATTAATTTTGTTCGATAATTACGAATGCAAAAAATCGCCACATTCGAAACGCCCCGGGCGTATTTGCGTTTCAACGATTAGTTTATTAATTATGTCTATGATATATTTGAAACCGTCAAAGAAGTAAATCAACAGTCCAGAATAGATGAGTGTCTAGGTAGGTATATATGTGATTTTATCTTGTAATACACGTGCCACGCTGTTAAAGACGAGAGGTTACCGTTAGAGCTGGCGAGATCTCTCGGCACCTTATCCACGTATATTCAAGCTATTAACATAACATTCATTCGTCTTTATTGTTTTTTAACTCATTAACTCGCCCAAGCTTTTTGGACAATTTCAAATTAATCAAAGACAGAGCGGAGCAAGCCGTTACTCGTATGCCCGCACCGGTCCCCAGAACCTGTCTTCGGCCGGGTGAAATCAAACACAGTTGAGTAAAGAAGCACCCGTGCCTGCCTTGGAGACGCGTATCCCATCACCGATTCAATTCTACCGTGTAATAGTTGACTGAGGCGGAGTAAAAATCACTACAGGATACTATCATATCTACAATTCGAGCGGCTTTACGGAAACGTCGAAGGAAGCACGCATCTTTTCTTATTAATATTCCTGATGAAATAAAAACAGGTAAACAACAAGGCAGGAAATAATTAGTTCAATAGGCGTATTTGTAGCCTAGAAAGTTACTTGTCTGAAATCATTAATAATCAATTCTATTTCAATATAATCCGAATTTATACTAAGTTCGATTATCTGTGAGGCATTTTCAAAATGCACTAGAGTAAATACATTTCTAATATTACGTACGCGGTAACTACCAGCAGGTTGTAGGTACGCGTGCAAGGCAAAAATGAAATATAATAACAAAATATTTTTAATACACCCTGACAACTCGACGGATGCGCAGTGGGTGCGATCTATGTAAATAAATGCCTACACGTTCCCCGCTTTCGAGATATTATCTGTGTTGAGACTCTTTATGTTCTCGGCGTGGACGACAATCACATCTTTTACCTTATAATGATTTCATTATTTTGCGTAAATGCAGGACGGAAGTTCTGTTTAGGTATTCTGTGAGCATTTATCCTTATGATGATTTACCACGATGCACGAGTTACCGCGTAGGTCCGTTTCAGTAATATTTATGTAAGTACCTACGTATACAGTGTGTAAATCTAATACGGGCGATAAATTTAACCAAACATAGAATTCATTAGTGTTATCAATAATTAAAACATATTTTTAAGTTACACTTAATGACGACCCTACAATTAATTTTTTAATAAAATTTTCAGCAGCAATGTACCTACTATAAAAAATTTGACGCTGACAGTTGTTAACGAATGTTTAACGCGAGTGTGTTTGCATTACATTGCGGGCCGAATTATTTTCTATGGATAAAATTTTAATTGCAATTCGATTTAAAAGTAACCTAATTACATTTCTTATGTCCTATACTAACCACCGTTAAGAGGTTCGCCCGTATTAGATTTACACACTGTATAATTGTTAATATAATTTATGTAGGTACCCACTATCTGTTCTAGAATCTATACAGATTCTAGGGTAACAATTTTCGGACATAAGAATTACGAGTATATTGCAAAAAGAAAGAAAAAATTGGGATAAATATTCACGATATCGAGTCATTCATATTTATTTTCTTTCGATTCTTATTATGATGTTTATAAATATGAGAGAAAATTAAAAGCGTATTTAATACATAGTTATAAATATATTGAAAACAAAAGCGTATCGTTCGTTTCTATTCGATTTCACTGCATGAGAAATGTCAACGACAACGCCAACTCCAATACCAAAACGAAGTAAGTACATAGGACTTCCATAAATACTTATTCTTATTTCCATTATACCATAAACGTATTTACACTTACGCTTATCTACAAAGCATTACTCGTGTATATTTGCGTGTGTAAACGTACTATATGTCAATGTGTCTTCGGCAATGATTTGCGCCCCGTGAAGACATAAAACATGTAATTAATTGTATAAATTTGTATATTTTAATATCATTTGATGAATCACATAATTTATACTCGTTCAAATGAATTATATTGTTAACAAATTATTTATTTAATTGCTGTTTCATAGCGATATGTCTATTAAGACACGGAATGGAATGATAAACCCTGTCATCTCGTTAAAATCTGGAGCACCCGAAGTTACAATTAGGAAGTTAACCTTCACCTTACAGAAAACCGCAGCCATAATAGCACTTCTTACTCCTTACTTTACAGAGCTCCCAACATGCACAGTGTTAGCTGTCAGCCGTGAGGAGCCTGTTTGTCCCTTAAGACTGAAACTGAAGAGTCCTTACAAGTTGGAAAATTATTCACGAACTCAAATTATGACGAAAGTATAGCTTTTTTTTTACCGTTTAATATATGTATAGGTATGCTACTCTGAACTTAATTTTAGGTAGTAGAAGACCATTTTTCGCTCATATTTAGTTAATTTCGACTGATTTTTTAATTTAGATTTCTCAATAAAATCTCACTAAAATATCTTCAAATAATATGCCAATATACCCCAAATACCATACCCCAAATAAATTATTATGACGCGTTACATTAAATCACACCGAAAAAGTACTAAATTTATAAGGGTATTTTAAGGAATAAGGACTCTTAACCTGTTAGTAGACTGAACCATTTTATCACCAAGCAGCTCGAACGTTTGTTTTGACAACGTCGTGATAAGAAAACAACCTTTATTACATAGAGATACATATAGTGATAAAATAATGACTTTGTGACTGGCGTCACTTCCAATTTAAAATTACTTGGTGTACGTAATTGAGATTAAAACAAAAGGACACCAGTGACACTTGAAAACAAGCTGAGAATCACTAACAAACATTATTATTAACAATATCGCTTCAGATCGGAGTTATCATTGTTTTATTGCACGTACAATGCCGATAGGTATAACGTATTCATCGATAAATGTGGATCCCCAATGTCATCAGAACCATTCAGAGGAACAATAACGTACAGAAACGGCAAGATCAAAACAACAGCGTAAATACAGAACAATACTAACGGGTGAGACCAGATGAAAAATAATTTCATTGGGCTACAATCCCAAGGTAATAAGTACGTCTCGGTAATCTAGGCATTATGCCTTTGATTATAATTTTTGGTACATAGGCATTACAATAAAAATTGTCAGGAGGCAAAGCAAAGATCAAGAGTATGCATTGGATTTCATTTTGGGTTACTCATAGCAAGAGTAATAGAGGTGGCTAACGAAATTTTAATTATCAGTGTTCGCGGAAAGCTGATGGTTTTTTACCATCAGCTTGACTTTAATTGACTCGGTTGTAAGTAAACAAACAATCTGCTCATAATATCACATGGATTGTCATCCGTCACCAAGTAAAAAAACCGGCAAAGTGCGAGTCAGACTCGCACACCGAGGGTTCCGTATAAACTTTATGTTGCAACCACACCTAGAGGTAGAAATTTGACTTCAGCCACAGGTACTCGTATCGACAGACTGGGTCAGTCGTTTGTAATAGGGCATGGAGTTAGTATGCGAGTTTGTTTTTCCTTGATATTTTTTAAGACGTAAACAAATTTATTTAACAGTACTTTCCGCATGATATCACATAAATTTAAAGAAAAAAAAACAATATAAGTGGGTTCTATTACAACTTTTGTTCCGAAAAGTTTTATTTAATTTAATAAAAGTTATTGCAGTTAGGGTCAATTCTATATTTTTATTGTGATGTTTATGATAATATTAACGTTGTGTAAAAAACATATTTTTTCCTTCATAAACTTTCGAGATAAAAAAAATGTTTTAGAATGTGCAAATCTAGCCTTTTCAAATGAATACCCAACATGACCCAGTAACTAAACTTTTATTTTTTGCCCCCACTTTTATCGGGCATTTTTCATTTAAAATAAGTTAAAATAAGTGATAAATCTTCTTTTAATGTGTCTGCGTTAACTATGTTTATACCTATTCCAAATTCAAATCGGTAGCTTAATTAGTTCTCAAGATATTTAACGATGTGACAGACAGACAGACAGACTGAGTCACACCATAAGGGTACCTTTTTTACCATTTTGGTACGGAACCCTAATCGTGCTGTACAGTTAACTCCAGTGTAATATGAAATATGGCTACGAACGGTACATTCAGCGCGTATGCAAACTCACACACGTTTATTTGTTGTATCGCGGTGCCGTCTGTTGGGTGCGAATTGCCGTCAGTTGGGTTGAAAAATTATGGTGAAAGACCTATAAAGAAAAAAATCCTACCATTAGTAGGTTATGATGTGTTAAGATGATGTACTAACTTAAACATTCTTTAACTGGTATTATGAAATAAATAAGTATTTCAAGATCAAATTATGTATATAGGTACGTACATAAATAAATAGTAAATATCATCAATTAATTATAAACCTTCAAATGTATTTGTTTTTTAGTAAAACGTACCACTTTGTCAGTTACTGATAAAGCGCTACGGCCATAAATATTCGTTTAGAATTGAAACTTATCAATGAGCGACAAATTGGTACATTTTACTAAAAACACGCACAAATGATAATATCTGTATGTTATTTTAAGTAGAGTGGTACGGGTATTTGATGGATTTGTCGCAACGAAGCCGCGCCGTAAGTGGCCCACAAGCTGTCGAAAGGCTTAGCGATTTAAGCAGCGATTAGTCGCCGCTTATCGCGCTGGCGATTGTGCCGCGACAAAACCGTTTACACTATTAAATTTATCGCTATTAAAAACTTAATGATCGCCTTTAAGAACTAACTCGCAAGCATTATACAGAAGGAGGCGGGGTCTTACATAAAATTATCATAAAACTTGTTAATATTACTCTTATAAATTGTAAACGCCACTAATTTATCGCGGTTTCTGTTTACATTGTCAGCAAAATGAGGGCTCTATTGAGAGATTATGGTAAGCTGATGATGTTGGATAAATATTAAATTAGCTACGGCTGCGGGGTCCGATTGGTGTGTAGTTTTTAGTCGCGGTATCGTTGCAGCTTAGCGACCTCGTTGCAGCGGATAATTGCCGCGAGATTGCCCGGTTTCGTAGTCGCATTCCTAGAATTGTTAACAGCAGTTCAAACAGAAGCGTCTTCCGGCTAGAAATCTAACGCTTACTGTTGGAACAGGCCACATTGCGCTGGCCACTCGACCGTTTAAACAGAAGTATTCTTTGTGAAATGAAAACAAATTTACAATAGAACAAGATCACGCATTTCACCGCGTCGTTGAATCAAAGCGGCCGCGTGTAACTGTGAACCGGCCGTTTTGTCGACTCGTGTCAATAAACTTGATTCGAAAGTGGAAGACGTTTCGACTTACATAAGCGGCCAACAATGTGAGCGTGCCCGGAGAATACACATAGATTAGCCTAGCCGGTGCCGGTGTCATTCACTGGCGCGGGTTTTTAAATAAAAACACTCGTGTTGACGTCATTTAATTGATTGCCTTAGGCACACATCCTGTGTCCAATTTATATTGTCAATTATTTAGTTTATCAAATTAGAATAAAATGACTGGTTAAAAAATATATGACAAATAATTATAAATACGCACGTCCTGTATTTGATTATAGTGTCAAATATATATATGTAGGTACATATAAAAATACATAATTCATTCTTACAATTTGTCGGATGACTGATAGAACAGAATATTTACCTCGGATCTCCGTGTGATACATACTTCTTATCTGCTTAAGTTCAATTTGGGTTTGTGATCCGGATCCCAAATGTATGCAATTATCCGGATCTGAATCCAGATCTTTCATAGAGTTCATAAATACAATATTAAAAGTCCATCGGAAACATCCGTTGTTTCCGGATATTCTAGAAACAATTATTCTTTTACTCAATAGTTACCTACATTGCCTTATAAAAGGGTTCACGCAGGCCCCAGGAAAAGGCCTTTTGCCCAGAAGTGGGACCAAATGACAGACTAGTAAATACAGCTGTGTCCTTATCTTTCATTTCATAGTTTTCACCAACGGTTCAAGCATTATTAGAACTAGGTTAGTAAAGTTTAACTTTACCGTCAGGCGGAACCGTTCGTATGATCGTAATCATCAGGGAGGTAGCTCCAGTTCTGTCAATCATAACTTTCGTGTTTTATTAAACGCATACTTTACTGTTTCATTTGTTAGCATTGTTAGCAACCAAATTGTTACTACTTTATTAAAAAAGATTTTACTGGTTAAGTGATTACGATTTGCTTTTGTTTTTTTTTATCTTAATAGCTAAGCAATCAAGTTCATCGTCTTATGCCACTGCTACCTGATATTACCTATATATACGAACACCTAATTGACTTCACAAGTGTTCTACGAAGCAACTCCGATCACATAATATAAGTTATGAAAATCTAAGTTTTATAAAAACAGTAGATGGACACACTCATTAATCGAATTTGAAACGGTTGTGCAAAGTTTACGTAAACCATACGTAAGTGCGTATAAGCTCACTGTGTTATTACATAACCTATTGTGACAACCCAGGAGTTATTTACTGGACGTATGAAACGGTAACATAGGATCATATAACATAAACTTACTATAGAATGAGGCGCCTAGGCAAACAACGAGCTAATACGACAAATCAATGTCAAGCTATCTAACTGATTAAAAATACTTTACTGTTGTATAATTGTATATACGCTTAGTGTCTTTATGTGCCACGGAGTAGGAAATGGATTTGGCATTACAGATAAATGGTTAGAAAATCAGTGTCGCCGGCAGCGGGCACGCACAAATTCGCATCTTAGTATGCAAAGAAACATACAAAAAAATGTCATACATTATAGATAGGGGGTGTCGCTCATGGTTCACTATACTGTTGTCGAATATCGGTAGTTAATCTAAACAGATTTTAAAAAAAATTTCGAACGCAATGTAGGCAAGCATATGCTAATTCTCGCGAATACAGTGTAACGCGTGCGCCAGGCGTCCATTCACGCATCTATGGTTATTTTCTGGTCTTTGGTAGGTCTGTATATGTGCGAATGACTTTATACGACAAAAGTTCTTTCAAGATTTTCAACCGACTTCAATATTTCTAAGGAGGAGGTTCTCAATTCGTCTGAATGTTTTTTTTTTTAATGGATGTTCACTCATAACTCCGTAATTACTGAACCGATTTGAATTTTTTTTTTTGTTTTCTGAAAGTAGATGGTTCCAGGTTGGTCCCGTTTTTTTCAAAATCCATTTCTGATGATAGGATCCATGAGGAACTGAGGGAACTCCTCAAATTTGAAAGGCACATGCATGCTGATTTGGGTGATTTCTTAAGAAACTCGAGCATTTCTTTACGAAAATCATCAATTTGGTGGAGTGGATCTGATAATGAAGACCAGGGATGGCAAAGTGGAACTGCTTGGTAATTCCCAGGACTATCATCCGATTTAAAAAAATATGGTTCCAGGTTTGTCCCGTTTTTTTCAAAATCAATTTCTGATGATAAGATCCATGAGGAACTGAGGGAACTCCTCAAATTTGAAAGGCACATGCAGGCTGATTTGGGTGATTTCTTAAGAAACTCGAGCATTTCTTTACGAAAATCATCAATTTGGTGGAGTGGATCTGATGATGAAGACCAGGGATGTCAAAGTGGAACTGCTTGGTAATTCCCAGGACTATCATCCGATTAAAAAAAAAATTTTTTTGTCTGAAAATAGTCGGTTCCAGGTTTGTCCCGTTTTTTCAAGATCAATTTCTGATGATGGGATCCATGAGGAACTGAGGGAACTCCTCAAATTTGAAAGGCACATGCATGATGATTTGGGTAGTTACTTAAGACACTCGAGAATTTCTTTACGAACATCATCAATTTGGTGGAGTGGACCTGATGATGAAGACCAGGGATGGCAAAGTGGAACTGCTTGGTAATTCCCAGCTCTATCATCCGATTTGAGACATTCATCTTTTCTTTGTAAAGAAATACCTTCAAGATAGTCCTATTTGATTATAGTTCTATTTTGATGATGGGCTTCATGAGGGATTGAGAGAACTCCTCAAATTTTAACGGCGCACGCATTCTGATTTGAGGGTTTCCTTAAGTAGGTAACTAAAACATTGTTTTGGGGGAGCCAACATTTTGATGAAGTGGACCTGATGATGACGACCAGGGATGGTAAAGTGGAACTGGTCAATAAACCTAGCTCTACTTATTATCCTAGATGTGACATTCATCTTTTTGATTTGATTTATATTCTGATGATGGAGTTCTAGAAGAATTCAGAGAACTCCTCAAATTTGAACGGCACGTTCATTGTGATTAGAGGGTGTTCATAATAATTATGAAGCTAATTATTAGCTTAGGTATTTTCTTACTGTGGCCATCATTTTGCTGGAGTGGACCTGATGTTGATAATCAGGTATGGCATAATGAAACTGCTCGATAATTTACAGTCTGTCATCCAATTTAACACATTGTTATTTTGTTTGTTTTAAAGGTCTACAAGGGAGTTCCGTTTGATTATACTTCACATGTAATGGTGGAAGCCCTGGGACATTAAGAAAGCTCCTCAATTTTCAATCGTACACGTGCGGTGTCTTGGATATTTGTGAAGTAAACTGGCTAACTCAAACAAATTCAAAATTTCACTTTTACCGGGAACCAAATGAAGTCGTTTTTTTTTTTCTTAAAAATTTTTCGTTTAATTTTTAGTGCTTGATGTTCGCGTCCATTAACCTTACACGAATACAATAGTGGTAAATATAAAAATAATATAACTTCTTCTTCTTGAAATTCTTAGGTTGAACATAATTTATTATAGAAATAGAAACGATAAAGCCAATACATATGTGAATGAGTTAAAGGCAAAAATGTTCCCATATATACCTAACATTTAAAAATATTCTTCATACCACGCGGTAAAATGAGCATAACAATTGCTGTTTGTACCGTCTGCATCTACCGCTTACACTAATTGTTATAAATATTTTGGAACTTATCTCTAAGGCATAAGGTTCAAAGTAGTATACAGTATACATATTTTTAAGACCTCACCGTACGGTCTGCGTCGGTCCAGTTACTTGCAAAACCGCTACAAATACAACATTAGACATACCTTGTAGGTGGTATATTAATAGATAACTACTTATAAATAAATAATTAGAAAAACTTCAGAATATAAAATGTGAATTAAAAATATGCTTATGATTAAATATATTAACCTACTTAGTCCTCTAAATTAATGCTGAATTAGTGTCGCGCTTTACCTGGTGAATGGCTTCTGTAGCTCGTCCTTAGGACAAATGTCAAAGTGATTTTGAACTTTTGTTGAGTAATTTATTTAAATTAGTTGGGGTTAATTACTGACTATACTGTTAAATCTGTACTTCAAATGTTCGTGTAATGACCTGAACGCATTTATTCTGGCGGGAAAATAAATACTGACCATTTCTCCGGCAGTGGGATACGACGAACAAATACAAAAAAAATTGGGACCTTAAAAACATATGCATCTAGATTTTACAATATTTTATTTGTGTATAGGTATTTGCACTGAAATTTTGTCAAAACCACAGTTACGCTTCACAAAAATATCACCCCCAAAAAGGTTACCGTCACCTTAAAGATTAAACAAATAACCTTCGCGCCGGGTCAATAACTAGACAAAGGCTGGGTAAGATTGTAGTCGCTTCTCCAATCGGCCTCAAATACTTTACGGTGAGTTTATTAATTAAAGCGGCCGACCTTGCGGGCCGCGCATCCAAGGAGGTCGGGCACGCGCGGGACAGAGTTAGCTATATCCCCCCTCGCCCACGCCCTGCCCCCCTCCGACCTCCCTCTATCCCCCCTATGCCGCGCGCGCCGTCTCATTGACCTTCCGTTATCTGCTCTGGGATTGTCGTCTACTTATCAAAGGTTGTTTTTTACGCCGCCCTAGTGCTGTTAATCGTATTGTAATGCTATTGTTTTAAGTTTAAGCTTTTTAAATGATACTAAAAATACATGGGATTATTAGATTAAACTTTATTAAATTAATTATCTTGTTAAATATATAAATAAAATTATATAAACTATCATTATTAAAATACGTATCAATATTAAAAAGTATTTAATATGAACAATGCGCGTTAAAAATTCTAGTCGATTAGCAATTAAATAAGCGATTCTACAGTAAGCCAGTATACATTACATGACGTACCATACCAACACAGCGGAGCAATCACAAGAGAGCGAACAGAGAGATCACTCGAAACCGCACCTTAAGCTCATTGTCAAACCGATTACAATAAACAAACAGGCCAGACGCGGTTGGAATCTTGTCAAACAGGCGCGTTCGAGCGTCAACTTATAGTCGGTAAGGCATTTCTATCTACAGAAACACAATCCTAAATTGAACCTTAACGGAGAAGACATACAAATCAAATCGGGATGTCTGTGAGTGTCGAATATACAGGTAAGGCACGGGCGCCGTCATATCACTCACACTAACGCAGTGGCTGTCACAAGCAGGTTATTTCAAACAGCGCGAGCAATGGATTAAAGATGACCAGTATTAAAACGATCTATGATAACACTAAATCGATGTGGTTATGAAGTCATTGCTTAATTTGGTCGTATGAGTAAATATGTTGATTTTGTGAATTGTTATTCAAGCTCAGTGCTGCCATAAATAAAAGATTCCTACAGAAACAATTGTTGCGTAGAGGTGAATGTAGCCGCTAATCGCAGGCGATCGAAGAACGAAAGTAGGTGACCGCTGTGATTGACGCTTGCGAAACTGCGTTCGATGACATTTGGGATCGGACAATGCGTTGAACCTTTAAATTATGAAACTTATTTGATTCTGTTTAATATGAAAAAGAAGTCTTTCTTATTCAAAAGCCTTAATTTGTCTTTTATTTTATTTGGCGAACTTTAATAGAGTTTCAATTGAATTAGGTAATAAACAAACGTCTTAATTGTAGTTTTAAGTTGAATTTACCATACAGATTGTCCCTTAATCCAACTCCACGGAATCTCTGTCCGGAGATAACGCCGCTCTACTTAACCTCGCCACACAGAGATGCGTAAACGTGAAACAATACGGTATAGTAACACAAACTTATTTATTAATCCGCCCGTGATCTTGGCAATCGAAAATGAATCTTATCACGTTGCGTATAGGTATCAGTTGAACGTTGGATGGAAACGGTAATATCGTGGGCGGGTCAATACAGTGTGCTACGTGCTACGTGCACACACACACGCGCGACCGTCCGGGTACGTACAAGGCGGGCGGGGCGCGTGTGTGGGAATGCTAAGGTTTATATTTAAGTAACCGGTGCGATGCTCATTTCGTTAAGCATCTCACGTTGTTCAGTAATTCACGTTTTTTTCTAAATACGCGTATAAATATATACATACTTAATAAATGTAGTTATTAAGCTATGTTAGACTAAATAAAGTATTATGGTGATAGATTAATTAGTGTAAATTAAAAATAAACTATGATACATTGATTTATAATAATACGCTGCAGTTAAATACGAAGTTACGTTAGAATCGAAAAATTAACGAAAATAGAAATCGTATTCGAAAATCAGAATGCGCATTGCATAAAGTAAATTAACTGTCAAAGCGCTACTATTAAGCATTCCTTCGGCCACAACGCCTCCCTCCCCACCCCAGGCGCACTTAGCGAACAACAAAAACAGAATAATTAAGCGATTTATCAGCTACAGAAAACAATTTCAATAATAAATAAGAGAATACGGTTTAGAGATACTCTATTACGCATAAATTGACAAGTCGAAAGTTTAAGCAAAAGGCTTACTAGAAATGAAATGATACTGCGAGTTACAGAGTTAGTGTAACAGAGTAAGTATGTATGGAACTGATGGGTACTTAGGGCGTTTTTCCATAGGAAAATGCACGAGGAACCGACGCCAGCGCAGGCCCATTTGTACTTAGTAGACCAGCACGCCCACTCCGCGGGACTCGCTAACTGTGGATACGGTTTATGGCAAAATGGGGATTCGTATTGAACGATTTCAAATATTTTATAGCAATTTCATATGCATTAGCAATTTCTACTGCTAAGTGGAAGATGCATAGCGTAAATAGTAAAATAGCGAGAATTGTAAAAGCAAACGAGTAAGCAAGTACATTGTTTGAGAAAAGCACTATACTATCCTCGGCCTGAACAGGGATTTCTGGACAAGTCATGGTCATGGACGGATAAAACGAGTCGTGCAATCCCTGTTCCGCCCAAGGATTGTGTAGTGCTTTTCTCAAACAATGTGAGGAAATATTTACTAACGTATACTTCACGGCCTCTGCAGTAATGTACTATATACTGTACAACGAAGCATGCAAATATATCTAACGCAAGGTATTTGCACATAGAGCCATTAGATCATTCATATATGTAGTAAAAGTTATATTTTATAGGTATTTAAGACTACACGTGGACCACGCTCGATGCGCAAGAGACATTGTACACATTTTTATCTTCGTCTTACGCAAATGTATCCGAATATCATACACATACATAGTTTTTTTTTTCAGATAACTATTACACTTTTACATGCGTAAGTGATCAAATAACAGTTCGGCATCACTGTGTGAATTTACTCTCACGCTTCCCAAAATACATTTAAAATATTATAATTTTATACGCTGCCAAATTATAACACGCATTATGTATAATCAGGTGCTTAAACATCGCGAAAGTATTCACGGTATCTAAAACTTCGCGCGATTATAGAATGGTATTATGCTTATCAGTTACATGACGTGGAATGTGATTTTTATTTAACTATATCACACCATATATTACAAATTATCATTTGGTATTTGCTAACGTTTAGAAATAGATTTATGACATCAAATGTTTACATAACCTTTTAATAGGTAACAATAATAACCTTTTAAATCATTGTCATCAGCGCCCGCTGATCTAGAAACTCATAGAGAAAAAGAGGATTGGGCTTAGACAGTACTTACGGCGGCGTTGACTCGTTACAGCGTAAACACCAACTTCTAACAAAATTAACGACATGGCATTGGGATTGGGACGTATTTGGATTAGCAATGATTAACTAAAACTTCTAAGGGGTGAGCTCGTAAGTGTCGTTACGAATGTAAAAATATACATTTGTCAAATGTATATCTGTGTCTCAAAGTACCGAGATTTAAATTTCGAACATAAGTTTTAAAATTATCAAAGACGATTTACTGGTCTACAAAGACTCTTCTCATATTTACTGTGGCTATGACCATGCCGGCCCACAACCTTGCTTATCCGAAGATCTTCCCAACTTCGTGAGTTCACTTGATGCAACAGAGCTCGGCGGCGGGCGCCACTTTTATTACCAGCATTGTCGCCCACGTCGCTGCGATGTGACGTGCCTGAATTAATCAGCAATTTCCTAGGCGACTAATTCAATTTTCCAATTGTATTGTAATAAATCCGGCTACGTATACGAGATTTTTTTTTAACAGCCTACTGCCAAATTCCACGTTGTGCAAAGGCCTTTCCTATTTCCCAAAATTTGACTATAACGGATTTATACTCTCACCGATCTTTAGTATTGTATTCGTGGGGTTACCACGAGTTTGAAATCTACTGTAGAAATCTATAGTCGCTAGACTCGCTAGCGTTTACGTCAACGCACTGTCAATGCATCTTGCTCGCACTTGAGGATGGAAGCGGAATGCAGCTGTAGATAACGTGTCGAAATATATCCTTCGAAATCTATACCAACTCATGGTAGAGTCACAAGTCATCCAGCCATCTCCTCTCACCTCTATATAGTTCTTAGTTTATATAAATAGTACATTATTGCCGAGGTACGGAAAGAGACTCGGAACTAATGCCACTTTAGCACCTCGTCAGAAAATGCCTGTTTCCTCTGAGGTATAGGTATATAGTGCTTTTCTCAAACATGCGAGCAAATAAAATGAAAATATAAAGAAAAAGTACTTACAAGAAATTTATCATCGGTAACTTACACAGTAGGTGTCATGTTATATGTCAAAAGCATAGAGCATTTATTAAGCAGGTTCTATACTACTACATCTCCCTTCTTATAATGAACTATTAATAATAATAGTAAAACAATAACAATTGTTAATGGGTATAACATACAAATGCAACTTATTACTTTCACATCTCCCGTCAACAAAAATAATAATAAAATGAAATAAAAATTAGTCAAAGCTAAATCTTTCTGGTGGACGCACTTGCCTCCCACTCCTAGTGACGATACCACTACCACCTGCTTCACGGTTACCCTGAGGCGACCCAGGATCTGAAGCAGAATTTAGTGGGGGGCAAATTGGTTCCTCATCTGAGTCTGGAAGGATAAAATCAAGATCACTGTATCTTTGAGTCACCATTGGAGACGTGGAAGCTGACGTCGGTCCACAATCATTACGCTGCAAAATTTGAGTCCGATTTCTTCGGTATGTTCGTCCGTTGTCTGTCGTGTGCCAGTATGAACGGTCCCCGCGAGCAGCGCCTGATACCCGAGCGGGCACCCAGACTTTATTGTCACGCATGCGTACAGGCTCATCTGGTTTAAGCTGAGGCAGCCTTCTGGTACCGCGGTCGTAATATTCCTTGACCTGCATTGTTTTTGCTTTACGTATTGTTCGAAACGTAGCAGGATCAACTGTTTTAGGTCTTAGGCTATCTTCAGTGACTGGAAGACGGGTTCTCAGGCTACGACCCATCAATAATTGTGCTGGCGAATATTGCTCTCCAGTAATTGGCGTATTCCTAAAATTAAGCAACGCTAATTGCCAATCCGTATTGTCTTCCTGCGCCTTAATAAATAACTTTTTCACCGTCTGTACATTGCGTTCAACCAATCCCTTAGAACGCGGATACAAAGGCGAGCTTGTAACATGTTGAAAACTATAATATTAAGCAAACTGCTTGAAATCTTGCGCAGAGAACTGGAGTCCATTATCCGTTACTATTTTTTGTGGTATTCCTAATCGTCCAAAGAAGTTTTTTAAATGAGTAATTATGGTAATACTAGTAAGACTGTTTAAAGATGCAACTTCAATAAACTTCGAGTAATAGTCAACAACTAGGAGAAAATGTTTTTGTTGGAAGAGGTCAACAGCGATCACCTGCCATGGCAAGTCCGGTATTGGATGAGGACAAAGCGGCTCTCGCGCCTGCGCCGCTCGGTGTCGCTGGCAAGGCTCACAGCGCTGCACCACTTGTTCGATGTCACTTCCCATGCCTGGCCACCATACCAGTTCCTTGGCACGGCGTTTGCATTGTAAGTATTTCTCTTCGTAAGGATTTTGGTATTACTATTTGATGATTCCGAAATAGAAGCCCATCAATTAAATGAATCTCATTTTGAAAAGTCCAGTACGGCCCCGTTATGTCGTTTGCTCGTTTATTAGAAGGCCAGCCACTCAAGTAGTATTCCTTCACCCGCTGTAGTACTTCATCCTTCTTTGTTTCTTCTCTGATTTGAGTTGTTCTACTCTTAGACACATTAAGACACTCCATCAGATTATTAACGTGTATTGTCACATCTGAATGCACATCTTTATCCGAACCTTGTTCAGTGGGGGCCCGAGATAATGTATCTGCAAGGTACAAAAACTTTCCGGGCTTGTACCGAATTTGGAATGCATAACTGTGCAGTTTCATTAGCATTCGTTGTAGTCTCACCGGTGTACTGCTTAGTGGCTTCTTAAATATTGATTCCAGTGGTTTATGATCAGTCTCTACATTTACTTTACTGTGACCGTAAACGTACTGATGAAAACGCGTGCAACCGAATACTATCGCCAGAAGCTCTTTCTCAATCTGTGCCCAGCGTGATTCCGCTGGCGTGAGCGTTCGTGCTGCGTACGCTACAGGCCGCCCATCTTGCAATAAAACTGCACCCAGACCACGTGAACTAGCATCCACTGAGACTGTCACCTCCTCGTCGGGTGAGAAGAATCTCAACACCGGTGCTGTACAAATTCTCTTCTTTAACTCATCGAAAATTCGATTATGTTCAGCACTCCATCCGAATTCACAGTCTTTTTTTAATAAATCTCGCAATGGGGCAGCAGTGTTTGAATAGTTAGGGATAAAGCGAGATAAATAGTTAGTGACTCCTAAAAATCGTTCCAACTCTTTTCTGTTCAACGGCGCCGGCATGTCATTTATTGCTTTTACTCTCTTTGGATCCAGACGCATCCCTTCGGCGCTAAACAGATGACCAAGATACTGAACTTCATTGGTGTTAAAAACACACTTTGCTTTATTAAATTTAACACCATTTACCACCGCTTTGTCAAAGACTTTCTGCATCCGAGCATCGTGTTCATCCTTCGTACGACCAAAGACGATCAAATCATCGATATAGATAGCAACGCCCTCTGCCTTGAAAATTTTATACATTTCATTGTGAAATATTTCTGGCGCACTGTTAATTCCGAATGGCAGCCTCAAAAAGCGGTATCTACCAAACGGGGTCGCAAATGTGCAGAATTTGGAGCTAACCTCATCAAGCCTAAGCATCCAAAATCCTTTACAAGCATCAAGTTTTGAAAAATACCTGGCACCGTCTAATTCACTTGCCACCTCATCCAGTGTTGGCAGTTGAAAGTGGCTCCTGCGAACGGCCTTGTTCAAATGTAAAGGATCGAGACATATGCGTAACTTCTTATCTGGTTTCTCCACAATGACTATAGGCGACACCCAGTCCGTAGGGCCCTCTTCACGTTTTATAATACCTAATTTCTCCATCTCATCCAGTTCCTCTTTCAGACGAGGTTGCAAACACAGCGGTATCCTCCTGGAAGCCGAAATAACAGGTGGTACTGTCTCGTCAATAGAAATTTTGATAACGGAAGACAGGCAGCCTATACCCTCATATACAGAATCGTCTATTTGAACTTCATTTATTCTTTTAATAAGTTTCAGTTCGATGCATGCCTTCCGCCCCAATAAAGTGTTACACTCCATGTCTAAAACATACACTTTTTGCATTGATGTACACATTTTATACTTCATAGTAGCCATGAAATATCCTACAACAGGCAGACGGTTTCGGCTAATTTCCTTTAGTACCGAGTTAGTTTTTCGTAATATATTTGTATTAAAACCCGCCTGCGTAAAACACTTCAATGGCATTACAGATGCATCAGCACCACTATCTAATTTAAACCTTATTGATACATCATCAACCAATATGTTTTCGAACCAAGAATCATCACAGTCCATAGAATTAACATTAATAGTAATATTTTCAATGAAAAGCTCACAGTCATTTCCTGTATAGTCCTCACCATCTATTTCATTTATCGCAACCTCTCTTAGCAGTTTCTCGCGGCAGTTTTTAGCAAAATGTCCAACGCGCTCACACCTAAAACACCTAACGTTATAAGCTGGACATTTCTCGTTAGCGGCGTGCCATCCGCCGCACTTGTCACACTCAGCGTCACGACGTGGAGCTCGACCAGAAGACACAGCACGTGTAAAACCTCCTCGTCCTCCGCGTCCTCCCGTTCCACCGCCACGTCCTCTCATTACGCTGCTGTAGCCGCTAGCGCTGGGTGTACCATGCCTGCGTGCCAATTCCTCCACATGCGCAATTGGTTCTGCTTTACCACTGTAACACGCTGCCGCTTGTGTGCTAGCTCGCTCTGCCGAGCGACAATATGCTACAGCCTGATCCAGATCTAATGAGGCCTTTGACAACAATCGTTCACGCATATGTCCATCTTTTAGCCCTCTTATTATCTGTGTTAAAATTAAGCTTTCTTTCAGCGTGCCGAATTCGCAACTTATACTTTTTTATCTTCAAGTCACTCAAATACTTATCGAACGAACCATCTTGATAAGTTTCAAAGAACGTATGTCGTTCGAAATTAACGTTTCTTTTGGGATCAAAACGGTTAGCAAATACTTTTACTAATTGGTCATAGTCCGACTGATCATCAAGTTCAAATTCCTGCAATATTTCTCGACCAAATTTTCCTATCACGTGCAGGAATATTGCACACTTTTCTTTTGCGGTTGCCGCTTCTCGCCTTGACGCAATCAGGAAAAAATCGAAGGCAGACTTCCACTCCTTCCAATTGACAGCCAAGTTCCCCTGCTCTTGCAAGGGTTCCGGTTGCTGTATTGCAGCATATACATTACTGATATTTTTACCGTCCGCCATATCAATATTTATATCATCATCAGGCACAGTATTACATTAGATTCACTCTCATTAATATTTTAAATTAAATTTTCACACCTGACACCATGTCATGTTGTATGTCAAAAGCATAGAGCATTTATTAAGCAGGTTCTATACTACGACAGTAGGTAAGCAAAAAACAATGAATTTATTGAAAAGTAAAATTTACATTGTTCATATTTTCCGAAATAGTGGTCGCATTTTTGTTGGCCTTCCAAATCATAAATAGGTCGTAAAGTGTAAACCCTATTATGTTTCTCTTTTGACTTCGCAGGGAGCAAGTTATTTAACACTAAGTTTGCTTCTGCTTTCAAATCAGGTGGGGTGCAGTCGATTTCTATAGTTTCATCACTCGAACTCATATTTAAACGATATAATTTTACGCAACACAACAATTCAATGTAAAAATTTCCGTAAAAAACTAAGTTGCCCGCCTTCTGTATTTATTTTTATTTTTAACCATAGACCAAATACAGTAACTACGAGCATGCGTGATTACGCGCGCACTCTGTTACTAAATTAAGGCCTCTCCACACGACTGTTTCAATGAGCGGTTTTGGTTGGCTCATTGTGTTTGTTCCTTGGTCCTTTCGTGTTGTATGCAATTTTGAGCATTTAAAAGTTTAACGCAGCGGAATAAAATGGATTTTCATACATTTATTTTAGTCCTAGGAGTAAAATGAGGCACTTTTCGTCTTCTATTTAGGAATAAAATGCGACCTTTTTGCAGCATGTTTGTGAAAAGTATATTTTAGTTACTCTCATAGTTGTACCGCTTTCAATAATCCGTATAAATCTGAACCATCACTTGGTCTAAGTACTTAATGCACCGCGCGGCGGAGCCAGGCGCCACTTTTATTAGTGGCGTCGCCCACGACAAAATGAGATCGTGCTTGAATTAATCACTAATTATTCCCAAGAGGAAGCTTAGATTGGTCATACAAACATATTGTCTAAATATTTTACTATTTAGGCCTGAATATCTTTTAAATGCAACAAAAAAACATCGTTCTCCCATGCAATGGTAACCAGTATTATCCAGTTGGACCGCTGTTAGTTCAAGTAAAGTCTATCATCCCATATTTTTAGGGTTTCTGTTGCCGTTCGCAACCTTTCATACCAATATTACCAATACCTACGCTAGTAAGATTATTTATAATATTGTCTTCTGTTACCGCGATTGTTATTCATTGAAATGAAACACTTTAGAACGGATTAATCGCGTTTATTAACACCATGATCCTACGTTTCGAGCCCTTTACAGCACTCGTTTTCACAGGGTTAAGATAGAGATAGGGTTAAGATTATTTATTCAAATTTCAGTGTTTTTTTATCACGATTCAGTACTGCACCAGCAATGAATGTATTCGGTTAGTTTACTCGAATGTTTACTTGCATTGCATCTCGTAGGGTATTTGTAAGGCGGCCGGCGCGGCGTCGCGAAGCAGTTGAACCGCCCACTCGCGTTATCAGTAGTGGCTGTGAACCCGCACCGAAACGATGTTAATCCTCACTTTGCGGTCATTGATGCCATAATAAACATAAACATTATCATAGCGAATAAATTAACAATACGTCTAGCCGTAGACAAAACACGCGTAGTGGCGTGCGAAACTTAATTTGTTATGAGTTTGTTCTTTTGAAGATGTTTTGGTGAGGAAACGGGAGCTACCTTGATATACTCAAAGTAATTCGGTCTTAGATAAAATCAAGTTATTGGATCTCCTATAGAAAACAATTTGAATACAATTGGTATATTTGTCGCAAACCCGACCAATATTTGCTCATATCATTAATCTGGAGACACCAAATTTCAAAATAACAGAATGATTAACAAATATGTTCGTCGTATGTTTTTTGCCCTACCTGACATTAAAAACTTGTAACAAAGCAAAATATGACTATAAAAAGTCAAGCCAAACCAGTTGTTACGCAACCCGTGATTAAGGCATCTGGCGACGATCTCGTACACACAATGAGACTCCTTTTCGAAAAATTAAGGTGATTTGCCTTGAACTCACAAAAAAACAAAGCGGTCTTGATAGGTATTGCTTTGCTACTGTGTAGATATTAAAACATTAGGTTAACGTAAAAACCCACAAACGTAATATTGACAAGTTATTTCTATTAGTTTTATTGTTGACTACTATTTATTCAATATCATATTAGAAAAAACACAGATATATATGAAAAAAGTAAAAAACTAACTACTTAATTGAGGTCACCGAGATCCGAACCTTGCGGAAGGGTTCCCATGATGCTGGCTGCGTTCCCCCTTTGAATGGCTATACCTATCCGTTGTGCGAGGAACGAGCCAGCTGTACGGTCCCCGGTGACCTCAAACAATTTCTTTGATAAAACACCCACCAATTTATGGGCACCTGAGCACCATGGTCCCAGGGTCTCGACAGCGAAAGCCACAAATATAACAAACGATATTTACTATCGTCGATAGCTGGCCATATACGTTCAGCCATATCTGCCGGATCTGCCGATAAATCTATGTAAAATTTGTCTGGCGGATGCCCGGTGGACATACCCACTATGGAGATATGGCTGGCAAATGGCGATCATTATTGGGAAATTATACCTAATTTTATCCTCAATTATAGGTATTATTGTTAGGTTTAATTTTAATTAGTATTACTTACGTACTAACGTACGTACGTTTGGTTTTGGGAAATTATGTATTTGTCCCCTTTGCGGTGGAGACGACTGGTTGTTGGAGTTCGGAGGCTAGAGCCTTTGTCGCGGACATTGGGCAGCGTTTTCGAGAGAGAGGTCTTGACCCTCGCTCCGGGTCATTCCTGGTGCAAAGATCGAAGAATCGCGATTCAGCGTGGAAATGCTGCAAGCATAATGGGCACTTTTGCACCAGGGATGACGCGGGGCGGTTTATTTGACTAGTGCTATGTGTTTGGCACTGTTTCATTGTGACTTAATTTTGTTTAGTTGATTGAAATTAAACACTTTAGAACGGATTAATCGCGTTTATTAACACCATTATCCTACGTTTCGAGCCCTTTACATCCGTTCTAAAGTGTTTAATTTCAATGAATAACAATCGCGGTAACAGAAGACAATATTTTGTTTAGTTGAATTATGTGTTTATAACCACAAAATAAATTTGATTTAATACTTACATACTTATGTATTTTTAATACTGTTGCTATTAGTCTCCGCCCACGACTTTGTCTGTATTAAAGTTGCTCTACTTTTAACCCCGTTTCTTGCCTCTTACAGAATGAATTACGTAAATCCCGTTCTTAGTATCAAAAAATTTATATTTGTATTACTTTAGACAAAAAATAACCTTTGCAATATAATAATTTACGATTTAAGGATGACTCACACTAGAACGGGACGGGACGGGACGGAACGATCTGTCAATTTCTATAGAAAGAATCACGTGATGGCTCGGAACCCTCGGATGTCACGTGACGTTTTCAATAGAAACTGACAGATCGTCCCGTCCCGTCCTAGTGTGAGTCATTTTTAGTATTTACCAAAACAACCGGTTCTAGATCAGATCATATCGATGACGAGTTTTCGATTACACGGAATGTCAATTGCTTGTCATAGCTAAATACTTATAATTTGATAAATTTAACGACTCGTGTAGGTAGACGTGATAGGAGATTTTAGGTACCTAGTGTACCTACCGTAAAATGTATCTTTCATATAATGGTCAAACCAAAACAATGATATTAGAGTTCGTAGTACTTTAGGTGGTTTAACGGTATTTATATTACCTAATTAAATTGCTGTTTAAGACAAATTTTAACTCGAAAAAAATATATAGTCGCAATTCTGCATTTTTATGTTTGTATCTTCGTACTTAATCTCTATAACCTCTATATTTGATGAAGCTAATCATCTATTACTATTATTAGTCTAGTCAACCACCAAAAAAACTCAATCAAATTTGGCACAATAAAAGATTATTTATGCCACACCTAAGAAAAAGCCGATTTCTACCTAAGTGTAGGTATAAAATGATGTACCTAACAGGTGAGGTAATAAATAAAGTCCTTGATCGCATATTTACGTCCCTCGCTTGCAGCTCGGGTCGCAAACATCTGCGATCTCGGCCTTTCTTTGTTTTACCGCACTAGTTAGGTAATGTACTATTTCTATAGTATTTGACTTAAGAACCCAATATTTGGTTGATTTCGGGTACCTACTAAAAGTGTACGACGCTACGTATTTTCAATAAAAAAATGTATTCATATCTTTTTCAATTGAACTCTGAAACCGCTGTCGGCCATGTAGTGACGTCATAATACTCATCGAAGCTAATTTCATGTTGAATCTTATAAGAGTAAAGTTCGTTACGTAACCTCTGTGACATTGACAGACAACGAATAACGGAACAATTTATACGTCAATGACAATTTGACTTTAACAAATGTTGTTTTCCTGCATAGTGACGTCATACCACTGATAATCTATGGACTACCATGGCTGACATCGTTCTCGCCGGATTACGTTAAAGTAAATTATAAAAAAAAAATTTGCAGTTTTCCAAGGCATAATAAAATATAGATAAGTATATATTTTTTCTTAATTCGTCATTAATTAAGAATATAAGACAGCCTTCAAAAAGGCTCAAGTAGCCTATTACTCATTTATTACTGTACATCATTTTGTTTTTCATGAATAAGGGGAAAATTTAAAGTACATACTCGTACCTAATACTTATATATTAATATTATTATTCAGTTATAGCCAGGCTGCGCTGACATCAGTCCACGGCCGCGATCACAATCGCGACGTTTACAATTGTCATATTGATTTACTGCAGAGATACCTGTTACTATTTTAAGGTGTTACGTTACAGATCACAGATTAATTAGCCACCCACGTTTAGGAGAACAGCTACTATTTTATCGTACGCTCGAATTTAACTCTATAAAAATACACATTGACTGTAGGTAATTGATTTTTCTCCACCGAACAACTCCCACTTTATATATTTTATTTTAATATGTGTAAATTTTCATTGTTTCTTCCTACTTGATTAATGTAAATATTAATTTCTTGCATATTTTGTGGTGGACAAGTCGCTACAAGTGTCTTCTGCGTTATTTTTGTTTACTTAATTTAGCCTAGAGACAAACTCAAATGACAAACGAATGAGTTAGTGAATATTGTTGTTCCGTATTCCGTCACCTCTTAACAAATTTATTTATATGCATGGCCATAAATTAATAACAATTCAGAAAAACGACGTCCACTGCTTAACAGAGGCCTCCTTATACTGTGACAGAGGCCTCGCCCGAGGATATTCACAATTTACGATCATTATGATTTTAAATATTTTTCTCAATCGTATGTAATGTAAAGACTTTTAAAATAATTTATTTATACCGGGCTGCGTCCTTTTAGAAAAACAAATTATTTTGAACTAGTACATATGATGAGGACGATCATTACAACCCACATTTAACATTAGGTACTTACAGCAAGTCACGCTTAAAATTAAGTGGTTATCCTGCTAATTAAGCTAGATATCAAAAGCAAAAGACGTATATTTGTTGCCTCTACAATCTACACTAACAAAATAAAAAGCTAGTGTAGAAAAAATATAATGGCCACAAGTACGGCTTAAGTGCAAACAAGTAAACATCATAGGTAAGTCATAACACACCCATAATTGTTTTAATTGATTACGTTATCTAGCTTTGTATTCCTTGTAGCTGTGCTAAGACTTTTTTCTACTCCTCTATTGTTGTTTGTCATTTATACATTCATGAACTTTAATATAAGAACATATTAGTGTCCATGAATGTATAAATTACAGGTTTTAAGAAAATTGTACCATAACAGCATTAGTGCTTTCAAATCGTTAAAACGATTAAGTATGCGATACATTACGACATTTACAACCAGTTCAACAAACCACATTATTTTTAATTTAAGTAAGTATACTATCTACTACGTCGTATCATCACCATCATATCAGCCATAAGACGTCCACTGCTGAACATAGGCCTCTCCCTTGGACCTCCATTTGTACCGGTGGGAAGCGACCTGCATCCAGCGTCTCCCGGCTACCTTCATAAGGTCATCTGTCTGTACGTCGTATAAACATATTAAAATATTTTTACACGAATTCAAAATATACTCTTAGCATTCCTTAAGTATTTGAACCTCTCGTACAACTATGTATTGCATAATTTGCATAAATGACTATATTACACTTAAGTACGGGGACAGTAGAAAGGGTTGTGATAGTAACAGAGAATGCTCGAATTTTTTTCGCTACGGCGTAGCGGCGCTACGGAACTCTACGAGCTATAGATAGTAGGTCAAAGAACTTTTCCCAAGCAACTATGTTGCGTGAGCGAGCCACTCTCGCCGTTAAATGTGTATCTCGAAACACTGTCTTTCAGCTACGGTTTAACATGGAGAAAAAAATAGAGCTTTTAAGTTTTATGAACTTAAATGCTCTATTTTAATAATAATTTATTAAATTAAATAGTAATAATAAAATATAATAAGACTTATTTAAATAGCTTTATTAAAATAACTAAATACCTGGCCATCATTAATCAAAGGTTATATAAAACATATCTGTTACAGATTCAGTTTATTTTTCATAATTAAGAAAATATAGTAATTTGAAAATATGATACTTAATTATAAAGTTAAAGAGTGTCATATCATACCCCATTGCTACATTAGACATTACTACTAAGTTCCTAGAGCTTACTGTTATACGTTAGAGGCGTCTGAAGAAAATATTAACGAATTGTCAGTTAACAGTATCGATAATTGCCTTGTTAATAGACGATCTTGTAAAGTTTTTGTTGTAATAACGCTGTCACGTCGGTAAGCTTTGGAACAGTTCACGATATATTAATATGTTTAATTATGATAACGTGATATGTTACCCAGTGCCGGTGAGTCCGTTACGAGTACACTTATGTCAATTAATTGCCAAGCGGTGCAGGAATGCAAAAGAAAAAGACCCTCCCTTTGACTTTATAATGGATTATTATCATTTACGTCTATTATTTAAGTTTACGCGCCAATTGCGTTATCCTATAGGTATATTAGGTATAGATGAGTCCAATACTTACAAAAAAAAATATCATGTATAATTTTGAATTGTCCCTGTCTTTTCCTACCTGATTTATTTGAATATTAATTTCTTGCATATTTTGTGCTGGACAAATTGCTACAAGTGCCTTTTGCGTAATTTTTTTTTGTTTGCTAAATTCATCCCACAGACCAAAGTCATTCGTTCTTGAAAACCGCTGTTCAGTATTTCGTCACCTCTTAGTAAATTTACTAATAGGCATGTCTATACGTTTATTACAATTTTGACACCCATCCCGCACAATTAACGTGTCACGTGACACTTACAGTAACATGACAGGTACGTCTACCACGTTGGATTTAAATTCAACAGGTTTCAACAGGTCATCACGACTTGTCAGCTGTTTCGTTGGCTACTTACATTCTGGACAGGTATCTGTACCTGCTGTCACTTGTCGGTCAATGAACCATATCGGATGAAGAAAATGTGACATAATTATTTTTCAATACAGTTGCTCAAAAAGTGCCCTTTTTGGCGGTTGGCGTGTGCAAAGTTCGTTTCGCGGTCTAGTGTTTTTTACTTAACCAGTTTTTTTTAATTTAGTTTTGTTCCAATTCATGACTGCTTGCCGAAGAGTTTATTGTAACTTAACCGAGATGTAATAAAACTAAAAACCTACCATTAACGCAAAAATATTAAAGTTATTCATATTTGACTTTTACCGTTTCATCATAATAATGATCATTTATTAGAAATATTAAACATTGAATTATACCATACAACTAATTACATACAACTTATTAATTCGTGTGTATGAAATTGAACAGAACTTACGAAACGTCTGTCAAAGCAGAGGCGTTTTTCAATCATGCAAGCTTGTTTGAAGGACTTAACGATAGGATTTGTCACATGCGATTTGCAATACCTTCTTCTTCTTTTTTGTTAATGTGAAGTAAAGAAGATGAGATAAACATGTTAAAGATGTTCTTAATTGTTCAACTGTATTACAATAGTGTTACGGAAACAATAAAAAAACTTTCAAATTCGTTATTACACTTGTATTTGATTTTTTTTTCGCATCCGTATTGAAAATCATCGTTCGATACACGTGCGGATATGTAATTTTTAGAAGTAAAGACATACTTTCCGCACTAGCATCGAAATGTACTATAATGTACCTACGTTGCTCTTAATTCTTATGTTCAAAATATACGAGTCTTTTCCCGCACATGTGAGGACATTGAAGATGTTGGTAGCATCGTGAAATATAAGTGATGATGATAGCAAGTGCATATTTTGCTACTTAGCAAACAAAATAGATTTATAAACAAATTAAGCTGACTTAGATAAATGTCAAATTTATCTAAATTAACTATCTGTCTGCATATAAAATTCGATGAATTTCGCGAATGTCAAAACACGGAAATCATCTGAAGGTCAATCAGATTCGCTAATTTACAGCCAACTATAAATCTGCTTTAAAATAGCAACAGAAATGATAAAACAAAATCACATTTTGTCAATCGATCTAATATAGACAAGCCTTAATGTGTTCGCTAAAGAAGCAACAAATGAACACGAATAGTTTTGTTTCAACCGAAGTTTTCTTCGATTCGATATTATACAACTAACGAAATTAGTTGCGATGGTCACCATGCCCGTGTACTATAATGATCGGTAAGCAAACAGTGGGAGTGGGCCAGAAAGTCCGTAGAACAACAAAGGTCCTAACTCAGATATAAACTGAAATGTATATGGAACCTTTTAAACTATAACGGCAACACGGCTGTCTAGCATTCTAAAAGGACGTCAATGCAGTTGAACTATGAATGTGTTTAAGACGTTTTTCGAGGCATTGAGGTGGCCTCGCGCTTCTACTAAACTGTATTTCTACCGCTCCCTAAGTGCAGGCGAGCATTCGCTTCTGATCAACTTGTATCAGTGTGATCTCAGATTATACGTTATTGTTGCATAACTAGAGGGAATGGTTATATTGGCATATCTTAATTATACGGTAGCGTGCGCTTAGTAAACGATGGGAACATTCACGCTGTACTTAAACGGGTCGAGCGTTCAATGTCGCAGGCGTCATGAGGTCGGCTCCTGCGAATTCGTGTAATCCGCGAACAAACGGAAGTCAATCAATCACTTAACTTGCGGATATGGATTTTGACTCAAACATGTAGGATCGGCAGACAGGTTGACGTCTAGTCGAAGGTCGAATCCAATAATTCCTAGGTCATTTGATACCCCAAAACACTGCAAGTATAACGACAAACTTACCACATTATTGATTTAACATATGCAAATTACCGTCCAATTGCTAAATCGCTAACGGTCTTGTCTAGATTCATCACCAACAATGTAACTATATTACAGGTAAATTCAATAGCCACAAGGACAATAATCGCTTCCTTAGATCTGAATCTAGCTAATTCAATAACACTTTACCATATAGTTACCATAACACTCTTCATAAAAACATTGCTACCCTGAGATCAGACTTTAATCCATGGTTAAACTCCGATGGTCGACTCCTTATTCAAAAGGTATCCAGATATCATTTATAAGATTAATAAATTCCACAAAAAATACTAACGAATGTAAATGTAAACATGTATGTATTATTATCATCATACAGTAGTATCTAATGTGTTATTGTAGTGATCATTTCCGTCACACGGGCTAAACAGGTAGTGCCATTGTATGTAACAGCTGACAATAGGTACTTGATACAGTGTATTAATTACAAATTATCCAAATAGATTGACTTATGATTTTCGAGTGGCTGTAATCTTTTAACGTCATTAAGTATTTGTCTTGTTCCGGTTTTGGATGACAATCACTGCGACATTATTGTTTTATTTCTGTGCCGCGTAATGGAAAAATTTGCTGGATTAACAAGTAACGAGAACTAATGAGTTTGATTCGTTTTCAACAATTGACGCATTGCCTTCAATATTGCTTTGACTTTAAAACGTAATTTGTCGTTTCGAGTTACAATTGTCCATAAGTCCTTTTGTGTCTACAGGTATTTGTTGAGCCTTGGACATGGATAGGTATAAACAATCATATTGTGTCTGCATACGGTGGTTATACAATCAGATGATCCACTTAGCATCAAACGCTTATTTCAAAAGATCAGTATTGGATTTATCGACATTCAAATACAGGTATGTTAAAGTTACTTTGGTGAATTAATCAGTACGTTATCAAAAACTTCGTTATACTTAAAGGTTATATTACCCCAGGCCTAAAGAATATAAAATGTGGTTTCAGTTAAATGTCCTGGAATTTTAATATGTTGTAGACTTCAGTGCCCTGGGCAAAAATCTCTTTAAGTGCTACCATGGTTTTTGAGTCCCTTTCAAAGTTTCGACTATAACAACATAACAAAATCCCAGGACATATAACTGACACCACATACATATTCCTTACTTTAGGCCCGGGGTCCTTTGTGTATAATTTATACTCAAAGTTAGCGCGTCCCTTACAGCAGTTACAAAATAAAAACCGTAGGCCTGACGAGCTAGAGTCAATGTATTGCTCTTAAAAATCACTTTTAAGGTTATAGATACGTTTTAGGAATCATAACTGAACGACAAACCGGGTAAACGGGGTCAGCATTCGAGCCACACACGCCGTTTAGAATGTAAACATTCGAGCAAATTAGGCACATATTGCACAAAATTTGTCTCTAAATTGAGCGAACATTCCATGCATCGTAATAAATCAACGCTTCTAGCTGTATTGAGTACAGGTCCGACCTAAGAAAGGTAAATGCCTCAATGCTGGTCGTTGTAGCGCACAGAGGCGAGATGGAGAGGTCGGCCGTCGCGGACTCGGGCGCAGGCGGCCCCGAAACAAATACTCGTTACCCAATAACCGACTATTGACGCTACAAATTTTAGATTGGAAGTATGGTGCACCAAATAATCTTCACATTAGATTTGAATAGCATCTGGGCCAAGCGGACATCAAATGTCAGGTGAAACACAATGCAGATGTGTTATTTAAAAGGTGGTCTTAGCTAAGCCTTAAAACAAGTTTACATGTCTAATAATGTAATATTTCTAGACACAAAATAAAGTTAAAGTAAAGAAGTACTTATGAAAAAGGCTTTTAACTAAACAAACTTAATTTTAAACTATTATTTTTAAGCAGAAACGTCTGCGAACGATACCAAATTTCTTAAAAAGGAAAAGAAAAAAGGAAAGAAGGAGGAGGAAGAAAGGAGAAAGAGATATGGTGGAGCTAGCAGGTTGGTAGAGCGATGGGCGTGTATCCCAGAGTCGCGGGTTCAAGTCCCGCCCGAGGTCATGAATTGTTCTACCTTTCTTTTCTTTCTAAGAAATACTCAAGTTTAATTTCATTAGTAAGTACAGTATAATACTTAATTTTTACAAATAGTAACATTTTGAATGACATTTTTGTTATATAAACTGCGTTTAAAAATCACGCTTAGTTGTCACCGAACTACTACTATATGATGAAATTAATTCGCTTACTACTCGTGCGGATCCATCTACATTAATGCATGATTACCCGATAAAAGCAGCACTGTTCAATCTTGTTCCAAGTCGAGTTTTATTGCGAAATAGTTCGCAGTGGCGACGCGAGCGCAGGCAGCCGTCCTCGCGCGCACGTGACCGCGTATGACGCGCAAATATAATAACAATAACAACGCGCGCAGCGCGCAAACTCGCTTGCCTCTGAGCGTGAGCGCATCCTCATATGCACTGCTAATTAAAACTAAAACGCATTGACACATGTATAACTTCATAGAATCTTGCACGTACTGTTATCGGTGGTTTAAATGATTGGAATCATAACACGGAATTCGAGTTAAGGCACGTAGATACGTGTAGATAGGTATATTCCGTAACTTTTTTACTATTGTTAATGAATTTTAATAAGTTTTAAGCGGATTTTTGGGTTATCATTATATTTTTTTAGGCCCGCGAAAGTTGACGCAACATCTTCCGGAGGAAGCTGATCCATGGTGGTTGACACGACCCTCAGTAATGAGGAATACAACGCACTTAGGACAAGAATAGTTTTAAAGCATGTTCAGCATCGTCAATCATATGACAAAGCATGTCCCTACAATCCCTACATACATTAAAGGAACTTAAAGACATAAGTGATATATTGAATGTAGCAGAAAAAGCAAAAAAGCGTTTCAAGGCAAGTTGCGCCGTTGCAAGCCAACGATTAGGCTTGCCACCTGCACGCGGCACATCGGCATCGGACACTGTCCCTTTTTAATAGCGCTCAGGATGTCCACATGACATTAAATTTGCTTCGCAAATGTTCGTCAAATCAGCTGTTTGTACAGGAAATTGTGAATTAGAAATACATACATCCAATAACAACTTAATCAAGGCAGAAACACCTGTGCATTTTAGTATATTTTTAATTTAAAATCAAGAACGTTAAGCGCGATATTTATTAATTTGTTTGGTCTCTGCTTCTCGTCTTCTTTTTTGGAGCTTCTAGTGATCCAATATATTGGCGAAAAGTTTTTTAGACTGATTCATTGGGAAAGAAGTAGGTATAATGTTAAATAAATATCGTCAAATCACCAACAACATACATTCATTCCTTCACCAAAGCATCACCTGGAGCAATGGCAAGATTTTGGGCTCCATTACCCCTATAAAACAACTTCTGGTGTTTATCACGCTTGTTCACTAACTACTGCGGAGCAAATATTCAAAGCGGATCTTGATCTTGGATACCGGAGACTGCCGCTTTTCTGTCCAACGCCATTTCAGCTACACAGAACATTCAACGGTCTTGGCAAGTTAGGCCAGCAAAGTATGCTCAGTCAGTTTGTGTAGAACCACAGAATAAATAATAGTACAAGTAGAACCAAAAAAATACAGCCGCAGCAGTGATTTTTATTTTATACATCATCTAAATCGACCAATACCGTCGAGTCGACGACAAGATAACAACAATTGTTGCTGTCGGAAAAACAAAAGTAAAGTGGTACTTACTGGTAATTATTTACAGTAAGTCACCCTAGGAGATGCGCGGATGCGGCCGGGCAACTTATATGGCAAGGTCGGCGCACGCGACATTCGCGCAATCACTTTCACCACGCGTCTTACCAAATACACCGTAATAGATGGACGGGTGCCCTTTTTGCCTACCTTCGCCGGCGAATGAGTCCATTGCGTTGGTAAATTAAGATTTAACGAAGGCTGTTTGTTCAGCTTCGTTGTCAAGTTGCGACCAGGTGATGACAAAATGTGATGTTTATTCGATTATTTGGCATATTGATAATCGTCAACATTTTATTAGATTACATATGTACTAATATAAATGTTATTGCATTTATGCGGGGTTGCACACTCATTTAGCTAATTATGTAAGTGCCAAGTAGCACCTGCATTCTCACTTTTTGCATAGATCACCATATAAGCCCCTTGTCACAGAATAAATAATAGTACAAGTGCCCTTGTCCCAAGAATCAACGCAAACCAAAACTACTGAAGCTTGCATTTTTTGCAGTAGGGTTTAATTCGTTCTACTAGTAAGTTCTTAGTGCTAACCAACCTTTTTGCAAAATTTTACCCCTAATGCAGTAAAAAAAAACCACGCTTTCGAAGTCGCAAAAATAGCTAGTTATTAAATTAGATTTTTTTTACAACATTTAACATGAGCGCTACAAAAGAGAGTTTATATCCATTTGCTACTGCAAATGGATATAAACTCTCTTTTGTAGCGCTCATCTGTACAGTGCCAGAAATCAGAAACCACAAATAGAAAAAACAAATATATTAAAACGAATGTGCATCGAGATTGACGAAAGGATGAAACCTTAGATTACGACTTGTTGAAGGTCAACCGCGAGACAATGCCAAGTTTTATGAGTGCATATCCACGTGTAACGCAGATAAGTAAGGAAGACCTTTGTACATAATGAAGGCACCTATATGTTATTTGTATACATAAACATGTATACATATTATATGTGTTTCCTTGTCGCGACTGCAGCCCGATTTATTTGGTGCGGATTGAAGTTTCGTAACTGTTAGCTAAGATCACGTAACCATTGTTACGAACCAACAGCAACATATGAAGCGTACAGTAAAAGCCGTCTAAAATTGAATAATACACAATCGTTTATAAAGCAGTGACATTACAACTATGCATGATGTAAAATACATTTGTAAATATGTAGGTATGTATGTATATTTATCAATACAAAGATGTTTTGAAAACTAAAATTGAGATCTTTAATAATGCGACAGTAAAATCAGAAATTATGTTGTGCGATTTGATTCTTTTTTTTATCGCCTACAGTTAACGCAAAAGGTTACAAACAATACAAAATCACCGAATCATTTATCGCAGATTGACACGTGCAATACTAGCCATGGCTATTATTGCTGAAAACCTGTAATAAAACCTAGTGCGCTTTGTTATCAGCCTTATCATTAAGGTTATTAGGTAGTATTTGCATTGCAGGCTTAAGGTTGTGGTAGTAAATAAGTATGTCTGCAAGTACTTCGATCACGGTGGGTTGGTGTGGTGCCGCGAGCGTGGAAAAATCACTAAACTGGCGTGCACACATAAAATAAACCGATAACAAAGACGTCAAAGCAACTTGTAAACTGAACATTCAAAGCTAATAACACAGTTGATACTGTGTTTCTGATTTACTCGCCTGAAGAATTGAAATAAAATTCTTTACGATCGTGAAAGACTGTTCTGATTGCAAACGAAATTTTCATGTCTTAACTCTTTCGGAAAAAGGATTGTACTGGCCATTCACATCGATATCAGTGCTCGGGAAAATATTTAAATGACCTTAAACAAAAGATACCTACTATAAAAACACGCAAACGCAACATGTCTGTAACATCAAGACTGAGTGTTTAGGTATGCTTGACTTCACAATCGTCACCGCAGAAGTTACCTAATCTATATCAGGTACCTATTGACAAAGTCATGACTTTGATGTCCCCGCTCTTGAGGTGAGTCATGGTGGGTCGTACCCAAAAGTTTTCCGACTAAATGACCTCACACGGTCGCATACGCAGAACTAAACGCGGTATTTATTTTAAACCTTATTTACTTGTATGTCGGTCGTCACGTTGTGTATTATAGGTGTGTTTAGTCTGATCCATAAGACAAGAACAATCGATGGACCATAAGTATAAGAAGCATATAGCGGACACCCGAAATTCCTTTGATATTTATGTTCCTTAACTGAACCAATATCATAGGTACTCATATCGGCTCAAAGACGTCCACTGCTGGATACTTATAATACCTACTTACCTACCTCTTGGCTTCCACAAATAAACTCTTCAAAGATCGTCTACTCTCGCAAGTTTTGCCGAAGTTGGACCATCTTGTTAGCCTATTACCTAGTCACCTAGATGGCGTGTGGTAATCGTTTAAAAGAAGAATAAGTATATTATTGATTCTTAAGCATACACGTATAATAAAGTACATAGTTATGGCGTGCATCACTAAGGTATACCCTGAAATGAGTCGCTTAACTTCAAACTCGGGCTATTAAGTAAAGGTAATAAGGTAAAAATTTGCTGAGGGTCGAATGGATTTACGCGAGTTTGAAGTTGAGCGACACAAATTTAATGTTCTGGATGCTGCCCTTTTGACACAATAAATATATCTACACAAGCGAACAAAAGAGCATGGGCACTTTATGAATGAAATCATTCATAAACTGCCCATGCAAGAATCACATGATGGATAAACCCAAGAAGATTCCGTTCTTAAACGTAACGCTCAGATGGTAATAAGTGCACACTAGAAATGTCCAGTTAAACAAGACTAGTTAATTTAATTAGAGAACACTCATTTGCCTTAGTACATGCCGTCGACGTTCGCATACCGACTAGGCACTCTCCAGACCTCTTAACTGTCTTTTACAACTCAAACTAAACTAAACGTTATCATAAACGCACTATGGTTGTAAACAATGTGGAATGTCACGCTAAGAAGAGGTTGTCAAAGGTAGTATGCGCATACGATTCAAGCTGTTTACACATACTTGACAATAACAATCGAGCCGAACTACGTGCGATACCTACGATACCCAAACACGTGAGTATAATGAGGACAGGCATTATATACTGGCATACTAAAACGCACATATTATATACGAGTCCTCTAAGTTATTGCTGCGTTTTTCTATTATTCTCTCTAAATATGATTGCACTCAACACGAATTATAAATTATTAACTTTTCAATGTCCCCAATGATCTTGTGAATAACTGTAGGTTAATGGATGTGTGGGTGATTGACACTGTTTTCATTTATAATGAAAAAGTAACATGTTAAATGCCGGTTTTTGTTTAGGATGTTATCACAAAATCATCTATAAAATATTGCAAATGTTTTAATTCTTGCAATAAAAAGCCAATTCAAAAATACTGGAGAATAATCAATAAATACCTAGAGGTGCTTAGTATTGAGTGCCATCGTCGGTGTATTTTCAATGAAGATAAGATCAAGGGCGGCCCATTATCCAAGTAAATTAGACTTAAATCAAAAAGCCGTATGTCACTACCATATACTTATGACTTTTCACTTCTGTGCACATCAATACGAGTGCATGCAAACTCAAATCACCTACAACACAGTACGCATTACTTACGTCATGTGAAAGAAAATAAGTAAGGTAATGGAAAAAACATGTAAGTAGGTACCTAGATAAAATCACAGACAGACAGACAACCATATCGCCTATAAAATGTGCGAACTGAATACTACCCAGAATTGTGCATTTTCGTATTTTAGATGCAAAAGCCATTGCAGTGTCTTGGTCAACAGTTACACTGCAATGTGTGCTCTCCGCGGTGGTAGATCCATTGATAGAATTGAATTTTGGCCACGTGATCTCCTCCGTGTGAAAGGATCTCTGCAGTCTACCAAATCAGCAAGTTTTGTGATTTTACCCCTGTGGTAACAACATTCTAACCCTTCTAAAGGATGACTCACAAGAGAGTGGGAGGCGACGGTGCGGGACGGGACGATCTGTCAATTTCTATAGAAAGAATCACGTCATAGCTCAGAGCCCTCGGAGGTCACGTGACGTTTTCTATAGAAACTGACAGACCGGCCCGGCCCGGTCACGTCCCGGCCCGTTCTAGTGCGAGTCCTCCTTTCGCACTACGTCCGATCCGAACCCGATACAAACCCGTGAAAATATGGATCTAGAAAACTCGGACCGAATATTCGAATATTGCTTACGCACTAGTCCGATCCGAATACGTACGCTAGGAAATACTACGAACATCTGCCAAAGACCAGTGACATACTCTACTTGAATACCAGAAACAAAGGTAAACCTGCTGAGCGCCGCTTACGATTCGCTAACCGCATACGCATACCCCGTCCGCCCCTCTGCCTCTCTGCTCGTACCCAGGTCGGCTTCAACTCGGACGTAGTGCCCGAGCGTTCATACAAATAATACTATGACTACTTCGGTCCGTCAAAAATCCTCTCCGGAATGGAGATTCTAGAATGACAGAGATCGGATCTAGTGCGTAAATTACCATATAAATCGTTTTACGGCTACTACGCACCATATTTTCACGGGTTCGGATCGGACGTAGTGCGAAACCGCTGTTAAGACGTAAACTAGTCAGTCAGTCATATTGATAACTATTAGAAGCCTAGTAGTAGTAGTAGTCTGACATTTTAAGCATCTCGTGCAAAAGTTGTGAAATCAGTTCATTGTACCATTTGATCTATCGCTACGCAAATACTGAAAGCACCTGTAAAATTTTAAAGCATGAATCAAATCGTTTATTATTTGTTATATGATTTGATTCATGTTTTTTTTTCGTTTTTTTTAAGTAGTCGCACTACTATATGTAAATTATAAATTCTGCCGGGAAAGCAGGAGGTCGCTGGATCGATGACAGCCCTGCTCACCGGGGGCCTTGGTCACTGTTTCTGTAGAATATGACATCAATTTTAATAGCTCTTATGCCTCCTTTAAAGATCAGAATGCTTAAAAAACTAACTCGAAGGAAGTAAACTATGTATTAACAGCAATGATCCACGATGACGGAAGGCAAAGCAAATAACATCATTATCCGGGTACATACATCATGCGCTCGAGCGACATTCATTCATGACCATTGTTGCGATCGCGTGTTCTGTTCAATGTCGTACCAACTCAACTAACTACCTGGCTACGTATTTAACTTTTTTTTAATTTTCATATCGCATCGTGGGCTGGCCCAAGCATCTACATTCTACAGCTCTACAAAAATAATTAACATATCTTTTAACTTGTTTATCTTTTATTGTATCAGATATGAGTTTCCAAGCTGGTGGTATCTAAAGTTTAGTTAGTTTTACAATTATAGACATCTGGAACAAAAACTATTCAGATGCAGCCAAGCCGCAAGAAAGTAAGACAACGAAGCCTTCGATGAAATAGCTAACGACGGGACGCCTGTACCCAGCAATCAGAAATGGTCATAAAATCACGATTAAAAATATTTTAAAAAACTATGAAACTATTTTAGCCATACCAAGCATCCTAATATTCTAAACCAAAGTTGTACTGAAATATATTTAGAATCTAATCAATCAATTGGGTAATCTTCTTGGAAATCGGTTAACGAAAGCTACGCGTATATTGGATCTGCGAGAGCGCATCTTGTTACTGACATTAAAGCTGGCAGTAAATCCGTTCACTAGTGTATCAACTCATTATATCCACGATTGTCATGGAAACAATCGGTTACGCACCTTCACAACCGACAACGTCCATATATACCTACTAGACTAGAAGAGAAATTGTAATACTTTTATGCAGTTTGAACGCAACGGCATTATATGTGGCAGCGACGCGTAAGTCAACACCGCTACTTGTCCGCACTATGCAAATGGAGATAATATGCGTACTAGCTAAGTGACCGGGTTGCGCTACGTATGTACTCTCACAATGAGGTTAGCATCCAACCGAGTTAAAAATTGAAACGCCATGAACCGCTCACCGACGCACGACAAGCATCTAGATTCAGTCGGGTTGCAACAGAAATCGCAAAGCGCATGTGCAGCGACCGAATGGGGTTACCTCACCCACATTCCTACCTTCCGGAATTTCACGGTGACAGTTGCAATGTACTGCTGCATTGATGTTTGGCAAAATTACTCGATTACTGGAAAAATTGATTATTGCACAATTCGATGAACTGGCCAGTTTGGAAATGTGATAACAGAAACAGTAATCATGTAAACGCAATGCTAGTGATTAAATTAGCACAATTTTCCCTTCAAAGTATGCAAATACACGGTAATGTTGTATTTAGCTTTATATGTTGTCGTTGCCATACATCAGAGCTTGTAAATCAACCGAGAACAGGCGCCATACGACTGAAAACATTTACTACTAAAGCATGATGAGAACCAACATGTTAAATATAAATACATATAGATCATCACTCACAAGCCCAACAAACGACAAACCACTTTTAAAATACCTAAAAGGACAATAAAAATTAGGAGACGGCGAAGGGAGTGCAAGCGCGGCAGACTCACACCAACAAAAAGAAAAACAGAGCAAAAAGTTATAATAAAATAAGACGTCGGTGACTTAAGGTCTTTAAGCTGCTATAGGTTTTCGTTAGTATGGGTACGGGTTGAGACAAAGAATTGCCAATTATTCCACCTGCACCCGCACCTGCGGCGGCTGTTCTTTTTAAATTATTTTATTTCTACGCCGGTGATAATTTTTAGCCTGGGTACAAAAAGAAGGATGTTATGGGTCGACGAGCGTTCTTGAATGTTGGGTTGAAAGTGACATACCATACCGACGACTAAAAATTTGTCGGAGACGCATTGATTTTTTAAACAGGGATCAGAGCATTCAGAGCTTTTACACAAATATGAAGTTCACTGCAATTCTGCAAATTAAAACTGCTATAATTGCTAAAATGTTGTAAGCTGTGTTGTAGTTTAGAAGCATCCAGAATCCGTGTGCTCCTGAGCTTTTATTTCCTAAGAAAACCAAACACTAGGACCTTAAGCGACACCATAAATAATTTATGTGATGCTTATTTTGAATTTAAAAGCAACCATTCTTGAAAATTTGTAATTTATTTCGCCGTCTTTGGTTTATCTTGGGTGGTAATGCCACTGGGAATCAATCACATTTCTTTTCTCATAAGCAAAAGCCAAAAAACCTGATGAATTTGTTATTTAGAGGAAATATTTTCAGGGTTAATTCTAACACGTACGCTTTTAGTGCTATACCAAAATTGTTTTCTAATTTATAATATTTGTATTTGTTTTTGATTGGTGAATATTGTATACTCAAATGATGTCCTATTTATAATAATGTACATGAGATTTACAATAAAGTAATAAAGTACAAGTAGTGACTTATTTACACTTAAATAACAACAGATAATCAGCACGTTATAAAATATCCTATTTATCTTTTTCTTTCATCATAATGCGACACGCTTGTTAATTCACCATGGTCATAAATCCAGCCCACAATATCTCAACCGATCTCTATGTACCTAACATATATACAATACGGACCTTTTAATTATATTAAAATCTCTTTCGAAATCTCCGCAATAATACAAAAACAATAAAAAATTGAGAGAGAGAGACGCGGACACGATGCGTCGACGTAGTTCGTCGACCCCGTCGATATTTCTCGAAATTCACCGCGGAATCCGCGCTCTTTTCGCTTTTTAATTGTAAGCAACCAGCACCAGCGACAAGGTGATACGTTTCCAGAGAAATATGTATGACCGTCTCCTCACGCCGGAATTACTGTAACGGAATATAAGCGGCGAGATTTACAAGAAATTACTGCGACAGATAAAAAATTGCATTGAATATATTTAACCCTATTACGCGGTAATAGCCCGTTTTTACCAAAAGAGTGTTTGAAACGATTTCGAGAAACAGATAATGTTATGATAAAGTGCATGCCGCTACTGCGAGGGAATGGAACGGATTAAAATTAAATTGAAATGTGCTATCTGGGGCCTTACCATGACATCTTAACCTGATTTTCACGCGTAACCTGAACAATAGGCTCACACGTCTGAGGAACGAAGTTGTAAGAATAAGTGCAACTTTGCTATGAATTTTATTGCCTTTCTAATATTAACGGTATTTGTATTTATACCGACACATTTTCAATCTGTACCATAAGTATGAAATTCCGCTACTGGGAACTTGTTGGGTATTCATGTACTTTTTCGGAGAATACGAAGACTTTATAAAGATAGAGATCTACAGATTTTTGCTTTAGTTTAAAAGTCAAATAATTTTGCTTCTTGAAATACAAATAAGATTTTTTAAAGTCAAATGTAAAAGAAAAAATGGTAGAATTTGCAGTAAGTAGCAACTATTAACAATTATATCTCTCAAGAATATCTGAGAGTTTAGTGTCGTCAGTGTCACCCAGACCGCGTATGGCATTTATTTAGAGTAATTGGCAACAAACCAAGACGATTTGGATAAATACAGCGTGAGTAGGTAGATTAGATTAGTTATTATGACACATGACTGCTGACATCATGACTGGGGCACATTTAACGTTTGCACGTTCTATATTAACTAATGTTTTTTTAAGGTTAGTAATTTACAAAGAAACTGTATTGTATATGATTTATTAATTTATGTATTGTGATTAACTTACTTGTATTAATCATCTCGTATTTTAGAGTCGATTTATCTTAAAATGCCCCTTATTTATAACTGAACAAAAGCTATCGAGATATCCTAGCCGTTAATTTCTCATACTACCCACATTTAGGTTTAATTGTTTTGTACACTACTGACACACGTCACTAATATCTTGACTTCAGTAACGAAACCATGATTTTAAATTTTAATTCAATATCAAAATAACTCTCCTACTATGGTACCTTATGTTTGTAACGTTTTAGAATAATATAAAAATATATCATATACGCGAAATAGAAGTGAAATGAAAAACCGCGGGGCATATTCGAAGAATAAAATTTGTTATTGATTTAGATTTTATTTGAAGTAGGTGACAAATACGAGTACCTATAACCAAGATGAGATTGAATTGAAGGAAATAGAGGTTAATGAAATAGCAGACTGCCGCCACAAAAAATAGTTTTTTTTTTACTTTGAATATATTTCCGCAACTGCCAATGAAATCGAAGCGTTTGTCGCAGAATGCAGGCCCGAGGCGCGTACGCATGACTACCTGCTTCAAGCGCGCTGATCCACGTCGCGCCGATTTTAGGGCTGAACCGTCAAATCGAGGCTAAACGCCGCCCGTCAAAAACCGTTATTTACTATTCCGCGCGCATATTCTGTACGTTATTATTTGTTATGACCTGTCCGTTTAGTTGCGTTTTACGAGGGCCTAACAAAATGCCTAGTTGCAAAACGTAAGGTCATTCGTACATCAAAACGTAAACTTATCAAATTATAATAAGTAAAATTGTTCAACCAATTCCATCACTATACGAATAAAAGCCCTCAACTTATAATTACCCAAATCGGTTACCTCGGGCGACAAGAATAGGAAGTGTAGAAAAAGTGCATAAAAATACATGCGCGGGCGCGACCCTAAGTTACGAGCTCTCGATGATGTTTAGTGGATTATAATTAGCTGCGCTCCCGACTGCCGTGATGGGCTCCATTCCGAGTGACGAGCGCGGCATAACTTCGTAGTAGCTCGGCTAACTTTTAAGGTAATTCAATAGCAGACAGCAGTGAAAATTACCAGGTTATGAAATTTGTCAATACGTCAACAGCTCCGTTCACCAGAAAAGAGGTCTTGTCTTGACTTGACCGACGCAACGCGACGCACAATTCGATAATGAAGTCATCGAAAAAGGTTCTTGTTCCAGGTACGCTTTAAAAAAATTAAATAAAAACCAAACATTTCAGTATTCTTTTTTCTCGTTACTTACTCGTTACTGACGTTACGTCTAGTGGCTTAAAGCAATTTGACTACTTTAAATAAATTATGATTGCAAATATTTAGCACACTCCACGCATGATAAATATGGGAATATTAATTCATGAGAAAATTACAGTTAAAAACACTTTTCTTTTCTGTTTGACGTTTAACGCCCACTATTTCGCAAACAGAGAGATAACAAAACGGGAAATAATTTATTCATGTGTTGTAATCCCGAGTGCTTCAATACTGATAACGCAATTAATTAATTATAAGAAATACTGCGTGAAAACCTGCGCACTTGTTTGTAATTGTTACATTATTCGCATTTCCTTGTTAATGAGTAGGTAGTAGAGAAAACGCGACTCGTCCCTCAATTCCAATATTAGGTCATAGTTTAAGAAAAACGAAAGCTGAAAATATCCTATAAAATGGGGCCTGTGTGATTTTGGACTTTAATAAGATTCTAATTATGATTATTTTATTGGCTTATTAGCATCTTTGCTCGAGACATTGCAGCATTGTCCGCGTGAAAGTCGTTGAAAAATGTCAACCCCATTTTTGCTCCTTTTAGGGTGTAGCTTTGAAGCAAATTAGAAATTTCAAGTCTTCAACGGTTTAGGCTTCGCGTTGTCTATCAGCCTATAATTCTCAATACAAAGGGGTGGCTGGCTCTTTATATCTATTTATAGAGGGAGAAGAAGATAAGCTCGAAATTCATTTGATGACACGATCCGGTGCAATTTACCAATTCTAAAAACTGGCTGCTTTGTATGACATCGGTATTTTCGGTATAAAACCCCAGGTACGTAGTACGGTGAGACCCGCGGGTTGCCGCCCGTGACTCGGGCCGCACGGGCGGGTGCGACGGGTTGCCACGCGCGCGCCGTCTGCGCTGCCCGCGCCCGCGCAGCGGCAGATGTGCGCAAACGCAGACGCCACCGCCATCACCACCTCATAGCCCGATTCTCTCAAAGCTGCAACGAAACTTTCTGAATCACGAAAGTTCAACAGTTCCGATGTAGCGTATTTTAAAAATAAATGACTATGACGTGTTCCACGGTTATTTACCCCGTCTCATTTATTAATGTCTCGCACTTTGTAATAGAATGTTTGTTATTTATTTTGTCTTGGAATACACATGAGTCGAAATCCATAATGCTACGCCTCTGCCTCAAGACAAACTCGACGAGCTCGGATACACCTAACATTTTAAGCAACTAACTAACCTGCTTTAACCAGATTAATTGTTTTAACGACACAGCTACCCCTTTGATATCTGAGTTTTCTACTTATCCTAGCAGGCAGCACAAAACGTCATGTTTAACCTTAATAGATCCTTCAAACGGTGCCACCCGTTCTAAGACTTACCTTTAGGGCGTCACGTCACATCACGTACGTGGGTATATGACGCCAGCAGCTGTCGTCTCACAGACAACTGTCAAACTATCCTCACACTAAAATTTCAACGAGTTACAAATATACCTGAACTATTCGGCCTACGTAAGTTTAAGTACATACGATTAAACGTCTGGGAATGGCTAATTCCGGTGCAAATTGCGAATTTTGGCTGCAGTTTTCGTGTAGAATCAGACAGCCACCTACCTGCATGCGATCATCGCCTTTGCATATGCGCTTGTATTCTATTTACATAGTACTTGCTATCCTTGAGTTGAGATGCTTTTAACATTCGTGTCTCTTCGAACGCTAATTGTATTAAAATAACAGGATGCGGAGATGGGGTTAAATGAAATAATAGAGATCGATGGATTTGCGCAGATACGAGTAATTATTATTTATTATTTATCACAATTATTTATTTATTTATTGATACAGGTTTGCCAACAGGTGCAATACTATTACTAAAACACTTTAATCAAAGGTACAAAATCACTCCAGAGTATTCACCCAATTATAGGCAAACACAACTTACACATATCACACGCTTTACATTTTGTGACTACACAATCTAAGTTTAATTAACACTTTAAACATAAAGAGAGAAGCCAGTATAAAAACAAAAAGATGAAATGAATGACAAACAAAAAACATTAATTGACAAATTCAATTCAAACAATTGCTTTTTGATTCAACAAACTACCATTATTAGTGTAAGAAAAGTCCACATGCAGATTTCGGCGGTATTATAAAACGCTTAGATACCACTCAGGATGGTCTCGTTCGAAGCAGATCCACACCACACCCCCTAATACGTAAAATGGTAACAGATAATAAAATAAAGCTTTCGATCAGTGATGATAATCGGAATTAAAGGCGACCTTTTAAGATGGTTCAAACCGTATATTAAAAGAAACCGGCCAAGTGCGAGTCGGGCTCGCGCACCGAGGGTTCCGTACAAACTGTATGTTGCCACTTCACTTAGAAGTAGAAATTAGACGTCTTCCACATGTATCAACAGATTGGGTGACTAGTTTGCACGGAGTTAGTATGAGTTTGTTTTTCTTGATATTTGTTTATCACGTAAATCAATTTTCATACTGTATTTATAAGACAGTACTGTACAGCCTAATACCATATAAATTTAAACGAAAAAAAATCAACCTAAGTTAGTTAAATTACAAATTTAGTTTAGAAAGGTTTTTTTTAAATAATGAGGTTACGATCAATTTTATAATTTTCCTGTAATATTTAGGATAATAATAATGATGTGTACAAAATTCATATTTTTACCTTCATAAACTTCGGAGATCAAGGGGGGGAAGGTATTTTTATTTACATTTTCATGTATAAGTAAATCAAAAAAAATCATTATGAATAAATTATAAAAAAATGTTTTAGAATGTGCAAATCAAGTCCTTTCAAATGATACCCCACATGACCCAGTAACTAAACTATTATTTTTTGCCCCCTCTTTTATCGGGCATTTTTTATTGAAAATAAATTAAAATATATAATAACTTCTCTTTTGATGTGTCTGGTCTGGATTAACTTTGTATTATAACTAAGTACTCCAAATTTCAAATCAGTAGCTTAGATATTTAATGATGTGACAGACAGACAGCTGGAGTCGCACCATAAGGGTTCCTTTTTTACCATTTTGGTACGGAACCCTAAAAATCGATGTCAGTCTGTGGTAATTAATAGGTACATGTCGAGCTTGCTGGGCACCTTTATCACAGAGTATACAGAGTCCAACCTTCATACAACCGCGCTGAACTGTTTCACTACTACAAAGTCTACAAACGCAATTGCGCGTGTGTGGAAGGCCTAGTATAAAAATTGTACGACACTAACTCCTCGACCGCGTTAGCGTTTCGGGAGTTCAAATTATGTTTGCCGTTTATTTAATCATCCGGCAACTTTCATATTTTGACCCCTCGATACGCTAACGCGGTCGAGGAGTTAATGTCGTACAACTTTTATACTAGGCCTTCTGGCCACAAACTCCGTGTCACGTACACACAAAAACCGGTTTAAACTAGCCGAGTTTGTCGCCAAAGTCAGGATGTGCACTTAATGTAGGGACACGATTATTGTATGGGATTTTATTTGTATTTTTTTATTTATTCATTATTATGGTGATTATTATAATAATATATAATATAATAAGTAATAAGAATACACATTTTGTAAGACTGTCATTACAAAATGTGTATTCTTACATATTGTTTAAGTTAATAATAAAATAAAATTCTTAATAGTGAATGGTTTACGCTCCGCAAAAAGGCCGTCATCTTGAATTTCTTGAGTTTCATTCTGACTGTGAGATAAATCGATATCCGAGGAACCCAGAGGTTATAATTATAACGAATCTTAAGTTGAAATTATTGAAAACGGCCGCCATCTTGAATTTTTATCTAATTTATTCTTCGAATATTATTTTTATCGTGATCGGATAAAACTGAAGAAATTCAAGATGGCGACCGTTTCTCGCTATTTTGACCCCTGATTCGTTATAAGAAATCTCTCAGATCCTCAGGTATAGATTTTTATCATGTTTGGATCAAAACTAAATAAACTCTAGATGGCAGTCGTCTCTCGCTGTTTTGACCTTATATTCGTTACAAGGAACCCCTCGAATCCTCAGATATCGATTTTTATCACGATCGGATCAAAACTCAAGAAAGTCAAAAAAGCGGCCGTAATTTGTAAGTAATTATAATGTCGATATGTCGATATACATACATAAAAACCAAGTCTTTAGTCTTTGTAAATAATATTTAAACAAAATAATATGATCAATAAATACCGTTTTTATTTTATTTTATCCACCTGTTCCACTGCTACTGCACTGTGCCTGTACTACCAGTTTGTGTATAAATTTTGCGCGTTCATAAGAAGCTTGGTCTCTGTATAATTTCTATTAATGTGTCTATATTAAGAGGAGTTCCTCAAGACTCTTTATTGGACCCACTGCTGTTTAACATCTATGTGAACGATTTAAGTACCTTCTTCCAGTTCTCTTACTTGCTTAATTTTGCTGATATATGATATGAAATTTTTTGCAAAAGTTTCCTTTCCAGCTGATGCATATGCACTACAATCTGATTTAAGAAGGCTGGATAACTAGTGTATTGTATTAAGAAAAAAAAATATTGAACCCCTCTAAATGTTTCTTTTTTGAATTATATATATCCTAGGTTTATGCCTATATCCGCTGTTCTTGTGCTGTAAGTTCTTGTATGTGTAATTAAGTTGAGTAAACACTTTTTTATAATTTATTATAATTCTATAAGTAATTGGCTTTGTATTGCTTCTATATAATTTCTAGACATTACATAATATGTTGGTTTTTCATGTACTAAAACAAAATGAAATTATGAAAATTCACGCCTATATTGTGATAAAAATATCGTCGTTGCGCTTACCAAATCTGATATGTGTGTGATTGTGATTAAATGAATTAAAACCTTATTTGTTTAATTGCTAGGTTACCTATTAATTGTCAAAAATCGAGCACATTCGACGCGCGACCCGTTATCTACGCCGGTCTCGGGCAGTGATGCCCGAGCCGCGAAGGTGACAACACGCCTATTGTGATCAAAATAGGTGTGACATGAGTGTTAACCGTTGCAATTTTAATGTCACTATGACTCACGAAAGTTTAAATTATATTATGAAAATTGGCCCTAATTAGTCCTGCTTTAATTTGTTTCATTTTATGGAATTAAATATATTCTCAATAAAGCTGCGATATGACTTAAAATAAGTATAAAATGAGCACGATCACAACAGCAATCAGCAAATAAATCAAACGTGTTGAATGCTTTAAATCTTCACATCCAAATATCGGATTAAAAAACTTCAGTTCACCCCGCGGGCGACCCCTGACGAAAGCTAGTTACTTATAAAAGCGGAACTGACTCAGTCGCGAGAAATAATAGGGAATCGGTACTATATTTAGTACATTAGTACTATGAATAGAAGCGCTCACGATACGTAGCCCTGTAAATCAACGCCGGACTAATGTATTACAAACTCGCTACACCGTTCTAAAGCTGGTAACAAAAACAACACGGAGAACTTTCATATTTCGTATTCTTCAACATACAAGGAACGCGGTTTCTATAAAACTTTGACTGTTAGCGCGATTGTAATTAAAATTAACGATGCCTTATAAGTCACATCATAAAATCTAAGTAAGTCTGAATTTCTGAGAACATCATCGACCTAAATCTAAATCCACATAACTTTATAAAAAAAAACCAACACGTTACATGTACAAATTACAAAATTTGAATTTTACATGTTGGAGAAATTAGCTATCATTCCTATTGATTTTATCCAAGAGTTGTAAATGAGAATCGGCCTACAACACATTAATGTTCATTCTGTGGAACGATTACCTGACCCGGAAAGGAGGGCCCTGATAACGCTTGCTTCTTTACAATTGACTGATAATGAGGCAGCCTTTCCGTGGCATTTGTTATATTAATTTGACACACAGTCTTAAATGACGAATGAAGCTAATTCATTGGTTAACAGTTCTTTTAGACAATAGCGGAAGAAAGGGAATGACGTGTCAAAGAACGGACGTTCGCTTAACACATCTCACTGTCAAAAAGGGTACTACGCAACGCGGTGATGATAAATAGAGTACCAACTTACGTACGCATTCCTAAAAGTTGAGCCATTTTCATAATAGTAGATAAAGTGCACTGTCGTCCGGAGCAGGCTTGTTTATATTTTACAAGATTTCAAGTATATATTGCAAATCTATAAATAGAAGAAAAGGGGTCATAACATAGACCTTTTGTTTTTGTATAAATGCATCGTTTATGAGCGCTGACAACATACTTATATCTCCAAAGTATATATTAAATATATATATATTTAGACAAATACCTACGCTTTAGTACCTAATGAGCATGCATTAGAGCATTTTTGAGTAACAGGAATAATATCATAATATTTAATATTTGATACTATTAAAAGTAAGTGGTAAACGTAGTACTTTTTTAGAAGAATCCAACATATCACAAAAACACGCCGGGGTCTCAAAAAAAATCACAACCAAAAACCATCTAACTGATCTAAAACGTATTCGAGTATTCGCACCATTAAGGGCAGGCAGGAGCGATGTGTCGACACATGCCCACTCACCGCAATGCGGCAATATTGCTCCTATGTACATAATACTGTATGTACTCGTAGCTCTTCGGCTAATACTGTCACAGTAGTTAAACGGTTAAGAGTGCCCGACGTAAGCTAGACATAGAATTTTGGTGCTCTTCTTAAAACGGAATCAGATGTTGCTACTTCATGGTAGGTACAGTAACGAATATACATGAAGAGAACGTAGGACTACTTAGTGTGAATTTCATAAGATGACTTCAAATAAGAAAAAAAATGTGGTAATGTTCATTTAAACCACGTTTTAGACAAATAAAGATTCGGGCAGTCTAATGGAAAGCGGTTACCTGCCAATGGAAGCCTGGAACCATAGAGCTCACATACGCTCACATACGCCTAGCTGCCATACGATATGCTTGTTACTTAGTTGTTCTATCATTTTTTTATTTGCTAACTCCAAACGTTTTCAAAATGTGTTTATAGCACTAAGGCCCACTAACCCAGAATTAGGCTGTCAAATTCCATACAAAAAATACTTAACTCCGGGTTATACGGCTGACCCCGGTTGATGCAAGTCGCCCTAAAAGATAGATATCCACAAGGTGATTGGTTCTCTACAAATATCTTTGGAAAGAAATCAGTAAGCAATTTATAACCAGACTCTGGTGTCTATTTAATCTCGCAAAGCAGCATTATATGTCTCACATTTTGATAGCCGAGTCGCTTATATCAAAACTTTTCACCTAGTCAATCAACGCAATAATAAAAACAAAAGTGTCCCGTCATCACTTGAACGTCGGCATTTAACGACAAAGATGAGTTCTGAAACATGCTCGGTGCGGTCTGGTCCGATTGGGCTGGACGGATGCGTACGATTATAATTAGGATTGTATTTCTGATTCCGACGAAGCAGCGCCACGGCTGAATTCCATCTGAGTCATTGTGCCCGTTCTGGTCTTTATTTTCGTAAAACACTTAACCCGCGCATCATTGTTTCTTTACCTTAAGCGTATTAGTACTTAATCAATTGGTAATAAGTACGTGTTTTGAAAGCTATACAAAAATGTTACTACTGTGCCTGTTAACGATTGTATTATTGGACAGATTCTAAACTAACCAGATAATCTGTCTTTTCTACATAAAAGATAAATGTTTCACGGCCTCACGCGTGTTTGCGTAGTTTTCACGCCGATTAAATTCATAAAGCAATCAAAACGGTTATCATTGAAATATTTTAACGATGTGCTTTGTTCGATTAAGAAACAGTATGAAATGCCTGTGGGGCGAAGAATGCGTTACGTTCACCTACAAAACGTGTGGCTTTCTCATCAGTACTGACGCGACATCGAGCGCGAAGAATGGAAATCATCGACGTCGCAAACATATGCAGCGTGGTGGGTAACATGCGATGGACGTGGAGCGTCAAGTCAAGCGGCTAAACAATCATGAGGCGTATTCAGGATCGTAAAATATGATATTTATTATTAACATCTGAATGCGTCGGAGTCGCACTTTAACAACTTTCGAAGTTGCTAAATGAAGGAATTGGTATACTATCCTATACCTTCTTCAAATACTTGGCATAATCAATTACCTTTAATATCGATAATATATTTATTACAAAATCTTAACAATAAAAATCGATAATATAAATGGTTTCATCTTCATATTACTTTATAATCAAATTATTTCACACGTTAATTATAGGAGAATGGTTATCAAAGTAATACAAAGGGACTTTCCAAAATTCAACTCATTTATGTCGCGGGAATCAACTAGTTTCAGAAAATCTAAAATGGGTCATAGAAAAATCCAAAATTTGATGCTGAGTATAAATATGGATTTAGCTCTATACAAAAAAACACCTACACTGACATAAATATACTTAAAGGGGATAATAATTTATCTGTATAAGTAAGTATGTATGATGGGAGGAATAAGATATTTACAAATAAAAGAGAAGTTAGTATTGAAACAAGGAAGCGGCACTTCCTGAACTGTAGGGCCAATAGTTGACACCACCAACGCGGGTTGCAGCAAGTAAAATAAGCGAGCTGATCAAGATTTAATATGGCAGCGCAGCGGTCAAATTATAGGGACCTGTCCAATTTTTGATACTAAAAAAGTAATATTACCATGAAGTTAGCAGAGGGTTTGGTGCCCGCCTTCTTTGGGAAATGAAAACATTAACTAGTTGCTACACCATGCAATAAAATGCTATAGCCCCGTGCAGCGCGAATTCCATAGCTATCGCTACCTATTTAATCTACTCGATTCGCATGCAATGATCCAATACAGACTTAGAGAAATAGCTAAAACATATTTGCCAACATTGAGTGTTCAACACGATGCAAGAATTTGATAAGGCTGGTAACAAAAACATAGAAATAGAAAGGCACATTTAGTATGGTGTGGGAAAACGCAATATTTTGCCTTTATGCAAAGGTACTGCTAGGAAACGGTTTTTTTGGAAAAATGCATGTAAAATCGCAAGATACTCGTCAATCATAACTGCTATTGAAATAAATAAGACCATGAACACGTCCCGTATTTATGGGGATTTTGCTAGTTGGACTGTCCCAGTCCCAATACTCCCAATCGAATGGGTTTTCACGCAACACAGACTTACATATTCTAATGGCTTTAACTGTTGATTGGTTTATGATTGTTATAATGTTGCTATTCTGACTAAGGCCGGGTATGTCCCGAAGGACGATGTAAATAATAAAAAGTAATATTCAACTTTTTTTTAATTATTCAGATTGCTGGATGAAATATTTCATATAAATTGTGAATAACTGACATTACTTTTTCGACCTAACGTCAATGTTTCTAAATTTTCAGGTGCCTTGCATATGATACATATATAATATTAGAGATTACTAATTTGACAAATGAAACTATTCTCATAATTTTAAAAATATTGTACAGATGAAGTGAAAAAACTTTTCCCCTGTCAAATTTTTTATAACATAAGGTTTAGTTTTATTTGATCTGTTCTGCTTATTGTACGTAGCAACTATTCGTTTAATTGTATACTGGTGATACTAGTGAATAATCGTTCCATTAAATCCACGGCAACTATGGAAAGTTAAAATGTACCTCACACTGCAGGTTAAATAGCGATGCAACAAAAATGTCAAACTTTATACACAGAAAACACATTACGAACAAACATTGCGAATAAGCGAATAAAACAAGCCAGTTTTTAGTCCAAAAGAAAAATGAGGATTCGCGACGTGAGTTTCGTGTGTCCTTATTACGTTTTAGATGTGGAAGGTGGAATTGCAGTCTCCACGCGCGATTGGCGACATATTTTGCTCGCGAAGCGCGAAACAGGTTTACGCATAAGGGAGGCGCATGTAACCGCTTGCGCCGCCGACATGCTCGCTTGCCACATTGCATTATGTGCCACTTACCGCCTGCTCTAACAATTTGACTCTATTCCAGTTTTTAAACGATTTCAAATAAGGAGGCCCTCAATCTAGGCCTCATTACCGGTTTGCTAGACTCGTTTGTCATATTGGTATAATCGGTATTATTACCATTAGATCCATTGATTCAATTTGTGACACATGAATCTAACACTTGGTCTAACAATAATAGAATGATTTGCAGCACGGTTTAGATTTGGAATATTGGATATCATAATTGTATTATTGAAATATCTACCTACTGTTTTCAACGCGTGCTTATTCGTATTTAAATATTCAAACTAATATTCTATTCATACTTGTATTTTACCTATACCTATGATTAGATAGCGCTAATCGTTATCTGCAAATACCTCACAGTCATCATTATGAACGCGCAAGGTCTGTGTTTTGTCACTTCAGCAACAGGCAACACCAAATTCATAGGTAGGTTATCTTTATTAAATGTATATTTATTCTGTAACGTGTCCTGAATGTCATGATGACTTGCAAGTAATGTTTAGGAAACTGCAATATCATAGAAACAAAAATCATCCGAGACGCGGAAACAAATAAGAAGATGCGGAAAGTTAACTGAAACAGATCCTAAAAGTTCGAATTTATACTTAATGTTTCCTGTTGTCAATTTCTATACTTGGGTTTTGTACAATACAATACAATACAAATATTTATTAATAAAATTTACATTTTAGTTACTATAGTTGCAGTAGTTACATCACACAGTTACTTACTCACATACAAAATAATAATAAAGATTATACATATTGTACCTACTGTTCTCATTATCAACTGAAATGGCTATCCTAAGAGAATAAAAACTATTTTAAAAAAATAAACAGACTTCAAAAAGTAAAAAATAAAATGTATTATTTTTATTTGCTGTAAGGCTCGCAAAGGTGGACAAAAAGAAGGTGACACCACATAGCGCTACCAACTGATACGTTTGAAGTCAGTGCCAAGCCAAAACGCTATTCAATGCAGAATCGGTTTAGAATGCATATCATCCCAGTTTTTTTTCAACAATGTGTCATAAAGGGGTTACCCTCATCTGGCAGAATATATATGGGCAGAATACGTATCGCAACAAAACTTTTAGCAGAAAATACTTTCGCAGAAAAATATTCTTGCCATAATAGTTATTTGGCAGAATGCAGAAAGTGGGTTAGGTTAGGGTTTTTTGCCAAAAAAAATCTGCGAAAAGATTAATTGTGCAAATCAATAGTAAGTATGCGAAAAGGAGTATGCGGAAGGTGATTCTGCCAAACGTTACCTCTGCCGGTCTGCCATAAATTATTCTGCGAATCGAATTTATGACAAATATTTTTTTACAAGACAATAGTGAACCGTCATAAAGATATCATGCCAAAAGCCATTCGTTTTTGTAGGATGTCAGAGTTCTAACAGTAGCTCAAGCTAATTCATTTCATGTATTTATTGCAATCCATGGTACAACAGCAACTCTTGTAGTTCTTCTTCTTTTTATGTTAGGGTTGCAGTTTTTACAAAAAGTTACTACCACTACTACTACTACTACTTTCACATTTATAGTGTGATGCCATTTGATGTAACTGCAAGCATGCATGGTATTAAAATCACCATACCATATTTATAATTTTTCAGTGAGAACGGTGAGGCTCGTCACTGTCGTCACTGACCGGTAATCTATTTAGCTTGGCACCGACTTCAAACGTATCAGTTGGTAGCGCTGTTCTGTAGCACCTCCACTTGTCCTCCATTCCGAATAATTTGTCAAATCAGACGGCGGAGCTCAGAATAATCAGCTTAATTATGTACACATGGCACCACTGGTCTTCATCATCAGATCTACTTCACCAACTTTATGGTTTTCCGGAAGAAAATGCCACTTAAGAAACCATCAGAATCGCCATATGTGTGCCCTTGAAAATTGGTTCCCTAGATTTCTCATGCATCCCATTATTAACCAAATTCTTATGGGGCCAACTTGGAGGTGACTCCTTTCTAACAAAAAAAAAATCTCAAATTGGGCGACATATCCCGGATCTCGGTTTATGTAGATATCTGAAGTTCCATATGCCATCCCTGGTCTGCATCATCAGCTCTACCTTACCAAATTTAAAGATTTTCTCAAGAAATTAAGATAACACCGAAATCACCATACATGTAATTCTTTGAAAATTAAGGAATTCCCCTAATCCCTCATGGACGATCCCATCATCAAATCAGCACCAAATTCCTATAGGACCAACTTAGAGGTGACGGTGACTTCTTTCTAACAAAAAATACCTAAATCGGACGACGCAGCTCGGAGAAATCGGTAATAATATATTAAAAAAAAATACAAACAGACGAATACATAACCGCCTCCGTCAAATTCTCAAAGTCGATTAAAAATAAAGAAAATGCGATAGGCCTCCCGTACCTACCCAGGGCAGGAGTCTAACCTGCGTCTTCTGAATTTACGACTGACGCCATACCTACAATTGTACTGTTTACAAAAATATTTGAGATACGCTAAATAAAGGCGAATGAGAGGCATACAAAACGATTTAAAAAATCCTTAAGTATTTCTAGGGTAGGTATAAGTATCAGAGCTTTCGATTGAAACACAAGCAGTTTCCTCACTTTCCAACTAGTTTGTACAAGTATCTACATAAATAAGAGTAGGAACTATAATAACGAACTATTAATAATCTCGCGCTCACCGTCAAAACGCGTAAAATCCCCAGCTATGGGGAACGATCGACACCTATGGATAGAATGGAAGTACACGCGATACAGAAATAGCTGATGTGCATGTTCGAATATATCTGCTTTTTACGATTCCTGCGCCGGTCTTGAGCCCGAGGCGGGCGCGTTGCAAAACCGACTTGACGATAATAGCTGGATCGTAAAGTAAACACAGCAACTGTGATTTATAACTGTTGTCAACGAGGAAAAACTTACTATTTAATTCTCCGCTTTCAATGCTTTGATGATGAGCTATTGTTAAACTGCAACTGACTAGAAACGGTACACCTACGTGATCAACACGTGATCCTACCATGGTTTCGACAGCGTGCAGCGGCAGCCAATAATATCACCTTCGTCTTGACATCCTGGAAGTATTTTAAATTTTCATCGTCAGATAATAAAGATGGCATGGTTTCTTATTATTTTTGGCAAGTATTAAGCATAGAAAACTTAATTTTTACCTAGATGATTCGAAATTTTCAAACTATATCCACCCGATATTTTGCATTGTGTAACAGGATAAGCGGATTGCAAGAAACCTCCAGGGTTAAATAACAAAAGGGAATTTCTTACAAATAAAAGACAATCGGGAAAATTGAAGGCCACCGGGCGTGGCTGGATAGCTCAGTTGGCAGTGCGATGGGCGAGTATCCCAGAGTCGCGGGTTCGTGTCTCGCACGATGTCATATTTTTTTCCACTTTCTTTGTAAGAAATTTGGTATCGTTCGCAAAAGTTTCTGTTTAAAAATATAAACTATCGAAAGAGAACTCATGTTTCGTAAATCTGTCAATGCCGATAAATCCATTATGTAAATAATATATTCCATAAATAGCTGACATGGAGTCACGAAATCATGATCCTCTGGGCTAAGTTAGCTACGATTTAGAAGAGTTTTAAAGCTGGATGATGGTAAAACCTGTTACCGAAAGGGAACCCGTGAAATTTCAGGTTTGAAATCACACATACATACCTATATTACCTATATACCTTTGCATTTGCAAAACAGACAAGTGACAACTTGACAAGAGGTTACAATCTTCAGCACTAAGGAGAGAATAAAGAATTCGAGCATTGTTTGTTTTTACTAATCGCGTCTAGGTTTTTAATTTATGTTCAGCCTTTCTGAATTATTTGATTATTTTAAGCTGTTTCACGATTTCTCCCCGCATCCTTATTTTGTAGTTACCGTCGTGGTCGTGTGGTCGTTGCTTTGTTGTTATCCTGCAATTTACCCATGATGTTAGTTTAGTAGCAATATTTGGCCTTTATTTTTGTTAAATGTAGGTGTCTCTTCGGGTCCTTACCTTACATTGCATACTTTATTTCATTAGTTAAGTATATATTTCAATTGAATACCAGAACTGTACATCGCTTTATTTATGTCCCCACATGCTTCTCCGCTGTAAATATTATTTATTATTTTGACAAAGGCGAAGACAAATGGTAAACTTATTTAAGTAACCGAGCACACCTAATCCGTTTGTCTTTTTTCTGACCTTGATTTTGTTCAAGTTCATTTAAATCAAAGAATGGAGCGATGATCAACATATTTACTAGAGGTGTTTAGCATTTCACAGGTAGATTCCTGCCATTAAGTCTCGTTCGAATGAAATAAATATAAACCGGCCTTCAAATTCAAAAAGTGTATAATGCCTACATCACGTAGACACATAATGCGAGTACTTTACAGCTCTGCTTACGAAAACCGAGATAGCGCTACGTGCATTTATGTAAAAATTCATTATCAAAATGTAGTGTCATAAAAATATCTGCTTTGATAAGATTTTTAGCACGACTCAAGGAAATCAGACTAAACACGTTTTAATCGTTACTGTTAGAATAAACAGTAGAAACAGATGGCTGCTGCTGTTTGCTGGAAAGCCTTGAAACAAATCTAGCAGTGATTTAAAAATACATTGTCCAATACCAATAAGTAGACTTTTGAGTCAATACAAATACTTACTTACATGAAAATACTACTTATGATTTTTTGACGAATACATTTTTCTTTCACGCATTATTCCAATTTGAAACGTTGATACGCAAACTTTTTTTATAGCATAAGGAAATTAAAAAACTGTCAACGTGTGAAGCAATGATAATAATTATGTAGGCACGTAGAATTGAATTACCTACCAACATACTCAATCAATCCAACTAGGGCTGCCATCTCGCACATTGCCGAAACCGGACAAACAAGTTTAAAAACCCGGACGTTTCTTTACAATCGCGGTCTCTCCCCGGACACTAAAGAAATTAATTTTTAATTTAAAAATATATGATTTTGCTAGGGATTGACTTGAACCCAAAAATTTCCGTGTTTACCCCGGACAGTTTTAAAAATCCGGGCCGGGCGCTCCCCGGACAAATCCGGGGAAACCCGGACGGATGGCAGCCCTAAATCCAAACAAACCTTCTTTTGAAAAAATTCATGAAAAAAAGCTAAATTTTTGTTTTTTGTACTTATAAAAGTACAAAAAACAAATAAAAAGGTTGGTTGTGAATATCTTCACGTTTGTAATGATTACTAATTGTTGTACGTGTCAGCAGCATACGTTTTTGCGATACCTAGTTTTAAGCCCATTAGAAAACCCGAATCTCCACTGAGAATTGGAACAATTCCAAAGTGATTTGTAAGTGATTTTTATGAATGAGTTGACCAGAGGTCGTCGGTACAGGAATGTGAACAGAAACCTTTTAAATTTAGCCAGCTGCTATTGGGTTGTGCATTTTATCGCGTGGATATAAGGTCTACATGGTCAAGAGAAGTATGTTGCGCGCGCGGCGCTTTCCCGACTTTCCCGCGCTGGCGCCCGCGCACGCGCTGTTACTACGAAACGTGCGGCGTTACGTTACGCCTTGCTACCGTGACTTTCAGTTTAAAGTTTTGTTACAACCATCCACTTTCCGGTAATGTACGAGGAGTTTAAGTACTAATCGTGTTTTCATTCTTGTAATATTAATGTTTAACTTTTTTTTTAATTTTAGGTAATATAATGGTAACCAAGTCTCGCATTTCAGGAAACGGTGGCGATGTCAGTTGTATTACATGTAAGACATGACATGACGATGATGACAAAGCATCAAATTTTCTTCGCGATTTTTCCACTTATTTCGCGAATTTGTACCTACGCTAAAAGATAAGAATGACTCATCGATATCGATTTATACACACATCGATAATCTCGTTATCTAAATAATTTGTATATTATTGGTACTAAAATATTTAAAAGTACATATCGGCAATAGCATTAAGAGATAATTATTAAGTACGTCACACGTTTGAGATGTTTGTTTTAAAGGTGTGCGATTTGGTGCGAGTCGAGCGAGCGAGCGGCAAGGACATCGCAGGACGACTGAGTACTGACGTCCTCGTCTCGTCAGGTAGCGGAGGACATGCCTATTGTTTATCGCTGCTAATTATTATGCCCGAACGCCGCTTGACCGCTGCCGCTGCGCAAAAAGAACGACTTGGCCTCGTCAGTTAGGGTATCAAGCGTGGGGCCCAAATATGCCGGTAGCTACCCAAGTGAAATACCCATTTTTTACCTCGATTGTCATTAGGTACCGATTTCGTGGCATTGGATTTGCCACCGTAAATTCCTTTGTAATTGTCTGTAAGTAGGTAATTATTTGAATACCTATGAATAATTAAGTAAATGTTGCATTGCATTGAAAATTTGGGTACTTTTGATTATACCTATGCATGCATTAGTGATTTCGCGCCAAAAGTTGTTTCAACTTTTAAAATTGGCGCTAAATTGAAAACCATTGTCTACTGTGGCGGATTATGTCGAATCGGTACAGTGGCGCCATCATTGTGCATCTCCATGTCGCTAAGTAGGTACCTACAGTAGTAAGCTAACAACATATATATTTTATATGCTTGTGTTGATGTTGTAATTAAATTAACTTGAAATAATTGAATAGCGATATCGACTAATTGAATTGATGAATTAAATGCGACAAATTCATTATTAATTATGTTATACAATATGATTATTCTAAGTGGCGATATCATCCCGCAATAGCGATCTACTTCGATTGTACTACCTAATCGAATGACGACAGAACATAGCGTTGCAACTATCGCACTCGCTGTATCACGCTCGATCGGGGACCGTTACGTGAAAACGACGAGCGCGCGAGACGAGGCGAGCAGGCCGATGGAGCGACGGCGACGCCCGAGCGCTGCCGAATGCCGAGTGCCGAGACGACGACACACGAGCGGGGGACGCGGGGGTGCGCCACTTATCGCCGCGAGCTGGCAACGCCGCGCGGGGTGGGAGCGCCCCGCGCCGCATCCACTCACCGTCGCCGGCTCGCCAGTGTTACCTTTGGCGGCCCAACACGCGGTTGTTCGCCGTCAGTGACGTTGCCGTCGACTCTCGCGAACGCACGTCAATAATGTTTCGGTGATTTCAAAGTCGGACTTTCGTGTAAACGATAACAGTATTCAGGACCCTTATCAGAAACTGGAACACAGTGAAAAAAAAAAGATTTCATCACACAGGATTTGGATTGTTTGAAAAGTTTTGTGATTTGCGACTTTTGTGGATTTTGAACAACAAAACAGTGCAGTGAACCACCAAAAGGATTGCGTTTAAGTGATAAAAAATTGGATTTTGGAGATAAAAACTGAGTGATTTCCACGAAGGATTTGTGCTCTGTTTCAGTGCTAACTCACGTAAATAAACTGTTTTTTTACAAGTTTTGCGTGGTGTTTATAGAAGTTTAACAAGTTTATAAAAAATCGTTATAAAGTAAAAATATAGCATAAAATATTTATATTCGTTCCGTAAATTAAATATAAAACTTCTAAAACTGAACTATAGACACACACCACCTGTCGTAAAATAGAGCGCACGTTGGATTTTGCCACAGCTGATCGACTGGCGGGACTCACGAACGAAGCGTTCATCGTGACGTACACAAAAAAAGGGTTGAAATTGAAAAATCCATAAGAAAATAACGAAAGATTTTTTTCGAGTGAAATAAATAATAAAATTCTGAGTGGGCCATCCGATATTCCATTAAATCGTGGGAAAATTCAGCGGAAATTTTCGTTAACGTGCATCCATCGGAATTACTGAATAAGGTTTATGAATTCAGTAAAGTGCCACGACTCGATGAACGTTTCGATTGTTGACGTGCTGGCTGGATCGAAATTTACGGCGCTTAGCGCGATAAAAAAAGTACGACTGACACGTACACTATTGGGCGTACTCATGATATTTTCGCTCGAAGATTTTATATAAAATCGTGTCTTCTAAAAATTATAATTTGAGAATTTGTGATATTTATCCTGACTTAGAAGCCGAGAGTTGAATGGGGAGTGAGAATTCGAGCTACATCGAGGTGCATCGTGTTTCAGAGGGTGTCCCTTGGCCGACAGGACGGCGAACTCCACTGGCTCGGTCGGCTACGCGGGTTCCGCCAGCTTTGGGGCCGCTGTGGACAAGCACAACCCTCTGCAAGCGAATATAGGATACAGGGTCAACGCCCCTAGGTGAGTGAAGCCTTTTTGGTGCTTGTATTATTACATGATGGACGAAAGTTTTACATACCAATGCCTATTTTTAATTACCAACTTGGTGACGTGCTTGATACTTACCGAAAAAAAACGTAAGATTTTAGTGTTCAGATTGATTCGCCAAAGCTGACGCGAATTAGACGAACTAAACAAAATAATTTAATTTACTAGATGATATTTACCTAACACTGCAAGTCCAAGAACTCCCTATCATCTACCTGATTACCTACTTATAGCATTTTGACAGATTGTGACACAGATACTCCCTCCCTGCCTGTGCTCGTGTACCTACCTTTTTAAATAAATTTATAAATACAATGTCAGGAATATTTTCTTGTATTACAAATTATAGTTTAAAAAGTTTTAAATTCCCGCCTAGGTTACGTCAGACAGTTTATATTTGCAATAAAACGTCGACACAATGGCAAGTTCTAAATAAATCAGAAAGCAAATTGCGAAGTAATATTTCGCAATGATACCGTGATTGGCCGTGAAATAAACAGGAAGATATCAAGACAAACATCATTATTCAAGTAGTTAGAATACATTTTCCTTCTCGTCTAACAGAGTACACAAATATGTATAGAGGACGCGCGTCTTCGCTTTATCAGTTACCAAAACTTCACACTTACCTACGTACGTACCAACTTGTTTTTATCTTATCCGGAACAACTTTGTTTACATTTCCAACAAAACCCTGAAACGTGACTCGCTTACCTGTGCCACCTTATCGTAGTTAACAAGCAATAAAATCGAAAATATATAATCTACGTAAATACCTTAAACATCAGTGTGGACATGCTAAAATAATAAATCACTGAATGTGACCACCGTAAAAAACATCTACCAATTAAGTAAGCTCGTTTAAATCGCTTAAGGCTCGACAAATGAAATGACGATTGGCTTAAATGTATACACAAGCAAAGTGTGACATTGTGGATCGCGCATCGTTGCAATTATAAATAAAATGTATGCTCTTTCATTCACACTCTCAAAAGCCGAGAGCAAACTTACACGGGCGGGACACTCACACCAGCGCGCTCACGCACACATTGACTGTTCACTCACACATTGACTGTTCACTCACACAGCCTCGTGATGGGAATGCACGCGGGGCGGTGCGGTGACTGCACTTGGCGCTTACAATAAACACAAACAAACAAAACGTTATAAACTAGCAAAACATACCCAAACGCTTCGCATACTTAAAGACTCATAAATAAATAATGATGAACTTTTACATTTTAAAAGTTTCTTTAAAGTAAAATAAATAATTAAAGTTACTTACCTAATAAAATATTCTTGATTATTATCACCGACAACTTTTCTATTTCAAAAAAATCGAGCAGGTGCTAAGTCGCTTAACGGCTTTGTTTTGTAGTCACCTTTACAAACGACATATTGTTGATGGCTGCCTGCCTCTATACAAAACCAATAAGTAAATAATAATAAGCGACCTGGCAACGAGATTGTGTGAACAGCGAACAGGAAGTCTACATTAAGGGTAGCAAAATTGTGAGACATTTTAACTGAATTCTGTGATGTCAATGACGCGATTTTTTTTGTAATGAAAACAAATAAAATTATGAAGTTTTTCTCATAGTTTTACGTTAACAAGATTTGAATCATGATTTGTAGCGGTTCGTAAGTGATCGTGGGAAAAAACGTCAATCCTGAACAGGCGAGGCGTTGGGGGCGGATGCGTGCACTGTATCCAACGTCCAGTTCAATAACGGCCTAAGAACGTATGACTCTCATACCACCTTACCGCTCCTATCTTGTAAACGTGAAGAATGCTTAGCACCACGTGCCCAATAGAGTCGAACGGATTCTTTTGTAGGTTTTTTCTTCGGGCATTTGATTCCTCAATAATAGAATGTAGGTAGATTTGGGTATGTGTCTGTGTGAACCATGGAGATGGGATAGTGATTTTTATGGATCACACCTAGCCACTGAACTGAATAATTTAAATGAAGCGATTATTATAAACTTTCATGTACAGTGCATTTGCAAAGGATTATTTAAATTAGATCCCCATTTTAAACCGTTAATTCAGTGTTCGGTGTAATATCATCAGAAACAAACAAATTATTATCAGCGTCGTCGTAATAAAGCCCCATATTGACGTGACCGGGCCCACTTACCCCAAGCGAACGACGGCCCGACCCTTCGCTTATTGTACCGTATTTACCCCGGAACGCTCCTCCATTTATAACCCTCGGAATCCGCTCCTTGACGCATGATTCATTCTCTCCCGAGTCCCCGGCTCGGCTTCAATTGACAAGAATGAGACAGAAATCGAAATATCCTTTCCAAAAATGGCACATTCAATATTAGATTATGGATGTTATAACATGTGTTCGTCAATTTGAATTAGGATTGAAAAAGAACTCAATCTGCATTGGAGTTTATAATACCTATTATAGATATCCTGAGATATTTACTATATTTAGTAACCAAAAAACTAAAACTGTAATTCGTATTTTCCAACGGCTTGAACTAATAACGAGCAGCATAATTAATTCCAAATTACCGTACGTCAGTTGTTTGTAAACAACATGACTCGGCCAACTGCAAGGTATGTTGTTACAAAGGCATACTTAAAGATAAAAACCAAATCATACAATGTGTTTAAACTGTAATTGAACCTTAACACAGACTGTCACATTTATAAAATACGTCAATAGTTAATGCCAGCAATGTGCGCGCAAGCCACAATGTGAAGTGGTATTTAACAGGGGTGACCAACTGGCGTCGAAACGGGGGCTCGCCACGGCTTCACGCCGCCATGATAGTAATCTATACGCGGCTCACAATTAATGCCTTATTTAACACTCCATGTATAATAAAAACCATGTTAATCAATGAGAAAGAACTTCAACTGGAATGGGTGAACCACTAAACGACGAAATAACTCTTCCCCGTCAATCATTCCCATCGTCATTGGTACAGTCAAGTGCAAAAATACGTATCGACAAAATCGTTGCGCAGAGCGTACAGTGGCGCCCTGATTGGGGGATTGTGTTTTCTAATAAAACCTTACTATTTCTCTTATGAATTTTCGAGCAATTGAATTCAATGCATGATTATCGCCACTGCCAATTAACTAGGAATCCGACACGTCTGCGCAACGATCTAAAATTAACTGCAGCCTATGTATCAAAATACCTACGCGTTACTCACACATCTCTCAATACTATGCCAAACACCTTCTAGTTTTCTCGAAATAGCAACATAGCCACTCCTTCATATTGATTTATCTAAACTAAACGGCTCGAGTCTCGAAGAACAGCTAACGAATGTGTTTAAGTATCTCACAAAGCTCCAGTCGAATTGAAGTCCCTCGGAGTACTTTTGAAACCAGACGGATCGTCACAACGCTCTTGCAAAACAGTTATAAAAAAATGAGTTCCAAGAATTGTCTCAAAAGAAATGCCCGAGACGACCGAGCCGCTCGCATTCAAGATCCCAAATATTTTGAGCAGACCGTAAGTGATTATTCGGATGTGGTACCACTTAACAAAAAGTGCACCAGGATACAGGATTGAACACGTATTTTTTTGTCGGCTACACATTTCGGTCGGCAAAAGAAAAAAGCCAGACAAAACTATAAAAAGAAGTGTAAGGTCGAGCCGAGTTTACCTAAGGAAGGACCCTTGTAAATCATCTGCAGCCTCGATGAATAGACCCAACGACTTGAGCGCTGTTGACTCGTGTGTTTATTGGTTGTCGCTCATTCCAATGACGCTACTAAGTATCCGTTAAGCTATTTACAAGAATACTTAAGTAGGAGTTGTAGCGAACCAACAATAGCTTGCGGCGATTTATAGTACGTAATGACTTATTTAGTAACTAATAAACTCATCTCGCTAACATTAACAATTCACAACTGAAACAAACGAAAATATCATGTTAACATGGCAGCTTGACGATTTTGGTACTGCTGTTCGGTTTGCTTACATGTGTGTGTGTTTGCGTATTCATTAGAATAATTTTATAATAGCAACACAAAGAGGCAATATTGTTGTGCACTACTACACAGGGATGTGGTGTAACAATGGGTAGCCCGTGCGAGTGTTTGTCGTGCATTTGTCGGGAATTATTAGGAAGGGCTCCGGGAAGGCTCGGGAATTCGCCCCAAAAGCAGTTCACATGAATCGAGCTCCCACTCCGGCGCTATACAAAAAATCAAACACATCCCGAGAGAAACACAGGGGTAACAACGCGTCACTATACGTCCATATTGATTTTTTTCTCTCATTGTTCGTAAAATAATAAAATCTCGGCATGTATTAAAAAAAAGATCTTACGTCGATAGGATTTGGGTTGAATATTGAATCTAAGTTTATTAATATGGAAGCGTTAACGTGTGGAATGTTCGACTCTGCAAGGCCGCTTGCAATAGAAACTACTCGTATCGTGAGTGAAATAAAGTTAGCTAGACCGATTTCACATTTTAATAAGTACCTATGCGCGTTCTTGGCGCAGTTTTGTTGGTATTGAGAATAAAGTTTGCACATTCCGCTTTTTACTAAGTAACGTAAGGTGTCTGAGATATTAGTGTAAGTAGGTATTGAGCATTATTGCCGTTGTCTTATGTTTATTATTTTGTTTATCAGCAGCTATGGGTGCGCCGGCGGTTCGGGCGCGATGAGCGGCGGGGGCGAGAACGCGCAGTTCGGCGCCACCGCCGCAATGGTCGCCGCGGCCACCACGGCCGCGATGCAGGACTCGCAGCCATTCTCGCAGGTAACAAAACGCCCTTCGACTAACATAAATCAAATCACATTCGTTACACACATCCAAAAAGACCTCTTCACGTTTTTTGTTTACATTCTGCTCGATATTATAAAAAATGTTTATCAATTTCAGATGCAAAACATGACTATGGGCAACCCCCAATATAATGCGATGAACGGCTACGGCCAGCAGCGCAGCCACAACCCCGGTATGACCGGGATGGGCATGGGCGGCAACGGTGGCATGAATGGCATGACTGGCATGAGCCAAATGGGTAATGCTGTCATGAACGGCATGAACCCGATGGCACAAATGGCCAATATGGGCATGCACGCTAATATGATGTCCTCGCAAATGGGACCTGGGCAGATGGCCGGTTCGGCGAAGATGGGGCCCCAGTATCAGAGGCGGCATACGCCCTATCCCCAAGGACCGATGCTTATGAACCAGCGTAAGCAGCAATACATGGGGGGTCAGCCTACGTTTGGGCCTGGACAATACCCCGCTGGGTATGGAGGCCGGCCGGGCTTCCAGGGGCAATATCCCCCTCAGCAGCCGCTGGGACCGAGTGGGAACTTCGCAGCGGGAATGAGAGGCGGCATGAGGCAGACAACGCCCCCTTACTCTAACCAAGGGCAATATTTTAACGGTGGCGTTCCTAACCAATTCCCGCAGCATCAAGGTGGCAACAGCCAGTATGGTCAATACAGTGGTCAGTTTGCTCAGGAAGTGGCGATGAGGACTAACATGAGTTATCAGCACAGTCCTGTCCCCGGAAACCCTACGCCTCCATTAACGCCAGCGAGCAGTATGCCGCCATATATAAGTCCTAACTCAGCTGGCGAAGCAAAGCCCCACTTTAACGAGCTTAAACAACCTATGGGCATGCAAAGTACGTATCAGAGTCGAATAGAATGTTTATGTGAATTTTATTCACAAGTTAAAACTTATACTAACGCAGTGCTTTTGATTTCAGATGATGAGCTCCGGTTAACATTCCCTGTAAGAGATGGTATTATATTACCACCATTTAGATTAGAGCATAATTTAGCAGTTAGCAATCATGTATTCCAATTAAAAGCCACGGTCCATTCAACGTTAATATGGAGGTAAATATCATTCACATCTCATTTCTTAAGAGCCTTCATGAGTAATTACTATTGACAGAAAACTTAATGTCAATGTTTCCATTACAGATCGGATCTTGAGTTACAACTAAAATGCTTCCACCATGAAGATAGACAGATGAACACGAATTGGCCGGCGAGTGTTCAAGTCTCCGTCAACGCGACGCCTTTAATTATAGATAGAGGAGAGAACAAAACATCACACAAACCGCTGTACCTGAAAGAAGTCTGCCAACCGGGCAGAAACACGATACAGATAACCGTGTCCGCCTGCTGTTGTGTAAGTATCTTCATTATGTAAAAACGAGCAAACATTTGCCTTTTATTCTTGAAACACTTGTGCCAATACGGTCCAAGTGTAAAACTTGTCATAACATTATCAATTTACTAAAACGGGGCTTAATCGTGTAAAACGTTCAAAATGAACCCCCGACGTTGTCATAATATCTATGCAATTCGCATCAAACTATATTTTGAAAAAAATATTGAAACTGATAATCATTTTCGCATTTTTTTATTTCAGTCGCATCTGTTCGTATTACAATTAGTCCACCGGCCTAGTGTCAGGAGTGTCCTGCAAGGTCTACTACGAAAACGATTGCTAACAGCCGATCACTGCATCGCTAAAATCAAGATGAACTTCAACCAGTCACCAGCAAATAGCAACAACGTCTCTAACAATCCGAATGACAGGGACAGCGTTGAACAAACAGCTTTGAAAGTCTCCTTAAAATGTCCAATAACATTCAAGAAGATAACGCTACCTGCGCGAGGTCACGAGTGTAAACACATACAGTGTTTCGATTTGGAATCTTATCTTCAACTTAACTGCGAAAGAGGGTCATGGAGATGTCCTGTTTGCAAGTAAGTTTAATAGATTTATACTTTTCTACACCCAATCTTAATGTTTGCGGAGGCGTGTGGATAGCTTCACTGCCATAATGCGCAAAAGAGCCGCTTCACTGCTCGGCAGAGTGAGGAACTGCGCCAACAGCATCCTCTGCATCCTAAGGATGTTTGCAGACCGATTTGACGGGACTTATGTGAACCACTGCAATGCGCTTCATATGCCTGTTATGAAGCAATGTTTTGTAGTTTAGATTACTTCAATTGTTAATTTATATGTGTTAAATTTAAGTTTTATGTGCTATTATGAAGCCATGTGTTTTGAAATAAATAAATATAATAATAATAATTAAACCTGATTTAACTTGTTTTCAGTAAACCAGCTCAACTAGAAGGTCTAGAGGTTGATCAATACATGTGGGGTATCCTGAATACTGCAAACAATTCAGATGTTGATGAAGTCACCATTGACGCAGGAGCAAATTGGAAGCCCGCGAAAAATCCTGCTAATGCTGGAATCAAGGTAAGGAGGATATTGGAATTACGTCCAATTCTGAAATAAATACGGTTTAATAACTCTGAAAGCTAAATTAATACCTATTGATAATTTTTCAGATATCTAATATATGTTTTCGTTTTCAGGATGAAGACAGCAATGACAACAGCGTCGGTAAGCGGGGCAAAGCGGTGTCACCGGGTTCAATGAACATGCCCACCATGAACAACTGGGACCAAGCTTTATCGCCGTACCTACCGCCAGACATGAACACGATCGCTAGCGGCTCCATGATCTCCTCCTACAACCAGAGCACGCAAAACAGGAATGCCAACGGCAACCCGAACTACGACTTCGGGATGAGCAACGGCCCTGGAAGCAACGAGTTTGCTGGCAACGGTCCGCTTTCGCATTTGAACGATAGCGTCAATTCACTGGATCCTTTGAATGCGATGGAAAAGAGTCTGAATGATCAGGTAAGTTATTTCGATTTTTCAAATATCTTTTGACGTAACGGTTTTATTTATTCCTTGCTAAATCTCTATAAATTTCGGGTCTAAATACCATTTCGGTTCCTGCTCAATTTAGGGCCAGTTGGGCAATTATTAAATATTTACCGCCCAACTACCAAGATGCGGTAGCATGTGCTCATCTGCCAACAGGCTTTGAAAATAACTTTTGAAACGGTGAAAATGTTTATGAAAGTATATAAATTAAGTAACACTCCAATTTAAGACTGTTTCAGTTTCAGTACTTTATTGGTAAAAAATATCATTATCTTGGGCAATAAAGAAAAGACTAAACTAACCTTCCTGTAATGATCGACAGATGCCGCATACGCCACACACGCCACATACGCCTGGGTCGGCACACACGCCGGGCGGCGGCGGCGGCGCGCACACGCCTGGCTCCTCGCACACGCCCGGCCCGCCGTCTGTCGGCCACCACTCCCTCACAGACGTGGACATACCGTCGGACCTCAACTTCGACCCTGCGGCGGTCATCGACGGCGAGGGCACCGAAAATCTCAATGTAAGTTCCTTAATCTGACTTTACTGTTGTTGAGTGATCATCTTATAGCATCTTTCTTAAGACTTGTGCCTAGCAATTTCCTAGGAGAAAACCTAACACTTTAGACAGGAATAAGGATGTAACTTGACCGAAGTTGAAGCAACTTCTTAGTTATCAACATATTACTTGTACGAACTAGAAAGTGCAATGTTACACTATTATTCCAGCTATTGCCGGAGACGAGTGTGGACCCCATGGAGCTCCTGTCGTACCTGGACGCGCCGGCGCTCGGCGAGCTGCTGGCCACGCCGCCGTCCTCGTCCAGCTCCGCGGGCTCACATCCTCCCCGCGTGCCTTCCTCCGACGACCTCCTGGCACTCTTCGAGTGAACACCTAAGATACTTGGACTCCCCGAGCACGGATACTGATTTAACGGGCGCACTGCGGAAGAAGCACCTACATTCCTTGCTAAAAAGGTGGAAGTGCAATTATTAGCGAGGAAGTTAGTGTAGCTTGATTGTTACCTGTAACGAAATAGAAGGAAAATGCAATTGGACCGTAACCTCGCTAGATCCTACTGTGGCAAACAATTTGATTGTGACACCATGAAATGCCTAATGATACATGCTTTGTTGAAATTAGGTATTGAGTGTAGGTAACTTATCCTAATGTAGCAATTGTGTTTTCTATCAGAAATTGTATACTACTAGAATAAGAAGGTGCAGCTCGTTATAACAGGACCTTAGTGTTTCGGTGATAGCCTAGTGTGGCGTTGATTCTACTCGCATTCAAGCCAGCGAAGCCCGACATTGTGATACTAGATTTTAGTCCTTTCTCCATTCGTGAAAATGTTGTATGTCGCAAAACGTTAAGTCAATTTGCTCATCACGTTGCTAAGATGCGCGACTATTTAGGAAATCATTTAGTTTCTAGTAAATATGCGCCAATTTTTGATGAATTGGCAAATAAAAGCATTGACTGGAGTTGCAATATCCAACATAATCACCACGGCAGCATCGGTTGTTGTAACAATGATGCTGGAGATCGTTTAGTATATAGGTAAAGTATGTGAGGCGAGGCGTGGCCATAGACACTTCGGTGTTTGAATGTATTATAGTTCCTCGCACCGCCGCACAATCGGTGGCGCATTTGAGCTCCTTATATTCTAAACTCTAGCATAAACTGTAACACAAATATTCATTAATACTTAATTCAACTTATTCGACGCGACATACATTATAATCGTAAGAGTTTATAATTTGTGGATAGTTGAGGGTGTAAATAGGGGAGTTACGTGCTAGCTGTTTTGGTCTGGGGGGCGTGTATATATAGCCTTAGTCCACTCCGCTGAGAGGCATTCTGAATCTTATAGTTCCTATCGGATGCGGGCGAACTATAACGTTCAATTGCCATTTACTGTAAAGTATTCCTTGAAGTTTTTCGCATATTCTGCATTTTTTAAACGATAAGATAATATGATAGGATTCGTGAGTATAGTGCTACTCGCTTATTGGGTGATATATGAGTTGTTTGAAATCAACAAATAAATGGTAACAAATTAGTTACAAAACTATATTGTAAATGTGAGTGCAAAAATGAACTCTGTTAAATTATTTTGCGTTATGTGAATCGAAGAATGATAGAAATATATTTTAATTTCTATATAAATTGAACTGTATTATTTGTAAATATGAATCTAGTTAAGAATATTATATTACCTAGTTATACTTAGGAGAACATGGCAGATACTTATATGACGGCCAGTTTAGTATAGTATTACTAAATTTTAAAAATCTACACATGGTTTTACATGTACATACGAAATACCATATGTATAAAAGTTACAAGCGTTCAGAGTGCAAATTACTACACGTGCCTTCTGTGTGACACCCCAAGGCATCCTCGCACCGACTCGCCACCGTGCAGTGCTCTGACACGCGCCCACACACACGCAAACACCTCCCGACATGGCAACCCTGCCGCCTTAGTCAATCTCCGGATCTGTGCTCATCTAAGTTTTATACAGCCCCCACGACGTCATCGTAGCAATATACTTGTACTTATCTAAATAGAGAAGCAATAATGAATTTTAATGACATTCTAAATGGTGTTGTCAAGTTGTATAGTTTTATTATATATAAAGTTGTAATGAATGATAAAATTGAGATGAGCATGGTTGATAAGATCCTGTTTCACGTATTTTCAAATGTTTAGTTGTGCTTGGGCGCAGTCGCGCCCCAAGCGGCGCTCCGCCGGCGGCACAGGCCCGGGCCTCAATCAACGCGAAATTTCTAAATGGAATTAAGTTCCCATAAAATATTCAAGTACTCCATAATTAATTTAGATGTCAATTTTCAGAGATAACTTACTATTAGTAAATTTTTGATGAGACAGTTAATAAATATCTTAGAGTTTATATGTAAATCTGTCAATCCTTTCACTAACTTATGTAAAAATTGGTGATTTGCGCATCTTTACTTCATGCTATGAATATGGACGCCTCTTAGAGTTAGTCATCTATTACGGAAAACAATAAAATTAGTATTATATACACAGCTGTGGTCAACTACTCACACGCAAAGAAGCTCTTTTAAATATAACTTAATTGTTACATGAAATCTTAATGGTAATTAGTGGGAGCGAACATTTGATGGCCATGTAGTATGGCTAGTTGATCACTGCTTTGACAATTAATGCATACTTTTAAGGGACCTTGAATTCCAGTTAGCTAGTTCTATTTATTGTAGTCAAAACTGCATTGGGTGGATCATCACAAGGATTTTTGTGAGACCAAATAGCACTTTTTTTACATATTTACCTATTTTAGGTGATTAAATAACGAATTTGTTTGTATAAAATGGAAAATATCACAAAAAATGTATAGCATATCACATTTAAAAAGGCAAGAAACCGGTTGATAGATCCACCCTAACAAGTAAACTATTACAGTATATTTTGTTGAATATTATAATGAACAGCTGTGGAGTAGTAGACTTTGTGCTCTCGTACAAATGTAAGATGCAACATTTGGAAATAAGTGAAAGAAGATTTCTAAATAAGGTATTATGCAACCCATGACTCTTTAAGTTCATGCAAAGCCAAACTGTACTGTAGTTATACATTTTGAATATAATGTGAACATTTTAGGAATCAGATTGAAGCCACTGAAATTCATTTTGAAATGTGTAAAATGAAAAACATAACATTTTTATGTTATTGAAAATAAAATGAATCTAAAAATTATGATTGATTTTTATTTCACTGTATCTTACCTTAAAGTAAGCAGATGAACCTATTAAAAGGTACCATATGTAGCCGCCGTCGTGTCTCGACGACTAATTTTAAATAAAACTCCGATGTTTCGTAGACTGATATAATTTCATATGATGCTGGTTTACAAAGAGATAGTGGTGCTAACGGTAAAATGCAGAAGCGGTTTGTATGGAAGTTGAAGAAAGAGTCCCGTACTTACTTTACAATAACTTATAAAATCTTTACCTACTCAAAAAATCTGGATACTTTATGGGAATATAAGAAGTAAAGTGAAAGTAGAAGAAAAGATAAAGGGAAGGAAAATGAGAGCTGACATTGATCAAGTAAAGGCAAAAATAATCATACAATTTTAACCATTCTGTTCTAATTATGTAGAGAAATATGGAAAATGCTCCAACAACATGAGCCCAGCTCAGCCCAGACATAATGATTAAAGTTACAAATAAATGATAGTTTTTTGATTCAATGTGTCAAATACTCTAGATGCAGTTCAAGAAAAAAACTTAAGTTTTTTTTGGAATTAGCATGACAAAAGGCACCTAAAATTTTCTTCCTAAGTTCCCCTTGCGGAAACATTACCAAACTATAAGTTTTTTTCAAATAATTGCACTTTATTTAAACAAGAGATAAGAGATCTTTATTGCATTCCAATCCAAGTACTAATGCTAGATAGGTACAATGGACCCTGACAAGGGTCCTGATACTTGATCACAAATTATAAAATTTATAGGTAGCCTTGTTACAAATCAACTAATTACATTTAATTTGTAATAATTTTTAATTTTCTATAAGACTTACTAAAACTAAGTAACAAAAGTTATAGTTTTTAAAACAGCAACATTAAACATATTACTTACAAGGAACTAGAATTTGAACTTAAAACTACTTGGGTTACATTAGAACAGGTATAGTGTTTCACCTTCCGAATGTTATTATACCGTTACTGAATTAATCAGCAATGGTATAATAACATTTCTCGACCAGTAAAGATTTTAGACGGTTGTTTATAGAGTAGGTACTGTAGTTAGATCTCTTTATTGGAGTTTAAAAAGTATGGTTTTAAACATTGATATCTGGGGTCACTTAGCTTGGTCGACTGACAATAGTGACAATAAAGAAATCGGGCCCAAAATAAAATCATTGCGAACATATAAAGTAGATTATATAAAGTAGATTTTGTGATAGCACTCTTAAGAGTGCTATCACAAAATCCGCCCGCTCGCATTTCAATATTATTACTATTATTAGCGCCAGTTGCGCGCCGACGCGTATCTGTGTGCGGACACACACTACAATCAGGTATACAAACTTGTTATCGCCATGCTCTTCGAACGGCATAGCAGGTGCGGTTAGTGCGAACGGGAGCGAGCATTCATTGACCGACGCGAGGCTAAAGGCCTCGCGACGCTTGACGCGCGGACCAAACATTATTGATACTTTTATACTATCATACAATTTTTATACTAGGCCTTTAGATAATGACAGACATTGCCAGTCCCGTTGATTAAATAGTCAAGGTTGCGTCGCGAAATGAGGAGAAAGGAGCAAGATTTCAATGGATTCCAACAATATGTTTAAGTAACCCGACCACGACGACGATACAGTGTGACAGAAAAAAGTAGGGATTAAAAAGTGGCAACATCGTATATTGATTATCATGGCTCATTGTGTGGAGCGGCCATGTGAAAGGGACGCCTCTTCGATGTTGGCACTTTTTATTGTCTACCTTATTCTGTCGTACTTTGTACGTAGGTTTAACCTTTTGGCCGCCGGACCCTGTTCGCCAAGACGCTCACTCACACGCCAGAGCAAATTTTAAGTAAACAACTAATAAAAAGTTTAGGGATTGCAAATAGTGATATCGATATTCATAATTAAAGGTGGAATTCTTCTCAATTTGCCTTTTTTTATTTCCAAACTTAGATTTCTCTCAAAATTTCTAAACTAAACAGATTTACTATACAAGAAAATGTTGAAAATAAAGGACTTTATCATGAAAAACAACAACTAAACATTATCGAATCATGAAGTAATATCACCGCACTAGTCTGTACGAGTAGTCTTCTATACATGTCAACGGCGCGCAGGGCACGTCTTTAGTTCCGACTGACAAATACTGTTTACGCGCGAGTTAAGTAATAATAGCGTCTGAGTCAACGGCATAAGCGCTTGTCGGTACGTAAACTTTATAAACCATAAGATTAGGGACGCGCATCGTGTCTCGATAAATTTACATACTTACCGGAGGGTTTTCGGAGAAAACTAACAGGTGGATTTAATAATATATATATATATACAGTATGTATCAGAATGAAAGGCAAAACAAGAAACCCGTTAATGTTTAGATCATAAATATGAGCATGGTACTTACCTAATTCATCAAAAATACGACAGGTTTTACGTGAGGTATAAAAATATACATTTATTATTATTGTGTTGCACCTCCCCTGTATTATTTGTTTACAATCTTATAAATGACATTTCTTAAATTACCAACTGACAGACAGGCGTCAAACCTTGTTGAAGTTTGGATTTTTACCTAGTTACAAACAAATAGTTAACAAAGCGCTTGCGCGTTGCCTATGACTACAGCCATTATTAAAATAATTACCTAGGTTACTTATAAACAGAACTCAAAGCGCATGTGTATTGACATAACAACGTTAATGTTAATTAGTTGCCCCTAGCTACATATCAACAGTACGCAATACGCATGCACTGTCAAAAATCAAAAACGTAAACAAACCCTATAGGATGTTACAAAAACCATTAACCGACTGCAAAAATATGGTCTTCGAGTAATTCATTTAGTAATTTTATGCCATAAAACATGTATTTAGGCACGTGAAATGCACGTCATTACATTGTACTCGAGTTCCCCGTCAACCAGTTTTAAGGTTTGCTCTTCGTTGTGATACATACTGTATCGGTTATATATATATATATATATATATATCGAGTTAAAATGTAGACCTCCGCTGTCACTGCGGTCAATAATTTATTCGGCAAATAAACCGCAATGGACAATTTACTGAAGAAGCTGCCTAAACTTTATCCATTATTATGCCTTTTTTTTTCTACATATACCTACTTACTACGAGTAGTTACCAACAATGACAATAATTGGCAATTAAATGTTTGAACGCTTAAATAAAACCAGATTCGTGAAAACATATTCATTTTAAAAACTTGCACATCAATTGAACTTTCCCATCCCTAGCTGTCTTTTATACATGCCAACGGCGACAGTGACACGGAAAAATGTAGAAATTATAAGCATATTTTTTAAATCCTTTATTATGAAACAATGGATTCATATACCTGCTTAAAAAGTAAATGTATGAAAAAACAAAGGGTCAACAAGTTGACACGAGTACAAAATAATTTTTAAATTCTATTATTTTACCATTTAGTAAGCGGTTGAAACTTTGTCTTGTATACAAGACGACGGCGTTAGTGTATCGTACTATCGTTGTCTTGTATAGGTGACAACGGCGGTCAAAGGGATACAAATAGCTTTATTTCGCTAGAAACATGGTACATAGGATGGTCAGACAATATAATAAATAGGTAACACATATTTCACCAGCATCTGGCATGCAAAAATATCACACTTACAACTAAAATTATATTAAATTAAATGATACGATCATAGTCAGCCTATGTCACTAAACTATATTTACATTAAATCTGATTCAAGTACTCGGCTATGGAATAGAATGTGTTTTGCACTAGCCGCGTGATTTCTATTTTCACGGTACTTCTCTGTCACAAGTGCGATAGAGAAGTAAAACTTTATTAGCGACAGGCCCGCTCTGAATTTATGCCACAGAAAAATCTGCCAATAGCAAACCGCACGAACTTCAAATTTTATAGTGATGCCCCTCATTCACGGCAGTCCGCCGGCACTCCGGCATGGCTGGATGTAGCGGCCACACGGTGTGCAAGTGGCCCAGCCTGGCAGTCCAATTCGCACTTATTCGTTGAAAGATGCGCAGCGCTGCGTTGTAGCGCATACACTGTACTCGAAATTTAAAAATCGCCGCCATCTCGTATGTCATTTTTAATAATGAATAATTAATATTTTATGCATTGCCGCATTTCCCAATTGTTTATTACTGTAATTTAGTACAATTCGGACTGCAAGGAGGTGGGCGGAGCTAGCAGGATGTTGCCGTACGGCACGCATCCGGCAACGACATTCACGATGCTATATTACGTGCCGGAGGTGCCGGCGGACTGCCGTGAATGAGGGGCTTTACCCTTACCTATACAAATTTTGAATTTCTCACGGTTTTCTACTGACCGAGCTGGCTGGCTGGCCAGAAGGCCTACCACGAACCACGAACGAAGTTTCACCTCTCTGTCGCACTTGAGTGAGAAATCTCAAGTGCGAAAGGGAGGCATACTTTCGTTCGCGGTTCGTGGTAGGCGTCCAGGCCTACTTCCACGAAATTTGTGTCTCTCTCTCTCTGTCACACTTGTGTATTGGAGTGATAAAGAGGTTTTTCCGTCAATGGCAATTTTCGATGTTCATGGCCTGCTAGGTATCGTATAGTATAATATTCTTTCGTGATCTATTCCGTGAGAATAAAGATCTCGGAGCTAAATAGACTGGAATTAGGTATTATTATCAGTCAGCAGGAAAAGGTGGCAATTTTGAAAAGTGCCGTTACAATTTTGAAAGGTGGCAATTTTGAAAAGAAAGGATAAAAATCCACAGATGATACATTCCATTGTGGATATTTGGATTTACTAAATCATTTTTTTAATGATAACGTCAACAATTCCGAGTCTTTTGTTTGATTAAAGCACGGAATTTACATAGTTGCGTTGCTTTAATTTTTCTTAAAAAATTGAGAAAGTAGGTAAACCAAAAGTTTAATTATTTCGAAGTGCGTCGACCTTCCATTTGCATAATAAGAACACAACAAAACGGGATAAACCTGTCTGATAATTATAATCTCGATTTTACCATAATGCGCGCTAAAATACAATTTCTGAGCAATTTAAAAGATCCAGTGGCCTACCGCGGGGCTCAGGATTAGCAAGTTATTACCTGGGCTATTTATATAACAAAATAAAACACAGCCTAAAGGTACTATAGTTCTCTAAAAGCGAGACACCGAGCTTTGCTTGTACAACGAAAGTATGCGTAGTCCGTTAATGTTGCCAGTGTTTAAGAATGAATGCATACAATAAAAGGCGATATGTTTTGAAAGGACTGCGTGAGTGCGGACTGCGGACAATGTTTATATTATAGGTTAACGATTTCCCTAACTTTGAAAATTGAATATAGCTTAGCCAGAATCTGTTCTCATTCATGCATAGGCAGGGGGAGTCATATTTTTTGTCTTACGCTTGTAATACTACTTCGATAAAAACGGAGGGATATAGAGTTTTTTTAATCTACTGCGCATTTGGTGTGTCAGACTTTATTACGTATTCGATTTGCAAATAAAAAAAAAGTGAAATTTTGAATTTGGCACCTTGTTTCATTAAAGTATACCGCTAGTGATGTTGCAGAGAAGATAAGATGGCGTTTCCATCTCACTTACGTAATATATGTTAATAAACTTACAGAATCATGTTGCAGCAAAAAGATCCAAGGCACGCCAGTGTTTGCCAGTGGCAGTAGACAGACAAGCTTAGGTTTCAAATTTATAAATAACAGCAGAGTAACATAATTGCACGCGAGCCTAAACAATAAATACACGTATACCTAAACATAATCATAATCAATCATAGTTTGAAGTACAAACCTGAAAAATAGAGCCATCTGTAACAACGAAGATGTGTAACACTTTAAACTTTTGCGTTTTATACACATTAGGTATTATGAACATAGAACCTTACGTAATTTTGATGGTTACATTCGACATTAGAATTAAGGATAACTCACACTAGAACGGTCCGTATCGCGAAATATAGTTAATTTACCTTAATATCTCGACGTTTTGACACAGTCAATAGGCAAACAGCGTTTCTGCCGTACATCAAAGGGATAACGGACAAAGTTGGAGCAGTATTGAAGAAATTTTCCATTATACGCCGTTATCCAGGGTGGCGACTCTCTTGCGCAGCCCAAAGGATGTTATACCATTCCAGAATCCCCGTGTGTATAAGGAGTGTAGGTAGTTGTCGAAGTGGGTACATTGGCCAAAGGAAGCGGATTGTTCAGGAGAGGGTGAAGGAACACATAGCAGCAGCAAAAAATCGCCAAGTGCAAAAGTCTGCAATAGTTGACCACCTGCTAACTTCTGGATCGAATCATTGGATCGAGTTGCACAAACCTAAAATACTCTCCACTGAACATTATTTATTCTGTGACTGAACTTCAATATTATCCCCGGATAGTGAAAGAGGCGATTGAGACAAAAAAAAAATCCCAAAAATGTCAATCGTGAAGATGGTTTTAATTTATCACCTACCTACTTGGGGACCAGTGATTCAGAAGTTCAAACCGCACGATTTATCTTCAGATCGATGCGCCGATGTTGTAAGTGTTGTGTGTCGTGGTCGTGCCTATAACATTGAGTAAAAGGGTAGACCTAACTTTTTCCACCTACCCACGCGTTTAATGTGACTTTCCGCCGGGTGCGTGAACATTTCTAGCAAGATCGCCATTGACACTTCGCTGATTCATCAGTCAAGCCGAGAGCCGAGACCATGCCCACACATGAAACTGTGTCGAAACGTCGGTATATTAAGGTAAATTAACTACATTCGCGATAGACCCGTTCTATGTTAACGAAGTTAAATAATAACGAAGATGTGTGTGAATTTGCACGAGCTCAGTTATTAAAAATATTAAAAAGTAAGGAATCAGTATCATTACCAATACCATGAGACTAACCTATCATTGTTTTTTTTAAATGCTCCTGCATAAGAATGAAACATATTCTTCAATAGATTAAATTTATCTGTATACCCAAATATCCAAAAACTGTCTTGTTTGTTCTGTCGTATATCGCGAAATATTAATTACATGGCAACACTTGACACGCGCTCGCGCAGCGTTTGAAGCCTTCGCGCACTCACACACACAGTGTTGCCAGGTCTCCTGATTTTACAGGAGATCTCCTGGATTCGAGGTGTATCTCCTGGTCTACTGTTTTTCCCAGAAAATCTCCTGGATTCTGGATTTTAGACGTTCACTCGTGTTAACCATAGTATAATATACAAAATAACTTGTTAAGGTTCTTGAACCGAGTGTAAGTAGGTCTTAAATGCAATATGCAATCATAGTGTGTAACACCACACCACACCACCACACCACCACAGTTTCTGAACGAAACGCAAGTGTCACTGCCAGCCTATTTTTATGGTTGGTCTGTCAAAGTCTGAAGGCCTACCACGAACCACGAACGAAGTTTCACCTCTCTGTCGCACTTGAGTGAGAAATCACAAGTGCGAAAGGGAGGTATACTTTCGTTCGCGGTTCGTGGTAGGCGCTCTGTAGGCCTACCACGAACATCGAAAATTGGCATTGACGGAAAAACATCTTTGTCACTCTAATATGCAAGTGTGACAGAGATGGACATATAAATCCGCAATCGTTCGATTTTCGTAGTAGTAGCCCTGGGCTAGTATCACGAAAACCTAACAAAAAAAACAACTTTTTTAAAGCACCGATTCACGCTTGATCCTTTGTAGTTCATTAAAAATATGATTTTTAAACAAAAAACGAATAATTAGAGGAATAACAGGAGTAACATATGTATTCAGGTAATTAATATGGAATTAAAAAATATCCTGTTTTTCTCCTGTTTTTTACACCTTGTGTCTACTGGAATTTTTAAATTGGACCTGGCAACACTGCACACACACAGCCTGAAGTAAACACGTGCGCTATAGCATAGCATAGCATAGGCAGGCAGTCGATTAGTGGACGGGTCTCGGGCAGGTATCGCGCGGCGCCTTGTCTTACCGGTCAAACGACAACGATCGAACGAAACGCCTCCATTTTAACGAACAATATACTATTTGTATACATAAATAAACTATCGTAATGATACTATAAGAAATTACAGTGTTGTGTGTGTTAAACAAAAACAGGTATGTCTATTTTGTAGTTTCAAGTGCATAGCGGTTTCACAAAACCAGATTTCTGGTTTTGATGCAATCGCCAAAAGTATACAGTTCATTTATTAGCTTTCTGCGTGTGAATATTCTTTTATTTCTTTATCGGGTTATTTTGGGATTGTGCCTTGTGGTCGATGTGAAATGAGTGAGTAGTGGTTTGGTTTAACCTAATTTAATTTTTATCCGGTAACATTTCAAAACAGGTTTTTGCTGTATTTTACTTGACTCTATCAGTTAATCCATGACCCATTAGGCAGTCTTATTTAATATTCAAGAGACTCGTAAATACAGTTATATACCTACCTATAGTTACGTGGCCCGTGGAAGTATTGAAGTTGTATATCTGTAAAGAAAATGTTGAGCGCTGTGATAGCTAGCTTGATGCCTAGGTAAGGTAGGTATTAGCAATATTGTATTAGAATCTCTGAATCACCATATACATATATGTAGATGTAAATTGAAGAAGAATTTTGTGTTCCTACTACGGTTTTATTTACTTACTAGCGACCCGCCCCGGCTTCGCACGGGTTATTATTAATATTATTATACATATAAACCTTGAACATGGCACTTGTAATAGTGCCGAAATATCGGGAGCTCGAAAAACCAAATATACTATACATGGTAAATATCTCGTTTTAAATAGTAATTATAATATAAACCTTCATCTTGAATCAGAGTATGTATTAAAAAAACCTCATCAAAATCCGTTGCGTAGTTTTAAAGATTTAAGCATACATACAGACAGCGGGAAGCGACTTTGTTTTATACTATGTAGTGACGTGACGTAGAGCTCACGACAATTAAAACAATGTTGTTAATAAAAATAGTACCGAAATATATAAATAGGGCCTATACATATTAAAATTCTCATAGCGGGTTACTCACGTCAATAAAGTCGAAAATAGCTCGACATGTTTCGGAACAGTCCGTGTCCCTTATTCATGAGTCATGCGTCTAGTCTAGGGCCTATGCCACGAAAATCGAACGATTGCGGATTGGTATCTCCATCTCTGTCGCACTTGCATATTGCAATTGGTGTGACAAAGAGGTTTTCCCGTCAATGCTAATTTTCTATGTTCGTGGTAGGCCTGCAGAAGACCTAACTATCCGAACGTGCTAAACTGACATTTGACATATCCACTTCATATTCTCTACGTCATTAGCATGTCATATTGATCATTTCCACTAAACTTCACATCGAAATGTCACTCACACACGTTCGAATAGGTTTTCAAATAAATGACAATTAATTGGAAGATTGGTCAAGATTCGACTGCTATTCGACATTTCGTAGGGTCCCAGTCTGCCTATTTTGACGGTAGGCTAACGCTCGAATTTTAATTTTAATTTTTTGCAAATCAAATGGAAATTCTAATCAACAGCGCCTACATTTTAGATTTTCTGACTTTTCCACTAATAGTCGTTCCACTAATTGTCGTTTTGTTGGCTCGTATTGGGGTCGAAAGACGGTGAACTCCAAAATTTTAACATTTTGAAAATCTATCCAAAATCGGTTTTGTTTTGCAAAAAAAGGAATGTCATTTTGTTAGGCATTTTTACAAACCTTGATAAGACAAAACTTTTGGACAGGTAAATAAATGCCGAACAGGTAATTTCAAGGGCTGGGTTCCTTATCATTGTAACGGATGCATGACAAGTTCTTGTACAAACGGCCAAAAAAATCTTGTCATATTTATAACAGGTGCCTCGACGCAGGCGACCCATGTAGATAGTTGGGTAATACGTGGGGTTCTCCTTCCTAGCTTGCTCTTTCTCTGTCTCTAGAAGTCTACCTAGGTTCATTTAATAAAGTAGAGCTTATCTATGAGGTGAACATTTCGGCATGGACCGATAGGAATATAATGTAAGCGTCTGTAGCTGTACTTAATTAGCCTTGGTGTGATAACAAGATCTTCAAAAACCTTTCGGTTTCCATAGAGCGGGACATCGCCATTACGTAGGTACATGGCGCAGATGGCGCTGTCTCGCCCACTCACCAGAGCGGCTTGCGGAATCCGTGAGAATGCAAAACCGGTTATGATATGTATGAAAAACCGGTTATAACCGGTTATGTCTATACAAAAATAACCGGTTTTGCATTCCCTAATCCGTATCGATGTGACAAGCGCATAAGCAATTACCTATGCAGTGTGTGTGTGAGGCCCTAATAAAAGCTCAGCCTATTTATAGTGTTGATGACTGCATAGAACGTATAATATATACCTACCTATTTTCGTTTCGTTTTGAACACCTACGCTATGTTCATAAAGATCACATTTATTTTCATCGGCAGTCATCGGTTAGATTGCTTGTATTGTATCTATCTTTTCCAATCCAATCCATTTAGAGAGAAGTTAATGAAATTATTGAAATCACTAACACATGCAGTAGTACAGAGGCAAGAATTCCAAATTCAAACTGGCGCTGATAGGTTCTACAACCTGTTGAGATGTGTTTGTGTGTGTGTGTGTGTGTGTGTGTGTGTGTGTGTGTGTGTGAGACTGTGACTAGTGTGACTGTGACTACAAGTCATTACATTATGCAATAGACCTCAGGGCCTATACCACGAAAATAGAACGATTGCATATTTGTATCTCTGTCGTACAGTCAAGTGTAAAAATATGGTGGTGCACATCTTACTCAAAAATATGTCCCATCCCATAGCACCTTATGCCGGTGTAATAAGAGCGTAGTACCATATTTATGAGACGATTATGTCGAACCATATTATTGCACTTGACTGTACTTGCATATTGGATTGACAAAGAGGTTTTCCTCCGCAGGCAGTTGAGGAGTGTCTTTTCTTTCACTATTGGGCTCCTTTTGTCAGCTGAAGTAAATTACATCGTAAAACGACGACTAGAACATGCTGCTTCTGCGCTACATTTAGCTCAACGGTCAAATGTTTCTCTAGTGTTTCCTCATTATTCTAAATGATAGCACAGATTTCTTTATCTATCACCACATTAATTGCTGTATGTGTCTATGCTCTACTGATTCCGAAACTTAATAGTTCGGTCGAGCAAATCTGTTCGTTATAAAATATTGGTGGGAACTTGAAATATGATCTTCCTTCTTCATTTATAACTGTCTAACAAAATTATTCAAAGTAATTAAGTTCGAATTACAAACTTTCACTGGGTCACTGATAAAAGGAATAATTAGGTATATTATTCGGAAAAATTGCAATAGGTGTTTGTAAGAGAAAATGTCACATCACACGGTCTGAAGAACCAATTGCCTATTCTACTAATAAGTAGGCAACTCAACGAGTTAAAATCGCCGTCAATCCAACTTGCTAACAATGTAAATAACATACAGGACGAGTTACGTCACGTGAGACAGGTGTTGGAAAGGAATGGGTATGGTTGGAGGCAGAGTCAGCGCGCAGCGAGTACCAGCAGTATAGCGTTCACATACTGTAGAGAGAGCGCCTGCATACCTGCCTTTTATCAAGGGAGTGACGGACAAAATCGGTCGCCTATTACGCCGTAGGTACAGCATTAGGTCTATTTTCCGTCCACATACCAAGGTGAGGTGAGGCAGCTGCTGCGTTCTCCTAAGGACCAGGACCCTCTAGGAAACCCGGGGGTGTATGAAATACCCTGCGACTGCGGTAGGTCGTAGGTATGTGGGGGAAACGGGGCGGTACGTGTCTACGAGATTGTCAGAGTGAAGTTGCTGGCACGGGAAAAACGTTACGTGCCACGCAAGATCCGCGAGGCCATTGAAATCGGACGTCGTCCTAACGGCGACGGAGGTTGGACTCTGCCACCGGCTTGGAAACCAGTGCGTACTAGACGGAACGTGAATATGTGATTGTCGTTGATCCCGTCAGACGATCCGACAATTCAGACTCCCGCAACGACGGCGCCGGATTGCTCGAATCAGCCCTGCGACGCGCGCGACCCGTTACCTACGCCGGTCTCGGGCAGTGATGCCCGAGCCGCGAAGGTGACAACACGCCTATTGTGATCAAAATAGGCGTGACATGAGTGTTAACCGTTGCAATTTAATGTCAGTATGACTCACGAAAGTTACAATTATATAATGTAAATAAACCGCCATATTGATCGTCATAACCTAACTTTTCAGTTTTTAAAAGAACTCGTTAGGATTAAGTTATTTATCGTATGTTTTGTATTTTGCCATAATACAGACGTTTCACTAGTGAATGGTTTCAGTGGTGCTGGTGATTGATGAGGTAGTGTGAAAATACGAGGAGAAACGGTGTCAAAACATGTAATGCCTTTTGCGTTTGTAAGTTTAATTGACGGCGATTTTAAATGCTATTTCTCAATATAGGAAATTCACAATTATAGGCACCAAGCAACAGCAAGCAATTTTTAGACTGACTTTTAGTATGAATTCTTAGTCTGAATTATGAGTCTGAATTTTTTGTATGTCAGTATCGACAAAAATGGATGTCCGAATCTGATTTTACCGTTGCCATCAATTTCATCAACCCACGATAGATACGTTGCTAATAGTTCCGTACTCAATTTTGAATATAGCATTGGTCAGTAAGTATAAGACATTCTAGATTTACTTTTTGGTCGCCTTCCTCCACTCCTCCAGTTCCACCTTGGCTCAGGGTCTGCCTAAAGAGCAACTATTAAGAGTCCTATAACAAAATCCGCTCGCTCGCATTTCAATATTATTACCGCCAGTTGCGCGCCGGCCGACACGCATCTGTGTGCAGACACACACTACAATCAGGAATACAAACTTATTATCGCCATCCTATTCGAACAGCATAGCAGGTGCGGTTAGTGCGAACGGGAGCGAGCATTCATTCATAGATTTCATAGTATGTAGCACCGTCGCAACTCGCAAGGCCTTTAGCTTGACGCGCGGACCAAACATTATTGATACTTGCGTCCGAACATCAACTATTACTTCGCGTACGTGGTGTAGTGTTAAAAAATTTAATTTGTATCATCATAACTTCATAAGATTAAAAATATTTTTATTCGAACGTCAAATGTCTCTAAATAGTATCCGATGTTATTTTGGAATAGGAATTTGTTAGTGGTACATTTCTAAGCATACCTATTTACTAATAGGTATTGGTGATTGATTTTGGTGGGTGATGGTGATTTGGATATATTTTAGACAGGGATGTTACGGATACTGGATTTGTGACATCCGCGGATGCGGATATCAAAAGGCACACATTCACGGATAGGGATGCGGATGCGGATGTTAGAGTAAGTACATAAAAAAACCCGAAATATACAAATATTGTACTGTTTATTCGAATAAAAGGAAACAAACTTGGCATTGCTTGTTGCTATCTGTCAAGGGCGTAAGAACTCGATCGACGAATCTTGAAAACTAACCCAGGAAAGATACGGTTTTCACAGACATTAAATTATAATAGCCTAATATTTTCAAATTACGTTCGAATGGGATATTTATAGATAATATATGCAAAAGTCCTAAAAACTTTTCTTCCGGAAGTAGGTAGAAAGTAAAAAATAAAACTTAACTAAGTCGCACTTATTTAAACTTTCACGATTTTCACACATTATAAATTTACTAAAACGGGGCTTAATCGTGTATAAACTTTATCAGTCTTTCTCCGGGACCACGGGGGCAATGTCGCCCTTGAAACGTCGGAGGTTTGTTTTCAAAGTTTATACACGATTAACTAAAGGCTTCGTCAGATCAGCGCGTGGCGTGAGCGGGGCGTGAGCGGGGCGCGAAGCGAGCGCGACCCGCGCTTGGACGCAGCGCGGCGCTAGCGCCGCGCTCCTATCGCGCCCCGCTCACGCCCCGCTTTCAACGCGCGCGCGGCGCGCGGCGCGACCGCCACGCAGTCACAGCGCAAAGAAAAATGCTCGGTGAATCGAGCGCGCGGCGCTGGCGGCGCGCTCGCGCGACGCGCGCGTGACCCGCGCGCGATGCGCGCCTGACACGCGCGCGATGTAAGCGCGCCGCGCTCCCCGCTTCTATCGCGCTCTGCTCGCGCCCCGCTCGCGCCCCGCTCACGCCACGCGCTAGTCTGACGAAGCCTTAAGTCGATTTTTGAAATTTACGGTAGTAAATACTTTTTCCCCTCACTAGCTCGGAAAGCGCTGTTTTGTCCTTTAAAACAAGCGTGGAAAAACGCATTTTATCCACATGTGGGGCAAAGTAATCTAATTCCTATCACTTACCACCAGTCCAGTATAAGTGAGTCCTATATGCTCATAGTAAATATGCGCAATCGGAGGTCACACCTTAAATTGGTCATGTGATCATGTCTTATCCCGCACTTGGTAAGCTGTTGGCAATATCTAGGTACCATGCAGGAGCGTACCTACTCTATGACAAATTTTGAAATTGATTTTTGACGGTTTCTTCAAGATAACTTACATGTGGATAAGATTTATAATCGTATTTAGTCTGTATTTTCCTCGCAATAGTGAGGGGAAAAATGTTGTATTACACTCGGCGGCAAAGTTTGTTCAACTCTCGTGCCTTGAGACCCTCGTAAAGCTCAAGATTCCAGTTATTGAACCACGAGCGTAGCGAGTTTTGGAATCTTTCGCTTGCTCGGGTCTCAATATAAGCCCGAGAGTTAAACAACAACTTTGCCCCTTGTATAATAAATAACTATTCTTGTTTGTGAACATGACGACATATTTGTCTTCTATGTGTTAAAAGCAAAACCGAAGAAAACTTATAGACGTAAAACGGTAATACTTACAAAATGTACGGCGTGGGTGATAGATGTGTTATTTCGCTAGAAACAAATGGTAATAAGTAAAAAATGCTTCTGACTCACTTTAATCAACTTTATTTTTAAAAGCACTATATTTTTTTGAGTTCCAGTTTTTTTTTGTCAAATATCTACTTCTGGCACATCATCTGATAGGTCCTTAGAAATAACTTAAAGGCTTCTTGAACAAAAATTTGGTTAATCGAGTATCGGGAGGTCTAAAAAACCGGCCAAGTGCGAGTCGGACTTGTCCGCACAAAAGTGGCATGGAAATCTCAGTGTGCGGCAGTTATACGGTTTTCGGATTTTTTCCTGTATTTTTGCTAGAAGTTCTTGCTTGTTGTCAAATTTCGTGATTCTATGTTAACGGGAAGTACCCTATACATTTTGATTCCCACTGCAAATGTATGGGAATGACCGTATCTTTTGATTGCGTTGATTTAAAGGTTTAGTTTTTTTGCAGCTTCAATAGACTGCAGACCTGTGTATGTGGTATTAATTTTAACTTGCAACCTTTACTCGTTCCCGAGATAAACGGTCTGGACTAGACAGACAGACGGGCGGACGGACAACAAAGTTTTTTCTCTTTGATGTACCGAACACTAAAAATGTGAAAACTTCAGGAAGTAAGGAAAATTATTTAATTTTGAACAAATTTGGTTAAGCCTTTTTTGCCAAAAACTATAATTACAAAAATACAGTTAAGTGCCTTGATATGTGAAGGCACTTATGCCTTTATTCTTGCATAATATTTTCATCGTATAACGGTACACAACCTTCAATTATGCGTGGTCCGACACGCACTTGGCGGGTTTATTTCCGGATTTTGCTCATATAGCAATATGGTTATCCCTGACTAGGGTGGTGGCACCAGTAATGGTCAAGAAACCAGTAACGAACAATCACTTTTATTATGAGGAAATAAGGTTCATACATTTATTTTGTGTCAACCAATTGACAAGCATATGATGATATTTGAATTAAGAATGAAGTGTCCATAACTCGTGTCTGTCAGCTTAAAGTGTTCATAATGGGTACCGTCACCCTAATAACATTTCTCCATACTGTCCCTCTTAACTCTTGCTACTCACTCGTCAGTTGAAAAATTGAAACACTTTGTTCCCACGCCCCATAATTCGCGGGCTCTAATGTAGGAAGGGCTGGAAGGAGGTACTTATTGGGGATCAAAGATCATCAAAGTATATGACAGCCCGGTAATTCGTGGGCGTGGGTTACGAAGGATGGTTAAAGTATCAAGAAGGGTTGGTTGCGGTACAATGACATTCAATAAAATTATTATATTTTTTTATTTCATACAGGTCTATAATATAATCAAAACTGTAAAATACTTTCGTCAGTGGTTGGTCGCGGTCTATTTACTTTCCCAAACGCTTCCAGCACTTCCTAGCGCAACAAAACAAACATATTGTACAGTCCACAGAGAACAGCACAGGTCCTACCTCTACGAGCGCACGCGCGGTACTGAGGACTCAGCCCGCGCGCATCGGAATTTATACACCATTTGAATATTTAAAAAAAAAATACGGAAATTCAAAAAAATATGTATTTTTCGACTTCAACATGAGCTTAAAAGAATAAACTTTAATGTTGTATACAAATCATCCCAATTTTTGTCAAAATTACTGCGAGAATCCCTGTGTTTGCAGTGTATTTTTATCGAAAAATGTGCATATTCAAAATCGAAGTAGTTGGGTATCTGTGTAAATAATTGGAAATATGGGACCGAAAGTTTAAATAAAACCATGTTACAATATTATATCAACCCGAAAAAACATGTGTTTTCATGTATCGTGTTAAAAGAGATTGAAGTCAAACTTTTGTCTCCGCGCGCTTTTCTGAAAACAACTGCCAGTAATTGTATAGTAAAAGTTAAAACACTGAGTTTTACTTACATTAGAAGCTGAAATTTTTAATACTAGGAAATGAGCTATCAAACATAGTTAGCAACTTTCACATACAGTTCACCGTTTCTTCGTAGTACAACGTCAAAAATCAGCTTTTGTTGCTTTTCCGTACAAATCGTATTGATGGCCTCTTAACATGACAACTTTTCAACCGACTTCGAAATTCGGTCGTTCCAAATTCGGTTTTCAACCGACTTCAAACTTTTAACATGAGGAGGTTTTTTAATTCGTGTGTTTTTTCTTAAATTTACATTTGTTTTGCAATTAGGTACCTACTCTGACAATCGTGAATCGGAAATCGGACTCGATTTTATTTGTATGATACCTAGGTGGTTCCAGTGGATTTTGTTTCTGATCTTAATGGAATCTATAAGGAACAGTAGACACAAGCTGGCACAAAAACTTTTTCCAAAAATTAAGTTTTAAATAATCTGAGTGCAACGCAAACGCACACAGCATAAACCTTTCCACAAGCGATTTGAATGCAGAATCTTTGGTTATTCATCGCTTATTGATATCTCATACAGTTAGGTATCGGATGACGTGTCAACTGTCAATGTCAACCGCAAGAAATTAGTCACACTTCGTGAGCGCCTGAGGTTATTCTTGAAATCTATAATCTTATTTTACGTAAGTGCTTCTAACACAAAAGCTATCTTCTTGAGGCCGCTTGCACCAATCGAAGTTGGCTAATTAATTTGGGAGTTGAGCGTTTAATTTGACAGTTTACGCTGGATTAGCGCCCGGTTAACCCTGGTTGGCGCAAATGAGGATTGATTTATAAAAGTATTTAACGGCAATTTGGTATTATATACGTGAGATATTTAAGAGGCGGTATCTAAGTCTCAAAGTGGCCATTAAAACGTAACAAATCGTACTTCGTGCGGTAAGATTCAGTTTAACTAAGACATTTCGAAAGCGATAGTCCTGTCTGATTATCTTAGCGTTTGCATTCGTTTGCAATTTAGGTACCTATTGAATTGAAAGTGACAAGCAAGGTTATTTCGAATGCACGACAAAGACGACAGTACAGTACACACGATTACATTTTAACTGCCAGATCCTGATTGGAAATCTACAAATGTAAAACTACGTGATTTGTTATTTAATTCAAACTCATTACCCTAACCAACCAAGTTAAGTTCTGTTATAATATATTATATTGTATTACTTATTTAACATACCTATTAGTTATTAAGTCATACTCATATCGTATCTTAGTAAGTTTTTTTGTAATAGTGTTTCTTTCATAACCCCTACCAATAGTATCTAATTCTCTGTTTGGCCTGTAGGTTGACTGGTAAAGAATGTCTTATGGCATTAAGTCCGCTTTTTGTAACTGTATTTTTACGGTGCAATAAAGTTTAAATAAATAATCCTAAGCACTTACTACTACTACTATAAGTACGTATGCGTTCTTTTTAGGAGACGAGACGATTAAGAGGGGGCAGAGTGTTTTCAACGTAAACGACAGTTACGGTTAAGACTGTGGCGTCCTCAATTATTTGCAAAGGCATACAAGATGCATGTAATTATTATCTCAAAGAGTGTGTCTACCATATTCGTATATTTATAATCTACAATAATGTACAGTTTAGTAAATATGTCTACGCAAAGACGCAGCAAAATTGAGAAAAACGCGTGTCAGCGTTTATGCCAAAGTGAATGAAAAATCATTTGCTTTATTTTTAAAAACTAACTCTATCCAATCTCAAATATACAAGCTACTGAATTCGTATAGTCTTATTACATAATACTGGTTCATTAATTAATTATGATTTTTTTAAAACGTCCTAAAAATCCGCCATACAAAATTACTATGGAATCCGATCGTTGAAATATAACAAGTGAGCAACACTCGAAATAGTCAGTCGGCCCCGAATGTTCGAAGCGACACCACGTCTCTCTGCGGAGCGTCTACATCTTGAAATAAATCGATGTTCATTGTGTACGTATACTGCGTTATAGGTAGCAAAACGGTATAAGAATTTTTTTACCATTTTTTGTGTTTCCAAAGGAAATAGGCAATAGCAACCAGTTCAAAATGAATGACATACAGAGTTAGTTTCGTTTATACCTCATTGTATATAGTGTCACTTGGACCGTAGAAGATGTCCAAGGTCTGATGACGGAGTAGAAAGGTGGCCACCGGAACTCAGGAAGTAGTTGATGTAATACCCCCGTGTTTGGACTCATTTGTATTGTTTTGGCGGGCACTTGGACCGTGACTGGTGTCCAAGGTCTGATGATGAAGCAGAAAGATGACGACCGGAACTCAGGAAGTAGTTGATGTAATACCCCCGTGTTTGGGCTCGTTAGGTTTGTTCTGGTGAGCACTTGGACCGTGAGTGGTGTCCAAGGTCTGATGATGGAGCAGAAAGATGACCACCGGAACTCAGGAAGTAGTTGATGTAATACCCCCGTGTTTGGGCTCGTTAGGTTTGTTCTGGTGAGCACTTGGACCGTGAGTGGTGTCCAAGGTCTGATGATGGAGCAGAAATATGACCACCGGAACTCAGGAAGTAGTTGATGTAATACCCCCGTGTTTGGACTCATTTGTATTGTTTTGGCGGGCACTTGGACCGTGACTGGTGTCCAAGGTCTGATGATGGAGCAGAAAGATGACCAGCGGAACTCAGGAAGTAGTTGATGTAATACCCCTGTGTTTGGGCTCGTTAGGTTTGGTTAGGCGAGCACTTGGGCTATACATGGTGTCCAAGGTCTGATGGTGGAGCAGTAAAGTGTCAACTGGTACTCAGGAACCAGTTGATAGAATACCTTCGTGTTTAGACTCGTTAGTTTTGATTCGACGAGCACTTGGGCCATGCATGGTTTCCAAGGTCTGATGATGGAGCAGATATTTACAAATATATTAAAAAATTATAAATTATATTTATTACATTAATATTTATAAATTTTGTAAGGTTGACTCCGATTTGTATAAAAATCGATATCTGAGGATCCAGCGGGGTGATTAACATGAATCTTGAGTCAAAATTGTAAAATATTGTTAAAACCGACGCCATCTTGGATTTTGTAAGATCAACTCCGATTTGGATAAAAATTGATATCTGACGATCCGGCGGGGTCCTTAACATGAATCCAGAATCAAAATCGTAAAATATTGTAAAAAGTGACGCCATCTTGGATTTTGTGAGCTTAACTCCGATTTGGATAAAAATCGATATCTAAGGATCCGAAGGAGTGATTAACAAGAATCCAGAGTCAAAATTGTAAAATATTTTAAAAACCGACGCCATCTTGGATTTTGTAAGATCAACTCCGATTTGGATAAAAATTGATATCTGACGATCCGGCGGGGTCCTTAACATGAATCTAGAATCAAAATCGTTAAATATTGTAAAAAGCGACGCCATCTTGGACTTTGTGAGATTAACTCCGATTTGGATAAAAATCGATATCCGAGGATCCGACGGAGTGATTAACATGAATCCAGAGTCAAAATTGTAAAATAATGTAAAAACCGACGCCATCTTGGACTTTGTGAGATTAACTCCGATTTGGATAAAAATCGATATCTGACGATCCGGCGGGGTCCTTAACATGAATCCAGAATCAAAATCGTTAAATATTGTAAAAAGTGACGCCATCTTGGATTTTGTGAGCTTAACTCCGATTTGGATAAAAATCGATATCTAAGGATCCGAAGGAGTGATTAACATGAATCCAGAGTCAAAATTGTAAAATATTTTAAAAACCGACGCCATCTTGGATTTTGTAAAATCAACTCCGATTTGGATAAAAATCGATATCTGACTATCCGGCGGGGTCCTTAACATGAATCCAGAGTCAAAATTGTAAAATATTGTTAAAACGGACGCCATCTTGGATTTTGTGAGATTAACTCCGATTTGGATAAAAATCGATATCTGACGATCCGGCGGGGTCCTTACCATGAATCCAGAATCACAATCGTAAAATATTGTAAAAAGCGACGCCATCTTGGATTTTGTAAAATTAACTCCGATTTGGATAACAATCGATATCTGACTATCCGGCGGGGTCCTTAACATGAATCCAGAATCAAAATCGTCAAATATTGCAAAAAGCGACGCCATCTTGGATTTTGTGCGATAAACTCCGATTTGGATAAAAATCGATATCTGACTATCCGGCGGGGTCCTTAACATGAATCCAGAATCAAAATCGTCAAATATTGTCAAAAGCGACGCCATCTTGGATTTTGTGAGATTAGCTCAGATTTGGATAAAAATCGATATCTGAGGATCCGGCGGGGTGATTGACATGAATCTTGAGTCAAAATTGTAAAATATTGTTAAAACCGACGCCATCTTGGACTTTGTGAGATTAACTCCGATTTGGATAAAAATCGATATCCGAGGATCCGACGGAGTGATTAACATGAATCCAGAGTCAAAATTGTAAAATAATGTAAAAACCGACGCCATCTTGGACTTTGTGAGATTAACTCCGATTTGGATAAAAATCGATATCTGACGATCCGGCGGGGTCCTTAACATGAATCCAGAATCAAAATCGTTAAATATTGTAAAAAGTGACGCCATCTTGGATTTTGTGAGCTTAACTCCGATTTGGATAAAAATCGATATCTAAGGATCCGAAGGAGTGATTAACATGAATCCAGAGTCAAAATTGTAAAATATTTTAAAAACCGACGCCATCTTGGATTTTGTAAAATCAACTCCGATTTGGATAAAAATCGATATCTGACTATCCGGCGGGGTCCTTAACATGAATCCAGAGTCAAAATTGTAAAATATTGTTAAAACGGACGCCATCTTGGATTTTGTGAGATTAACTCCGATTTGGATAAAAATCGATATCTGACGATCCGGCGGGGTCCTTACCATGAATCCAGAATCACAATCGTAAAATATTGTAAAAAGCGACGCCATCTTGGATTTTGTAAAATTAACTCCGATTTGGATAACAATCGATATCTGACTATCCGGCGGGGTCCTTAACATGAATCCAGAATCAAAATCGTCAAATATTGCAAAAAGCGACGCCATCTTGGATTTTGTGCGATAAACTCCGATTTGGATAAAAATCGATATCTGACTATCCGGCGGGGTCCTTAACATGAATCCAGAATCAAAATCGTCAAATATTGTCAAAAGCGACGCCATCTTGGATTTTGTGAGATTAGCTCAGATTTGGATAAAAATCGATATCTGAGGATCCGGCGGGGTGATTGACATGAATCTTGAGTCAAAATTGTAAAATATTGTTAAAACCGACGCCATCTTGGATTTTGTAAGATCAACTCTGATTTGGATAAAAATCGATATATGACGATCCGGCGGGGTCCTAAACATGAATCCAGAATCAAAATCGTAAAATATTGTCAAAAGCGACGCCATCTTGGATTTTTTGAGATTAACTGCGATTTGGATAAAAATCGATATCTGAGGAGCCGGCAGGGTGACTAACATGAATCTTAAGTCAAAATTGGAAAATATGGTAAGAATAGACGCCATATTGGATTTTGTAAAATTAACTCTGATTTGGATAAAAATCGATATCTGACGATCTGCTGGGGTCCATAACATGAATCCATGGTCAAAATTGTTAATTAACGTCAACACTGACGCCATATTGGATTTTGTAAGATAAACTCTGATTTGGATAAAAATCGATATCTCATGATCCGGCGGGGTCCTTAACATGAATCCAGAATCAAAACTGTATAATATTGTAATAAGTGACGCCATCTTTGATTTTGTGATATTTACTCCGATTTGAATAAAAATCGATATCTGACGATTCAGCGGGGTCCATAACATGAATCCATATTATCCATAGTCAAAATTGTTAAATAATGTCAACACCGACGCCAAATTGGATTTTGGAAAATTATCTCTGATTTGGATAAAAATCGATATCTGACGATTTTTATCCAAATCGGAGTTGATATCACAAAATCCAAGATGGCGTCGATTCATACCATATTTTCCAATTTTGATTCTAGATTCATGTTAAGGACCCCGCCGGATCGTCAGGTATCAATTTTTATCCAAATCGGAGTTGATCTTACAAAATCCAAGATGGCGTCGGTTTTAACAATATTTTACAATTTTGACTCAAGATTCGTGTTAATCACCCCGCCGGATCCTCAGATATCGATTTTTATCCAAATCGCAGTTAATCTCACAAAATCCAAGATGGCGTCGGTTTTAACAATATTTTACAATTTTGACTCAAGATTCATGTTAATCACCCCGCCGGATCCTCAGATATCGATTTTTATCCAAATCGGAGCTAATCTCACAAAGTCCAAGATGGCGTCGCTTTTTACAATATTTAACGATTTTGATTCTGGATTCATGTCAAGGACCCCGCCGGATCGTCAGATATCAATTTTTATCCAAATCGGAGTTGATCTTACAAAATCCAAGATGGCGTCGGTTTTAACAATATTTTACAATTTTGACTCAAGATTCATGTTAATCAACCCGCCGGATTCTCCGATATCGATTTTTATCCAAATCGCAGTTAATCTCACAAAATCCAAGATGGCGTCGCTTTTTACAATATTTAACGATTTTGATTCTGGATTCATGTTAAGGACCCCGCCGGATCGTCAGATATCGATTTTTATCCAAATCGGAGTTAATCTCACAAAGTCCAAGATGGCGTCGCTTTTTACAATATTTAACGATTTTGATTTTTGATTCATGTTAAGGACCCCGCCGGATCGTCAGATATAATTTTTTATCCAAATCGGAGTTGATCTTACAAAATCCAAGATGGCGTCGGTTTTTACATTATTTTACAATTTTGACTCTGGATTCATGTTAATCACTCCGTCGGATCCTCGGATATCGATTTTTATCCAAATCGGAGTTAAGCTCACAAAATCCAAGATGGCGTCGCTTTTTACAATATTTTACGATTTTGATTCTAGATTCATGTTAAGGACCCCGCCGGATCGTCAGATATAAATTTTTATCCAAATCGGAGTTGATCTTACAAAATCCAAGATGGCGTCGGTTTTAACAATATTTTACAATCTTGACTCAAGATTCGTGTTAATCACCCCGCCGGATCCTCAGATATCGATTTTTATCCAAATCGCAGTTAATCTCACAAAATCCAAGATGGCGTCGGTTTTAACAATATTTTACAATTTTGACTCAAGATTCATGTTAATCACCCCGCCGGATCCTCAGATATCGATTTTTATCCAAATCGGAGTTAATCTCACAAAGTCCAAGATGGCGTCGCTTTTTACAATATTTAACGATTTTGATTCTGGATTCATGTTAAGGACCCCGCCGGATCGTCAGATATAATTTTTTATCCAAATCGGAGTTGATCTTACAAAATCCAAGATGGCGTCGGTTTTTACATTATTTTACAATTTTGACTCTGGATTCATGTTAATCACTCCGTCGGATCCTCGGATATCGATTTTTATCCAAATCGGAGTTAAGCTCACAAAATCCAAGATGGCGTCGCTTTTTACAATATTTTACGATTTTGATTCTAGATTCATGTTAATCACCCCGCCGGATCCTCAGATATCGATTTTTATCCAAATCGCAGTTAATCTCACAAAATCCAAGATGGCGTCGGTTTTAACAATATTTTACAATTTTGACTCAAGATTCATGTTAATCACCCCGCCGGATCCTCAGATATCGATTTTTATCCAAATCGGAGCTTATCTCACAAAGTCCAAGATGGCGTCGCTTTTTACAATATTTAACGATTTTGATTCTGGATTCATGTTAAGGACCCCGCCGGATCGTCAGATATAATTTTTTATCCAAATCGGAGTTGATCTTACAAAATCCAAGATGGCGTCGGTTTTTACATTATTTTACAATTTTGACTCTGGATTCATGTTAATCACTCCGTCGGATCCTCGGATATCGATTTTTATCCAAATCGGAGTTGATCTTACAAAATCCAAGATGGCGTCGGTTTTAACAATATTTTACAATTTTGACTCAAGATTCGTGTTAATCACCCCACCGGATCCTCAGATATCGATTTTTATCCAAATCGCAGTTAATCTCACAAAATCCAAGATGGCGTCGGTTTTAACAATATTTTACAATTTTGACTCAAGATTCATGTTAATCACCCCGCCGGATCCTCAGATATCGATTTTTATCCAAATCGGAGCTAATCTCACAAAGTCCAAGATGGCGTCGCTTTTTACAATATTTAACGATTTTGATTCTGGATTCATGTTAAGGACCCCGCCGGATCGTCAGATATCAATTTTTATCCAAATCGGAGTTGATCTTACAAAATCCAAGATGGCGTCGGTTTTAACAATATTTTACAATTTTGACTCAAGATTCGTGTTAATCACCCCGCCGGATCCTCAGATATCGATTTTTATCCAAATCGCAGTTAATCTCACAAAATCCAAGATGGCGTCGGTTTTAACAATATTTTACAATTTTGACTCAAGATTCATGTTAATCACCCCGCCGGATCCTCAGATATCGATTTTTATCCAAATCGGAGTTAATCTCACAAAGTCCAAGATGGCGTCGCTTTTTACAATATTTAACGATTTTGATTCTGGATTCATGTTAAGGACCCCGCCGGATCGTCAGATATAATTTTTTATCCAAATCGGAGTTGATCTTACAAAATCCAAGATGGCGTCGGTTTTTACATTATTTTACAATTTTGACTCTGGATTCATGTTAATCACTCCGTCGGATCCTCGGATATCGATTTTTATCCAAATCGGAGTTAAGCTCACAAAATCCAAGATGGCGTCGCTTTTTACAATATTTTACGATTTTGATTCTAGATTCATGTTAAGGACCCCGCCGGATCGTCAGATATCAATTTTTATCCAAATCGGAGTTGATCTTACAAAATCCAAGATGGCGTCGGTTTTAACAATATTTTACAATTTTGACTCAAGATTCGTGTTAATCACCCCGCCGGATCCTCAGATATCGATTTTTATCCAAATCGCAGTTAATTTCACAAAATCCAAGATGGCGTCGCTTTTTACAATATTTAACGATTTTGATTCTGGATTCATGTTAAGGACCCCGCCGGATCGTCAGATATCGATTTTTATCCAAATCGGAGTTAATCTCACAAAGTCCAAGATGGCGTCGGTTTTTACATTATTTTACAATTTTGACTCTGGATTCATGTTAATCACTCCGTCGGATCCTCGGATATCGATTTTTATCCAAATCGGAGTCAACTTTACAAAATTTATAAATATTGATATAATCAATATTATAAAAGTGACGTTTTCTGGGTAAAGAAAGATACCACATTGTCGCTTATTGATAAGAATGATAAGGCGCTTCTGTCATAAAGAATCACTTGGAAAACCTTATCAACAGGCGACAATGTGGTACTTTTACCAAGAAAACGACACAATTTTTTAACGATTTCATAATATGTGACGTTTTGCGGTGAAAGGTACCTTATGGACGATCGGCGCTTACGCTGTTAACAAAGACGCTGATAATAATGCGCTGCAACGCGACGTAAGCGCCGACCGTCCATAAGGTACCTTTAGCCGTAAATAGCCACATATGAAAATTATGAAATCATAAAAAATGTGCTTTTATTTAGAAAAAGGCACTTTGCCATTCTGCTGGTTGTCGATAAGGCGCGAATGTCATAAATATTAGTTTAGAAATGAACCTTATCAACAACCGACAGAATGGTACCTTTCTTTAGTACTAAATACAAACACAAATAATAAAATCATTTGGAAAAACCGAACAAATATTAGGTGAATTAATACAATATCTGTATCAAAGGATTATAAAAATGAGGAATTCTAAGATTTCTAAGTTATAACCTTTTAACGCCCGAATAATGACGCGCCGGTGTAGTAGTGTGCGTGCGCGCACGCACACAGATAGCGAGCAGTGCGGGGCCGCTAAATGCCTATTTCGTGTCCGCGGCAAACACTCTGCCCGCTCCCAGGAGATGGCATCGCACTATTTCTCCTCTGCCAAAAGCTGACAAGTTATTACCACGCAATCGTATGAATAGCCGTACACCTCCACGCAAAAATGCAAGTGAAGCGTACTCCTGTTATGACAGCTCTATGCTCAGAAAAGTCAGAAACTATCATTTGTGCTCATCAACAATCTTCATAACTACAGCAGTGTGGCTACTGTTAACTACGCTAAGCAATCGTTCATTTAGGTGCACAGCGGGTAACTTAACTGCTCATTGTCCACACTCCACAACACATTTGAACTTGATCCCACAGCTTATATACCTACATTATAATTTAGTGTCTGCTGTGGATACGCACAGCACCGGTAATTACCATTGAGTTGCTATAGGATGACAATCGCTAGCGACTGCGCGATTCAAAACTGCGCGATTTCTGCGCTGCGGCGGTTTATGCCGCCTATGGGTGGCATAAACCGCCAGGGTTCGCACAACGCACAGTACCTCACGGGTGCGTTCAGATATATTTATATTTCAAACACCGCATACTAATTTATATTTAGACAAATTAATACCAATACTAGTAAATAATCAATAAAAACGTGTTCTTATAATAAAAATAATAATATTTTGTTTTTATTTGTATGTTTACGCACGTCTTGACATTTGCATGCTTGACAAGTTAAACCTCAAATGTAGGAAAGAGAAGCTTCTGTAGGTACTTTAGTACTATTACTTATTCTCTGCAATAATGCCGAACCCCCTAGCTACGGCCCTGATACCAACTCGGGTCTCGCTTGGCTAGCTATATCGATTTTTATCCAAATCGGAGTCAACCTTACAAAATTTATAAATATTAATATAATAAATATAATTTATAAATTTTTAATATATTTATAAATATCTGCTCCATCATCAGACCTTGGAAACTATGCATGGCCCAAGTGCTCGTCGAATCAAAACCAACGAGTGTAAACACGAAGGTATTCTATCAACTGGTTCCTGAGTACCAGTTGACACTTTTCTGCTCCACCATTCGACCTTGGACACCATGTATAGCCCAAGTGCTCGTCAAAACAAAATCTACGAGTCTGAACACGAAGGTATTCCCACCCACTGGTTCCTGAGTACCGGTTGACACCTTTCTGCTCCTTCATCAGACCTTATCTGGGAAAAGGGACCTTATTGTTGGTGGCGCTTACGGCGTTATGAACGACATTCGTATACGGATATCGCCTTACGCGGTTCAAGTACTAGTTTAGACAATTTAGATTTAATTTGCCTTAAACAAGCAGGTAAAATATTATTCTTCAGAAGCACGTAAAAATAACAAAATAGACTTACCCGATTTTGCCACTTGTGTGGCACAGTATACGTACACAATATATCTCAAGGTGGAAACGCTCCGCAACGAGACGTGGTGTCGCTTCGAGAGGTCGGGGCAGACTGGCTATTTTGGGTTTTGATCACTTGTTATATTTCAACGTCTAGATCCCATAGTAATTTTGTATGGCGGATTTTGAGGGCATTTAAAAAAAATCACAATAAAATAACCAAAGAGTATTTTGGCATAAAATAAAATTTCCAGAGTAGCTAACATACTTGAGATTGTATTTAGTATGTTTTTAAAATTACAGTAGTATATTTTTTTTTCAGGAGACGTTAAACGCTAACACACGTTTTCACAAGTTTAGTGAACTTTTGCGTTGATGTGTTTAGTAAAGTATACATTATTTTCGATTATTATGAAAAATCCGGTGTAAACATGCTCTTTGAGAACCTGTTAACATACATTTTGTATATCTTTGTAAAGAATTATGACCCTGAGACGTTTAACGGCAACTGCTGTTTTCGTTGATTTTACTCTGCCCCCTCTTAAACGCTTTCTTCAAAGAGCACAGGATGTTTAACGATTGCCACCAGCCCAGCCTATGGCTACCTATTTACGCTGTAGTATTTTTGGTGCTTTAGTACCAATCCTACCTATAAAATAAAAAACAACGTAGCAACATTTACCGAGCTTAGCATATGGTGTTGAAGGATCTCAAATACAGTTGCTAAACACATTGTTAACGTGCTAAAGTATTTCGAAATCCAGTGCATTCGCGTACCGTGTACTTTAAGTAACCTTTTAAAATTCTTGGGTTTAAACACCTTTAACGGCATGAGCAGTTTTAATTTAAGAATATGCCGTTTCATTTCTCTGTGGTGTAATCTTGCTTGATTCTGCAATGTGCATTGGATTACAATATTTAATGTAATATTGTGTATACGATTGCATAATATTTTTTATCTAGGCACATATCATTAGTGCTCTAAAATGCGTTCAAAAACGATAGATAGGCCAGCATTACCAACCAGCAGGAATTAACGGAACTGTAATTTTAAAACTACCTCCTGAAAACAGTGGGTTATGACTTATGAGTTTAAATTTGGGACAGCTCAATTCAAGTGGGTGTCTATTCTAGATTCGAAACGCCGCCATTCCGAACTATCACTTGTTTGTTGGCTTTTTACTGTTTACGAGTGAGAAATTGTAAAATAAATAGTTTCTGTACTTATGTATTCAATTATTTTTTTATTGCATTATTTTAAATATATTTTAAGATATATTACAAGTAGCACACTAGTGCTACCAATCCATATAAATACCCATGTTTTTTTCAATTTTGTTACTAAACAATGCAGGTCAGTTTCGTACGGTTCCTGGACCCATCTTAGGGCACTTATGATATGTATGTAGAATTGTAGATCAAGTAGTGTATACAACTATACATAATTTGGCATTAAAACACTCGTGTGATATTATTATGAAACCCACACTCGTGTTGTAATGCCCTTCATTATATACAGTCGCATAAACTACTATTCTATAATTACATATTGGCATTGTCACATTAGTCACTAGTCTGCAACCTCAAACAATCGATCGTTAATAAAATTCATTGTTCGATATTCGATATAGATTGTCGCCTCTTAGGCGTTGTTAAAAAAAAAAGTACTTTATATTGTACTGATTACTGTTATATTTCCTTTATCACTATTGGCTAAAATACGAGGTTTAGTCAGTAAACATAATTAATCTGGTACTAATCGGTCGTGAGAATTCATTACATGACATAATCGGCAGACTGTCTCTTGTTTCTTACGTCTTCACTCTTCAGCCTTTTTGTCCGATTGCGTGCAAAGTTGGAGAAATCACGGGATTGTTGAACTAAATCCGGACGTAGGTATTTGCGAACTGATAAGGCTAGAGTGGTTGGCTTAGGGCCTTTTTTGCCCGACTGCCATGGGGGAGGAGGAGGGGGACATGTTTTTCGAACGTACGATAATGATGTACTTAATATGTAATTATTCTTTGGCACGCCCTACAGAACCCGTTTAAAAAACGTTTCAACGTGTGAGAAGTCATTAGATGTGTGTAAATCGCGGGTCCAGTGACTTCTCTATCAAATTCATCATCATAAATCTAAGAAAATCATGCAGCTCTTTCCAAGCATTTCTATTCAAAATCGCCGACCACCTTTTACGACTGACTACCTTCTCCTTTATTAAATTTGTTTGATGTACCTTTTCCTTGGTCTTTCCATTCCAAAAACAAAATGGTAGATTTTAGCACCAAAATAACGCAGTGGAATACTAGTTAAAAATAGTTTTGAACATACCGCCAAGTAAGAAGCTGCCTGAATCAGTATTTGACCGATATAGAAGTACATACATCATGACGGAGGCGACTCCGATATCGACGATATCGGATAGGATGACGTGTTTTGTTTTTCTTTGTATTCAACCATGTTATGAGTTTTATGCGGGAATATAGATAAAACATTTTTTAGACTAAAACTAAACTAACAGTTTTCTTTACACATTTTATCAAGGAATCTGCAGCTTCATTTAAAACATGATTTGGTATACGATTAATGACACTGGTGTGTGTATTGCAAATGTCCTAGGTTTTCTGCACAAAGTACGCTAAGGAAATGTTGAAACTGCAAGTTCTCATATAGACAACATTAATTATACCCAGAAAAAGGTGTATAACTGTTCCATTTCCGATTTAAGTACAAATTTGATAAAAAGGGAAGGCTACAACTTGATGCAATGGTTTTGTTTGTATATAAATGTTAGTTCTACCATAAGGTTTATAAAGAATCTTTAGAAAAACTTAGCAGAGACAGGAAAAACCAGCTCATTAATTGGCCGCTCATCTGCGCTGCGCCATCCTAACGCGAATTCTTCGCCAAACATAGTCATACGAGCCACATGTGGTCCGGCAAGCAAGTGATCCGAGCGATTTCTTACTATAGTTCTAGTTGGACTCGGGTACAGTCGTCAGATCTATCGGATCCACCAACGTGCTCACAAATACATATCTGAGCATGCCTCTATTGTCAAAGCGTTTGAGAGCTTGTTCAGATATTTTTATGAACCTTTTCCGTGCCTATATGTCTGATAGCGACTATACAACGAGCAACCTTTGTGCTTCCCAGAGTTGTTACGTGGCCGTATTCGATAGCGACTGCGGAGTTCGGGGGTTTGTCCGTCTCGCTCCTGCCAGAGTAATGGTAGGAGCGAGACTGACATAAGTAGAAATATTTTACGATGAGTTAGAATCTATCCATTGCATCACCGCTCTGATTAGTGACTGTGTATTCTTCCTACACTCAGGTTAAATACAATGATAAATTAAGAGCGAACTACTTTCTGAGATAAGTAGTTATTTATTTTTGAATAAAAAAATATTCTAATCGATTTTTCATTGACGGAATTTTTGAAAATCGGGTAACAAACTCGAAAAAAAAAACATACAGGTTACATTGATCAATCATTGCGGAAAAAATTAAAAAGACGACTAATATTTGCTGAGATATGTATCTACTTTTTTTGCAAAAAACAATCATTACAATCAATTCATAATTGACGGAGAAATCGCGTAACTTTTACTCCAATTGAAAACCACGTGAACATTGAAGAGCACGTTGCACAAAACCTGCAGTCGATAACAAACCTTTATACCTCAGAACCTAACCTCAACCTAAGTACTTCACGTGTGGGTTTCCCATTCCATCGCCATTAGCGTTAATGACCTGTGCAATCAGTCCAGTTCAATCTAACAAACTTCTTTCCGTCTTGTTCCTAGAAGCGCAAGCTTGGTAGGGGATTTAATACAGTCTAAGCTATGCGTAAGGCCTTCAGTACGAGATTCTTCGAGATACTTCAGTCGGAGATTGTTAACCAAGGGAAGAAAGGCACCCATTTATATATAAGTTTATTGGCTGATAGTCCGAGATTGAAATGTGCCTTTCACCCGAGTTAAACACTCTACTTTTCATATCTAAAACGATCTATCTTTCTCTTCAGAATTGTGTTTCGTATTTTCTTGATATATCTATTATTTTATTTTATTATATTATTCGCTATAAATGCTTACATTTAGTGTTGATTAGTGGTTCATTTCACTCGGTTCATGGCATTGCGTGTCCACGCCTAACTTACTATGGTTTGATAGATAATCCTGTTTTAGCTATAACTTATAAGGTAAATTCGTGAGGAATCAATAAAGGCTTCGTCAGACTAGCGCGTGGCGTGAGCGGGGCGCGAGCGGGGCGCGAGCAGAGCGCGATAGAAGCGGGGAGCGCGGCGCGCTTACAACGCGCGCGTGTCAGGCGCGCATCGCGCGCGGGTCACGCGCGCGTCGCGCGAGCGCGCCGCCAGCGCCGCGCGCTCGATTCACCGAGCATTTTTCTTTGCGCTGTGACTGCGCGGCGGTCGCGCCGCGCGCCGCGCGCGTGTTGAAAGCGGGGCGTGAGCGGGGCGCGATAGGAGCGCGGCGCTAGCGCCGCGCTGCGTCCAAGCGCGGGTCGCGCCCCGCTCGCGCCCCGCTCACGCCACGCGCTAGTCTGACGAAGCCTTAAACTTTAAATCGAAAGTTTGGATTGACTAATAACAGCGACACTACAACATAAAGGATGCATCCGGCAGAGGGGTAGGCCTGCCAATTGTAACTTCATCTGGTTTTATATTAATACTCAAAGGTAAATCAATTATGAATTGCGGTGTTGCTCTAACTATTCTTTTTCGCTGAAGGCCGTGAGGTCGTGACCTACATTGTATTTTGCGGACGATCGCCCTCCACTTTTCCGCTTGGTCAGCGTTGGCTTCATGTAAGTTTTTGACAGTTGGCAGGTGATTACTTATGCTGATTTATTTACTCCTTTTTCCCACAATATTTGTATAAACTTACTTCATACATATATATATATTTATATATATGTATGAAGTAAGTTTAAATATATGTATTTAAATTAGAGCCAATCTATCCAACTGCCATTTGAATGTCATATGCCCAATGTAATTCGAGCTCAAGTAATAATTTATCATATACTGACGGTGTGCGTTTTCACTTAAGTTGCTATCTTTCTTACCGCAAATATTGGTGGCATCAGACAGTTCAATAATGATCGCATACTGAAGGTGTATACAATCAGTATCGGCACAGACACCGTAGTAGGGGACGCATTAAGTATGCAGTCCGACCGACACTAGGCGGCAGGACATTGCACCCGCGCTCCCTTCCTTCACCAACTTATGACTTTATGTCTCGTCTTTACTTATATGGCGCCGATATAATCCGTTGCGTATTAACGGGTGTTGATCTTTGCGCCTTCGTTAAAATAATGTACATTCAGAAGGCTTTTTAGGGTACCTAGTATCTACTTATCGAAATTGTGAGAATGAAATTCCGAGTTTTTGCCAGGTTTAAATGCCTTTACTTAGAAGATACTGATATGCTTTTATGTACCTATGTCTATTGTCAAATTTTAATCTTTGTAGTGTGGCAGAAAGCTTGGCAGATCATCATATACCTATACCTATTATAATTATGTTCTATGTTCTATTTAGATTTTTCGGTATTAAGGAAAAAATTATACAGGTTTACAGGTATTCTCAAATAAAATACGATGGTTCTGTTGGAAATTACGAAAATTTTATGTTTTCAAATTCAAACGCAAATCACGCCTCAAAAGCCTCCGCCTATCACAAGTATTGCCCTACTTATAAGTGATAATATTCAATTTGACTAATAGATTTTATTGTTGTTCAAAAACTGAATAAATACAGAATAAACGAATGCGTGTTTAAATTATTTACTATATATACTCAGCTTACTCTTGTGTGGTATGGGCTACAGTTTAGGTACTCTTGTCAGCAGCTATTAGAACTATTGCAATATCCGTCGTAAGCTATATCTCCTATATAGCTATATCTCCTATATAGTCTGTGCCCTGTGCCTATATAACCATAATAGTACACAAACTATTATAAATTTATAAAAGACACGATATAGGAAGCAACAAACGACTTTCCATTAGAAAACACACCCCAGAATGAGTAAGCGACGCGTGCTACGTAAAAACGAATAAGATATTTTATTAAATTGGCTCATTGGCTTCAGTTATTCTCGTCAGCAGAAACTATTGCAATATCCGTCTTAAGCTATATCTCTACCTGTGCCCTGCGCCCATATAACTATAAAAGGTACCTACACAACCTTTTTTTCATAAAGAAACACTCCAGAATGAATAAGAGCCGACAACTGTGTAAAAACGAAAAAAGTTTTTTCTCAGAAAGAGACGAACAGTGGAAAAATTCATGACATCGAGCGGGACTCGAACCCGCGTCTCTGAGATACCAGATCAACGCTCTTTCAACTAAGCTACCGAGACCACACCGGTGGCTTGTTAAGTATATTGAGAATTCAGTACTAAGTAGAGAACGATACCGAAATTCTCAGAAAGATAGGAAAGTTTTTTTTAATGGCTTTGGCTCTAGTTTATTCTCGCCATCAGTACTATTGCAATATCCGTCGTAAGCGTAGCCCGCGGCCCTGCCTGTGTCCTGAATCGCCGATGAGGCTGCCGTCAATCACGTACGAATACAATATTGGAATATTTGGCACACTCACCGCGAAACATATCTGGCGCACCGTGTCAATAACCATTTACTTACCACGAAAGGTTAAAGTCAATTGTGTTTTTTTTTCGAGCATCTCTTTTGTTTTTAGCTAGAAAGAAACTTAAACTTCTTCTTCCTAGCATTTTCCTATATAGCATTATGCCACCTAAGCCGCATGAGGTCTGCTTTGGCAACTAATCCAAAGATTTGATGATTAGACGCTACTTTTACGAAAGCGACTGTCATCTGACCTTCAACCCAGAGGGTAAACTAGGCCTTATTGGGTTGAGTCAGGTTTCCGCACACCGAAAAGCGATTTGTAAATGTCAAATGATATTTCATACATGAGTTCCGAAAACCTCATTAGTACGAGCCGGGTACGAACGCGCGACCTTCGGATTGAAAGTCGCACGCTCTTACCGCTGGGCCACCAATGCCCCAAACGCAACAAATAAAGATGTATAGGTACAAATGGCACAATCCGTATCCGTACAAAACAGATACAGAAGTTGTATATTGTATTATACAATATACAACTTCTACATGCTTGCTTCCGCCTGCGACATCGTCCGCCTCATCTCCTCACCCTCCCCAGACCTTTCTTTCACCCAGAGCCTTTCGCTTAGTAGGTACCTATTCCCATACTTTGTACATTATTTTCACCTTCTTAGGGATGACACCCGGGGACGATCTGTCAATTTCTATAGAAAGAATCAAGTCCGAGCTCGGAGCCCTGGGAGGTCACGTGACGTTTTCTATAGAAACTGACAGATCGACTCGGCCCGGTCATGTCCCGGCCCCTTCTATTATGGTGTGAGTCCTTAACAGACTCTTAAAGTTCACTGTCGCAACATAACGAGCACACCGTGTCAATAGCCACAGGCAAACAACTGTATTGTTCATCTTTGATCTCTGTTTGTGCTTACGTTTACTCTTTCACGAATAGATTAGGTAAGTTCAACTAGGATTGTTGGTTATCAGAAGTCTATTGTTTTGTTTCTTATTTTAAAAGCTTTTAAACTTTCCCGAGCTGAAATTTCGCATAATAGGTTCAAACAATCGCAGATCGCACATACAAAAATGAAATTCACCAAATCTTACCTTAGCCTGGGCAGAGAGTACCTTTTTGTACCATTTGGGGTCAAAACTCTTGGTCCATGGGGTCCCAGCGCACGCAAATTTTTCCTAGAAATCGCGAAACGTCTGGATGATGTTACTAGTGACCGAAGAGCTGGTGGCTTCCTCGCACAACGTATCAGCATTGCGATACAACGAGGAAATGCCGCCAGAATCCTAGGTACCATGCCTCAAGCACCTATTTTAGATTTAAGGTAGGTAGAAGAAGGTAGATACGTTATACTGACTGTATATACCTATTATGAAAATGAAGGTCAGATCTTACTTTAAAATGTTGTCTCAAGAATGTCTAGAACATTTCAGAAATCTTAACTCTACATTTGTATTTGACAGAACTCTGGTATCTTAGTATAATATACCATATATCATAAATGTATCTATCCAGATTCAAAATCAATAGATACCTACACATTATCGACAGTTGTGTAGGTACCTATAGGTAACTTGAGTGACAACTGTTCCGTTATTTCCTACAAATCGACTCGCATACTAAGAGAGTCTGCCTCGATTTCATAGGATTATCATCCTTATTCTTTAGTGAAAACCGGTCATAATCATTCAAACGTTGTTAATACCGATACGTAGTCTTTTTGGTGTCGTTGCATAGGTATCATTGCGTTACATTTAGACTGTGTAATGATACCTTTATGCGCCTATATAATATCGATCACCCATCTGCATTATAAAACAGTCGGCGTAATAAGAGGCTGGCAGGCAACGGATAGTCTAGAGTCTGACTAAGCTGACTTTTCATTGATTTTGATAGCACAGGCTGAATTGGTCATGATTTCAAAGAAGTTGTACGTTTAAAATAACACTTGCGCAGTTTTTCATATCAAAATCGATGCAAGCCTAGTTTTAGTCTGACTCTATAAATAGTTTATGTTAGAACTACTTAGAACCATGAAAGGCACACACATTCTAAAAATAATTACTTAATCATTATGTCCATAAAAAACGTTTTTGTAATGAAAACAAGTGACATCGACAGCGGAGTGATCGATTTTGAATTCGTAAATTAGTTATTATTTGTGACAAATGAAGATCCTACTTTTCGTCAGAGGAAGAAAATCGTCTTATTAAAATATATTTCTTCAAAATATATTTTGTTTACTTTTATACTTTTACTTTGTTTCTTTGAAAACTTCGTAATCAATTTCTTTGATCGATTATTTTTTCCCATCATATTATTTAGCCAAGAACCTAAGAGTGACATACTTTATCTATGATTGGCTGTTGACTTGCTCGATCTAATTTTACAACCAGAATTTAAAAAAATCGAGTTGAAAGTTTATTTCTCGTATCAACAACACTCACCATGTTTGCAATCAGAGTATATACCTGTGTGGCTGAACGTCCATGGAACTATTTCCACAAGCTTGCCTAATTTTCAGCCAGTTCAGTATATTTAAGACAGAAAGCCAAATTATTGCAGACCAATGTGTTCCAAATACTTATTTGATTCTGATTATCCTAGCCATCTTCTTCTTTCTTTTCATCCTTTTACTCCCTGCTGAGTGTAGGGATTAAATTAAAATCCTTCCACTGTCTTCGGTCCTTCGCGAATTGTTCGCCTTCCGCCATTATATCTCCAATGCACCCATCTCTTGCTCAACGGAACGGCGCAAGGTAAATTTAGGGCGGCCCTGTTTCCATTAGCCAGGCATCTTTTAGCTTCTAGCCATAATTAAAAAAACATCGTTTTAACTCTTCTTTGATTGCTCCCCTGTTCTTGTATTTCGCCTAGTTTTTTAAGCCTAAGTATTCACCTTGCTAACAATTATGAACGTTCAAACAGAGTGTTAACTATGACTTATTAAGATTAATTAAAAGCTGACTAATTCATATTAATTCCATCTGACTTATGCAAGAAATTGAGCCTTAAAAGCTCAACACGGCCATAAGAAAACCTCAAAACGACTAATGGACTCATTAATAACGAATCTAGATCAAATATGTAAATAAGGTCATACCACCGGCGTGATATAATCCGGCTAGTCCATATTCATTTCCAATAATGAGTGCAGCAAATTATCACCTGCCTTCTCGAGACAAATATCCATGCTAATCGACGGTAGATGGTTAAAAGTGTGATTAAAGTAATTAAAATGAAAAACGCTTTGATTTAATATGTCTTTAACGCTTATTAGTCCTCATTTGGTGTTCGGTGCTTTTGGTAATAATTAGAACATATATGTTGATAGGCAAGCGTAAAGATACATTGAAATGGTAAAAAACTGTGGAGTTGTGTTTTGGTGTCACGGGATTTGTACGCTCTGTGGTGCGTTACCCGCACAAATCTCTCGGTTATGTCACAAGGAAAAGTCAAAATTTCGTTAATGTTTTCCTTATAGATTTCCTACTTCTTTAATCCCTCTTCTTAACACTTGGTAAATTCCAGCAATAGCATCCTCGGGCTTGGTATGGTTTCTTCTTAAGGGGAAACAGGGTTCCAGTTGGGATGCTGCTCTATAGGCTCATGCCAAAATTATGCCAGATGACCCTAGGGGAGTAAGGCGAAATACTCTGGCAGTCGGATGTCGGATCATTTTTCGTCTTATCACGAAGTGCAAGAAGCGTCATCTTTTTATTGCGGGTGGGTTACTGGGATGTGCTGATGCTATGCCAACCAAAGCCATCATCGAGAACAGCCAACACGTCCCTTTGTTGGATTCGCACGGCCTTTTCTTCTCAGGGAAGAAAACTAGTTTCCACGGTAGCCATTACGGACGAAACTCCTTCGATATGTTTATTGTTTAGGGATCAGCACGCCTAACACGAACATCGAAAATTTGAATTGACAGGAAAACCTCTTTGTCACTCCAATATGCAAGTTTGACAGAGATGGAGATACAAATCCGCAATCGTCGATTTTCGTGGTACTAGCCCGGTATTAAGCGTAAAAGCGGTATTACTAAGACTCCGCCGACCGTCCGTCTAGTGAAAGACAAGTGAAATTTTCACAGATGTAATTCCGTTACCACTATAACAACGAATACTAAAAAACAATAAATAAAAATTTAAAGGGGCTCCCATACAAGAAGCGTGATGTTTTTTTACCGTTTTTATAGATCATTTTACGGAACCCGCGCGAGTCCGACTCGCATTTGGCTGTTTTTTTTTATTTTAAGCAGAAATGTCTGCGAACGATACCAAATTTCTTAGAAACGAAGGAAAAATGGAAAAAGTGGATATATATCCACTTTTTCCATTTTTGGGCATATGCCCATCGAGGGATGAGAGAAGAAATAGAGTTAGTAGAGCGATGGGCATGTATCCCAGAGTCGCGAGTTCGATAATGTATGTGGATTTTATTACCTACGATACGATGTTTTCTTCGCAGAAGACAAATGCTAAAAGATATTTCTCAAACATGATCGGAAATGTTTGCATTATTGTCACGAAATGAAGACATGAAGTTTCTTGTTTAAGGCTCCCCACATTTACTTCTTGGCCTTAGGCCGTGAAGTAATGTATGGCGTAAGTATGAACAAAACATTATTGTCCGCTGCTCTAACTTTTTAAATTTGCACTAAACTGACGAAGGAAAAATTACATACTTACAGCCAACGAACACTAGATACTTGCGACATTAAAAAAACAAATTCTGTGGTTCTATGTATATTCTATGTATTTATGTGCGGTTAAACATGGTGCTTGGTACGCTCATTCAAATGGCATCTTTAAAAAAATAAAAGAGGTGGCAAATTAAACTATTTTTCCTTATTAGCTATTTACCTAGTAGTTATTTTGATTTTAATATCATTGGGTTGTAATTATATTTAACAATTTCTTTCACTTTCATTGCCTCATTCATTTCAGTAAAAAGATCGATAGTGACGATCTGTAGCGTAATTAGAGATATGGCTATCTTAAGTCTCATCATCATCAACTTTCATTTTGACATCCATGTCACTAGCTACTCCGTATATGATATTTTTACAACTTTCTCTGACATCTGCTCTGAAATAGTGTTGTAGTTTCATTTAATTTATCGACAATTTACTACATAGACAATTTTTCATACTTTAAAATCTAATAATTATTAAATTGAGAATATCGAGCATTAGAATCAAAATTCTATCCATGTTCAACTCTGCTAGTTTTTTCTTAATATTTTTTTTATAACGTTGTTTTTTATAACGCTCTATATTTATACAATGTTTTTTTCTGTTTTAACCTTGAAAGAAAACAGACAAATGAAAAAACGACGATACAAATAACGCCATGAAAATGTCTTGGTATGAAGATGCCGAGTTTTCGTGCAACTGCCTGATCAACGAGGAGTACCTACCTATATAAACTAAGAGCTGACCCCAGAATGTGATAACAACGACTTGGAAAGGCACGAAACCTGTCAAGTTAGTTTGCTATGCTATTGTCATTACTCCCTAGTAGTACACGGGGGCGTTTACGCAGATTGGTAATTATAGTAAGCTGTCTAGTTTCGTGGCTCACTAAGTTGTTGACAATTTTTCGGGTCTAGCTCTCCGACTTTTAGTTTCGAATTCATAACACAAAAAGTAATGTACCAAGAGGGTATGTCATTCTATTTAGAGTTGACATTTCATTAAAATTCATATGTTTAAGACGATTGAATATTCATTCTATCTGGCAAGCGAATTTACATATAAGCGACGGTTTCGATAGACCGAAAGGCCAATTCGACTTTTTTAAACGGCAGCTTGTGATTTAGTGCATAAAAAATAAATAAAAAATAAAAATATATAGTGAATATATGACCACTTATATGGAAATTTACTAAAACAAATGAAGGCTAAACTTTGAAATTTTGTTATCAATCCCCAAAATTGGAAAATTTGAATACGAACTATAAAGTTTTGAGCTATTGCTGAACGGGTGAAGGATTTCACCACCCCCTTTCCTTCCGTGGGTGTCGTAGAAGTCGACTGGGGGTCTGTGGGATATGGGTTCAAGTGTGTTGTGGGCGATGTGCTAGCAACCTGTCACTGTAATACCACTATTAGTTACGTTATCTTCAAACTCCTAATTTTTAAACGTGGCACTGAAGAGTGAAGACAGAAGGGCTAGTACGGTTGCCATTTTATCGGTTACCAGTCATAGATATAAGAATAAAAGAACTGGAGCCGAAAACAATGGCGCCACAAAATATCTGTTGCAGCACTTTTCATATAGGTAGCTCTGTTAGCACGTGTCACACGTGTGGTTTTGTTAAGTGCCAACAGCCTATAAAGTTTTAACAGTGTTGGCAGTTCTATGTATGAATTTGACACTTAATGTTACGTCAGTAAGCTCTTTTTCGTACGAAACATAGTTTGTATCATCATCAATGCAAAATTGATCGCTAATGTCATTCTGGCCCACATTTTTTGACGTTTTTTTCTGCTTTGTGTGTCTATTTCTTTTAATAAGTAAATGTTATCAGTGATATCACGCTTTGCGTCACTTTCGCACTTACAAACTTGTTAGAACGTGACAGTTAGTGATAACCCGACCATATTGGACTAGCAGTGCTCTGCGAACCCCTTTTGGGAATACAGGCCGTACAGGCGTAAGTTTGCGTATACGTTATTACTCGTATGTTGAAATAATGCAAAATTGCGCCCCCGTGAACTCGTTAATCATTATAAATGTAACATAGTTACATAAGGTAACCTTTATTGTTGCAAGCCCAGTAGTCCTAGTTACTTTCTACAACATATACCTACACAAGGTAAACGCCCGTAAGTTATAGTAGCTGTTCTTCTACCATATTTGGCAATATCACTTTTAACACGGAAGCTCTTGTTTTAATTTTCTTCCCATTAAATGGCAGGTAATTAAATGCCCAACTTATATTTCGGCAAAAAAACCGGTTAAGTGCGAGTCTCAGGCACCGACAGTTTTATACATTACATATTTTAAACTACATTATACACGTGATGCAAAAAACAACATCGCGAAGTAGAAATGGGTATCCGAAGGTACATACAGAGCTACCTATTGGCAAAGTGCTAAGGGTTTATTAATCATAGCATAGTATATTCTCCGAAGATAATCCTGCGGAGTATCAATATCTACCGTCTCGCTTGCACAGTCGCTGCATCCGGTTGCGTCGATATGATAGCCGCTTAAAACAAATTTATACCCTTTTCTAATGACATGTTTACTGCATCAACACTGCAGTAAATCGGTATGTTTGCTTGAGGGAAAATTACTTTCGACTTAAGTAAAAGTAAATTGACTTGTCCATTGTTCTTAGATTTTATCAGTTATTTATGAAATGCCGAACTATGTTGAAGATCGAAGTCAGTTTAGAACTAATTCGTTGGCTTTTGGTTATAATATGATCTGACAAACCAATTCTAGTAGATTTTTTTTAAATTTATTATGCCTCCCTTTTTTACTTCGGAAAAATGAACCACGCTAAGTCTTCCTGCTAAGTTTTACATGAAGGTGGTCACTGCCAAGTGTGGTCGCTCTAATTTGTCAGACTATAGTCATTAATTAGGAAGAAGACGGGACCTCAGTCGTACAATGGAATTCGTCGGTGGTGACTTTTTGTATGGTGGTAGTGGTATGTCGTTTACGAAACTTGCTTCGACCTTCGGCAGAACCAGCAGGGTGAAGAATAGAAACCGGTTTTGTATTCTGTCATGTTAGTCGGACGAGATAAACACTGCAAAATGTTAGCCTACCTGTTAAGCTACTTCTGCTGCTTACTGGTCATCCGAAACCTTCAAGCAACACACGGAGGGGAATCGGCATATGTACCTTTCCTCTGTCGAAGTACAAGCCCAAATGGATCGAAAATAGATCGAAGTGTGTAAGATTTGGTAGTGTAGTTGTAGGTATCATTTTCTATGTGTTAGTGTCGTTATTACATATTGTTTTTGTATGTATTGTGTGAGAAGTGCGTCTAGGTGCACGTTTCCCCCCGCAAAAGTGACAGAATAATTTGAACGGTAAGATGTCGCTTTGCCGTCTCCCTTTCAACGTGTTGGAAGCCAGTGTTGCTCGAAGTCCGAATCAGATATTATCTTAAGTGCACTAAGCTCTGCTATATACACGGATGTTTAGACACTGGATACTTAATGAAATTAATAATCATCAACATGTCATGTCATTCGTGCTCCGTTACACTTACACATACAGCATTTATTTTATCGAAGTAACCTTGCTGGTAGACACAAACCAAGGCGATAGTTAACAATGCACGTGGGCCTTTATTGTCTTAGGCCGGTTATAGATTCAGGTGTTACTGCTACTTTCGCTAGTTATTTACGTTCTTCTACTCTACTCTATACAGTGCTTTGGGAAAACAATCCTTCCTGTCTTTTGGATATGGAACACACTTTTTTGAGGAAAATTCTTGTAGGATCAGAAGTCTCATTTATATTACTGTTTCCGTCAATCGTTTATTCGTAGTGTTAACGCAAAATTGAGCATTCGTATTTGTTTGTTCGCTGTAATTTATTTAGTACTACATAATTATAATGTTAACGCGCTTCTCCCATTTTAAATACCAGTGGGCGGACACTTAGGACCTACAATAAACCCAGTCACCTTCAATGTCCGACTCAAAAACGATCACGAAAGATTTTCAAATGATTCATTTTTCAACTCTTTATCTTTATTGTCTTTCCGTCTTTATTTTATGAACTTAAGCCAAGATGTCATTATTTTATTGACAACGGAAAGTAAAAAATATATAGGAATGACACATGAACGGTTAAAATGGTTATTAGTTAATGACATAATCCGTCGGTCTCTTGCCACCATCAACGTGCCTGCTCTCCTTGAGCCGACTGGCATTTTCAGGGATGATGGCAAGAGACCTGATGGGGTGTCCTTGGTTCCTTGGAGTTTGGGACGGATGCTAGTGTGGGATGCTACCTGTGTAGACACGCTGGCGCCGTCCCATCTCCAACGAACTAATGTAAAAGCGGGCGGAGCGGCTGAATGCGCCGAAATTTTAAAACGTAATAAATATAAGAGCCTGGGCAGAGAGTACCTTTTTGTACCATTCGGGGTCGAAACTCTTGGTCCCAGCGCACGCAAATTTTTCGTAGAAATCGCGAAACGTCTGGTTGATGTTACTGGTGACCCAAGAGCTGGTGGCTTCCTCGCACAACGTATCAGCATTGCGATACAACGAGGAAATGCCGCCATGCAGCATCCTAGGTACAATGCCTCAAGGACCTACTTTAGATTTAAGGTAGGTAGAGGTAGGTAGTTAGGTAAGTTACACTTACTGTATATATTTCGAGAATAAATGATTTTATAATGTTAAGGTTCAGTGTACGATGTCGAAAAATGTCTTTTCGCAAGGCGCTCAGGAGTAGACAAATAAAATAGGATTATATAGGACTATAAAATGACATGTTTAGTTTTTGTTGAATTACAATCATAACTTATGTAACCGATTGTCTAAATAGTAAACAACATTCGCAGTCAATTAATCAAACAACTACTTAATTAACAATATTGTCAAGTCCGGGTGGTCCAACATGAATAATGATATTAGTGATTTAGTTGAGACAAAGACAATGCAATCGTGTATTGATTCCTGCATGCATGGCATTAATGTCATTACGTAAGGTTTCCATGTTTCGATTGTGTAATTTGTTTAATACCTTGTAATTTCTGCTGTTCCAAAATAAGCCAGGAGCAAGCTTGCTAACTTGGCTGACGTTTTCTATAAGTACTATAAGTAGGTACAAAATATACAGCCCATTTGGGGTATGGATATTCGTAGATATTGGTGAGCTCCCGATATTTCGGCACCGTTGCAAGCGCTAGGCTTTCAAAACAATTATTAACAAAATAAGTACTTGATTGTGCAATGGCATTTACTACGTTATCGTACATACGATAACGTAGTAAATGCCATTGCACAATCAAGTACTTATTTGGCAGAGGTAAATAATTGTTTTGAAAGCCTAGCGCTTGCAACGGTGCCGAAATATCGGGAGCTCACCAACCCAAATATCAGTAGGTACATCGTAAATATCTCGTTTTAAATAGTACTTATAATGTAAATATTATAGATATTTGCTCCAATAGAGAACAGTTTTATGATAATTTTAAATATCCGCATACTTCAACAGCTGATAGGACGACAACCGCTATCGTTCTATTTATTTATTTCAACTCTATTGCCAGGGTAATACGGATGGATGATGGCTGGTAAAATATTGTGGATAACTTGACGTATTATCGTAAACAGTGTCGCGCTTTCGCATCAAACACAAGTTGATCTTAACCCAAAGACATTTTTTATATTAACCAAGCGTTTGAGTATGAAGCGCATAATACCTGTCCATTTTCATAACCATGGTAAATAAGAATACCTACATATTATATTCTAGCTCCATTGACTAGCTTCACCCTGGCATTGAGTCGTTAACGAAGTGTGAAAACTAACAAAGCCAACTTGTAGGTCAGTCAATTTTCTTATTCTATCTGTCACGCTTATCTCGCTTCCTGAATGCTGTCTTCATCTCGTATTACGACTAATATTCTCGCTGAAGACGAGGTTTATCAGTAAAAGAGATAGATGCGGTAAAATGAATGAAGTTTAAATTAAAGTCTGTGATAGTATTTCGCTTTTGCCTAATTTAAACATACTTAAAGAGGATATTAAATCTAACTGAATAGTTAACCGCGAAAAACGATAATGACCACTTAGGTAGGTAGTAGAAATTTAAAAAGTCGTTACGACCATTATCGAGATATTATCGAGAAAACGCTGGTGATCCGTTTAAGTGATCTGATTACAAGAAAGTACAAAATTAAAAAAAAAAATACAACTTTTTTAGTATGTTATCCGTGGATGTTGTTACGTGCGTGTTCCTACATTATTTTTTTATTATTTTTTGTGCCACGATCACTTAGTACGCCTTTCAATGGATCACCAGAATATTTGTTTCACCTTGTATTAGTGTGTTCTTTAATTGTAGGTTTATAACTGAACAGCTTTCATTTTCGCAATTTTTTTTAATATCACGAATGTGGCAAACAAGCATACGGCTCACATGCGCGTTGCCGATCCATTAAAATCTTGTACACTCCTTTTTGAAGAACTGTATTCTTTCGGGAAAACCTCGACTAGTGGGAAGAGCGAGACGGACATACTTATACAAGAAGCGAGTGTTCAGAGGTTAAATTAAGGCTCAAAGGGCAGAAAGCCAGCAGCAACGCGTAATTGTCTTTTCTGATGCTGCTTATGTCCATCGGCGACTATGGCCGCTTTCCATCAGGCGGCTCGTCTGCTCGTTTGTTACCTTTTATATTAAAAAAGAAGGTCTTACAGCAGACAGATAAAAAAACTGATAAGTACACTGCACCTTGACGTATCGAAAGGCGTTCGAGCCGTGTGTGTTTTCACAACCGTCTGGACTGCCTGGCCCAGATAGACGTGGCGCAATAACTGGAACACCCTGTGGCTGTCAGTCTAGTTAATATGATGGATGGCTATAGAAATATTACGGGTTCACGACTTTTAATTGAATTGATGATAGTGAATCCTGTTATAAGCTGAAATTTACGACAGACGCTAGCAGTTACGTCTTACACCACCCACACAATATTGAAAAAAAAAACCGGCCAAGTGCGAGTCAGACTCGCCTACCGAGGGTTCCGTACATCATATTTTTTTTTTTAAATCCCCCCCGCCCCTAAAAAACGCTAAATATACTTGTCTTTTGTAGTATCAAAGAGTTTATAAACGAATTTTTAAGTCTGCAACCTGAATAATGATTCACACCTCATACAAACTTTCAACCCCCTTTCTTATCCCTTAGGGGATAAATTTCGGAAAACGCGGAATACGGTTTCAAGTGACCGTAGACCTTAGTATATAGTTTAAATTTCAACTCGATACCTCCACGCACTCCCGAGATAAAGGGTCTTGACGGACAGACGGACGGACGGACAGACAGACGGACGGATGGACGGACGGAGGGACAACAAAGTGATCCTATAAGGGATCCGTTTTTTTCCGTTTGAGGTACGGAACCCTAAAATTATTAGTTCTTAGAGAAAAGGATATTGGGCAGTGGGCACGACGCTACATATGCATTCCCTAATTAAAAGGGATAAGCCATGCCTTTAGTCAAATCAAAGTTGACTCTTAATTATTAGAATGAAGAATATTGAACAAAAAAAGAAATAAAGAAAGAAACACATTTATTTGCGACATATTGTTTTGTTTTTATGTCTGTTCATTGTGATAACAGACATAAAAACAAAACAATATATAAAGTAAGTTGTGTGTGCATCACAAAATGGACCCAACTCAGCATATTGCCAGCTAAGAAGCCGGCGCTGGTCCTCCTTCCGTAGGCCCATTCAGTGATGCCCATGCATGAGTGCATGACCCATATTTGGTGTTATCTATTGTGATTCCACAACAAATAACACAAAAAGTTATAAACGAAATTACAAACTTTTTTTTTAAATCTTTATTTAGGAGAGGGTTTTGTCATATTTGACAATGTCACCCGCATTGTTACAAAACTCTTAATTCACCTGCGCTTAATAGCTAGATTTACAAGTCTATACAGATCTTTCGCTTCTTTAGACAATGGATGAGCCAAAATACCATTAAATATTCCAATATCTATAGTATTTACCTTATATCTAGTAGCAAACTCGTTTCTTTCTGCTTCTATGCGGACACATTCCACCATTATGTGAAAAACATCTTCTCTTATACCACAAACTGTACAATTTGGCGAATCGTTCTTGCGCATCAAGAAAGCAAAACTATTCAGTGGGATGTGTCCAGATCGAAGTCTGAAAGCTGTTACAATGTCCTTTTTGTCCATACCAGATCCTCTAAACCATGGCACTTGACACAGACTAGGTTGAATGGTTCTGTACCATATTCCTTTACTTAAAGACCTTTCATCGTAAGGTTCTTTCCATAAGTTCTTGCACTTAGAACGTACCATGTTTAGACAATCGGTATGGTATGGTAAACATCCGTAGTCTATTCCATCCGTTATAGCTTCCTTGGCTAATCTATCAGCTACCTCGTTTCCCATTAGACCTACGTGTGAAGGTACCCATTGCAAATTGATTTTTATTGCTGATTTAGACAAATTATTCAAAGACCTTACAATAGTATAGGCTATCGGTGCTCCTCGAAAGTTCGAGGTGCATCGAGCCAAATATTGCAAAGAGCTTCTAGAATCTGTACAGATAACAAAATTGCCGGTCTCAAACGATTCGCCGGATTCAAACTTTAAAAGCGGTTATATGGGGAATATCACGTTGGTACACACGCGCTCAAAATTGCATGGACAGTTTATGATTGAATTCATTTCATTCTAGTTACAGCCCATGCATTTTGAACGAATTCATTCATAAAATGTCCATACAATTTTGAACGCGATGGTACACGCAGTGGGGTGAATCGGTTGATTTCTAAGAGATTATTTATGACAGTAGAGCCTTATCGATAACCGACAATATGGTACCTTTAGCCTGAAAACGTCACATATGTACAATGTTTTTGTTTTAGACCGAGTTTGAAAATGATTACCCACTGCTACTGCTTGCATGTATTTACTCATTATATCAGCCATAAGACATCCACTGCTGAACATAGGCCTCCCCTTTGGACCTCCATATGTACCGGTTGGAAGCGACCTGCCTTCAGCGTCTCCATCTTGTGGGTACCTAGGTACCTACCTCCTCGTATGGGTAGTATATTGGAGGTACGAACGATTCGATTCTGTTTAACCTACTTGTAGCCTAACCGCGGTTTCTTTAATTCCAAAACCGATATTAAATTTCAAGCCAGTATGTGAAAGTAGACCAATTTAAAAATAACAAGCAGTCGCTATCTTCTTTTCGCCTGTCCCTTTCATCTTGATATCGGCTGAGAGGGATGGCCGATAAGTGAGTTATGGTTGCAAAACCTATAATGCGAAAGTTACTCGGATTCTATGATATCACCCCCTTACGTGCAAGAACCCATAGTGTGAGTCATTCGTGTAAGGGTTAAAAGATTAACGAGATCTTTATATTCAAAAGTTGTAGGTGGGCAGATTTCAAAATGGATGCATTACGTGCGTAGTTACTTATAGTTCGTGAGTTGAGTGATTGGCAGTAAGTGGTACCGGGTTTGAAAACTGGAACATCGCTTTGCGTTCAAATCGTGATAAACGTGGTGTTCGAAATTCGAAAATAATTATGTTATAAGCACATAAGTAGCCTATTCTGTCTATAGTCTGATAAGTCTGACAAGCCAAGGATGCAGTAGAAATTTTTTATCATGTGCGCCCCTTTGTTTGTTATGAAAAATGGCCTCCCTAGGCATTTTTTTATTAATCTACTGCAGCTTTGGCTCCTCAGACTATAAATAGGTATCGTAATAATAAGTATGTAAGTTTGGTCTAATCCCAATAGTTCTGTTTGTTTCCAAAGTTATCTCATACGACTACTAACAAGATTATCAAATATCACGCTAGATGTCGCTATACGGAACCTGATGATTGCTCCTGCGCGCTAACGACATTTTTATTGGATTGCATTGTATTGTATGGAAGGATGAGGGACTTATTTTGATAGATTTAATAGATCAGTGTGCTTACCATGAGTTGTGTCATTTTACAACTTTATTGATACTCAAAGAGCGACCATTTTGAAAGTCTGTCTACAACCTAGAAAATAGATATGTTACAACTACAAAGTTCAACTATGCAGTAATTTATTTAAAACTACACTTAATTATACACTTCTGTAGGATCTGATCAACAAGAAGTTCTGCTTATCTGCGATTTGTTTGTAACATGCGTCGTTTGGAAACACGTAAATAATTATGTTGTGCTGCAAAATTATGTAGAGCACAGCAAGTCGTAGTGCAATCATACATAATTATTTCCCTGCACTTTATCTGATGTTATTTAGACCTATATTTATGCAAACAAGGACGCTATTCAGTGCGGAATGTTGATGGTATATTAATTTTTACTATACATAAGTGACGTTAACAATCTAAAGGTACCACGTTGTCGATGATAAGTAGGCTTAGGACTTTTGGGAGCTCGCCGTGGTTCTAGAATCCACGGAGTCGCCATTATGTCAACATTTTTTTTTCGAAGTCAAAGTCAAAGTGTAAAAATAGGGTACGGGTAAGAAACACGTTATTAGTACTGCAATTAATTTTATTAAATATCTATAACCCACAAGTCACAGTTCACACTTTCACAGGTGATGCGCTTTATGCATAATTGTATATTGATTTACTTGTATTGAATTATGCATTCTCTTTGATATTTGTGTTCAGAGATGTTAACTATTTGAAATTAAAGCATTTTAAATAAAAATACAAAATACCTAATTGGTATTTTAAATACTTTTATCGGAAACCATTTTATATTTTATTTTAAATGCTAAAATGTTCACGTATTTTGTATTTTTTTTTTTAAGTTTAAAATACAAAATGCTTTTTGTTATTTTCATAGAATAGAGTGAAACGAATTTATTGAAATTAAACAATTAAAACGGATTACTCGCATTTATTAACACCATGATCCTACGTTTCGAGCCCTTTACAGCACTCGTTTTTACAGGGTTAAGGTGCTGTTGCGATTAATCCGTATTAAAATGTTTAATTTCAATGAACAACAATCGCGGAAACAGAAGACAATATTATGAAACGAAATTAATTTATCGTTAGATAAACTGTGCTATGGTTCGCATTAGTGGTAATGGACACGTCAATGACGTCTAACTCCCACGAATTGTTCAAACATCGTCATTAAAGTTAAACTTAAGGGGTTGACAAAAGCCAAGTCAGCGCACATGGTCTATGTCGGAGTATAACGAGATCGCATTATGGCGGGCCGGCCTGGTTTTTCTGGCCTGTTATGCAAATAAAGAAAACCGTGGACTATTTGTGAATTGTGACACGTTGACCGTTTACACCCAAATCATAAAAATAAAAACATAAAATCATTTAATGATCAATTTAAGACCAATCTTTGCAACTATTTTCTTTTGAGACGAATTCATTAAATTAAAAATTGCTCCATTTCCGGTCTTTGAAATATGTATAATGAAAACATATATATTTTAGGAGTATTCAAATAAATATTTTTTTCTTAAAATACTGCTTTGAACATAACTTACGTGTTGTCTGCCTCTTAAGTAACTAATGTCAACAAAGTGTTTTATTCAAATAAAAGTATTTTAAAAATATCTATTTTGTATTTCAAATACCTTTTTGTGAAACCATTTTGTATTTTTATTGGAAATAGTTAAAATATCAAAGTATTTGCATTTTTTATCTAAATACATTTCACTACCTGTTTTGAACATCTCTGCTTGTGTTGGGACTGACTACTGACATTTATTTTACAAACAAACAATAACAGCGTAATATGAATTTTTTCTACACAATTTCTGATAAAATTAATAGTTTTACGTGTTTATTATATATGATATAACAGCCCAAATAATCTAGTATACCTAATGTTTTATTTTTAGACTTTGACTTTGACTTCGAAAAAAAATGTGGACTTAATGGCGACTCCGTGGATTCTAGAACCACGGCGAGCATCCAAAAGTCCTAAGCCTAATGATAAGGTTAATTTCATAATGAGTGTTTATGGCAATACCGCCTTATCGACAGCCGACAATGTAGTGCATTTAGTCTGAAAACATCACATTTATTAATCCGTCGCACCCTTATATATTTGCTCAAACGACTTCAGTGAGTATGAGAAATTACCCACAAAAATGTATAAGTAAAACTCGGAAGACTCTCTGAAATAAAGTGAACTCTACATCTACATTAAATGTAACAGTACAAATGTATGACCAAAGAGCCAAGAAGCGGTTCTGATTATGAAGTTCCCAAAATAAAATTAGTAATAACCGGGCCAGCGGCCTAATAACTGCAACGGGATTAAATGTATATCGTACATGGGAACGGAACGTGTGAATCCTGCGTGCTAACTAATGAAATAATTATAATTCAACATACCTTTTATGAAGATAATTCAAAGTTTACTTTGAACGATGTAGCTGAGACGAGCTGATTTATATACAAAGTAGCGTGTCTTAAAAATAACAACTTAATGGTTTACAGCATCACGCCACCAGTGTCTCTACTCTCTACTTCTCTAGTCGACATTAGCCGGCCATATACATTCGGGCATATCCGCCGGATCTGCCAATAAATGTATGGCAGATTTGTCGGGCGGACATACAAGCTATGAAGATCCAACGGATCGCCGGAACAGGTTACTTGCAGCAGGAAATCCTCGGAGTCCCCCAAGAGATCGCCTATCTTTGCCCCTAGGAATCACCGTCCAGAAACCAATCCCTTTCTCCCGGATCAAGAAGAATGAGAAGAGCCCTGGCACTGGAGGAGGTTTCCCTTTGTAGCTCCCCATAATAATTGTTACCTACGCTATACTTAGTGCTTGATTGCTAAACAAGAGCACTTATAGGTACTCGTATTCTAATAATTTTTCGATTAATAGAGGACATTTTTATATGTAGGTTTTTATACTAGGCACTTATCGTCCGTCCTGAGGGCCTACAATTTTTTGGCGATCGGTCAGACTTACCTACGAAATTATAAGTGCGACAGAGAGGCAAAGCTGTCGGGGAATATCGGAAAAAATCACATTGTATAATTAATTGTACTCGGCGACCTTAATACGCTTGTAACCAAGCATGCCTGCGTTTAAACGATTTATTAGCACATACGAATAACTGACGGGCAGATTCCTGATACCGCTCATTGTGTCGGGCCATGGGAAACGCGTAACCCATCACTTGTTTATGGGAAGCTGAACTTGTCGTACTTATCGGCAAGTCTAACTGTACCTTTCCTCCCACGAAGAGCTATTGCACACAATATGCAGCGAGAATGCGCAATTTTTTTGATAATAGCTTACACATCAATCTACACTATTATAAATGCGAAATTAACTCTGCCTGTCTGTTACCTGTTCACGGTATAATCCCTGAATGGATTAAGATTAAATTTGGTATGGGGAATTCTACGCAGACGAATCCCGAGCAGAAGCTAGTATTTTATGTCTAAAATCGAAACATTGTTAGGTTTATCCTGTGTAGTTTGGGCTAGTAACATTTTAGCTTAAAGGATGACTCACACCAGTCTGATCCGATCCGATCCCGGACGATCTGTCAGTTTCTATAGAATTCTCACGTGATAGCTCGGAGCCCTTGGAAGTCACGTGACGTTTTGTATAGAAACTGACAGATACGTGATAGTTTGGAGCCCAACTATCACGTGATAATTTTTATAGAAATTGAAAGATCGTCCCGTTCTGCCCCGTCCCGTCCTATTGTGAGTCATCCTTAAATGAGGATTGGCGATTAAATTGTATTGTATATAAGACAAGTATTTTAACAAAATAGACATTTTTGTACTTGACAACAAATCACCCTCACTCAAACCCTAGTTGTCGTCTCTGTATCTGTATTAAGGTTATCTCTATCGATCGACATGTTCATGTTTATTCATGGTTTTAGTTGAAAGTTGCATGCATTACAAGACTTCTGCATAGTGATTACTGTCATACATTACCACCAGTTATAACACCACCAGTTAATAACTTCTCGATCTCTACCAATATCTATTCACAAGGTATCCGAATCAGCGCACACAATCTAAAATCTTCTGTAACTAGTTAGTAATGGGGTAGTATTTAATTTTTACTGCTTTTATAAGATGCGAGTTTTTAAATAATACGTCTAAATATGTGTAAAAATCGTGCTGGTAAAGGTTCCAATTCAGTGCACTTTGATTAGCGCTATGATTAGATTAAGTAGTTTGCTCGTCTAATTTGGTTTGTATAGTTTGCGTAAGCCCGATATGTTGCTCAATATTTTGAGTGGCCTACTACGTATCGGTCATACTCATAAATCATAACAATAAAACTACATTGATTTTGTTTTGTTCCAATAGATAAAACAAATACGATGCATGCAACTTTTATTTTCGCCGCGTCGAATTTAAAATTGGAATCCGCTGAGTTGGTTTTTTTAATCCATTTAATGGAATCTCACTAACAGCCAGCAGTAATTTAGGTTAACGGCCAGTTCTTAATTTACTAACGTTTTATTTAATTGATGTATTTGTCGTGGTCAGTCCTTGATTGTATTGCAAGATCTGAAGAGGCCTCACGCTCTGTGCAAATATGTGAATTAAGTAAAAACATTCTCGAAATATATACAGTAAGTGTAACTTACCTACCTAACTACCTACCTCTACCTACCTTAAATCTAAAGTAGGTCCTTGAGGCATTCTACCTAGGATGCTGGCGGCATTTCCTCGTTGTATCGCAATGCTGATACGTTGTGCGAGGAAGCCACCAGCTCTTCGGTCACCAGTAACATCAACCAGACGTTTCGCGATTTCTACGAAAATATGTGAATTTGGTTTACTTAGGTATAGCCTCATTTCACTCTCTTCGGCATTAAAATAATGTGTTTACTTAGGGTGTCTGGAAGAGATCTATTTTTAGTTTACCTCTTTTTTTGTTTGCTGTATTTCTGTACCGATTTCAATTGGAGGTCTGCAATAAAGAGTATTTGTATTATTTTGTAATTAGTAGTCTATGGAGTGTCGATTGCAGATGTCATTATGGCCTTATAAATTGAGAAAGAACGGATTCATTTCCTGAACTTGAGCACGAAACTACAACTGTCAACAACTGCACAGAAGACAGTTCAGTTTACATGGCAGTGCGTAGGCTGCGGACGTGTTCGCTGCGACATTGAACGCGACCTTTAACTTTTAAATCTTTAAAACAATTAGGCCCTTGCAAAGTCTTGCTGAATACACCATGTTCAGTCACCGCCTTTGTCTAGTGGAAGAAAGACGTGTTTCGCGCCGCGATTAAAAAGTTTGCGCATACGTTTCTTATCTGTGATTGCTTTTGAATTTTACGCAGATAACGCTTTGTGACGACTGTTTGTTTTGTGGAATGGCGATACCATTTCAGTGTGGATAGTTTTATAATTTATTTGGCTTGCGGTTACGGTTTTCATCTTATGGTATTTTTTTCTCTACTAAACTTGTTCTTAGACATTTATTATTAAGCTGATGTATCGTATAATGCTTCTCTAGGAAACAACATGTCTTCTGTTTTTGCCGAAAACAGTTGTTTACAGTGGAATGTATAGCTTTAAAAATGTATTTAATATTCAACAGTGGCCATAAAAATACTGATTTTAATCAAGTTCTCGTTAAAAGCAGTAAATTTGTTTAAATTTACTCTCATTAATAATCAAGCAGTAAACCTTAATTTAAACATACTTAACCTTATAAGGTTAAAGATGACGAATTCAATTTTGTTTACTAATTAATTGGTCACGTGTTTAATGTGTTGTATCTTAATATTCCACGTTAATTAGTTTTCCCTTAACTTTTTTAGAGTTGTAATTGTTATACCTATTATACGTGAAAATGAAAATTCGCGCCGAGCAAATCATTATTAAATGATTCAATGGTAGTTTATATTTAACACACGATTATGAATAGCATCATAAAGGTTTTACAATTATTTAAAGAGCATTTATGTAGAATGCTAAAACTCACTTAGAAATCTTAGAATAAATAAATAAATAAATAATAAATAATAAATATTGTGGGACAATTTTACACAAATCGACCTAGTCCCACGGTAAGCTCAATAAGGCTTGTGATGTGGGTACTAAACGACGATATATATAATAGATAGATACATATAAATACTTAAATACATAGAAAACATCCATAACTCAGGAACAAATATTCGTGATAAACACACAAATAAATGCCCTGACCAGGATTCGAACCCGGGACCTCCTGCTTCGTAGGCAGGGTCACTACCGACTAGGCTAGGAGGCCGTAAATAATGAATAGTAGTAGTAGAATAATGACTTACTTAATGTTTATAGCCAACTGGAAAACCCGTAAAATTAATATATAGCTTAAACGTTGCCTAGCGAAATTATACTTTAATAAATATAAATTTAACCACATAGATAATAAGGTTTTCCCATCACCGTCCCGTTTTATCCCACCTGGGTTTCATTTGTAGATACTTACTGAAAATAACAGAGGGCTATCACAAAATCTTAACAAAACCTGTTTTTTTTTTCCACAGACACAAATGATACGACAATGCAGACAGCAAGAGAGTCAAGCAGACAGCGACGGAGCAACAAGCGAAGAAACTCCAGAAAGAAGTCCCTCTCACCGTCTGACCTAAAATGCTATGATAAACCAGACAGTCGACAACTTGAAGGCGCCAAAAAGCACAGGAAAAACAACATCCGAAGGACTTTAACGCATCCATTCACCGGCGACCAGGATGCGACCATGATAGGAGTGTTTAACCGTGAAGTGAAGGCCCCGGTGCCTGAGAGTGACGAGTCTAACATCCCTCCGACCAGCAGCGATAGGGACACGGAGGATGACGCGCGAGTGTTGAAGTCAGTGATAAACCGGTCCAGATGGGACTCCGGGAGTGAGATGGACTCGTTGGTGTCCACTGTGGTGAGGCGCGCCTCCGCCCGACGACGCAGGATGCCGGCAAACCCAGGTGAGACTTAGTTTAAGAATACAGGATGTTATTCACCGTTCAAACTCTACATATATAGGTGAATTCCACGAGAATGTCGCTTACGTGACGCTTTCGCCTTGTATGGCAGCAATTTCAATCAAATCTGTAAATCTCGAGAATATACTGTAGGTACTTACTAGCAACTTGTTAACCAAGTCATGAAATCAGACACAATTACTTTCTTAGCGTTTTCAGAAGTATTAGAAGAGTCGCATCCCGTAAGCGACACCGACATAAGTCATATTGAGCAATTTTTATTTTAGGACCAGTGCCGAAATCGCGAAAAAAATTTGGCTGTTTCATACATTCTGGTCGGTGCCGCCGATTTTTATCGCATCACATCGCCCCGGACGGGCCGGCCAGGGTCCGGTCTAGCGTGAATCATCATCCTTCAGTATCCGTCATATCCATAGAATTTAGCAAAACAGATGGATTTCTTGAGAGAGAAATTTTTATGTGACGATAATGTTTTTAATCGCTATCGGTGGTATCCCTCACATAATTATTGTTTTAAGTAAAAGGTACCACTTTGTCGGTTGCCGATAAGGCGCTAATGCCATAAACATTCGGTTAGAAATCAAGTGACAAAGTGATACCTTTTATTTACTAAAAACAAGCACATACCTATGTCTATACCGGGTGTTTCCTGTAATAGGAGCAATAAATTTAATCGTAGGTAGTCCTAAAACCTTATAACTTTTGTTCAACAACTTAAAAATTATTTACTCTCTAGGTTTTCACTTTTTCTTACAAACTAAATAGTATTTTCAATGTACGTTAACATCAGCCTAATTGACGTCTCTTGTCATAGTTGAAAAATGTCAAACTTGCAGTACATTGCGTCTTCTAACAAGCTTTAAAGTATAATAAAATAAAAATAAAAACACACGTTATTTTTTAAAGTCGCTGAGCTAACGTTGTTCAGTTTAGCAAGTAGGTACTACGTCCCGGTCTCCCGATATACTAAAGCGTGATTTAACAATAATAAATCTGGTAACTAGATACGTAATGATTTACAGTTTCAATCAAAATACGGAAAAGAAAGTTATTGCTAGCATAAATTGTATGTTACAATTAATCTACCTTTCCTGTTTTTATTCTGCGTGTGCTACTTGTCTCATAACACGTAATAATTACCTATTTTAACACGCTTAGGATTACGTTACGTTTGGAATTCGATTTAGCAGATTTTATCGACGTTATCTGTAATCCCTTTAATAGATGTTAGAGTCCTACCTACTTGAATCTATTATATCTTTTATGTATAATCATACGTATATAACTAGAGGTTCGCCTACTACGTGAACTCACGACTCCAATATATCGACAACCATTTGACCGATTTGGTTCCTTTTCGACTTTAAATAGTACGTTATTGAGGTGCTTGCCGAGGCCCAGCATAGCCCAGCTCAGGCAAAGCTGTTTCCGCCGAGGCAGATATTGTGCTTTTGCCACCGGCTACCGGCGGCGTGTGGGGCGAAGTCCCCGGGTTGGAATCACCACGAACTAAATAGAAATATTCGTGTTAGATATATTGATTATTTGATTCGTCAAGTTAACTTTTAGTTGTTATAGAAATAAAACTACCATATTTTTGGAGATTTTTAAATTTATTTCATTGCATGTTTGAGAAAAGCACTATACATGCCTTGCCGTGAAAAGAGTTTCAACGGCTTCGAATTGATATCCGACCTAGCAACGCTCGGCTCGTCTATACATACGCACCCGTTAAGCCCTTGTTTCCCGGCGTCTGCAGTAATGTACTATTATCTCATTTAACCATCTGCAATCTATTCCACGACGATCCAATCAACTGTAGGTACTTTGCCGTCGAACAAACATACATATTTATAAACGCCGGACTGTTCCAGTAAACTCGGAGAACTTCGCTCGCTCGTTTAAAAATCTCGTCGGCAAATTATACCTTCTGCTGCAATAAGCAATTATTGACCATAATTTAGGCAAGCAGCATTTCAAAGATAATGACTAAAGGATGCTGTTAATAGGTTTCTGCCAAAGAGGTCATGGTTCGCAATATGGTTGGTGTGGAGCTTATTAATGTGGCTTCAGGTAATACAGGCATCTAATCTTAATTTAAACGCAGTTTTCATCACTTTTTCCTGTTGTGTGGTACCTACCTTCCAGTTTTGCTTTGCTGTGCTAAAATAAAATTGAATTAGTAAAGACTAATGAAATTTCCTTCCTTCTTCAGAAAAATAAGGCGACAATTAAAACATAAGCGAAAAGAAGTTAATAAAGCTCAGACCTAAGGACTGGTTTTTAAGAATTTTGGCTCCTGCGTCTTGAGCGGTTGATTATTTAAAGCAACTTTTGTCGGATTTAAATGCACTTTAGCTTATCTTAACTGATTCACTCGCCAGTTCTAAAAATACAATAAAATTGTATGAAGCAAGGGACACGAACGATCACATAAAAAATCATAATGTTCTACCAGAAGTAGCAAAACAATAGTCTATTTGCATTATTCAAAACTTTATATTTTAATAAAATATAGTCTCTACTTGGAAACTTGGCGATTCAATAAAATAATAAACCAGTTTATGTTTAATTGCATTGGAAATTAATTAATACTTGTAAATACCTACTTCATTGAGGCAAAAGTTAATGACAGTGGCCATAGTCAATGTCCACGTTCCTCAGTTTTATCGTCTGTAGGTATCGTGTTTTTAGGACACTAGCGTTTTTGCCAGCATTGGTGGCCCAGCGGTAAGGTATGACAGTCGCTTTCGTAAAACTAGCGCCTACGTCAAATCTTAGGATTAGTTGCCAAAGCGGAGTCTTGGCATAAGTCGAGAAAACGTCAGGGAGAAGAAGCGTTTTTACCAATGTTTCCGCGACGTTTTTGAACGCAGCGTGCAGTGCGATGTCTACCTTATTTTATTATTCGCCGCCTGTATGCACCGTCAAAAAAAACGCTGGTATGTTCGCGCCCTTATTTATTTTCAACCGACTTCAATATTTCTAAAGGAGGAGGTTCTCAATTCGTCTGAATTTTTTTTATTTTTTTTTTTTTTTCTAATGTATGTTACCTCAGATCTCCGTCATTACTGAACCGATTTCAATTTTTTTTTTGTTTTCTGAAAGTAGATGTTTCCAGATTGGTCCCGTTTTTTTCAAAATCGATTTCTGATGATGGGATCCATGAGGAACTGAGGGAACTCCTCAAATTTGAAAGGCACATGCATGCTGATTTGGGTGATTTCTTAAGAAACTCGATCATTTCTTTACGAAAATCATCAATTTGGTGGAGTGGATCTGATAATGGAGACCAGGGATGGCAAAGTGGAACTGCTTGGTAATTCCCATGACTATCATCCGATTTAATAAAATATTTTTTTGTCTGAAAATAGATGGTTCCAGGTTTGTCCCGTTTTTTTCAAAATCAATTTCTGATGATGGGATCCATGAGGAACTGAGGGAACTCCTCAAATTTGAAAGGCACATGCATGATGATTTGGGTAGTTTCTTAAGACACTCGAGCATTTCTTTACGAACATCATCAATTTGGTGGAGTGGACCTGATGATGAAGACCAGGGATGACAAAGTGGAACTGCTTGGTAATTTCCAGCTCTATCATCCGATTTGAGACATTCATCTTTTCTTTGTAAAGAAATACCTTCAGGATAGTCCTATTTGATTATAGTTCTATTTTGATGATGGAATTCATGAGGGATTGAGGGAACTCCTCAAATTTTAACGGCACATGCATTCTGATTTGAGGTTTTCCTTAAGTAACTAAAACATTGTTTTGGGGGAGCCAACATTTTGATGAAGACCAGGGATGGCAAAGTGGAACTGGTCAATAAACCTAGCTCTACTTATTATCCTAGTTGTGACATTCATCTTTTTGATTTGATTTCTAGTCTGATGATGGAGTTCTTGAAGAATTCAGAGAACTCCTCAAATTTGAACGGCACGTTTATTGTGATTAGAGGGTGTTCATAATTAGCTTAGGCATTTTCTTACTGTGGCTATCATTTTGCTGGAGTGTACCTGATGTTGATAATCAGGGATGGCATATTGAAACTGCTCGATAGTTTACAGTCTGTCATCCAATTTAACACATTGTTATTTTGTTTGTTTTATTATACAAGGGAGTTCCGTTTGATTATACTTCGCATGTAATGATGGAAGCCCTGGGACATTAAGAAAGCTCCTCAATTTTCAATCTTACACGTGCGGTGTATTGGATATTTGTGAAGTAAACTGGCTAACTCAAACAAATTTAAAATTTCACTTTTACCGGGAACCAAATGAAGTCGGTTTTTTTTTCTTAAAAATTATGTATGACATATTACACACTGGGAATACTGGAGTGGCCTACATGCATATAAAAGTTAAAATATAATTACGCATACACATAACATAGGTTAAGACTAATAATAAGATGCTAATAATTTATGAAAAAAAAAATTTCTGAAATAAATAATTATTTAATTTAATTTAATTTTAATTGCATAAATCTCTACATATAGCATAATAAAATATTACAATCATGACCTCTATTCGTCCACAAATCTTAAACGAGGCTTGCAGTCGATTAATATTTGTTGCCGGCCAAATATTTATATGCTGGCCAAGTGATTTAATGGCTTCTTTTTTTTGCGAATCAATTTTAATATTTGCCGGCCAATACTTAATTTCTTCCCATTCCCAAATTAAAAGTTAACCGTTTAGTTACCAGGTCATGTGCGGTATCATTTTAAAGGGTTGCAGCACGATCTAAAACAATTTTCCATTATTTTTTACGGTGAAAAGTTTTAAACGAAAATGTAAAGAAAATACCCACATTTTTTTAACAGCAAAAGAGAGCGGGATAGATCTAATTTCAAGAGCACGCGAAAAATGAAAAGGCGAGGCGATAGTAGGCGGGTGCGTCAAAATAAACCGCGTAATCAGATAGTTGCTGTTTACAACTAAACTACAATTTTTGTAGATAAAAGATTTTACTAAGTAGATTTAAGAATTAATTATGTATTACTCAGCTGTTTAACTAAGAATCATGTTTATAAATTCAAGGGTTACGAGTCGGACGTTTAGACCAAAAACATGTAAAAAGGACCTCTGTCTCACTTTTACCAGTTTGAAGGAAATATGTTTATGTTTTATGTATATGAATATCAGGTACCTAGTTGTTTTCTCTATTGACATCTGAATGATAACAATTGACCACGGTGGCCTCTTAATATAGACATAGGTACCTATGTAGATTGAATGAATGCAGGAAATCAGAACTCAACTAGATACAAATTTCTTGCCGCTGCACGATACCTGTTATGTAATCATGTTTAGTCTACAAACCCGACTATATACCGGTTTTCACAATCCCCCGCGACAAGACAATACGGAGTTGTAACATATAAACCTGTGTAAATAATTAGTAGAGGTATTTACATTTATATAGCCGTAGCTATATAAACCGCATTGAGTACCTATTTGAGTTTAAAAAATAATCTCTTCAATATATAAATATGTGAGTATCGTGCTTCTATTGATAATTGAACTAGCTAAAGTATCCAGAGTTTTATTACAGTCAGTAAGAAGAATCTTGAGCTTTGCGAGGCTTTCAAGAGACAAACAAACTTTACTGACGAGTCTAATACTTCTACCAAGTTCTAATACTACGGGATCAAATACCCATGCGTTGTGTCAAACATTACAAATAATCAATATTTATTAATTCATACCAGCTAACTTTGCAGTAGATTGTAGATTACAACTTTACTCGCTGCTTTCAAAGATTAAAATACCGCCTTTACGAGCGAGTGTTACAAACCTATACATCTCAATAAAATATAAGTAGATAAACAATAAATTAATGCTAAAAGCGTATCATGTGCATTTATTTCCCTGCCCGTACTACGTGTATGGGTTTACTGAGCGACCAAAGATGTTTGCACAAGATACAAATTGGAATGTGTTGCGTCCTTCCGTCCTTATGCCCATATTTAGGGTTTTTGTTACAAAGTGGTATTTAAAAGCGTGTTAAGTGGACACTTCACCTCTAAAATTAGGCATAAGTTAAACGCAAAATCGTTTAACGCCTTCTTGAACAGTCAACGCCTGTAACGCTTGTCAATCGTGTCAAGCGTAACGAGCACGTCAGACGATAAAAGCTTTGTTTTCAGGAGTGGAGTGCATACGGGAAGCCTAAATCAGGCCGCCTATATGAGGCAATGTGCAATTCCAGGAAAGACTTCAAAGCCAAACTGAAGTTTTGTCAAAACAACAAGGATCAAAACCACGGCCATCATCTATAGGCAACGTCCCCTAGTTGTCTAAATAACTAGTTTACAGTTAGACAGAAAAAGGTATAAATTACAAAATGACACCATCGTAGTGCTGTTTTCTTACATATTAGGTATATTGATTAGAAAGGGACGACACTACGATGTTGCCACATTTTAAATTCTACCTTTTTCCGTCGCACTGTAGTTTAGTTAGTTACTAACGATCGTAGTAACATTTGTGTATTAAGTTCTAGAACTATTTGTTAATTCATAATTTTCATAGGTATATCGTTTTTTTATATACCGGACATGTCATTAGCCCTAAATAATGCGTTCAAAAATCGCATACATATAAAGGCCCCCTTAATATTAAACTTTTTTGTTACAACAAATTTCTTATCTTTGAAAATGTAGTTACTTATAGCTATATAATATTATCGTTTTCGATATATATAAAGCAGTGTATGTAATTGTAAATAATTAGGCGTTAAAACACTCGTGTGATGTTAAACCCACCCTCGAGTTTCAATGCATTTCATTATATACAATCACATAAACTACTATTATATTATAGTAAAATAATAAGATTTATATTGTGTCAACTTGTGTGTTGTTATCACATGATCAAAATTCCTTAAGGGGCTGACAACACCTAATTCATGTTTTTCAAGCAGTGTTTTAAGAAAAACTAGGTATTTTAATAATGCACAAAAATTATATGTTAAAATTCATCATATTTCGAAGACCCTAGACGGAGCCGATTTTTAATTTAACGAAATCGGCTCGATAGAAAATAATTGCAAAGATTGGTCTTAAATTCATCATTAAACGGTTCTATGTCTTTAATGTTTTGACCTAGGCGTTTGCAATTAAAATCACAAATCTATTATAGGTACTCATATCCAAAACTTAGACGCGTCACATTTCATAAATAGTCCACGGTTTTGTTTATTTTAATAGTTTTCGTGTTTTTTCCTTCTAAAAACAGGCCGGCCGGTCATAGTGCGATCTCGTTTACTCCGATACTAATAGACAGTGCGCGAAGATTTAGCTGTTGTCAGCCTCTTAAGCTGAACGTAAATAACTCATCCGTCTTTATTTTTATTATACTGCCATCTACTGCAACTTGACCGCAATACTGCACAGTGCACATGCATTGAGCGCAAAATTACGTTTACTCTGCGCAGTTGTTAGTTCTGCCTGCTTGAGCTAGATGGCGCGCAAGTCAATCTTTAAAGAGTGTGTTTGCGTCTACCTTAGTCCAGCCTAACCATGATTTATCGTAAATGTGCATAGTAATATATTACGATAGAAAAAAATACTTCATACGTAACATAAAACCTGTAATTATTTTCAAGTTATAAATTGGCCAGCCAAATAGTCGCAAGTAGGTATCAATACAACGTTGTTAGCGTTACCTTGTATGAAACATAATTGACTATGTTTCTCAATTGGCCAATTCTTTTCATTATATCGACCTTGCATAAATAAATATTCAATGATACCTTATATAATTTGACACGTAAGAAAACATTGTATCGGCTAGACCAGGGCCTATACTACGAAAATCGAACGATTGCGGATGTATATCTCTGTCTCTGTCACACTTGCATATTGGAGTGACAAAGAGGTTTTACCGTCAATGCCAATTTTCGATGTTCGTGGTAGGCGTGCTGTAAGGATGCGATGCGGCATTCCAAATCGAACTCAACATTTTGTACTCAATTTGAAACTATTCGCAACGCATTTTGCTCGCAATTAACTTACATGTGTAAGTTAGAGTAGAGAGAGATAGGTACCTACATGGCGAGTGTCGTGTAAATGAGATCAAATTCTAAGTCTGAATGCCACTTTAGAAAAAACAAACATTAACATTTTCATATAAGGTAGAGCCTAGTTTATTACTTCCCGACTTATCTCAATTACGCAGCAACTCGAGATATGTCTGATTATGTCGTCTAGTCTAGATCATAATCGTGTGGTGACCAAGACTCTAACCTGGCACATAATAAAAGCAATTTAACAATTGCCATAATGTGCAAATTAATACGTATGGTACGGATTAATGAATGGCTACTATTTAAAAACAAATATATAGCACTAATAAAAGAGCCATAGAATTTAGCTCATCAATGGTGTGTTGTTAAACTTATTGATTCAAAATATCAGTAAATATTGATACAGATATCTTTGACATTGGTATTTTTTTACCGAGGTCCCTGTTCATATTTTTTAAGTGTCAATAATTATCATTTAACAAATGAAGTTCGGATTGGCAGTAAAGTAAAGTTACGTAAAGTTAAAAGACTCATTAAAAACTTTTAAAATAATAGTTATGTGAATTATTTATTACCTACATGCTCATATGGCTAGCCAAATGATTACCTATGTAATGAATAATGTAGTAGTAAGGTAGTTGTTATTGTTGTTACGCCTACTCGCTATATACGGAACTTTAAATAACAAATATAAGTAACGGTTATAATAATGCAGACTTGCGCATAAGTAAACGTATTTTTTTACGTTTCCTGTATTTAAACGCCATCGTATCCCGGAAATTAAAGCATTAAGACAGTTTCATTAATATACCTATGTTACATCACCAGACTTTACAATCTTCAACTTTAATGTCATATTCTTAAAGTCGAATTAATAATTACACTATAGCAGTATTGACTTAATACGATCTTGCTAACATTACGCACTTTACCTTTGCCAGTACAAAGGTTTGGCGTCTTATTTTGATTAATGGAAACTGATAGAGACAGGTCATGTTATAAGTCTGTATTGTTATATTAAATCTTATGTCGTTGGAATAAGATTCAAAGTTGAACTTTACAATACGACAAGCCATACGAGGGCGGATGTCGTTGAAGTCTTTTGTATAGAGACTGGTTTGACATTATTTTTTCTCTTTAACTGTATATAAAAGAAATTACAGAGCCTTTTAAGTCTAAAAGCTCTTTAATTATGTTAACGACTATCATTAGCTAGACTTACGTAGTTTTTGTATTGAATGAACTCGAGTTACAGGCTATTTGCGCAATAACTTATGGCCTAGTAACCTTGTTAATAAGGTAGATTCATTGTATTACAGTTGGTTGCAAATATTAACATTTAGGGTACTAGCAACTATTCACGACCACCAGATCATCTATAAATCACAAACATTTATAAATAAATAATTGCGTACTCTACTGTTACCAGGTGCGTTACCATGACGTCTGTAACGCGATTCAGTGTGCTTACCATGAGTTGCATTCAATTGCGACTGCGGCATTCGAAAGTATGTCCGTTTCACTCCTACCACTAATCTGGCAGGAGCAAGACGGATACTGCCGAATGTCGCAGTCGCAATCGAATGCACATCATGGTTAGCAGTTTTGGTTAGCACACAGTTTTGGTTCTTAACTGTGCTCAGTGTACCTACCATGAGCTGTATTCGATTGCGACTGCGGCATACCAAAGTATGTTTGTCTCGCTCCTGCCAGAGAAGTAGTAGGAGCGAGACGGACATACTTTCGAATGCCGCAATTGCATTAGCCAAGTTTTTTGGCTTACATAAATGAATATGCAATTATAAAGTCTACGAAAAAAACTATAAATAGTGTACCTATCTGCAGTGTTTTTTTCCTTAAACAGCACTTCAAATTACTCTAAATATCGCTATAAAATATGCGGCGTAATAAATTTAGCGGCATGTCAGTTGGAGAGCTCGCAGAGAGAGGTTATGACGCTCCGTGCTTTGACAATATTTACAAAGATGAGAGACTGAGTGAGAGTACAGAGGAACGTGTAAGTAGTGGATATCGAGATATTGGGTATCTGAGTAGCCCCTTGTTATGTGTTACACATAATAGCTTAATAGGCATACCAAAGGATTCCAACTACAGTAGTTGGAATACTTTGGTATGCCTATTTATTAGGATAACGTGTAAATGTTGTATTTTCACGCGTTATTACGCAAAAGTCGTATCGCCAATTTAAACATATACCGGACTCTTAAACTGTAATAATTCTGACAAATATAATGTAATAAAACCTCGCGTACTTATCTAAAGATATTTTTTAGTTTGCTACCAACATCGTCGTCAATTAATTAACTAGTAATTTACAGCAATGTTGCTTAGAGTCTGAGATGTGCCATGAGTTGCACGCAAGCGCAACCGTATTCGACATGGACTGTGGCGTTCGAAAGTACGTTCGTCTCGCTCCTGCCAGCGTAGTGGTAAAAGCGAGACGGACACTGCAGTCGCTATCGAATACGGCTTCGCACAACTCATGGTAAGCACAATGTTCACTGAAGAGATCCCGTGTTAAGTCAACCGAGTATGTAGTTGTTTTCTCTAGAACTACCACAAAACAATAAATTATAGAGTGAAGCGACATTTAACCAGAGACGATTTCACGTGGATGAAACCGAAGTGCTTTTACACTAACCCTACCCTAACACTATCAGCTACATTTCATTGTAAGAAATAACATTTAGGTAGGTATCACGCGTAAATATATATTATACCTAAGTATGTGCTTACCATTGTGCTGTGTGTTTACCATGAGTTGTAAGTAACTGTAGGCTTTAGTGTAGTGACTACTCTGGCAGGAGCGAGCGGACATATCCCCGAACGCCGCAGACGCTATCTCTACGTATCAGAGTTGGTTAATAAACAAAGTAAAAAATAATGTTCATTTGCAAATAGTCATGTGCATGGTTTATGACATAACTAGTTACGTACTAATATTTGACGAATTTGTTTTTGAGTATATGTTGTGATGAGAGAACTCTCATCTTCGTTTTTTAAATGCTTTTTACACATGCCACGCTTAACGCTTGTATCGATTTCGATTCACGACCTCCAAACAAGGTCTTCTCTAGTTGTAACAAAAACACCGGTATTGTAGGTGTAATAAAATAATAAAACACATAGCTTTTTGCATCACCGTAGTTACTATAGTCTACGTAGTGCGGTCCAAAAGTTACTGGCTGGAGAAATCTGGCGGTTCATGAATAAACCTGCCCAAACTTCTTTCGAACTTGCAACGAAGTGAGCGAAAAGCATGCTCTCAGGAAGTTTTAGATGCTAATAAAAAATACGGTGAGAGTTTTTTGGAGTCAACTCTTACTGGGGACTAAACAATGGTTTTATACTATAATCCCCTATAATCTACCATATTCTGGGATTGTCACGGAATGCAGTTGATAGACATAAAAGAACGTAATACCACTGTGAACGGTAGGTATTATGCTACCCTTAGTCCCTTATTGAACAATTACGAGAGGCAATCAAGGAAAAACGTCGAGGTAAACTTAGCAGAGGTGTGCGGCTACTCCACGACAATGCTCCCGTTCATACCGCTTCAATCACCAACGCTGCTGTTGCCAAGTGTGGCTTCGAGGAAATTCGTCATCCACTCTATAGCCCTGACCTGGCCCCGAGTGACTACTATTTGTTTTCCAAATTTAAGGCAGACTTAAGAGGAAGAAGATTTTCTTCTGATGATGAAGTGACCCGTGCAGTATACGCCCATTTTGAGGATTGAAATGCTAATTCATAGATCTGAAAAGTGTATTGAAATAGACGGAGAATTGTATAATCAAAAATAAAAATAAAATTGTAAATGTATTTACTTATTTTCTTTGTAAGGCCGGAAACTTTTGGGCCGCACTAAGTATAAAATAAATGTAGGTAAGTACAAATAGAGTGACAGCTAATAAATTAATTAAATTACAAATAGGCAAGAGCGTTGAGTTCTCTATACTCTGTCTAATCTGAAAATAAATACTCAATTTTATTTTATTTACCTATTTAGACTTCAAGTCATTGAAATGCCTATCCTACTTCTCTATCTTTAGGATTTTAGACCCCGAAGTAACTAAGAAGGTACAGTAATCAAAATCAAATACATACAGTAGGTAATTACTTCCTCCAGGTACCGTGTATGTGTGGGTGTTGTATAATACGACTCCTACGTGGTTCACGCACAAACAAAAGAACTCCATGGTTTCCAAACGAGAACGTGTTCCATATACAAAACTTCTTCAACTTCGCTGTTTGGTCTAGTTCGCCAGTGCAGGTTCATTGTTCGGCGGGCACCTAGCACCTACACGTGAACCGTCGTAAACGCCAGGCGCTTGGCGTTTTTTGTGGCAACATTTGGCCCTCGACTGAGTACAGTTTTTGTCGAGTCGTTACCGGTCGCTTACGTCATTTTGGTTTTTAGATTCGTTTTGTTGTTGGCGTTCGAGTGACTCATGTTGGTACTGTGGTCGACGTAAATATCGATAAATATATAGGTACTACATGCCTTTAAGTGTTCTGCACATTTGGACATATAAAACTTAAATAGACAAAACTACCTAGAAATCACATCAAGATCTTCTGTGGCAATCTTTGTGAATCATACCCATATGCTATTGTTTACATGTCAGGCACGTTCATAACACGTCAAGTAATAGATAAAGTATTTATTATAGAAAGCCATTTTCCCACGATTATGCTCGTGCGAAATTCACTTATCTCTTAAGATAGCAAGGACTGCTTCAGATTTCATAATCTAATCCACATCTCATATCTTTAGACATAACAAATAGATAAAGTCAGTGAAATTGCATGCATATTCTGCAAGATTGTTAAAGGTTAACAACATGAATGATGTTTAATTTATAGGCAAAGTAATTACGATTTCTAGGATAAGCAACGTTCAAGTTTTTTTCACAATAAATGTTGGCAAAAGGTTTTTGACAATGATGTTAATTATTATATTTAACTGACTGAAATAAATAATTATATGTTTGACTGATGCATTTGGGCCATATTTTGGGCCGAAAATGCTTTTTCGTATTTATGTACCAACGTTCTGATCAATTTTCTACTATGACGAGGCACTTTGAATATTAGTTGTTCGGCATCGACATACAAACAATCGAGCACTAGCACCGCCCTAGCAGCGCACGGCGAGCGCAACAGTCGGCCGGCCGGCTCCCTGCGCACATCCGTTTAGCGCTGCCCCGCGCACCACGAAACCGGCGAGCGATTTTCAAAATTCGAATATTAACCTTCCATTTTTGAAAACTATGCTCTGACCGAGCAAAAAAAAATACTGTCCGTGGTCCATTTGTTTTTTTTTTTATCTCTATAATTTTAGAGGTTTAATATTTTGTGAATGGCCAGTGTTCAAAGTGCTGTTTTTGTCTGAGTGTTGCGATTTTTTATTTATTTTGTGAACCGTGAACTTTGACTGAGGGAGCCTTCAATGAAGCCTTATTCGGACTTTTTCACATACTAAAAGTAAGTAATTGGATATTCGATAAGCGTGGCGTAGAGTAGAGTTAAGCCTGTAAGTTACTTATTGAGGCACTTTTATGAAGCCTTATCAATGGCTTTTATTAAGTCTTTCGCCAGTAGTGAAACAAGTATACGTTTCTTTGTTCGGAAACCACGAGACTCGAGTTCGAGAAGCATTATGGCTCACGAATGTACATATGTATATACCTACATATATACTAACGCACATAGTTAATCTGGTTATACATGAAAATGTTATAATGTAATCATCTGTATATTCTGTAGGTATATAGTGCATATAACATAATGTTTAATTAAACGTGCTAAGACATTGTTTTTCTTAAGTAAAGCAAAGTAATTTGCTTTACTTAAGAAAAACAATAAATTCTCATATAGGTAGGTAAATACATATATCAATCAGTTTGTATGTTATTAAGTATGTCGGCCGTTCTTAGGTCGAAATTACCTACTTATGTACCTACTTTTTATCGGTAATATTTTCAATTTATTAAACAGTAGCGATATATAGATACTGACAGATGAAAAACAGCCTAAACCGTAAGAACCTTGTGGCAAATTATCTTCGAACCTCTCTCGAAGGATGTTTTGAATTCAGCCTGTAGGGATGTAAAACGACATTTAAAATCGTAAAGACTTCTTCGTGGTCGAAGTCGAGGGCGAATCCTAACTAGTCAATACACGTAGGTGATAAAAATCAAATGAGAGATTTCATAGACATTTGAACTGAGGAAGCTAAAACTACATAGAGGTAGTAAGTTAATTGACTAAGAAGCTGTAAGCCCTAGGCTACAAGATCCTATTTACTAGATCGGACTATAAATTATTCTCGTGTGTGAATGCGAACTCATTGGTAGATTAGGTAGGTAAGCTTCGCTAAGGACAACGTGACGTAAAGAGAATCCCATTCGAAGAAAGTTGGCAAGCAATGGCCTGTAATAACTGTCTAATTTGCATGGTGAAAGGCATTTCAAAGGGATTTCATAGAAACAGTTATTTACAATGTCTTGTGACAACTTGTGTGTTAATGATTGTGTTTAGACTGTTTAGATATTGTTCTCGGTCTAACTCCGTCAATTATAGTATGTACAAGAACTTGGTGCCCGTTTCCAAGGGTTCGACATTAAATTCGATTTGTTCCTGAGGTTTCGGCGATCTATTATTTTAATAAAGACATATTAGGTCCATTTACAAGCTCTATGTACTTATATAAATTTTATTAAAGCTCTAAAACCCGTGCTGACGTAAGTCCTGACCTGGCCGTTGGAGCAAGATGGCCGGGTGGAAATCTTGCTCCAACTAGTATTGTCGGAGATCGTGCTCAGACGCGACCCAATGGCTTATCGCCCCCATTGTGTTATTTATTGCCCACCTAGTTTATTTCTCTGTTGTATTAGGAAACGTTTTTTCTTTACATTAACATCGAGTACGTTTTTGAGTGCGATCTTACACTTGAGTTTTTGTTAAGTATAGGTTTATAAGTGGTGTTAATTTCCCTTTGGTTAGATTCTCTGTGCGTTAGACTCATCAAATAATGCCACGGAGTGACTATGAGCGTTTAAATAAATACCTAACTCTTTGTTTTAATTTATAGAGTAGAAGATCCAGCAGATGTGTACAATTTGAACCTACTTTGTAGAAAAACTAAGCTTATTACCAGTGATCAGTCGTCATTGATTGTGATTGTGACGTCCTCAATTTTACGAGTACGACAGGCCGTGGACATAAAAGGACGTACCAGGGCCTATACCACGAGAATCAAACGATTGCGGATTTGTATCTCCCATCTCTGTCACACTTGTATATTGGAGTGAAAAAGAGGTAGGCAAGGCATGCTGTACTGTTAGATAAATCCTACCTATGGTATGGTGATATGGTGATGACCTATGGCCTACTTGCACCACCCAGGGTTAGCCGCTAAACCGAAGTTAAGATGTCAAATTCCATAAAAAAACGCTAATCTCCGGGTTATGTGGTTAACCCCGGGTGTTGCAAGACTTTGCAAGTGGCCCTAAATGAGCTTCACTGATACGGAACTGCTCGCTTAACATAATTTGTTAGAAACTTGGCTCACTATTCTCATTAATGTTTATTTAAATATAAAATTACCACAAATTTCGTAAATAGGAAACCCGAAGCGTTCATTTGGTAATTTCAAAATGTTGCAACGTGGAACACAAACCCCATGGCTCAGAACTATCGGAGCCATCGGACCGTGTCCCCACCTGCCCGCGCGGATCAATATGGCATTTGAAAGCTTATCTAAATCTGGTAATTAGGACTAATAAAAACGTAGGATCCGTAACAGCTACTCGTACACCCTGATTGATATGTTGAGCAAAAGTAATATCGGCATCGTAATGTGTTAGTTACGCACCGTTGCATTGAACATTTTCAAACTCTCCAATGGAGAGCAAGTATCGATTATTAACAATATACTAGAATATCGTTTGAAACAGGTAATATGCTGTAGTAAACAAACCACCGGGTTGAGTACCCCAAGTTTAAATACCTTATCGTCGCGGTTAAAATGGTTTCCGGTCTATAAAAAGGTACCTGCGCTTTCTACAATGTTGTTTTAAATTTTAATTTTAAATCCCACATCTCGGTTAAAGTGTTTTGTTCCCAGTGTTCGACATCCTTGTTACCCCTTCAATTTTATTACATAATTCACATATAAAGACGTTTATCGTGGACTAATTTTGTATTATATAATTGAAAGAACAACTAAGGCGTATAACCAAATGAAAGAAATATTGGAATCATTCGCTGAAGTCGATCGGGCGTCGCTAGCTCAATTGTTAGAGCGATCTGACTGGTGTTCAGAGAAGTCGTGGGTTCGAATCCCGCTCGACGCGGAGAATTTTTCCATTTTTCTTTCAATGTTAAATTAACAACGAAAATAATGTTACTTTGCTATTCCGCCAAACGTGACAACGTCCGACAAATGAATTTATTTAGCGGCGGGAGGGTGGCAACATTAATTGCATGCAAAAAATACGCAGGTAAGTATAACGGGTTAGCACTAATTGCCTACTTGCCTAGCACGTTTGGAGGAATAGCAAAGTACTTAACATTATTTTCGTTGTTAATATGGAATTCCGTAAAGTAACGCCTGATTCAATAAATTAATGATTAAATTGTTTATCTTGGACGTTCATAATTCAGTGTAAAAAGGTTAGTATAAGTAGGTATACTGACGACCATGTATTTTACGATTAAAACCAGTTTGACAATAACTAAGTGCATTTTGGTTATGAAACCGTACAAAATTGGGTACTTATACAAGCAAAGTTTTGGACGTTCAAAGCAATTGTAAAGTACGAATCCCGTGTAATCCGGCGAAACAGAGCAATTTAGCGACCATTAAAGAAATCGTAACTTATTTCATAGAATCAGAGCTCAGTTTGAAGTGACCGGATATACGGGTTTAAGCACTGGTAAGCCAAACGGTAACGCTCCAAACCGGAGGTCGTGAGTTCAGTTTCTGGTTCGTAGCAAAGACGTTTTTATCAGAATTTATATATACAAAAAGACTAAAAATGTTATAAATTTCAAACCTCTGTCACGTTTGTCAGGTAACCTTTATTTACTTTTCTTAATCTTCTTTTAAGGTTTCCCCAATAACTGTCTGTGTGGAAAGATCGCTCTCATCTCACAGCGTCTAGCGTGTTTCAAGCATGTCCGACCATTACGCCATTATGTTTGTAGTTGGGCATTTTTTTGATGGAATCAAGATACAACCTGCCATACGGGTTAATGGCCTTTGTTTGACAAATAGCGGGACATTTTAAGAGCTTGATGACGATAATTACACTCTTGTACTACATGCCCTTCGTTATAATGAGTAAACACATTCTCAATTTTCTTTTGACAACTTTTTGAAAGTTAAGAATCTTTAAGCTCATGCAACTCCTGCTCTTCGTTCTAACTGTTCTTTAACAAAATGATTTCAAGCGTTGATTATGACGAATACGAATAAATACTCCAGTAGGTATACAGGGTGGAAAGACACGACGATCCTTCTCGCAAAGGGGGGTTAGTTTAAGTGATGGAGAATCGATTAGTAATGTTTATATTTTTGTTACGAACAATCAGTAAAAATATTAAAATTAATTAATGTTCTTCTTAGTGACAACCCTGCTATTACTATGTACTATACCTACATGTAACTGTAATGTGACACTTTATGTTTACAAAAATTACTTCGATTTTGCTCGACATACCGCAGCACTCGCTCTTCAAACCTTGGTGCAATGTGAACTACACCTCCTCCCCGTTGGTCGTTTTGGCCCGTTCGTGGTACTATGGGCTGATTATTTGCCACGCGATCAAAGGCCCGTAAAATTGACATACGGCTAGTTGGGTGTGGTGGAGGATATCTTTGTCGATAGCGTCGTAACGGCTCGGCAGCATTATAATTACACTCCCCGTATAACATAAGCAAATTTAGGTAATCGCGGGCTCCTAAGGGCATTTTGAAAATAGGTTTTATCACATAATTTGCAATTTATTTACGTCACTGTTTTATCACGGGTAAGACTAGGGTAGTAATTAATGTTTTTCCCAAACAAAATAATACAATTGTGCAAACTACCCACTTACAAAAATCAAACTTAACCATAGAGAAATTGAGACTAAGGGCAGTTACAATAAATAGGTTCAAAAACCCATAATACACCGCCAGAAGAGCATACTAGGCGGGGTGGAGGTGCGTGGAAGCTAGAAAATGCAGTTGGTTAACCGATTTGTATGGAAATACCTAAGAAATAAACCGATTGCATACCCTATCTGTAAAGCGGGCCGGTAGGCAACCGCCATATTGTAGCGGGTGGGTAGTATGCATGTAGTGTATGTACAAACATGTTGTTATTCTTGATAGAAGTATGCTATTAAGGCGGTAGGTATAGGATGGGCTTTATGAACCTAATGTGTTGTTAATGTATGTTAAGTAGGATTGGGTCTGGCAGGGTGGTACTGGCTGTCAGATGATGAAGTAAAGGAACGATCGAATTTGGTTTGATAGTTTAAATACTTTTCTTATGAAAGATTAGTTGACGTAGGTATGATTTAGTAGGAAATACGACTAACTTGGCAAAAGTAACATGTTTATTTGAATTATAAAAATAAAGGCTTCAGAAGATATTATTTTCAATTCTACGATTCTGCATGTATAACTGCCCTTAGTCTTAATTTATCTATGGTTAGTTAGATTATTGTAAGTGGGTAGTTCACACAATTGTAATGACAGAAATATTATGGGGTAGAAATGTTGTTTTGGTAAATGTCACTGACCTTTGTGTTATTGTTAAATGTTATTGAACCTAATGAGGGTTGTCACTTGCAGTATTTTGCATCAAAAGTTAACTGCCTATAACTTAAAAACGCTTACGAATATGAGCCTAGTTTCTTTAGAGGAAATACAGTACTAACTCTAAACAATCCCCCTTTTGCGGAAAGGATCGTCGTGCCGTTCCACCCTGTATAGTTTAAATCAGCATGCCTACCACGAACATTCGAAAAATTGTTTGGATTAATCCCTGCCGCTTTCCGCCATCGCCCTACGCGACAATATTTCCACTCTCACCATTTAGATGGTTGGCAGTCCTCAACTGTGCGCTTTTCCCGAAACTTCCTGCCTCGCACAGCTAAACTGTGGAACGAACTGTCGCCAGCGGTGTTTCCGGACCGATACGACCTTCAAACCTTCAAGAAAAGAGCGTACTCCCACCTTAAAGGCCGGCAACGCACTTGCGACACCTCTGGTGTTGCGGGTGTCCATGGACGACGTTAATCGCTTACCATCAGGTGATTCGTTTGCTCGTTTGCCCCCTATAGCATAAAAAAAAAAAAAAAAAATTGGCATTGACGGGAAAAATGGTATAGGCCAAATGGTATTTGAAATTTCAAAGACTTCAGTCTTTGAAATTTCAAATTACTGGTCGTGGGTTTGACCTTTTAATCGTCAACTATGAAAGTCAAGGATGTGTTGGAAGGCACTAACTCTAATTCTGGCAGCGTGAGGACTATATTTATCGTCATTACTTTTATAACGTAAGGTTGGGCAATCTTTTACATGATTGACTGAACTTTTCATCACTCAACAACCGATTGGCTCATTACTTTTATAACGTAAGGTTGGACAATCTTTTACATGATTGACTGAACTTTTCATCACTCAACAACCGATTGTACCTCATTACTTTTATAACGTAAGGTTGGACAATCTTTTACATGATTGACTGAACTTTTCATCACTCAACAACCGATTGTACCTCATTACTTTTATAACGTAAGGTTGGACAATCTTTTACATGATTGACTGAACTTTTCATCACTCAACAACCGATTGTACCTTTATGCTTTCGAAGCTAAACACCAGCTTTGCTGTCCAAAAATCGCTAAACGCTAGCTCCTTTTAGATTAGCACGGCGGTGTTATAGTGTACCTATTAATAACAATAAATCCACTTAAACGCCAAGTTCTGCGGCTAAATTAATTACTTTTGTCCTCAGCACGGCTATAAATAAGCAAGGCCATTAACCTTATAATTCTTATAAATAACAATTATTTTTATCTTCGCTAATTAATTTGTATTTAAAGGCATTGCAAAGCGTTTTAAAGCAAGCTTCATGGTGGCTGACCACATATTAAAACCGGAACGTTCATTAAATTACTCCATTAGAGCATCTGAGCTCTTGCAAGAAATCCGGTAACCTGTAGTAGGATTCTGCGCAAAAAATAGGATGCCGACATTTCTATCATTTTTCAATGCATCTCTTGATTGAGATCCTTAAACTCGCATAAATGGGACAGCCGGAATTCACAACTTAATACATAAGTAGTGACTTTCGATGCCAGTCGGTGTAAAATGTAAATGAACTTCTCGCGTGATTGAATTCCAAGATTTGTTATATACGTACGAATAATACTTTAATCGAACGCGTGCATTTAAAATATAGCAGATGCTTACTTTATATGCAAGTATTTTTTTTATTTTGCTAAACGAAATTTGCCTAATGGAAATTGTATAGATTGCTCACGGATGGATAGGAAGTATCGCAGAATTAAATATTTCCCTGGAAACAATAAATGAATCATTGTTCCATTATAGATTTCCAAAGGGTGTTAGTGGCGTCGAAGTCATAAAAAAACATTAAAAAAGCAAAAACGCTAACTAACCACAAGCCTTGATCTTCACGTTTCGTCTGCTGCACACATCCACAGCATACCTATTCATTCTCGCGTCCTACTAATGTAACTAATGCACCGTTGAAATTTACACTTTAATGCTAAGCAATAAAGTTGATATTCCAATATTCCGTAACGATCTTGGCAAACCATGCCAACATTTAGTTCTGAGCCAGACCATTCTTCTTTTCTCGTGCAATATCACTCGAAACGTTTTTTATCATTAAAAAAGTCTTGTATCGGCTGATTACGTCGCGAATAGTCGCGATTAAGCCATGGTTCAGTAGCATCATGCATTGAAAATGTAGTAAGTTGCGTAAATTTGGTAGGCAATTAAAGCTTTGCGTTCATTGGCATTAATTAAATGAACTCGAGATACGCTCTGCTAGATTTAAGTTTCAATATAAAAATATTGAAGCCTTGAAGTTATTTTGCACCAACGTAAAGCCTTATGAGATTTGGACTAACGAAGGAACAAGCTTTATTTTAATTGGAGTATATTATTCCTTTCAATGAAAGGAATAATATACTCCATCTTGGCAAACCATGCCAACATTTAGTTCTGAGCCAGACCATTCTTCTTTTCTCGTGCAATATCACTCGAAACGTTTTTTATCATTAAAAAAGTCTTGTATCGGCTGATTACGTCGCGAATAGTCGCGATTAAGCCATGGTTCAGTAGCATCATGCATTGAAAATGTAGTAAGTTGCGTAAATTTGGTAGGCAATTAAAGCTTTGCGTTCATTGGCATTAATTAAATGAACTCGAGATACGCTCTGCTAGATTTAAGTTTCAATATAAAAATATTGAAGCCTTGAAGTTATTTTGCACCAACGTAAAGCCTTATGAGATTTGGACTAACGAAGGAACAAGCTTTATTTTAATTGGAGTATATTATTCCTTTCAATGAAAGGAATAATATACTCCAAGTAAACTAAAGCTGTAAAGGTTATCTTGCCATGCATTTGAATATAATGGGAAGGCTGTTACAGTGGACCCGATTGTTAACTCTTATAGCATTATAGCCTATATTACTATTGCTGTAAAGTTTAAAATCGAGCAAATAATCAGTAATCTTTCAAGTCATCCGGCGAACTTCTTGAATTGTAATAGTCTACTTAGACAGTTCTTATGCTAACAGTAAAACTACTGGGTGATCTTATGTGTCTTAAGTAGGTATGCATATTAGATATTGCTTAGCTTGTTTCTACTGGCTACACTGCTACACATAACTCTTATAAGCCATTAAGGGGAGTAAGTATAGGTATTTAGCCAATACAAAGCTAGACAAAATAAACCCGAGTATTAAGGCTTCGGCTAACACGATTCATACTTCGTGGTGTGTCTGGAGAGCAGGCCAACTCAATACATTTTCTCTAAAAACATTTTACAAAAATAAATGCATTTTAACGTGGACAAGTAAACAAACAGGTATTTTAGGTGTTATGTTATATGTATTGAAGTGAAAACACGCGATGTAACGTTTGGTGTATCGCATGTGCCTCTGACCGTGATCTCACGAAGGTCCCGTCACGCATGACCACCAGCATCTTTTAATAACGGAAAAAACAACGATTAAGAACAGATCAGTTTCATTTCTTACATTGTCCTATTAATAGATAAGTTGTTTTATGAAATTACATTCTGCAATAATTAGTGGTCGTCGTCAGTCGTGTTTTATAGCCAATGAAAGTTTTCATATCTGCTACTTATATTGTGAATTTCATGGCTGAGCAAATATGAAACTAGCGATTGCACGCCATAATTATTCGCGGATGAAATTTGTATCAAGCAGGTAGGTACTTAAAACAAGGGAAAAGTGGAAAAGAAAAAGCACGGCCTGAAGTCAGTTTTTCCTTTAGTTTCAAGCATTGAAGCTATATCCATGATTCTTCAACAATAAAATACTTACTCATAAATGTAAAGTCAATATCAAAAATCAAACACGTTTATATAAATAACCGTTAAATAGGCGAATAATTAAAAAGGTATAAAAACAAAATCCCACGCACACGGCGCCGCGAACAAAAATAGTCATCGCCTGTCTCATACACATGCATGCGCATTGTAGGTAACTCGGAAATGCAATTGTCATGTAGGTACATTCACGAGTAATTTTCTGACCATGTTCTCTTGTAATTAGACAGATTCACAGGACCCTGAATTGCATGCTGCAGTTAAAGATGTGTGCGTGTTTGAGTTCCATTTCCATCGTTGGATACCGTAATGTGATTTTTTTATGCTCGCTACCGTACGCAAAGACATCACATGTTCCTTTGATTTACTAACGCATTTTATTGAATGCATTTTTTTAACAAGGCAAAAACGATACGGCCACCCGGAAGACATTTCCTCTCGTAATAGTAGGTAGTAGTATATGTACCAACGCGCTTCTCGTCATTTCGAGGCTGGGGTCAATCCTTTGCTTGCTGGATTTATCAAAAAAATTGTATTTCGCACCCGTTTCCTTTATTACACAAATATGCGTTTTAGGTTTAGATTGTTTAATTGTTTATCCCGCTCACGTTTACGTTAACAACCTAGTGAGTCATGCAGCGGACCTCTTCATACCATAAAGAGCGAGGGTGGACCTGAGGACCATTTAAGGCTTCGTCAGATTAGCGCGTGGCGTGAGCGGGGCGTGAGCGGGGCGCGAAGCGAGCGCGACCCGCGCTTGGACGCAGCGCGGCGCTAGCGCCGCGCTCCTATCGCGCCCCGCTCACGCCCCGCTTTCAACACGCGCGCGGCGCGCGGCGCGACCGCCGCGCAGTCACAGCTCAAAGAAAAATGCTCGGTGAATCGAGCGCGCGGCGCTGGCGGCGCGCTCGCGCGACGCGCGCGTGACCCGCGCGCGATGCGCGCCTGACACGCGCGCGATGTAAGCGCGCCGCGCTCCCCGCTTCTATCGCGCTCTGCTCGCGCCCCGCTCGCGCCCCGCTCACGCCACGCGCTAGTCTGACGAAGCCTTTACTGTTTATACCTTAAGTTTTAGAGCGGAGGATTGGAATAAAAAAATCGACTAAATTACGTGAGTGACCCGTTTTAAATATTATTTAATAGGATTGGAATAAGTTAGAAATAACATAGAGTTACGAAACATCCTGAGATTATTACCATCCATGGAGTTCTTCAAGAAGCTATCATACAGAGCTTTTAAGTTCGGCAATGCATAGGTACGAATAATCGTCCGCCTATGCTAAGTTTCTTATATTTTGATAGCACAGACTATGAAAGTGTTAAGTAAACATCATATTTTCATAGGAGTTTGACGTTTAAACTAACACTTTGAAGTTTGACAGTTCATTGGCTTGGAAGAAATAACGTGGTTGGACTCGAGGCGACGATAATCGCATTCCAATTGGCTCGTCGGCTTATTTCCTAAAAGAAAACAGCTGCGTTACAAGACTATCGGTAGTTGTAGTTAAATTCCTCCTTCCACCACGTTTCCTCTCCATCACAATGTTTCATTACCGACACCTACATCACAAACAGATGCAGCAGAGCTTTAACTAAGGCCACACGTCATACCAAAAGCGTAGCGCGCGGGCAGCGGCCTCGCCTCCCATCGTCCCACGTCTCTTAGGCAAGGAGCCTTGAGCGTGCTCACTTTCATTGTCCGATCATTTGGTTACAATGCCCTCAAATAGGGCATTACCGACTAATATGGCACGCTTGCCGATTAATTATCTTTGATAGTTGTGCAGGGTTGCCGTGTTTATGGTATTACTCTTGCTGGCTCCTTGTCAGCCTGTGTCTGTGGTCATTGAAGTTGATTAGTTGACCCTAAGAAGCCGACGCTGCCTGCTTACTTAATACATCCCACTTTATTAGCTACTATGACTACTGCTCATCACCTAATGGCTAATATAGCCTACCTCTAGACGACAGTTTTTGCCGTAGGTCACATATAAATTGTTTTTTCTTAGCGTATTTTGTGAGATTCAATTGGTGGCATTACTATTAAATATATAAATTGTTTTACTAAGGTTATTATGAATCCCTTTTCTCTTAACGAATTTTCGACTACGCATGTGAAACCTACCCGGGTGAAACAGTCATAGCGTGGTTGTTTTTTTTTGTACCGGGTCCTCCGCCCCCCGAACCCCCCCTTTACCATCGACTAACTTTCATTTTTAATCTACGAAACGTAACTAACGAACCTATCTATCCGGGTTTACCTAGCAGTCAAACCGTGGCTGTTTTTTGTGCACACTTCAGAACAACACCGAATCTCGACAGATGCTTTGTAAGTAATATTTTTTGTATTTTGAAACTATTCCATGATGAAAAAGAGTGACTTGATTATTCAAGTCTTTGTCATCAAATGACAATGGAAATTGCATCAAGCAAGTACTAACTATGCTATCTGTCATACATATTTTCTTAACTTCGCTATAATTACATTTAAGCAGCCCTAGTAAACCCACACCCTGGGCCTAACCCAGGGTGTGTTACTCGCAAGTCATAATGATCAGTCTTGTTAAGTGTTTATGTAAATTTCAAAGCGTGCCGTGCGGTCGTGTTGGCCGATATCCCGAAAGTCGGTTTACATTTGTGTCTTGTCAATTATCTTACCACCTCGGATAATTTTACTTGTGGTGGAATTAATTTGCCAGCGCATTCGAGTATAAAAGAGGTTTATCGCAATAAATAATGTGTGTTGAGTCAGACCCAGCTAAATTTGGTTCGATTTATATATGAAACTTCTATGAAATTATGACGTTTCACAGTTATTGTTATCAAAATCGATACAAACTTAGCTTAGTCGGACTTGAGAGGCAAACACAAAGTGCACAACACTAGTATCTAATTTTCACAACAATTTTCCAGCGGCTTCCATAGAAGACGCTTATTATCAGAAAGATGAGCCCTTGAGTCCTACAGGTTACCAATAAAATAAAAGCCAAATTAGCTCCGGGTTACCTTTAAACATTTTTGACTTTCCACCACTTCTCCTGATTAAGTCACTGGACTTTTGGAAAAGTCATGCAGAACATGTTTCAAGTTTCGGCGTCTCGTTGATGTCTACTGTATAGAATAGGTAGCGTACGTGCCAGTGTGCCTCGTAGCTATTTTATGGTGAGATATGTTCAACTTTTTTGTAGGTATACGGGGTTAACAAAAATGCTGGTGATCCTTTTAAAGGCGTAATTAGTATCGTGGTCTGAATTGCAAAAAAGTTACACCTTGTATTACACATTTGTTACACATTATTAAATTTAACATTATTAAAAGTTTATTTCAGATTCCTCAATGTAAACCGATTCAATATCGGATACAAGTGTCACGTAAGTCACGTTCCCATGTTGAAAATGAGTTTAACATTCGGCTCATACTGTTCCACTCCAGTCACGTAATGATTAATGAATGATCCATCAATGTACTCATAGCTATGCGATTGTAGGTATCAGGATATGTAAATGTACGAGTATAGCCAAATATTTAGTGCTGTGTACTGCGTAAACACGTATATACTATATAGATATCAGTGTATCTACCATGAGTGGCTATATATTTCGAAGGATAGATTTCCACACGTTATTTACAGTTGCATCCCGCTTCCACCTGCAAGGGCAAGATGCACTAATATTGACGTAGACGCTAGCGACTATAATTGTCTACAGTAAATTTTAATCTCGTGGTAAGTAGCACGCAATGAACCATTCCGTATTGCGTACTATTCGACGAGATTTTTCTTATTCCCACTACACAAAGGATGTCTTGGCTCTTCCTGAGTTCCAGCTTAACAATAATATCGCCTGTTGCTTAACTTGTTTTTTCTGTAAGTTCATCCGTATTTGTTGTTGTTATTTGAATTGCGCAATAAAGATTTATTGCGTTGTATTGTACATATGTTAGCGGAACGACTGGACAAAAGCCAGAAGGCTTGCAGAACCAAAGATATCTACATTGGTGTGCCTAAAGCCAAAAACTATTACGGAGACAGAACCTTAAAGATGCGGTTGCCATACGTACTCAATAGTCTACCTGCGGGCATCCGCCTTGAACAAAACCTACTACGGATTTTTAAAAGAAAATTTAAGATACGAAAATACATTTATTGAATACACTGGAATAGTAACAATAGTATAGATAGATATTTATTTTGATGCATTTATAAAATTAATATTAATATTTAGTTTATAAATTCCTCCTGCAGTCAAACTGTTTAAACAGTTTTGCAGGTCTTCTGCCTGTAATGTAATTTTGTTATAATCAATCTTATTAATAAATAATAATAATAAACGACCGATCACTGTGTGGTCTCACCCAAAGATTCCCTTCGAACATGACCCGATTGAAAGTTTTGTTGTATAAAACTTTGAATACAATTTCGCAGTTAAAGTAGGTTAATTTTAGATCATTAGAAGCCTAAAAGTAAGGTAGGTACCAAGTAAACAAGATAACAATTGATAGTGGTCTGTAACATGTCATTGCTTAAAACTAAATACGAAATACTCCGACGTGTGGTGTGGTTCATGTGGTTGTACTTACCTACTCGTTACTCGTAATCTAAAGTAAAACAATTCAACTGAACGTTAATCGTCAAATAAATAGTACATTAAGAGATACAACCTTATGGATAAAAATAATGTGTTTTGCCTGATACTTCAGTACGACAACTGTCAGCGATTATTTTCAAATTGTTTTGCTAACGATACATACGTGTTAAACCATTCAAGTCATGTGCGATATCCGTTTCCACGGCTCTCCAATTGGCTGAACAACTGATATGCTATTATAGTCAGAGAGACAGACAGATGGACGTGTGACGAGATAATGGAAACAATGGCGCAGAAGGCCTGGGCCTCTTTGAACAGTTTGAACGTACATTATACGGCCATCTTTATAATATTACAAGCATGAACACTTAATGCAATTGCAGACTGTATATGACTGTTCACTGCTACAAAAAAATCTTGGGGCATACAGAAACAGAAAAACAGGTAACAACAGTAGTATCTTCTGTCCCAGAGATTAATTACCCTTTATTTGTTAATTAATATTTTAGACAAAATATTGATGGCAACGTAGTTAAGGCTGGGTTTTATCAAATTTTTATTCCGAGAATAACGCTTACTCTCAGATGGGATTTTGACATTAGTATCCAAAGTTTGATAGTTGAATAGTTTGGTCAAATTGGTCAAATAAGTCGCTTAACTTCAAACTCGGTTTAATCCATATGTCAGATTATTAAGAAAAAGTAATAAGGTAGATATTTACTGAGAAGCTTCGGATGGATTTTCCCGAGTTTGAAGTTAGACGACACAGTTTTAGTTTTAGGCCCATAATTAGTTAGGTACCGTAACGCCATGTTGTTTTATGAAATTCACTAGCATTAACTAAGAAAAATAAATAAAAAATATGTGTCTGTAGGTACTTATGAAGATTGTTAGATCGTTAAAGAAATTATGAATGGTTTGGAAAAACTAATGCACCTTTCTGTGTTGCCGTTAGGGAATAATAGGGTGGGTACTCATACTTTGTTTTTTTTACTCTAAAGAAAATAAAAGTTCTATTCTTTGGCATGGCACCCAACCCCGCCAATAGGATTGTTTAGAATATGTATATCTTAATTATCAAATACGCATCAAAAGTAGAACCCGGTCTTTGTTGTATTGCAGTCGGTTAAAAACTCGTTTACCTAAGTAAAACTTCTAGCTTTTTTTAATTAATGCATTTTATACATATGAAGCTGATATACTCACATTTCTAACTCTACCAACTCATAATCAATAAGGTCCGACCGAGATCTCGGTCTCGGTCTCGGTCTCGGCAGTCTCGGCCAAAATTCGAGCCGAGATCTCGGTCTCGGCTCTCGGCCAAAAAGGGCCGTGATTCTCGGCCTTGGCCGAACCTTCCATCTTGACACTTTTTGCGATTTTGGTGGGTATTTTAAGTAATTATAGTTTACCGTGTTATAATACGTAATATAAATTTTTACTTTTTAGGGTTCCGTACCTCAAAAGGAAAAAACGGAACCCTTATAGGATCACTTTGTTGTCCGTCCGTCCGTCCGTCTGTCCGTCAAGACCCTTTATCTCGGGAGTGCGTGCAGGTATCGAGTTGAAATTTAAACTATATACTAAGGTCTACGGTCCCTTCAAACCGTATTCCGCGTTTTCCGAAATTCATCCCCTAAGGGATAAAAATGGGGGTTGAAAGTCTGTCAAGACCCTCCCGTCCGTCAAGACCCTTTATCACGGGAGTGCGTAGAGGTATCGAGTTGAAATTTAAACTATATACTAAGGTCTATAGTCCCTTGAAACCGTTTTCCGCGTTTATCGAAATTCATCCCCTAAGGGATACAAAAAGGGATTGAAAGTTTGTATGAGATGTGAATCATTATTCAGGTTGCAGATTTAAAACTTCGTTTATGGACTCTTTGATACTACACAAGAAAAGTATATTTAGCGTTTTTTGAAATTCATCTCCTAAGGGATAAAAAAGGAATTTAAAGTTAGTATGAGATGTGATTTTTTTTTTAAGTTACAGATTTAAAACTTCGTTTATAGACTCTTTGATACTATACAAGAAAAGTGTATTTAGCGTTTTTCGAAATCCATCCCCTAAGGGATAGAAAAGGGCTTGAAAGTTTATATGAGGTGTGAATAATTTTTCAGGTTGCAGACTTGGAAACTTCGTTTATAGACTTTCTGATAATATGTAAGAAAACCGTATTCCGCGTTTTCCGAAATTCATCCCCTAAGGGATAAAAAAGGGGGTAGGGGGGATTTTTAATCATTTTTATGATGTACGGAACGCTCGGTGGGCGAGTATGACTCGCACTTGGCCGGTTTTTTTCTCAAGCTTTGACTGTAAAATTGTAAATGTTGTGTTTTAGTGATGGCTATATTAAACAACAGTTTAATTATTGACTATTACATGTTTTTTTGTGGAAAATGCGCGTTTTCCGTATTAATTATAAAATCTCGGTCTCGGTCTCGGTCTCGGCCGAGAATTCAATTTAATCTCGGTCTCGGTCTCGGTCTCGGCCGAGACAAAAAAACAAGTCTCGGTCGGACCTTAATAATCAACATCGGTGTCGGGATTTATACGAAAACGATTATTTTAATCCGAAGGTAGATATCGGTGTAAATTACTATCTCCGCCATCCCCGAGGCGATTATAACAATTTAATTTCATTATCTTCTACAGCCTGTCGCGTCCCGTATCTATGAGATGGAGAAAATCGTGCCTCTAACAGTCAGCGCTGAGACTGTACTTCCTGCGCTGACGCGAGTCAATTGCACCGGAAAACTCGTATAACTTGAACCTCGCAAAAACGACAGTTCGCATAGCGAGACTCACTACTTCCAAATTACGAACAATATTTCTTATTTCGCTGTAACAAAATGTTGATAGTAAATTCGATAAAATAATGCAATACCGCAAAAAAAGTCAGTCGAAATCCTATGTGATCTCTCGTGATTCTCTGAGAGAACGATTCAAGCTTGTAAACAAAGGTATGGGCACAGCGGTTGCATATCGTTTAGTGTGGTAGGGCACAGCTCAAATCTGGAGCAGAGCCCATCTGGGGAAGTACCTCCACCTTACAGAAAACCGCAGTTAAGTAACACTAGACCCTACTCATAGTGTTGTATTTCTGTTGGTGAGTAAGGTCGCCAGAGCTCCAAGAGGATTCGCTGTGTTGACAGCTGAGGACCCACGAAGCAAAGCCCTTGGCCCGCTTAGCTGTCAACACAGCGAGTCCTCTTTTTTTTAAAGGGTCGGCAACGCGCATGTAACACCCCTGGTGTTGCAGGCGTCCATAGGCTACGGTGAAAAAAAAAGCAGACAAAACTAATAATATATGTATGGGGTGGGTTTTCTCAAATGGGATGGTTGCACTTTTTTTAATTTACTTCAGGATCCTATCGAATGTTTTCTTTTAGAGCAAACCATTTTCTAGACTTGGTACTAGTGTGTGGAAGAGCGCTCCCTTGCTGACTCGCGTACGGTTCGTCTGCGATTGGAATAAAATCCCAAGCCTGTTATACAAATCCGTCGCTTAGCTAGCAGTTATATTCGAAATATCAGGATCCAGTGTTCTCGTGGTCTCTGATTACTTGTGTTACTTACGGACTTCGATACTGGTTTGAGGAAAATAGTTCAGTAAGCGATGGGAACAGCAGCCTAGCGTGATTGCACGAGTATTCTCAGACTATCGATATTATTACGATTGCAATGCAGATAAAGTTAATGCTGTTAAGTTAATGTACTGGAACCATTTGTAGTGACAGCGTACTCTTATCCGTGGGCGAACAATAAACTGTTTATTACACTTTAATTATATCTAGTAAGATTCACTGTGTTTAGTAGGTATATCGATAAAGGGGAAACAGATAGACTGCAGCCTAGTTCCAAGCTAGGTACTGCTGTTGATATGCGGCTCCCATACAATCTCAGCTTTGCATACGCTTACATTCTTCTGGTTCTAAGATTCAAAAGGTCACATAAGAAAAATAGCAGCTAAATAAATCAAGCCACCTAATTTGGAATACTAAACACATACCTAAATATCTAAAAACCAACAATATCAAATAACGAAATTGTTCATATTTTGTGATAAGGATTTTCAATATTATATTGACATTCATTAAAACGTTCCGCCATAAAAAAACATCCTTACTTAATATAAGAGACTATATACATATTTAGACTCCTTAATGTGAGAGATTGTGTCCCGTGTTGCGCCATGCAAGTATTGTAAGTTCAATATTCTGTACACTACACTATACTTCTAATTTCGAATATCGAACGCTTCGCAACAGACCCTCCTCTCGATAGGTTCGTGTCGTGTAGCATGTCGCTTTCAACTCACGACGCGCGGCCACCCATCCGTAGTGCTTTCTACGATAGGATTAGCATGATTGCAATCGCCATGGCATTCCGCGAACACCGAACAGCTTCGGGAGGTGCATCTAGAGGGTTATTGACTGGGATTTAGTTGACCAAGTTGGAACTAGATACCTTCGGTGGACAGCGGCATCTCTTTTTTCTGTTAATAGGATTGTCCTGAAAATAGAACTGTGGGTGTTTTCTAGATAGCATTAGCATGATTGCAATCGCCATGGGATTCGGCGAATAACTTCGGAAGATGCATCCAGGGTTACTGACTTGGGATTTAGCTGACGAGGTTGGGGTTCGGTCTCTTCAGTGCATACCGACGTCATACTCGTATTTCTTTCCTCTATCGGCCATCGGACTGTGGTGTTACGATCAACATGTCTAAACACCAGACGTACTTCGAAAATTGTATTGTCTTCGCCAAACGAAAATGTCGGTTAAACGCTCAGGAACAAACACACCACAAACATTTCATTCGTAATCGGCAAAGGTCATTGGGCGTTTTTGACCCGCTTTATGAAATTTCGCGTACAGAGACCAAACCAATTTTAAATTAAAGAGCTTAGTCCCGCTTCTCAAAATATATTAAAATTTTCAATTTATCGGCCGGAGGAAAAAAGTTATTCAAAAAAATAGACTGAGAATTTACCTATAATTTTTCAAAATTTTTGTTACTGAAACAGTATTTACATACATTCTTTAAAAGAAAATGAGGAAATATTCATGTCAATGTATCAACTTCATTCCGAAAGTACGCAGAGTGCTAGAATTAGTAATTACAAAATATTTTTGCAATGAATATTATTAATATTTTAGCGAAACTACATTGTACACACAACTCGTATATAACATGATACAGATATTCTTATTGCTTATTTTTCGTAACATATATCAGTGCTTCAGCACCTGCAGGAGCCAACATAAAGCCACTTTTTTAGTTAACAATTAACTAATTGTAGTTATTAATTAAGCATTCAAAGTGCTACTTATCGCTAGATGGAGTGACAAACATTAATATTAGCGCGTTTCGTCACATCGGTCTAGCTCCGTCATAAAAACGTATTTACCTGCACATGACAATCAATAGTCTATGAAATACTGAAAAAAAAAATTGACAGTTGTCATTCTTCAAAATAATAAATCGTTTTATAAATTGTAAGGCGGATAATAAAATATATTTCTGTCTGTTTTTCATAAAATATTGGTAAATATGTACGAAAATATTGGTACATGCCGCTCTGGGTTGAATAGAAGTTTTTGGAGTGTAGCTTTTCCACCAAGGCGCCTGAATATGTGCCTAAGCGTTGTTGCAGCGATGTAAGTACGTTTTACAAAATTCACCTTAGCTATAACTCTGGGGCTTTGATAACTGCATTGCCATTTACTGTGTCCTTTTTTTGGTTTCAGGCTAGTTGTCGTCTGTGCCAAAAAAAGACCCATCAAATACTAATTTAAGCTGAATCGCTCTTAACGTATTGCACATTTTGAAGACCTAAAGATTATCACCTTATGCACTTTCACAAGAAGAACATTATGATTAATGGTCACATACAGGTAAGGTGTTCGTAATAAACATTGTATATACATGGGATCTATTTCACTACGAGAGCATCATGAACACAAATAAGAAAACATCTCATGAAAAAAGGTCCCATACTCGTACCAGTCCCTCCATTCCTGCTGTTTTCACAATCAGTGTTATGCGCGCGGTGTGTATAGGCACAGGTTTCGATTTGTAGCAGCTTCCGTTCCATTGGCGTTTGCAGCCATCGACGTTAATGAATTCTCATGTATGATAAATATACGAAGAGAAAATATTACTAGCTTTGAGAAAATACAGACTTTTGAGCCTTTTGGAGTTTTTGGATCTTCACTAGGTCGCCCAGGTACTTATGAGGCAAGTATGAGGGATTATCTGATGATGAGATCCATAAGAATTAGATGGAACTTCTCAAATGCACAACTGCCCATGTATGGTGATTTTAGTATTTTAGGTAGCAATAACTAAACTACCACTGCAATATCACGAATTCATTATCTTAAAAACCCTCAATTGCTATGTTGGCGCTGAAACGGAGCAGTATATGTTTTCTGCCTACCCTTTGTGAATGTGAATGCAGAAGGCGCAGCCGTTCACGATTTTTTATCAAACTTCAATTCAAGAACGAATTCCGTCTTTTTTAAGGGTATATGTAAATATGTATAGCACATAGCATACATTTCATTCTGATCTGATGATGGATTCCATTAAAAATGAGGGAACTCTTCAATTTTCTTGTGACAGGATTGAAGGAAATCCTAACTTAGATTTCGCGTAGGGTCGAATCCTACTACTTATTCGATTATAATAATTAAGGATTGCCATCTTCTTCTTCCTAGATCAGAAAACAAATAAAACCTGCATTTTGTTCTGACAAAACCACACAACACACTGACAAGCTTAAGCTCAACATCAGAACCCCACTTTGGTATCGGAGAGGATACAATTCTGCCATTAAACATTTTTGCTATAGTTATATTATAAAATAATTTATAGTATTAATAATTCACGATATGTTTTATCTCTTTTTCATGCGCCGAAATCCTCCTGGCATCGAAAGGCAAAGTGAGTTGCACGCGCAAGACGTTACGTTATTATTTCAAGTTAAGTATATTTACACTCACTATTCAAGACATTTATTGGTAAAACTGTACAAATAAACTTTAGTATTATGAAAGGGCCATAATACCAGTAGGACCACATGAGATTTGCGTTTATTATGAATCTGAGATATGTTACCTAGTCCACATGGAATACAGCTTCATTATTCTAAATCATGTTGAATATGTCGATATTTGTGTTAAGCACGCAGCTGAAAGTGGATCAGCATATCTTTTCGATATTTAGGACCAACCCATAAGTGTTAAACCACGATGAGATGTTTTCAACTGCCTGACATAACTTGCGTTTTCGGCTATGTACACCGATGAGTTAAACTATAATACAGGTACCATCGGCAAACATTACGGACAAGCTACGTACCGCTAGAGCCATGGGCGTGTATACCAATCTCGCGAGTTCGAATCTCGCCCGAGACTTTTTCCACTGTTCGTTTTATTTCTAAGGAGTGATGAAATCCGTTTCTAGTTCCTTGTATATATATTTTTAACGCTAAAGTGCGAGGTGCCGTTGGACAGGTATTTAAAAAGAATAATTTAAAAAAACTCCCTTTCCTCCAAGTTTTGAACCCCAAGTCAAACAATATTTAAAAAATCATAAAGTAGACTTCAGGTTGCAGGTTTGCAGAGGGTAAAAGCTTTCTCAGGAAGCTGTGTCGTCACCTGGTAATTAAAGTAGAGCTTTATATAAACTTTCGAGACGTTATACCTACGGAATCCTGAGCGTGGCTCAACACGTTCTTTGCAGATTTTTAAGGTTCCGTACCCAGAATGGCAAAAACGGTAACCTTATAGTTTTGTCCGGTCCGCCTGTCTATCCGTCTGTCTGTCTCTATGTCTGTCCGTCCGTATGTCACAGTGTATTTTGTGTGCCGCTATTTAGTTTTGCGTATTCATTGTGAAAAAAAAAATGTTTAAGGGAGGCACCCGAACCAATACATTATGGAACTAAATGTAAAAAAAAAAACATTTTTTAGCAACCATGTGCTTGTGGCACATCACCTACCTGATAGGTCTTTAGAAATAACTTAAAGGTTGCTTTAAATAGGTGCACATTTGATTAAAAGACTTTCAAGACGGTATACCTACGGAATCCTACTCTGAGCGTGGGTCAACACGCTCTTTGCAGATTTTTAAGGTTCCGTACCCAGAATGGCAAAAATGGTAACCTTATTGTTTCGTCCGGTCCGCCTGTCTATCCGTCTGTCTGTCTCTCTGTCTGTCCGTCCGTATTTCACAGTGTATTTTGTGTATTAAGTTTTGCGTATTCATTGTGGAAAAAAAAATGTTTAAGGGGCCTCCCTTTAACATGTTGCTAAAAAAAAACATTTTTTAGCAACCATGTGCTTGTGGCACATCACCTGATAGGTCTTTAAAAATAACTTAAAGGTTGCTTTAAATAAGTGCACATTTGATTAAAAGACTTTCAAGACGGTATACCTACGGAATCCTACTCTGAGCGTGGCTCAACACGCTCTTTGCAGATTTTTAAGGTTCCGTACCCAGAATGGCAAAAACGGCAACCTTATAGTTTCGTCCGGTCCGCCTGTCTATCCATCTGTCTGTCTCTCTGTCTGTCCGTCTGTCTGTCTCTCTGTCTGTCCGTCCGTATTTCACAGTGTATTTTGTGTATTTAGTTTTGCGTATTCGTTGTGGAATAAAAAATGTTTAAGGGAGGCACCCCAACCATGTGCTTGTGGCACATCACCTGATAGGTCTTTAGAAATAACTTAAAGGTTGCTTTAAATAGGTGCACATTTGATTAAAAGACTTTCAAGACGGTATACCTACGGAATCCTACTCTGAGCGTGGCTCAACACGCTCTTTGCAGATTTTTAAGGTTCCGTACCCAGAATGGCAAAAACGGTAACCTTATAGTTTCGTCCGGTCGGCTTGTCTATCCGTCTGTCTGTCTCTCTGTCTGTCCGTCCGTATTTCACAGTGTATTTTGTGTATTTAGTTTAACATGGCCTCCCTTAAACATGTTGGTAAAAAAAAACATTTTTTAGCAACCATGTGCTTGTGGCACATCACCTGATAGGTCTTTAAAAATAACTTAAAGGTTGCTTTAAATAAGTGCACATTTGATTAAAAGACTTTCAAGACCGTATACCTACGGAATCCTACTCTGAGCGTGGCTCAACACGCTCTTTGCAGATTTTTAAGGTTCCGTACCCAGAATGGCAAAAACGGCAACCTTATAGTTTCGTCCGGTCCGCCTGTCTATCCGTCTGTCTGTCTCTCTGTCTGTCCGTCTGTCTGTCTCTCTGTCTGTCTGTCGCCACGCTGGGCAAGCGGGTTGGCGATCGCAGGGCGTAGCTTCTTGCACTGTTGACGCTGCTGCCCGTCACCAGCGGCATCGGTCGGTCGCCAAAGCCTCGTCTGTTAATCAGCAGGGTGCACTACGGGCAGGTGAGGTTGGCAATTGGCCGTTAAGTTAATGTAATGTAATGTTAAGTACATGTTGACATCTCTTTCAATTAATAATATTGTTATTTATACTTCCAGAAAGTCCAAGTCCGACTTCAGTAAGACGAAAGTAAGTCGTATTCGAAAGACGAAACATCAGACAAAGGATCAATATCCAAGCAATAAGAAAAGCTGCAAAGGATTTTTTATACAATATATAAGAATTGTATTTTTTGAATTGTAAAAAATAAATGCTTATGTGCTTAAGAATACAGAACAAATGGTGGGAATATTTGGTGGGATAATGGTGGGTATATATATTTTTTGCGTGGTTTGCATTTCATTTCATTAATATTTTCTTATTCATTACTTCCAATATAGTAATTGTGTTCTGTATTCCAATGCACGTTAATTGTTTTTGCGTAATTATTTGTCATAGCGTGGCGTGCAGTGTCTTAGTTGCGTTTTGTGTAGTGTGCGCACTCAGGATGCTCATGTATGTACGAGTGCTCTGTACATTTACTTACTTGTGATTAACATTAACACGTTGACTGTCCGTGCATTACATGTAATTCACTATTGGGACTTATGGCAAGTATGTGTTGGTATATATACATCTGACGTCCATGCATTACATAAAATGCACTTTCGTTGATATGGAGGACAGCCAAAGTGTTAACGTCACGCTGCCCGCCTCGCTGTACGTCCCGCTCGAGGGCCTCCGCATACTGGCGCGGTTGCATGGAGCAAGCGTAGGCACAGTTAACCAATTGGAATCCAAAGGGTTGACTGTACTTAGGTCTTGCACTCACGCAAAGTCAGTAGGGTGACTAGTAAATGCGTTCGCATATACATGTAGGATTGTTTATCTGTAGTCTGTGATAGATATATCTATCCCTGGCATTGTACCTACGCCGCAGATATATCCTTCGTTGGCGTCAAAAAGGTTTAATAAAGTAATACTAACTGTAAGGCTTAGGTTTATTTAACCTTTTCGACGCCGCCAATTACTGATATATCCACAGCAAAGGTCCGAACGTCCAAACGCCGTACCTATATTTATCCGTCAGATACCAGGGCAACAAACCTACATGTATGCACAAGCATATAGTTTAATTTCAGTTTGACAATTCGCGGTGCTTGATGTTTGATATGGCTCAATAAGGTCAACTCATCTTTCTGTCAAAAGTTATACCTATGATCATATCTCTGATCAGTGATCATAAATCTATATGCCTAACTTTTTCTGAAGTAAACCTGCGTAAATAAAAATAGAAGCATATAAATCTATGATCATAGATATATGATAGTGTAATATGGACCATTGAATAGCTAGGATCCTTTATATTAACCTTTTCGACGCCATGTCCAACGCACAAGCTTTCACTCACACGCCACGTCATCGGAATGTCAAAACTGAAGTTGAACTTTATGTTTTACCAGTGTAGGTTTATTTTACTCAGTGGTTTGTGACCGATATATCGGCCATTGGCGTTGAATCTGCGGTGGCAATATATACGCCTTTGGCGTGGAAAAGGTTAATACTTATCCGTCCCTGCATACCTACCACGAACATCGAAAACTGGCATTGAGAGGAATACTTCTTTGTCACTCCAATATGCAAGTGTGACACAGATGGACACAAACCGTTCACAAAACGTTCGATTTTCGTGGTATAGGCCCTGTCCCCTAACGTCTCACGACTCTCTAAGTTCCCTACACGCGGAACGAAGCCAGGAATTGGACCCTAAAATCGTGTCGTGTAGTACTAGCATAAGGTTAAATAAAGTAAAGTGCCACCATCGACAACCAACAAATAAACACAGACAACAGTCTAACTCATACTTGATATGATGAGTACGAAGGTACTGATACTCGTACACATTAATAGCATGCTTATTAGCAAGCGGGGAAGTGGGAGGGGCCCCGCTCCCAACCCCTCTTGCTAATAAGCAGGCTTATTAGCAAGCTAATAAGCACAAAGCATGCTATGAGCATGTGTAACAGTAGGTTGAGTATTTGTTTAATTGCGATGGAGATCTTTTCTGACCGCTTTTGTAGTATACGAATATCAGGGGTTTCCACGACGCGTCAAGAATTTATCGCCACGTTATAATACCGTGGGAAATCGTAATGTAAGGAGTATAAAGACTCTTTTACATTAACAAGATATAGGTATAAGATTTTTATGGAGTATAATGCAGTCAGTCTCCAATCGCCCAAGGGGTAGCGCTGCCGAATACGAGATGCTTTGGGCATACAATATCATCGATTCATCTCCGCATGCCAGTGCCAGTCTCGCATTAGAGTGGAAGCCTCAAAGCGGAAAGCGTGCTCGTAGACGCCCTGTTCACACGTGGCAGCGGAGCCTGTAGAGCGAGTTGCGAGCCGTAGGACTGCATGCTTACCACGAACATTGAAAATTGGCATTGACGGGAAAACCTCTTTGTGACTCCAATATGCAAGTGCGACAGAGATGGAGATACAAATCCGCAATCGATCTATTTTCGTGTTATAGGCCCTGAGCTGGACCGAAGGCGAGAAGTTTGCTCAAAATATATTGGCATGAGAGGATCTTGCGGATACCCTATGCACCTCCAGGGTGTCCCAGGATCTATATACAACAACAACAACCCCACTCATTTAGCACGGTGGCTAAGCTCTACTAAGGTTTATTTTACTTATTTATTGCTTTATCCCCTAAACGGCGAAAAGTGGCCACTACATATTTTCTTTTTAGGTGATAGATAAAGCTATCCCCCAATAAGGGCGCCACTGGACGGTCGGCGCCCTCTTATATTGATATTTATTGTGCATTGAAATAAAGTTTTTAAAAAGTATTAAAAAAGTTTTATTAAACAATAATTCTGTTAGTAGTAGATAAATATTGATTATATTATTAAAATTAAATATACCTACCATACCTAAAGGTATTTTAGGTAGATACTCTAGGTACATTTTATTTAGTGGTCCCAAACCAGTTTGCATAGTTTAATATAATTGGTGAAAAATATTCATTCGGTATTGTTTTTTCCGTAGTGAAATCGAGTGACAGTGAGGTATTGTGAGAGAGACATTGGACAAGAAAGAAGGATATCGAGTTCAGCAAATAATCATGTAATTCGATTTTACCTAACTGTATTTCATAAAAACGTGATTCACATTTCTATGTAACTATTAAGGCCAGTAATTGCACAGAGTTGATTCTAACAAATAATTATATTAGGTATATATATTTTTCTCTATTGCTTGAATTAATTTCCATCAGCCCTAGAAATAGACAAAACTTCTTAGACAGAACATTTTGTTTGATAGTCAACGTTCAGAAATTGACTATGTTTACAATCCTTACATTTCAAAAGTATTTTTGATCGTTTAAAAGCACCTATATGGAGCCAGCATTTACTTCACCTACTCGCCGGTAACTCGGTTCATCTACTAAATACAAGATGTCGCTGTTGTGGCGTGACATCAAAATGCAAAATAAAAATATTTCTGCACACATTCGGCCTCCAGTGTTATATAATAAATAAAATCTATGATTAAACCTTATAAATAAATTATCTTTCAATTGTCTACTGTATAAAATAAAATGCTCATTTTGCTACCATGGCTCCATCTAGAGACAAGTAGAAAAATCAAAGCGTAGTTAATTAACGCTAATTGCAATTAATTAACTAAAACAAACCCTTATTCCTCAATTCTCCCATGCCCTGCAGGAATGCGCCCTATACCACTGAGTTGCAGATACATTTATCTACACATCTAGCTCTATTTCGTCTGTGTACGCCGTGGGTCAAATGCCCGAACAAAATGCCCAATGACCTTTCTAAATTAATTTTTATTTGTAATATATCCGGTGGGCCCGCAGACAACAACAATTTACGATTTTATAATACTTGTAGGTATTATTTGATCTGTGATTTTCTTTGAGTTTTAATATAGCCCTCTAGTAGCAATTTACAGGCCTACCTCTCTGCAGAATCATCATCATCATCATTTCAGCCGAAAGACGTCCACTGCTGGACATAGGCCTCCCCCAAATATTTCCACAATGACCGGTCCTGCGCCACCCGCATCCAGCGGACTCCTGCGACCTTCACCAGGTCATCAGTCCACCTTGCGGGGGGCCTACCCACGCTGCGCCTTCCGGTACGCGGTCGCCACTCGAGAACCTTTCCGCCCCAACGGCCGTCGGTTCTACGTGCAATGTGCCCCGCCCACTGCCACTTAAGTTTAGCGATTCGGAGAGCTATATCGGTTACTTTGGTTCTGCTGCGGATGGTCTCATTCCTGATACGATCTCGCAGAGAGACTCCTAGCATAGCTCTCTCCATTGCCCTTTGGGTGACTTTGAGCCTTCTCTGCAGAATGGGTATGACAAAGAATCATACTCGTTATGTATGGACTAACGTTTAGATTCTGACATATGTAGCTATTTGTACGCTACGTACGAATAGCTGTACATTTGTCGTGCCCTTCCCCCTGCAAAAATGGGCAGACATTTTAGTATAGAATATGACAGACTTTGCCAGTCCAGCTGATTAAAAGTCAAATGTGATTTTACTACTACTCAATTCCTATTTTTTTAACTCCCAACAGTCCCAACTGCATATCTATGTAAACGGGAATGTCCCAAAGGTAATAAAACTCCGTTCCGTTACAGATATTTCTCTTGTACAACCCCACACCCGAGAGTATATTACTGGGCATTCGTAAAAATTCCGCAGCCGTAATTTTAATTAAAACAAATGCAATAAAAAACCTGTAACCCATGAGCGGCATTATTCAAGTACCTATGGCGTGAAACTGTTTCCTCGCAATTTAAGTTGTCAGTGTTGTCACCCCAAAGGTACAGATTGCCCGTGTTTTACCTGTTCTTTACCAATTACTGCCACTTTGTACAACTGCGCCAGTCCAATCTTCGCGTGTACTGTTAACAACTGCTAAAATAAAAAGGGCATTTTCTTTTAAAGAGAAATCGTGGTCTGTAATTAGGTATATTTAAAGTCAGCGGGGCAACGTAAGTAAAATGGAAATTCTTAAATCAGGCGAATCCTCAATAAAATTTGACAGCATCACAAAAGCCGTCCGACTCTTCGTATTAGTAATACTTGGGTTAGTAGGTATACCCTCGTATCGTGTGTTCGTAGTAGTCTTGATGGATGCCCAGTTCTACCTATTGACCTGAGATTTGTTAATGATAATTACATACTTAATGGTCGAGTTTTTAAGTAGATTAACAAACTTGTACTCTCTTATAAATAATTGCCTACTGATTTCCTCGGCTGAACCTGTGCGCAGAAAGATATATTGCTCGTGCTTTATAGTTAGGCGCTTTTTCAAAGTATTTCCAGTTCGACGTTAGGCAAAGACAATATTGCATACTCGCACAATTTGTTTCCGACTTTGATGCATAAGTTTGTGTTATTGGTATGTACAGTCACCTGCAATAGTATATGACGCTGTGAAGGCCGCAAAAAAATATGTGACACGCTCTTATGGCGGTACAAACAAGACTGTGTCACATATTTTTGCGGCCTTCACAGCGTCATATACTATTGCAGGTGACTGTACTAAAAAGTTGTTAAACATGTGTTATTTTGCGATGGTTTATTATTAGGTTAAGATGTAAATCTTATCTTGTTTCTTGTCTAAAGTGATTATGATTAAATTTAGCAACATTTAAACTATGTTTACTCTACTTGCTCGCCATGAACGTAATCATGAAGCAAAACTCAAAAGTTTTTCGAGTTAATTTGTAACATAAAGTTGTTATAACAAAAAATACTTTGAACTTTATCTGTTTCTGTTCATTACTGAGCAGTGATCATAAATTTTCTAGCATTTTTGGTCCAGTGTAGTTGAGTAAAAGGAATCCAGGAGCCAATTTCAGTTGAAATGAGTAATAACATGTTGTAATTCAAAACATGAACCTTAACTAACTGACTATCTCCTTTTAAATGACTTATACCATATCCCTTTATCAACTACACTGCACCAAAAATGCTAGAAAATTTACGATCACTGCTATTGCCTTACCTTTTAAGAAATTAAAAGATTTTGCGTTTAGCGGGTAAAGGTGCCTTATGGCCTTTTAGCGCTTACGCTATCATTAACGATGAATTATATATTATTTACGAAATCAAACCTCTAACCAGTTTATTTGTTGCTTTCAGAGTGGGGCGTCAACAGCGAACCGGGCGAGGCGAGCGAGTCGGAGGCCGGTCGCATGCGTCCCGAGGACTACCGCCTCGTGTTCCTCAGCTCCGACTCGTCGTGCCGCGAGGACACGGAGGACTCGTCGTCCACCGCCTCCTCCGCCGCGCCGCTCGCGCCCGACGACTGCGACTGGGACTATTTCGAGCCGGGCGCGGCGGCGGCGCCCCCACCACCCACCAGACACGTCCCGCAAGCCTGCCCCAGAACCTGCTCCTGCGGCGCTGAACCAAGAATAGTCGCCGTCCCAGTCCCCGTCCCGGTACCCGTACCCGCTGCCCTCTGGCCCGCTCTATTAGCCTTCCCCCAAAATCCACCGACGCCACACTGGAACACCTACCCCGGCTTCCCGCCCCTCGATGCGGCAGCCCTCGCCCGCCTCACGACAGCCGCCGCTGTCGCCGTCACAGCCGCCGCCACCGCCACCGCCAACGCTCTCCCCCAAACGAAAACGCTCGAAATGACCACCGTAGAAAGAACCGATAAAGCCATACAGTCCGAAACGTCACAAGTAGAATCTCGAGATAACGATACCACTGATAACGTTATTGAACGGCCAGTTCAATGTGAAACGTCAGACGAAATAAAGGTGATTGCAAAACAGGACTTATCAGTATTGTCGGAGGCCCCAGACGCGATGCCCGAACATTTGGATGCCGAGAAAGCGTTTATATCGTCGAATGAATCTGGTGATTCTAGTGATTCCGACGCTTGTGTGGAGAGGCGCAGCTATGACCTAACCAGCGGAGCGCCGGAGGAGCCGGCCACCTCGGATGAAGACTCAGACGACTCCGGAGGTGGTGGCGGGCAGTTCTCGCGAGTGTTCGTCGTCAACCCCGCCGACTCCTCCTCCGACATGGAAGACAATGCCGACAGTAGCGGCATCGACTGTGATGATTCCTACGACAAAAAGTCTGATAGCTTAGAAATTGCCGTTGAAGTAATTATGGAAAATGAAGCCAACATTAATGAAGAAAGCAATAACCAAAACCAGGACAACGTCGTGCTATTAGAGTCGGTTAAGTTAGACGAAGATGTTCCTGTTATCCCATATGGGAGTGACGACGACGAGAACTGTGAATCGCAAAAATCCAATTTCATGAAATTTTGTGACGAAAATATGCTGCGAAGTGAAACCTGTGAAGAATTTAATAGCTTTAATGCATCGTGTAGTACTGATTATAACACTTTAGATAGCAACGAAAATAAAGATAATGATAGTTATAGAAGTATTACTCCATCAGAAAACAACGAGTCCGATTCGCTGGACACTACGTTTACTACAGAAAGTGATATGAAAGTAAAAGTCTCCGTCGAGTTGCCTAATGAGAAACATAACAATGAGGAATTAATTTCTAACGAAATTTCACACGAGTCGTTGACGAAATTAGCGCCATCGCCTGAGCCCGCTGATAACTCAAGTTTGCCGCCTGTTGAAAAAATAGACCTGTTTAAAGGTATTGAACGTACGCTCAGTGAACTATTGAAGAAAGAATTACTGGAAGAGCAAGAGGCGGAGAAAATGCACGGCGTGGGGCCGGTTCGTTTAGAGGCGGGGGGCGCGGGCGCACCTGCCGCGGCCGCGATGTCAACAGTTTGCCGTTCGCGCACGGCCGGTACGGACGGCTCCGCGCGCTTCACTAGCCGCGTTATGATAACACACGACCGCGTCTCCGTCGTCACGTCGGATACAACGCGGCTCATGCGCGACATAACAGTGCACCACACCAACTCGGTGAACGAAACCGACCCCAACGCGAGCTCCCAGCAAAACGACAATGACGAACGAATGTCCGACGACGAAGCGCCGCAGCCTTCGAGCGGCGTGACGGTTGTTAGCAACGCCGACACTCTCTCGGCCGTCGTGTGCCTCGAGGAGGGGCTCGCCGACGACGACTCTTGGGTCGAGGACGTCAGCCATGACGAGGACGAGGCCACCTCGCCTTCCGACTCCGACTCGGGGGATGAAGCTACCTTACCCACTCGGGGTGAGGAATTTTCGTACTGTCGGCGTTCCTTAGATTTTACTTTACACACGATTGTCGAAGAAAGCTGTGAAGAAAGTGAATCGGAGCACACAACTAAAAAACCGCGACCCATATCGGCTACAGAGTTAGAAAAATATTTCTTTTTTGGTCTCGGTGATGGAAGAAATATTCGTGATGATGAAGAGCCTATGTCGGAAACGTCGAGTGTGTGCAGTGAGGGTGCGGAGTCAATTGTTGACAATGAACAGCCGGAGAGAAGTGGGGACAACGATGAGCTAGTATCATCACGGTTGGAAAAATATTTCTTGTCTGGATTTATGGGCTTCAATCAGGAAAGGCGCGACTCGGATGGTTCAGGTAGCGTTGGTAGTGATAGTGAGGGAAGGCAGAGCCCAGAGCAAAGGCGGAAACGTCCCTTGCGAGCCCGTGGTACCCCGCGGTCACACTCGTCGTCATTGGATAACTTATTGACTGGGGAAGAGCCATCGCAAGATGCACAGGAAGTGTCAGATGGATCTAGTACCGAAGCCGATGACCGACACGACTCTTCGGAGCGATTGGATTCACAGGGCGAATCTAAAAGGAAAAAACAAAACAAAAAAACAAGGGGTTCCCCAGCGGACGAAAGGCGCTTGTCAACCGAGTTCGCGGAGGAAACTCGAGACGACACTAGATCTGTTTCGGAGGGCGAAGACGGCAGGCTAACGCCCCGACCCGAATTTCCGCCGCTTGGATCTGAACTATCTGAATCTAAAAAACAAACTAGCCGAGATAGTGGCTTCGTGGGTAGTTGTGATGATCTCTTGAGGAATGGCGATTCTAGTTCAGATTTTACCCGATCTCACGAACCTAAAGTAGAATTAGAGGAGATTATTGAGGAAATAAGACCCGACATCGAGGAACGTGTCGAGGGTCCCCCATCGTCCCGTCCCCCACCCACACCCCTAATACGTAAGGATAGCTTTAATAACTGGTCGTCCGATGAAGAGACGAATCTTATGATGACGAAAATGCGTCAATTCTTTAAGCAAATGATAAATTCTGCGAATGTTCGCGCGTCAACACCGCAATCGTCTAACTCAGAAAGTTCGCGCCCGCCGAAACCACCCCAATTATTATATTTTGAAAGCGAACTAACACGACTCATGAAGACCGTACCTGGTATTCGAGACGAGGAAGTTCGCGAAATAGTGGAATATTTGTCAAGCGAAGACACATGGAGCGATTCTTATGATTCGTCCGATTATGCCGGCTCTGATTTAGAAGGGACCGCAGCGAATCGTTCAGCCTTGAGGAAACAAATATCGGAGAGCTGCCGTGAGATTATTGACGAGTTCGATCGTGGAAATGGCGAAGGTGGTTCACTGGAGCGCGACGCTGCTGGTGCGTATCAGCGGCTGGCGGCGACGCTGGGGCGCGCAGGGGAGGGGTCGCCACCGCTGTTCGGGAAAGTGATGCGGCATATAGGGGGTAGGCTAGTGGCGTTAATGCATGAAGTGTCTGGTGGTGTGCCGAGTACGGACGATGATAGTGCGTCGGAGCCGGGAGCGTTGGCCCGGAGTCGTTCCCATGACATCCTGGAAGCGGCAGCTAGTCGTGGAAGTGTTGCGAGTGATAGTGAACGGTTTTCGTGGCGTGGTAGTTTCGAGTCCGCTTTGCTCGCGGCGGACTCGCGCGGGACTCTTGGAGGCGGTGGTGAAGCACGGCGCTCGCCGGCGGGCGCTGAGCTGGCCGCTCAGAAGTCGCACTCGAGGAGTTGCGGTGCCATCGGTGGCAGCGAGGACCGACTATGGCGGGGCAGGCGGCGGGCGTCTGCGCCTGATGCTGAGGTATTTACATTTCCACCTTATTTTAGTCTATTCACAAGCATGAACGTGATCCACTAAACATGAATTAACCTCTTGTGAATTGACTTGTAGGTATAAATTAATGCGTTTGATGAAACACACGAGTAAGTACAATATAAATGTGTATCTATTAACGATAGCAAACTATAAACAAAAGCATACTTTACTGAAATGATATCTTTTTTAGTCCAAACAAATTGCTTTGAACCACAATACAAACAGATCGTAACTTGAGCCCCACATTTCACAACAACACCTAATAATCATAAAACGACATAAAACACAAACCAATAACAACCACACTGTACTGAGGTTACGCAAGGCTACCTTTGCCACGTGAAATGTGGTGTCAATGTCAGTTCTGTGACGTGACATGCAATGAACACTGTCGCACCAACCTCTGAGATGCCAAACTAATGATAATAATCATCTGTGTAGCAAGTACTTTTGCTATAATAGGTCTTGAAATCTAGAGAGAGCAAATGGAACGAATCATGAATGAACGGAGTCGCATTACACACATACACACATGTAGAGATTGTACATTTTAAAATGAAGCGTGCAGTCATTGTGATTGACCAATTTCTCTATTATTAAATCCTTAATGCTTCAGCCGATTCAAAATAGCTTTTAGGTTTATGTTTGAAACGTACATATGACGAAATTGACGAATCATAATTTCCTACCAATGTTAAAAAAAACCGTGTCTGTAATTATGATTAAGATAGATCAAGATGGTATATTGAGATTAGTGCAAATCGCGTGCATAGAAATATTTCGCCAACATACACTTGTTCATACCAAAATGTTTGTAGACTACCTGCAAAGATCATTAACCTCAGCAATTACGTGAACTTACTGTAATGTATATATAAATAAATGTGCACTGCGATCCGCCCGCTCCCCGCACTCCGAGGGTAGACGTCACGGTGAACGGACGTATCGCTTGTGGACGCAAATACCTATCTCGTGTTTTATTAAAACCAGCCCCCTTACGTTGACCCTGAACGTTACATTGGCGACGAGGACAAAGAACGTGAGTAAAAATATCAATATTAAACGACACAACATCACCGATAAAATGCTATCAGTTTGAATTTTTTTTTTCATTGTAATAAAAGGAAGGAAAATGTGATGACCTGTCCAAGTAGCACAAAAAAATCGGCTGGACGATCCATTTGTTGATTTTTATTAAAGTTAAACATATCAACTCCCTTATAAGGTTTTACTTTACGTAATATCATTGTATTGGTAATATGAAAACTATTGATAACAGCCGCGAGTACGACCAATATTAAGATAATAGTATAATAAGTAATTATATTGGTAAACAGAAGTACCTACGTGCAAATAAATCATTATGACGTAGGTATATGCACAAGATGTGGGGTATACTAGGAGAGTTTTGTCTTCGATATGTTTGGTTGTTTACCCGTATTTTAGTTAAGTAACTGATTTTTATACCGTGTTGATGCCATCAACATATATAACAATTGGTGAAACACTACTCGTAGGTACGAGTAGGTCCATACACGCACCGTAACTTTTAGTTAGTAGTTCACAAATGTTCAATGTTAACCTACTTCCTAAAATAAAGTGTACATAACGTAGCCTGACCTAACTTTGTCTTGACAAATGATAAGCGGAGGCTTGACAACCTGTTAACGTGTGCTACTTGGGTAGGTATGTTTTGTATTTAATAGAATCATTGTCCTTATCCATCCAAGTATTACATTATTTCGTGCCTTGCTTCTATAAAGCAAAAGGTGAAGAATAAGTAAATAAACTGATAGCCGTCGGTAAGATAAGTCGTGCAAACGTGCTAGCTAATATTCACCAATACAAACAAGTGTAGTTTCATGGTGTGATGGGTCAACTTAAAATTTATAAATTGACCATCATGTTCAAAACAACTACATACATAAGTGCCTGTGAATGCTAGTCAAGGTGTGTTCTTCATAAACTGAAATAATATATAACATTTACAGTTTATGCTATTAATGAGTTCCACATATACTGGTATATGCTATTGTCCTAATTGACTCGAAAGAGTAAAAACTAGTGCTACATAGGCTAGTCGTGCTATGATTTTTGATGATACACAGGTACTGTACTAGTCTGTGTAATAAAAATAATGAGTTCTTCATATACTGGTCTATGCGATTGATATAAAAATGCTGAGGAGTGAAAACTCTGTTAAAACCAAACTGTAGAACTTTTAATGTGTTTGGGGTCCAATCCTAAGATATTTGCCTACCTGTTCGTTTTGTATGCATGTTAGGAAAACAAAATTAAACAATAGTCACTTTAATATAGGGATTCGGTACTTAAAAGGTAGGTATATACATACTTACCTAACGAACATTCTCTGTAATTACCTGCAGAACGTTCCAAAATGATGTCCCGGTTACCCGCGTTAAAAACATTCGACTGCGATGGGGATCCGGCGTCATTAGGTCATAGGTGGGACAAATTGAAACGAGCCCTTAAAGTATACCTACTAGCATCGGGAACTACTAAGTCTTCGAAAACATGTGCAATACTATTTCATATAGGCGGATTGGGACTACAAGAAATACATTATAATCTTCCTGGCGCGCATGTTGACCCAGATGATTCATCTGACATCTTTATGACCGCTGTCGATTAGACGAGTATTTTTCTCCAAAACAGAGTTTTTGTACGAAAGACATACGTTTCGACTAATGAAACAAGAACCACACGAACAATTCGTAAAAAAAAACCTAATCAGATTACGTAATCAGTGCTCTAAATGCGATTTCGCGAGAAAAGACAACGGTCTCATAGATCTAATTATTGAGAAGTGTGCTTCCGCGGACTTACAGAAGAAAATATTGATGCTAGGGGATTCAGCTACTGTAGATAAGGTGATAGTAGAAGCTAATTTAGTTGTAACGGTAGAAAGGCAACTGAAAGAGTTTCAAGGCAAACATAACGAACAGGTCAACAGGATACGGACTAAATATAATAAACAGGGTATGGACATACAAAAACGGTGCTCTAAATGTGGCTACCAAATCAAGGCCATTTCAGGATGTATTGCCGCACTAGGAATACAATACGTTTAATACGTACGTTAAATACGTTTTTCAACGATAAATCAAAGGATTTATTGGGGAAAATATTTAAGCCAAACGAGTATCAGATTAAACAATCAGATAACAAGCCAAGTCAAAATATTAATTATTTATTTCATATAAATGGCGATGAAGCTGAAATAACCTGTCAAATAGGTGGACTCAATGTTGACATGGTGAATGGCTCTGGTAGCAAAAGAAATATTATAAAAGAGCAAACATGGGAATGTCTGAAATCAAACGATCAAGTTTTCGTGGCATATGGTTCAACGGAATGTCTTGAAGTACTAGGCACATTTGATGCGTCAATCACAGTTGAGCCGGAAACGGAAGAAGCTGCCTTCTCTGTTATAAAAAATGGCACCTGTGATTGGCTAGAAAGAGTACAGCTGTCTTTCTTAATATTTTCAAATTAGGGGTTAGTGTTAACCTAGTAGATACGTCTTTTCCAAAATTCAAAGATATTTAATTAGGTTTCGCTATAGGGTTTCTGCAGTTTGCCAATTATATCGTCAGTTGTAATATGGATTAACGTTTTCGCCAAAATGACGATATTTATAAATTGAAAGAGATGTCATATACTACAGAAAAGTGACCAAGGCCCCCAGTGCCTAGGGCTGTGATTTATTTATATAAATATAGTAGTGTGACTATTTAAAAACATGAATCAAAACATTTATTTCATGTTTTACAATTGACAAAATTTAGTTAAGTGTACAGGTCGACTGAAAATGTTCTACTCTGTCGATCACTGTCTTTCAAATTCTGATATCTTGAAAAAACAATGCCAATTATGTTAGCAAAAATCAGATCACTTTAAGACTTTTGTAACGTATCTTACATTTTTACCCTAACCGGGGTCATGTGAAATTCACTCACAAATACAATAAATGATATGAAATAAGTTTTAAATTGTATTTTTAATGTATATTTCTTTAGTATGTTTTTCAAATATGTATTTAGTTAAACTTTTTTAACATGCAAGTATAGGCCTTTTTGAATATTACTGTAAATGAAATGAAATGAAATGAAATGAAATGAAATGAAATGAAATTTATTTGCATAAAATATGGTACAATGTAGCTAGGTTTCTGAATATTTAGAAGCACTGCAGTGAAATATTTATATCAAACATAAACGCAGGTATTTAATGTAACTCATGGTGCACACAAATGAGATCTGAATCTTAACAAAATCTCTAAGTGCTCGATATCGATGATTAATATTGCAATTTAACCTTCACAAAAAACGAAATTGTGTAGTGAAAATGGAGTGGTGTAGTGAAATCACACGTAAAAGAATGAACACATGAATTAGTGTAATGTGATAGTGATATTAATAACTGTCGAAGCATTACAAGCTAACTCATCTATGACAAAATAGTGTTGCAATGAGCGGGTTCTTTGTAAAGTTGTATTATTGTATAATAACAAAATTAAACGATACTTTTATATTGAAAAATAAATAAAAAAAACCCTTACAGCGAAAAAGGAAATGCTTCGTAACTAAACGGTAGACAAAATTTGAAGGAGTTACTTTTAATTCAATATTTGCTGAAACCCTTTGGTTGATTCCAGTTTCAGCTTAATTATCTTAGAAATGACGGTTTCTATACATTTCGACGGTTTTATTTAATTATTTCTATCAGGCGTAAATATCGAAAACTAAGGCTAAGATATATAACTCAAACTCAAAAAGCATTTATTTGAAGTGGGCCAAAATTCAGCACTTTTCAACATCAGATTGATTAAATACAAAAATAATATAAAAAAGTAACACTTAATTCTAATAAACATGTCAAAATATAAAGACTAAAATTGAAATTGAAATAAAACAATGTCAGCAAAAATTTAAAAACAAAATAAAATAACAACATCCAGTAAAATAACAAATCAATAAGTTAGGCAATTGGATATGAAAGAAAAAGGGAAAGATGATTGTAGACAGGAAGAGGAAAGCTATTGATGAAGAAATTTTCGTGGCGAGAAAGTCTACGTCAAGGATATGATTAAAGGAAATAAATTAGCACCTAATGTTGATTCTACTTCTCATACCGTATTACGTGCAAAAGGAGATATACAGGTCAAAATAATAATGATGAAAAAGGTCTGGAATCAAGGCGAAAACATCGTTCATCTTAAGAAAGTGGAAGCAATGGCGAATTCACAATGAAGATGGAAATGAGGGTGATAATGTTAATAGTGGATACGGATTGGACACAGATAAAGAAAAGTAAAATCAAACTAAATATAATTTGCAAATTAAGCTGATTTTTATAACGAATAAAAATAAAGTAATCAAAATTAATTGAAAGAGAGAGATGTAATGTATATATAAATAAATGTGCACTGCGATCCGCCCGCTCCCCGCACTCCGAGGGTAGACGTCACGGTGAACGGACGTATCGCTTGTGGACGCAAATACCTATCTCGTGTTTTATTAAAACCAGCCCCCTTACGTTGACCCTGAACGTTACACTTACATTACACGGTAATACTCAGATAGCAATTAAGATTGTTTTAAATGAGAAATTATCTATTACGCCGTGGGTACAAGGTAACAATGTTTTCAAAGTTAATAAAATGTTACTACACTTACTACTTAGATAGTTTCTTGCGATAATTTAGTGATAAAGATGTCAGACATTAAATAACGTATTTCTCATAATCGGCTGAGCCGTTGAGTAGCGAGGGGACATAGAAACGGACTGTACAAGTTAAAAAGAAGGTTTACCTTTTGGGGGTGTTGGGCGCATCAGATAACACTGCATTTAAAACTTAAAAGTATGTTCAAGATTCAAATGCACGCAAATATTATGACACAAATAAGCACTGTAAACTTTAAATGCGTTAAGAGTATTAAAATCCTAAACAGTTCTTGTTTTAATTTTTCAGTTTATGCTTTTACCGCACCTAAATATTTGTATCTGTTTGGCTTGGTGGTTGACTGGTAGAATATGCCGTCTAGCATTAAATCCGCCTTTTCTACTTAATTTACTGTACAATAAAATTTGATTAATAATAATAAGACTTGTGATAACTTTCACGATTTTCACACTTTATAAATTTTCTCAAACGGGGCTTAATCGTGTAAAAATTTGAAAACGAACTTCCGGCGTTTCAAGGGCGACTTTGCCGCCGTGGTCCCGGAGAAAAGCTCACCACCATCTTCCCGTTTTAGTAAATTTATATTGTAAGTAATGATAATAAAACCCAACTGCTTCGGCACTAGGTACTTAACTACATAAATTCTTGTCATAGGTACCTACGTCTTGCTTTTTATACGTGCTTAGACGTGCAGCACACATTTTATAATCAGCCAATTGAGAATCATAGTTTTATTTAGAACTAGAATTTCAGTCTTGCACGGCACCAACATGTAAATACCTATATGTATATTAAATTAGTTCGTAAGTTACTAACAACTCTGGATTGTTTTATCTGAAATAAATTAATTTTATTTATTATTATTGCATTGACTTATTAAAATATTAAAATAAATAGACACACAAAGCAGAACAAAAACGTCAACTAATGTGGGTCAGAATGACATTAGCAAACTTGCGTTGATGATGATACAAATCCATAAATGTTTCGTACGAAAAACAGCTTACTGACGTAAGCATTAAGTGTCAAATTTATACACAAAACTACCAACACTATAAAAAGTGTATAGGCTGTTGCCACTTACGGAACGTCACGTTCCAAATTCCAAACAAGACAATAAGAAAACGAGTCGCAACTGCTGCACTTTTATGGCGTCGTTTTTTTCGGCGGATTGGGTATCCAGTTCTTTAATCCTATATCTATGATATTAGCTATAGCTATAACTAATTAGAATTACCTAGGTACTTACTTGTAAAAAAATTGTTCTATTTTAATAATCGGTATCTAAATGTTATTTAAATTTAATCGTATAGGTAATGCACAGGCCCATGATTCAGACGTTCACATCTTCATTAGTTTGTGCAAATTATTTATGCTTAATGAGCGAAACTATATAATCAGTTTCGAATATTTATAATGACTATGTTAATTTACTTATTCAAAATATTGCATAATGACCGGCAAAGTTGTAGTTCTCTTAATAGTTCTAATTAAAAGGATAGGTAATTAATTAATCTAATTGAACATTGATGAGTAATAATTATGATTTCCGGATAGCTATCAGCTTATCATTTTAAGTAGACAAAGGTATGTATATGTAAACAATACAATAAATTAAATGCATATAAGACTATACACATAGACTATTTATTTAGGTAGGTATAAAATAAATTTGGCATAATTGTAGGTAACTATTAAATTAATGGCTTCATATTAGCCAAGCTAGCCAATTTCAGAGAGCGCTGTACCAGAGGTATGGAGATCTCTGTCTTTAAACCATAAATGTCTATGTAATCATTGTTACTGCGACATCAACCAGTGGAATAATTAACCATTACAAATGATCTTCACCTAATACCAATCTTCGTAAAGTACTTCCGTACTTTCACCATTGGTATTAGATTTATGGTCGGAATGCAATTATTTCTGTAGTCGTATTAAATAGTCTGAAACGTGAACTTATAAAAATGCACAACTATTATGTAATTGAGCATGGGCTCATAAAGATTCCGTAAGTTTGTTGCTTCACATACTTCACATCACAGTACAAAACTTAGGAGATGGGTATAAAATTACATCATTGCTTCGGTATTGATAGTTCTTGAAATGTGCTTCACCTAGATAGATAGGTTATCCTTTAATAATAAAACACTAGAACGGGACGGGACGGGGCGAGATGGGACGATCTGTCAAATTCTATAGAAAGAATCACGTGGTAGCTCAGAGCCCTCGGATCGGAGGTCACGTGACGTTTTCTATAGAAACTTACAGATCGTCGTCGATCGATCGAGTCATCCTTAATTGTAATTTTATATTAAAAAACAAAAAATATTCGGCCACAACTGCAACGGCCCATAATTAGGTGAGTAGGTTATTTTCGTATGACACTGGATGGACATAGGTCCATATTTTTCATTTGAAAATTCTTCGTAATGTTAAACCAATGCAAGTGCAAAGCGGACGTAGGACAAGTGCGTAGCTAGGGAATGCGTACTCACTCGCAATGCTCTCGCTTGTACCTACAGCTTATACTGATTGCTAGTGCGAGCGACATGCGCTGACAAAGAGTTTACGCGGGCGCTAGCTATAGCGTCGAAGTCATGGAAATGGTGGTAAATAATGTTACGTTTACATATTTCATTGCCACTTATTATCCATTCATTACATTATCTACACACGTACAGCTACGGTGAGTCATTTGCTTTTCGGCAAGATCGAGACAAAAAATATTAAAATTGTATAACATTCTACTTTTTTTTTTAATACTTGAGTAAATACATACATATTTACAGTATTTACTAACTTAGGTAATGTTTACATTTTGTGTACTTGAAGTTTTCAATTGCCAAGAGTCAATGCTAAAAATTGGCATTGACCTGATTGATTCCATAGTTTTCCATCCGTTATAAGCGGACATGGTTAAAAGGGCAGTTTGTAGGTGTAGGGCTATGACCGATACAGTACATTCGCATTACTTACACTAATTTTCGTTTTACTAATAGATTAAGGATTGACATCAGAAACATATAAAAAGATTCAATGTACTTAGCTATTTAAAAAGTTCGAAGTGACTCGTGCATTTGCGATTTCTTAATCTGATCAAATCGATTGTTGTTGATATATTTACCTTGTGTAAAAATAGGATGTAAACAAACAAATACTTGCAACTCTGTGTCATTTACACTCTGGTATGAATATCATCTTTGGAAAGTCGTGCAGTCATGCATGCATGTGTTTGTCGTCATCTTTAACTGTGCGATTGATACGATAGAAGAAGTCCATGCAATTTTGATCGCGATAGTACAAGTGTACCTACCTATTTGTGTCAGTCTTGACTGAACATTGCATACACATATTGAGGATACTGACATATGTTAGTGATATTGAAGTGACGAGTCAAGTAGGCAAATTGCACAGTGGCAGGACGTGGTATGAAAGCATGATCTGGGAGGAGTGACGAATGGCTACAACCGAGTAGACCAAGGACAAGCAAGGTTTAAGTTTAAGCCTAGACCGTGAAAGACGCTATTACTTAATAATGAAGAGATTAGAGTAAAACTAATGAACCAAAAATAGTACATTATTGCAGAGGCCGGGAACCGAATTTAGTGGATGAGTATTTTTTGTCGGACGAAGCGAAGCTGAGTCGGACAATTACATACGAATCCACGAAATTCTATTTCCGTCCGAGGCATATATAGTGCTTTTCTCCAAACATGAAAGGAAATAAAATATATTCTTGCATAAGATTTGAAAGCAAAAATAAGGTTCCCGCCTAAACTTTCTTTTAATGCACAGTTGTGTTCATAAAAAAAGTTGAAATGTTTGGTCGCGGCTAAAGTATATTTGGCTGTTTGCCAATATTGATAGTCCAAATATTTATTTAAAAAGTAAAAAACAATACAATAATGGATTTTAGTACAACTTCCTGGCCGCTAAAACGGTAAAATAATGAATCCGATTTTTTTTTATTTGAGTCGGTACACATAAGGAGGTTCTTTTCGTACCAATTTTGCTACATTAATGTGAACATTTCCTAGCATATTGGAGAAAATATAGTAAATTAAGATACTAAGATATCATGTTACCTACTTATGTATAATTTTGCGTTGCCAATGATAATATGTAGTGCTAAAACCGATTTCTGTTTCCAGTCCGAGGAAGAACAGCGCGCTGGCTCCCTCCCCCGCCTACCCTCCATCGCGGGCGCCGCCGCGCCCGCCGGGCCCGTCAAGTCGGCACGGTACCGCGCGCCGGGCTTCCGCACGGCGACGCGAGCGGCGTCTGCGCCGGGGCTGCACGCGCCGCGCCGACGCCGACCGCCGCCAGCGGCGATGCAGCCGTCGCCAGCTGCGCCTGCGTCCGCTCCTAGTTTGCAAGGTATGTTCTAAACTAGGACCAGGTTGAGATATTGCCTGTGGCTGTGATGCAGGTACGGCTAGTATACCTACTTATTAGATCCCGCCCGTGATACATTACTTACCAGGAACTTGATATATTCTCTTTATTCCCGTTCCACGTAACAGAGGCCATGCATTAGGTTCATCTGTGCGTGCCCGATACAGATGATGAATACCTACTTACACCACGAGTCAAGTGCAGGGTTAATTTCCAGAAGGAATTTCCAATTAAGAATAATTTGTTTAGAAATCGCCTTGGATTTGCGGTCAGCGTCGTCAATAATTTTTAAATAAATTCGTTTTAAGTAAATTCGTTTTTTAAATAAATCTCGATCTGTGTAAGAAAAATTTGCGCTCTTTCAATATTAGTAAGAGATAAGTAAAAGAAATAGTGTCCCACCAAACATTTTTCAAACTTTCCATGGCACTACCGCCATACCAAAATTTGTGAAAAAACATCTTGGGACACTTTTTCTCCTAACAGGATTGCAAGAGCTCGTAACACATGACAAAATAAAAACGCCTAAATATTTATTTATTCAACTGTCGCGGGCACGGCCGCGGCGGGTTAGTTTATACGAATTACGAATGTCATCTTTACTGAAAATCAAACGTTCGGCTCATGACTAGTTAATATTTCACCTATATTAGTCATTGTAATACCAACACGTTAACCTAAAATATACAAATTTACAAATCGGCATTACAAGTAGAAACAACACGTTACATTTCCCCAGTCACGTACCTATTTGCCAACTGGCAACGATGACGGTATGATTAGAGGCCTCAACGGTAGGCTAGGATCTTAATACCGTAACGAATGTTTTATGCAAATACTTTTAGCGGAGAATGCAGCATAAGCAATGACGCTGGTAGAATTGGTAAAAGTGCCGTTTCAAATGTTTGGACGTGCATACGCATACCTTTGTGAGTTTGATAATTGAAAACTGATAAGTACCTACTACGAAATTACTGGTGAAGAAATGATCTGTCAAACAATGAAATCCTGTTCCACTCATGCTGAATTTCAATATACAAACTTCTACTTATACCTACTTCTATCACTGAAGGTAATCTTCGAAAAAAAATTAAGGCCCTGCAAGCAAAAAATAAGTGACAAGTGTGACAACGTATCTGAGTTAAGGATGACTCACACTAGAACGGGACGGGAAGTGGCGGGACGGGACGACCTGTCAGTTTCTATAGAAAAGTCACGTGACATCCGAGAGCTCCGAGCTATCGCGTGATTCTTTCTAAGAAATTAACAGATCGTCCCGTCCCGGCCTGTCCCGTCCCGTCCTAGGGTAAGTCATCCTGTAACCGTAGGTATGGTTCTTATAAAAACTACCTACCGTGATTATAATTTCGATCGTGAATTGTAAAACCTTCGAAGCTTGCTTACTGCTCTAATAAAAATTCCATACTGGGTAGTGTGTTTAAGTAATATCCAATGACCAAACACCAATGCAATTGTAAATAACGGGCGTGCTGGACTATATTCTCGTTGTTGTTTCTAGTGATATTTATAAACATTAAAAGAGTGACTAATTCGCACGTGGCCTGTGTCGTGAACGTCGTGATTATTGAATTCTCTGATAGCGCTCTGATAACACGGCATTGACAAATTGCCATCCACTGATTTGCATGATTTGTGAGCCTGGTCGAAGTTTAGAATGTTTAAGGTGTTTAATTTTCTATATATACCTGAACCTATCGAGTTGGTTTTATCAAAGATGATAAAGCATCAAACAAGTAGGTAATCAAAAAGTCCGCTAATTCTGAAATTATCAACTGTTTTCTATAAGTATGCTATTATGGGAACGTCTGGTCCAGAAATATATTTTTGTACCATTTTTTAATAGCAATTGATTCGAGATCTGTCTGTCAAATCGGTACAACTCCCCTTCAAACAGCAAATTCACAAAATAACCGTTCGCTTAAAACAAAGCAAGTACATTTCCTCCGTATTTAGAACACCGAGTACTTACCGGCATACTGTGTCGCCAAGTCAGTTTAAGCAGACTGGCTAAGGAGGTCAAGCCTCGTCCAACGTTTTTGCAATTGATATCTTTATGCACGGACGATTGAAACGTGAAAACAGCCGAGAAACCTTCAATGGAATTCCGAATGTTTTTACTGAAGGTTAACCATTAAGTGATAGGCATTTCAAATTCTATTAAGAAAGCGGTTTCTACATTATTACGATAGGAGATGGAGCGTTTTTTCTATGAACTATGAAGTTATGTTTTTATTTTATTGCAACTACTCGTTCTGTTATCAAGTTATGTTGTATCTATAATCTATACGGATGTGTTCACAGCGCGGGTAGATAACCATGTTGTAGGTAAACCGCATTAATCTGTTTAGGTATAGTTAGGTATATTATAAGGCTGCAGCACTGTAAGGCTGATTGTAATTTATTTATTACAAAGAGCAATGAATACAAAGAGCAATATATTAATTGTGTTATTGAATAAAATGTTTCTTAACCAATTCTCAGAACGGTGATCTCAGATTAGGTCTTAGTCTTAGAGTGATGAAATAAAAGATTAGTTTACATATGTAGTACTCTAGATAGGTACTTACCTACATATGTTTCACTCCACAGATTATTGATATGTATGTACGCAGTCACGCCAGGGACATAGTAAGGATTAACATTAGGTATTAGGTACTTATTTTACTTAAAAACATAAAAATCACGATTTATATATCGCTTCGTATGGAATAACTGTTTTTTACTGTACTAGATATTAAATTACCTCTCGAAACTGCAATTTGCGTATCATTATAAGTCAAGCATGCCCACAGATTGCAATTTTTCCCACAGTTATATTAGCATTATACTTTTTATAGAATGATACTTAAGACCTAATGTTAAATTATCAAGAGCCATATTCGTATGGCAAGATCGAATATAGTTTGATTCGGAAACATTGAATTCAACCCACTTAGAGTTGCACAGGCTTATTGAAACTAAGTAAACGTTACAATTGCCATGGATTTCTTTAAAAGTATTTCAATGGATATAAATTACGCAATAAGTATGTTCTGCAATACAGTATATGTACACTGATACAGTCCGGTTAATATCAATTTTAGTTACACATTCTTAATATTTTTATGCAGTTTTGCGAAGTGCATTGCACAGTGCTTTCACAAGTTAAAAACGTTATTATAACATAATCAGTACGATTAATTTAATTTCTTTTTTCTACTTCAGCACTTCAATCTGTCAATGAAATTACTGACAGCGATATTAAAAAAGTATACATTATAACGTTGAGCTATTACGAATTTTTATTCAATGAATACTGTTGATTTTATTTTATTTCTATAGTTGGCATATGACATCTTCCACATTCTGCCGACCTTCGAATTTTCGCTTTTTACGCTATTATTGCTGACGTAGAATAACTTGTGTAGGCAAGGCACATAATTGGTTGGTTCTTAAAATTCAAGGGTCGCCGTTACGAAACGAGACGTAGTCGAGTCCTTATTATATCGCTGTTGCATAAACTACTAGTTATAGTTTGATCTCTTCTTTAAAACTTATTACACTTTGATATGTATGTTCGGTTAGCTTAGATTCTCGGTCGACGATCTCATCATGAAACCTCCTGCCTGCGAGATCATTTACGGACTAGCAACTTAGCCATGTAAATCCAGATGAAACCAACGATTACCGAGATGGTGTTCATCGTGTAAATTATGTTACATTACATTAGTAGAACGAATATGTAGGTAGGTATACTTATTTGTGATAGCTACATTTCTCGGACGTTAAGCTATTAGCGTAAGTACGTGACAAAAAATGTGAAATGTGATGTGCTTGCCTTATTACGGTGGCATAAAGCACAAGATTATTAAGTATACAACTAGTGCATTCCTTAAAAGTAAATTGTGTGGAACGAAGGTCAGCTGCAGAGAAAATGGACCCGGGATGGAATGTATGGGGGTTTATTATCTGCAACTGACTGTACATGTGCATGCAACTTGCGAAGTGGGTAGGGTAGACCGTAGAATACTTACCGACGACGCACTCGCAGACAGTTTCAATATCTCATTGACAAATGCAATCGATTATCTGCTAAGAACAATCGAATGAGACGAGTCCGTCTTTTCCCGGGTTCAACGAACCTTTCGCAAGGCTCCACGCGCCACTGACAGTCACGGGTGGCGATTTTACCGCTGTCTAAACATTTTGGAGATGTTGTTTAATTGGATCGCTAAATTAGAAATTAACATTTAGTAGCCTCACTACAAACAGATATCTATGAACTATAGGTTGCAAATATTGAAATAAGTGTTGTTTTGTCATGTGAAATTTGCAACAATAGCTCCACAGCTAACACCGCCACACAGCTCCACACTAAACTGCATACAGGGCATTACAGGGCAGTTTTTTTTAACCTGGCATGCACTGAGCTTTGAAGCGTACGGACTGTGAAGTGGGATGGTAGCCTGGGGCAAATCCAGGACCCTTCCGCGACATCACACAAAATTTACTACTCTGGGATACTCCTTCTGAGTTTGCGCTCCAGAGAGATCGGTTGGACCGAGTCCAATCAAATCTGAGGTATATATACAGGATAGTGTAACTATATAGCCCTAACAACTTGCACTCTGGCGTTCAAAATTGCATGGGCAGTTTATGAATTAACTCATTCAGAAATTGCCCATGCACTTCTAAACACTTCACCTATTGGCAGCCATTATTCTGGCATTTCTGGTGTGGACAAGTAGAAAGGTTTTAGTCCAGTACTGAAAATTACTTAAGTAACCAATATCTAAAAAAACTGTTGTTTTTTTTATACTACGACGGTGACAAACAAGCATACGGCCCGCCTGATGGTAAGCGGTCACCGTAGCCTATGGACGCCTGCAACTCCAGGGGTGTTACATGCGCGTTGCCGACCCTTTAAAAACTTTAACACTCCTTTTTTGAAGAACCCTATACTGTAGTCCTTTGGGAAAACAGCTAAACAGGTTTTAATAATCCCACGTCTTAGTTTATTTAAATCCGACAAAGACTAGATATCGTCAGACGGGTTTTACGAGCGCGTAAGCTATTCTGTAATATTACTAGATAGTAGATAGATATGTAGATATTACTGGACTATTTAAGTACTTATAAGACTTGCATAAAGCGGCCAGCATAAAAACTTTGCCATAGATCTAAAACAGAAGTTTAGTTTATTGCAATATGTATAAAATTTTGCGAAAAAAAACAGTTTCAACGTCTGTCATTCCAACAGGTCAAATTAACGTTAACTGTTTACTGTTTGTGATATACCTACCGTTACGATGCACGTCAGGTAGCTGAACGTATGTTACGTTTTTACAAACATAAACATTTAAAAACGTTGACTTGTTGTCTTAGTCTCACAGATTTGCATAAAACCAAAGTTTAGCACATTGCCTATTGTCTATAAGTACTGTACGTCCTTGACGCACTTTTTCATTGCACTAACAAGGCCTATTAATACCATATTCGCTCGTGTGCTTTGTTGTACACAATACAGTGTCGCGGAGTGAAAGTCCAATCACACGCCGTGCTGTATTGTCCCAGCCAATATTGTCATAGATATGAGACAATATTGGAAAATTACGCACGTTCTTTGTACATTATTTAGGATGACGAGATAGAAAATATCTCCTGCATCTGTAACATATTAAATTAATGTGTGTAAAGTGCAATTTAAAGTTGATATTCCGTTTGCGACTGCATCAGCTGCTGTTGCATAGTTAAAGATGCATCTTCTATATATACGTATTAAGGAAATGACAGTGCGATCAGCCGTTTCCCCGCTGCATCTGCAACGCTGCTGTAGTTGAATCCGAAATATACTCCTTAAGCGTTAGACCGCATAAAACCAGCACGGAAGATGGATTATTCGGAATATTAGATCTTCAACTACTTAGTCTAGTTTCATCACGAATTCATAGTTTAATTTATTCACTATTCAATGTTTGTGCTTAGCAATTTGTAATGTCACGCAGTGTGTAATAAGCATAACCGGGTTAAACATGAGAGCAAGTCCTGTGCAACTTAGGACGTCAAAGACATGCTCTACTAACAACCATAAACATTTGTTCGAAGGGGGTTAACGGTATACCTAATTACTCCTACACATGTGGGCTAAATTCGAGATTTTTGAACCGCTCGAGACATCGACAAATTTTGAAACTGCAGCAGTATAATGCGGGAGTTACTTTTAGCTACTTTTAGGGAGTTGCATGCAGGTACATTTTTTATGTCTTTGGCTTGAAACTTTTCTGGGTAGTCTCAGGTATTTTCTTTTCTGACAGAGTGTTGCAAACGCACCCCCTCTCTACTACTCCTTAAATACACCCGTAATTTAAACATAAATAATTTTGGCAACAATTTTAAGAAACTTCTTTAATTACACTTTCATTTCAATGAAAAAAAAACGTATAATCATGTACGAGTATCACTGTGACATTGCTACTCTCATCCTACTTCCAAGAACACTAACTGCGCTTAGAATATTTACCTAAGTAAAAAAGTAGGGCTTTGGAACGGTTATAGAAAACTTGTTTAACCATGCAACCCACGCCTCGGTCGACTTACACTGCTAAAACAACGGCATTACCATATTGATAAGCCAGTTTCGTAACGAATAAATAACAGGTGGGCACCAAATATTGATACCGCAGGTTATACGTAACAAGTAGCACCTTTCGAAAAGTTCAAACCTGCTGTGAGATAACGTTTCCGCCTATTTATAAGTATACACTTTATAAGCTTATATCAATGGCATAAAGTGAAAAAATGTTTACATATTTATACCCTTGAATGTCCGGGAGGTTGTGAGCAGACTATAAAAGTATGTCAGGTCCGGTTTTTTAGATACAAGTTAGATTACATCAGTGAGATATTCAAATAAAATAAGTCCCTGCATTATTATAATAGTAGTTTATGCAACAGTGATATAATAAGGGTTGATAAAACTTGAGGGTCGCCGTTACAAAAGAGACGAAGTCGAGTTTTGTAATAAATAGACCCGAGAGTTATAAGAACCAATTATACATATATAGCATACGTTTTTTTTTCTACGATAGCTAAAATAGCGAAAAAAGCAAAATCTAGAAAGGTGGCAGAATGTGGGAGATGTCGTATGCCCACAATAGAAAAAAACTACAACAGAGCTTATATATTGTATGAAAATCCATATGAGCAGTGTTTTTATGGAATACCTCGCTGTCAGTCATCTAATTGACAGATATAAGTGCTGGAGTAGAAAAATTAAATAAATATATAATACAGGACATGCTTACACAAATTGACTAAGTCCCGCAGTAAGCTCAAGAAGGCTTGTGTTACGGGTACTCAGACAACGATATATATAATATACTGATACATAAATACATAGAAAACATCCATGACTCAGGAACAAATATCTGTGTTCATCACACAGATAAATGCCCATACCGGGATTCGAACCCAGGACCATCGGCTTAGCAGGCAGGGTCACTACCAACTTACGCCAACCGGTATTTTCAATTACTATTAGCGTCGACTTGATTTATAAGCCAATGAATTATCGTATATCAAAAAAAAATTCAAAATTCAAAAATTCTTTATTTTCATGAAATACACATAAAATATAAACCAGGGGATGGAGCCGCCCTTTAAGCAAAAAATTGCTTGTGTTGGGAGACACCGCTCTTCCTTCGGTTGCATATAAAGATATAATATAAACTAAAAAAATAATTTGTAATTGCTACAACTATCATGCATAAAACCATTAAACATTAAATATTATTACAGTTGGGAAAACTAATGATTTGAGACTAACACTATTAAAGTAACTAGCTTAACTTAACTAAACGAACAATTTTAGCAATATACAAGAAATATTGTGTGTGTGTGTGTGTGTGTGTGTGTGTGTGTGTGTGTGTGTGTGTGTGTGCGTGTGTGTGTGTTTGATGTGTGCGTGCGCGCGCACGTTTGTTTGTATTGTCATCGGATCAAGTTCTCTGTTTCATCATAGGTTTTTGGCGTTAACCAATTTACTAGGACCTTTTTACATTCATGATACGGTTTTGAGTGAATGTCCAGTAATTTATTTATTTTGTTATACAACAACATATCGACAACAATGTCCTGAATTCTCGGCGCATCGGACATTCCTATACATGTTTATAATTTTCGATTGGCGTTAAAACGATTCTCATATTGGTCAAATGAACCTACGTAGTTGAAATCAAAATATATAAGGTAGATTTAATCTAAACGTATACGTACGTAAATAATGTTTTTAAATTACCCCTCTCTTTGTTTGTTTCTTAAAGTCACGTCGTTTGCTTAGCGTATCTCGTAAATATAGCAGCTAGTCTATGATGGTCGGATTTTTATCGTTTACCGACGTTGCTGTCACGTTCTAACAAGTATGTATGTGCGAAAGTGACGCATAGCGTGATAAGCGATAAAATGGCAACCATGCTAACCCTGCGTATGATAACTACGCCATGATAGCTAAGAATTGATATTTTCCTTTAAAAACCTTGTGTGTCACTTTAGAACGCATACTCGCGCTACCCAAACGAAACGATGGAGGAAATGAGGGCAGGGACCTTGTCCCAATCTACTCCATTCCTTATATTATACTTGTATACTTACGCCATTTGTTAAACCTACGCAGTTTAAACAGATTGTCCGATTTGCTGAACTAGTCTTTCCTTGGTGGTTCATCAAAGTTATGTGACGGCTTCGTTAAATGCTAAGTGTGGGTTTAATGTCTGTTGCAAATAATAATAAATGTTATTGTCCGTGGTGCTGGGTAGTAAACTTCAGGCAAAAGGTCTATCGCCATATAATCATCGATTTTGTGGTACATTTATCTTAATACATACCTAATTGGTAGATTTTTGTTGAAAACCTATTTTACAATTTATCATGCGATATTTCTAACAAAAAACCTCCGTGCCTTCAAGACAAACGTGGGAAAACTTGCCCATATTACTGCGATTTCAATGACCTTCGCATATAAGCCGAAAACTGGTAATCTCACGCCAAAGCTAATTTTAATATCGGTATAGGTGTTTTAGGAGAGGCGTTTTAGTAGTTTACATTAGTGGCCTAAGCTGTGTCCACATATTGTCGTTTTGCTCGAAATGTACAAGTGCAAGAAGGAGTTCCTGTACTCTGATATAGGTAGGCGTAAAATAGACTTCATTATTCACAGGTGTTTTTTTTACTTTCTCAATATAAACGCAATGTTTAAATTAAAACGTAAAAGGTCAAAAACGCGGTATATTTCTGTAAAGCAATTTGTTGGTGTAGAACCAGTTTGCTCGTGATATCATCTTACTTTTTGTAAAGCGCCTACGGCGGTTCGGTCGTTTACTTTGGCCGACACCGGTTCTGAGTTTTGCAGCTGTTTTTAAGGATTAGAATTTTGACCTTGAACCTAAGAGACTTACATGTATAGATATCCCATGAAAGAGAAATATAATACTATTGCCAATTTCCATATATTCCAATGTACAAATTTTATGGTTAACTGACAAGTCATGTAAACCAAATATTTATATCTAATAACTGAATAACTAAAGTCTAACAACCGAACTAACGCAGTGTATTTTTCTTACGCTAGTATTACCAAAAAAAGGAATCGTTATAGTTTTTTTGTCTGTTCTGTACATCTTAACATAATCGTTCATATTCGTATTCTAAAGTAATTTGGCCAAGTCATATGGCGAAGCTATGACTGCATAGAAAGCAGGGTAGAGCAAACGGAACGAAACAAAACCGCGAGACCACCATAAACTGACCAGATCAAGAGTCAAGACTGCTCAAAGTGAACCCTTAAACAAAGTTGCCTGATTGACTTGCAGCCATGAAAATTGGCGGTGAGCAACATACGAGTATGTGTCTGACACTTGACTAAGTGTCAAACTCTGTAAAAAAATATGACGAATGAGAAGAAGGTACTTGAAGATGTAAGGTGGGGTATAGAGTCATCTCTCGTCACTGTCCTGATCCTGATTGACTTTTCCAACGCATTTAACGCCGTCAATCATGAGCTGCTTTTTGCTGCTCTTGAGCATCTTAGTATCTCATCATCAGTGGCTAGGTGGTTCAAATCCTATTTATGTGGTCGTCGACAGGCAGTTCGTGCTGATCGTTCTCGGTCTGATTGGTGCGGTTTATCTTCTGGTGTACCGCAGGGCGGCATTCTCTCGCCTTTGCTCTTTTAAATTTTTATCAACTATGTTACCCCGTTTATTTTGAGCTCTTATCATCTTTATGCCGACGACCTTCAATTGTATACTCAGGTGAGGGCAGACGACATTGATGGGGCGGGCTATTATTCGATTAAACCAGGACCTCAGTCGCATCTCCTCTTGGTCTAAGGACTTTGGCATTGCTGTGAACCCGACTAAGTGCCAGGCTGTCATTGTCGGAAGCCCTCGCTCTGCCTTAGTCAACGACTGTTCTCGCCTGAGGCCTATACTATTTGAGGGTACTATTATACCGATCTCATCGCAGGTTAAGAATCTGGGGTTAATTGTTGACCGCAGCTTAACGTGGGAGCCTCAAGTTTCTGACGTGTGCCGTAGAGTGACTTACACCCTGAGAACACTGTATAGGTTCAAACACTTTCTACCGGTGAGTACGAAAAAGCTGCTCATTCAAGCCCTTGTGCTGCCGGTCATCGATTACTGTGATGTGTGCCTTACCAACATGACTCAGGAACTTTTGAACAGACTGGATAGGCTCCTCAACAGTTGCATCAGGTTTATTTTCGGCCTCCGGAAGTATGATCACGTGTCTGCTTTCCGTCGGAAACTCGATTGGCTCAGAATTAGGGATCGCCGCTCGCTTAGGGTACTGTGCACTCTGTACAGTATCCTGTTCGATCCGGCGGCACCTGACTACCTACGGACTAAATTTAAGTTTGTTGCTGCTCAGCCGGGCCGTGAGCTCCGCTCCTCGCGTGAGCTATTACTTTGCCTGCCTCACCATCGTTCTGGCTCTGTGTCCAACTCCTTCACCGTGCAAGCTATTCGTTTGTGGAATGATCTCCCACTGGACATTCGGCAGGCTCAATCCAAATTGTCGTTTAAGCTCAAATTGCGTAAGCATCTAATCGCTAATGCTAATAATTACGGCTCGTAGTAATTTAGTTGCAGGTACTTTATAGTATGTATATCGTATATGTAATTATGTATGTTTTGTATTATATGTATATTGATATTGTATGTAGGTATGTTTGTATATGTACGAATTTGTGAACGTATTTGTTAATATATCGATTGCTGTTTAACCTTTCGCTTTATGCTGTTACCGCACCTAAATATTTGTATCTGTTTGGCCTGATGGTTGACTGGTAGAGAATGCCTTCTGGCATTAAGTCCGCCTTTTGTACTTTGTTTTATGTGCAATAAAGTTTAAATAAAATAAATAAATAAATAAGAAGGTATAGAAGAAGAAGAAGAAAGTCGAAGTAAGAAGAAGATCGTAAATCTCTAAATAATATAATTGCATTAACGCATTAAATTAACATAGCTGTCCTATTAACGCTTCGGAAACGCATCCGATAGCTGAATAGGTATACCTAATTACCTACGCAACTTTATACTACTTATCGGGCGATTTCTCATATACGAAATGCGGCTCGATGCTGACAGATGTAATTCCACTCTAACTCCCTCTATGTCAATTACTTAAAAACGAACGTTAAATAAACCATATGAAACTTGCTATATATCTACCAATTCCGTGTTCTTTTTTCAATAATCTTCAATCTTAATACGAACTGACCCTTCTAAGTAAGGCTTGGACCTTCATTATTCATTAAACATATACAATCGTGACGTAATGTAAATACACGTCGTTGATCTATTACTAGCCTTGGGCTCGCCATGCCTTGACTTTATAAAACAAACGGCGGGCTTATTAACATAAACTAATAATAACAATGCTAAAACCGCTTACCTCTTGAAGAGTTAAGGACTTATGTAAGTTCACTAGCTTTAGTGTATTTTACAATATACATCGCCAATAGTTGGAAATTGTTCATTAAGAATTATATCTGATGGATGTCTCCCACTAGCACGAGACGGGACGGGGCGGGCCGGGAAAATCTGTCATCTTCTATAAATAGAAAGAATCACGTGATAGCTCGGAGCCCTCGGATGTCACGTGACGCTTTCTATGGAAATTGACGGATATTCCCGTCCCGCACCTTCCCGTCCCGTTCTAGTGTGAGTCATCCTTAAAAAAGCTTTATAAATGAACCTTCTTGTAGGTACATACGCTTTGTAAAGCGAATTATTTTTATTTACTGAATAAATTATATTTTCTACTTTACATTACTAAACAATTAAGCTTCAATTATTTGAAATAATCCGTGGAAGGAATCATCACTTCACTATTCTAGTCTAGCAACACGCATTCGCTTGCATCTTGCCTTGACTTTACAGTACAATGTAAGGTCTCGAGCAATAAATAAACGTGTGCGCGTTATTTATAAACCACTAAACACGTACAATCGCCCATACATCCTCAGCCTTGTGGTATTGAAATAGTGAAAATGAATAAGTACATAAGTTTGTACCCGTCTGTAGGTACTAGGTACATACAACACAGCGGAGTTTCCTTGGTTAGATGTTTGTACAATTGGTTGGCGTGTTTGCAAAACGAGACCCATTTTAAATTACTTAAACAATGAGCACATTTTATGGCCTAAGTGCTCAAAAATATGAATGCTATGCTGAAATAAGCTCTAACGGGTTGTCTATAGAGGTGTGTTCAGAGCAGATAGTTGTAAGCAGGTGCTTACAAATATCTGCTCTGAGCAGTCCAGGTGGACGGCTCCAATATATCTGATGGCAACTGTACCACCAGTTATTAGAATGATTGGAACCACCATGCCTACCAAAAACATCGAAAATGGGAATTGTCGGGAAAACCTCTTGGTCACTCAAATATGCAAGTGTGACAGAGACGGAGATATAAATCCGCAATCGTTCGATTTTCATGGTATAGGCCCATGGCGGTCCAAATCCAAATGTAATTGATTTTTAATATTTTTATCAAATAATTTATTAAGATTGTTTTTCAACAAATCGCGTAAATAGTTTACATAATCTAGTTTATATTTAATACCTAAACTAGTAAATTACGCAACTAAAACTCTATTTTTGGCCTTGTACCTACACAATCCAAAAGAAAGTAAAAAGTAATCAAACGCGTTTATGTCGAGATTAGTTACGACCGAACTTGTTTTAGATGTTTTGATTCCATCAAAGGACCGTGTACAATCGATTTTGTAATAGAATTTGATCAGAATCTTGGCCTTTATATACTAACTTGAATATTATTTAACAACTGGCAACGTTTGCATTACGTAACGAATTATGAATACTCAAGTAAGTATGTATTCTAACTATTCTAAGTATAGTGCAGAGTTGCAGACTTTCCGATTACAATCCTATACCGGAATCTCGCATTGGATTAGAACTGTTTTTGCGAGGATCCTTGAAGGAATCTTCGTGAACCAATAGATAGTTGTTGTTGATAGGAAAACTATCTAAGTAAGATATATAAGGTGTAACAAAAATATTGGTGACCAGTTTAAGGGCGTAATCAATCAGCCCATGACACTGATTAGGAAAAAATAGGGGGATTTTTTTTTAAATTTTCACTCCTTAAAAAATCGTATCTATATACTTTTTTTTTCTAATCAGTCCACGATACGCCCTTGAACGGATCCACCTGCATTTTTGTTACAGCCTGTATATTTACTAAACTTTGTTCAATACGGCAAGAGTCTAGTCACCGTTCTGCTTCAAATGCTTCTATCGCTAAATTTTTTCGCCAGTTTTGTTACTCGAACAGCTGAGTGGAATTCTCTTCCTGCGAATATATTCCCTGCCCATTATAACTTATATATTTTTAAATCGCGAGTGAATAGACATCTTTTGGGTAAGCATGCTCCATCCTAGACTGCATCGGCACTTACCATCAGGTGACATTGTAGTCAAATGCTTACTTACCTTTTCCTCAATAACAAAAAAATAAAAAAGTTTTTTTTTGTTAATTAATACAAGTATTGTGTAAGCTACGGCAATTCTGCATATACCTGACCAATATTGTGCAACTTCTGGTCATTAACGCTTAGTTAGTCATTTTAGTAGCGGCGTTGTCACGTTTTTGTCGTAAATAAATGTGTTTATTATGCCATATACATCGCACTGCAGTACCTAGGCTTTTAAGTGCTATAAATTGAGTACCTAAGCCCTACTGCAGTACATTGAGTACCTAAGCCGTAACCCTACGCTAAGTTGGTTTGTCAGTGGCGTACCGACAGAGTTTCTGTACCGGTTAAGTGTGTTTTCTAAATGTATTGAAATAATCTATTAGACATTTTAACCTAGAGTATCTTTATTACACCATAAAAACACCTGTTAAATTACTCTGACGTGCCGTTTATGCAGGAAAATTCTATGTCAAGTACGCGTCTCGGCGTACACGACGTGCTTCGATGTGATCGGTCATTGCATTGCTGCGATTTCTACCCTTACAACTAGAAAGGCAACATAGTAAAAACATAGGCGTAGCAAGAACTACTGGTTTCCTCGCATAGAGAAACCATTCTAGGAAGTGTACGCGTTCGCAATATTTTTCCGAGTGTTATGGACGTTATGGAGATCAGTTTATTGACGTGTAGTAAATGCTTTCACTTCGGCTTTTACTATTCCATGTTTTGCAATGAACCGATCTATTTGTAAGCGGTAGTAATTGTTAATCGACTCAACTTATGACTTCCGAAATTTTCTTTTAATTAAGTGATGTTCCGGTTAGTTAAATAATAATTATGGATTCGCATCTTTTAAATGTGTTTTAAAATAGTTGACATCATACTGCATACTGCTGCATAGCGTACTGATGTCAACTAGACAGACACCTCTCTTTAGCTTACTAGCCGTCTCTCTTTAATGTTCCACATGCACAATTTTATACTCGGTTTCCCGATATTACAAGCTCCAGCTTCATAGAATTACCCTCCTTCATGTTCACCCAGTGTGTATAGGAAATGTTTTTCAAAAGAATACTACACAAATTACACAGGAGTGATCGTGCAGCGTGCAGAAAATGCCTTGTTTATAAACAGTTAGGCTGTCGTTTATTTAAATCGCATACCGTTACCAGAAGCATATGGTCTTGTGGCCACATACCGAAACGAAATAAATAAAAAGATCTTAAATAATTTCCTTCCCTTTCCAGTGAACATGGGAGTTAAACATAGGCTATGAACCTAGAAACCTAAAATCATATTTAATAGAATTTAGCATGGTTGTATCCAGGGGGAAAGATTTTGAGGATAAAGCTAAAACATTATCTCTGAAATTTTGGCAATGGTAGTGGAATTTACCCATACATATCATAGACTTGATGACGTGTCCTATCTGCCCTCAGATGACGATGGGGGAGGTACATATTAGTGCTGCTGATAGATATAGGAGTCTTAAGTAAGTAAGGACTGTCCGATGAATTGCATTCCTGGGTGCACTGACTCAGACTGAGTAGACTTTGTGGACCATCATTTTACTAGCGCAATCATTTGGCAATGTGATGGTGGACTTCACCATAATTACTCCACGACACAATCTAGAGCGGCTTCCGTAAACCACAGCTGACGCAACTGCGGCATAGACAATGCAGTACCTACTTACAGTTACCGCTGACCGTTACAATCGCGTCTATTCTATCGCGATTAGTGTAAACTTCCCTTTAGCGTTGACGTTGATGAATGTCCTCTTACACAATAGTTAAAGCTGCGCTAGTTTGATAACCGTGCGAGAATTACAGCCAATCGTTTATCTTTGTTAAATTCTTGTAAAATATACCTCGAACTTCTTATGTCTTAAAGACTTATATCATAGGTACCTTATCCCCTACTTGTACCATGGGACCATAATATAAGTTTGTAGGCAAAGGAAAGGGAATGAGAACTCAAAAATCTGTTTTTTTTAGCTGATTTATTGTAAACAGTACGATTAGAAAGACATGAAACTCGCATTCAAAGTTTTATACAAGAACATGAAGCGTTTTAATAATTAAAACTTGTTTGGAACATAAATACGTGTTTATGTTTACTTACCTAATATTGTCTTCTATTACCGCAATCGGTATTAATTAAAATTAAACACTACCTGTAGCGTACTTAGGCTGCTACGTACGTACTTAGGGAACTTGGCTTCTTGTTCCCATAGTACAAGCTTTATCGATGACTCACACTAGAACGGGACGGGACGGGACGATCTGTCAGTTTCTATAGAAAACGTCACGTGACGTCCGAGGGCCTCGAGCTATCACGTGATTCTTTCTATAAAAATTGACAGATCTTTCCGTCCCGTCCCGTCCCAGCGTGAGTCATCTTTTAATTGGTTTGGAAAATTACTTTGGAAGATTTATTTACTCAACTTGACGCTCTATGGCAGCATTTGTTTACATGTTTTCGAGCGTGTGTTCATGGACAAACGCGTATTATCTGACACATCTGTTAGGCAACGCCGTTATCGTACAGTAGCTATAACACTGGAGATAAGGTGCCTGGTGCAATATGCATAATAAGCTTTGCGTAGAATGCGTCGTTAAACCGATGGTTGCGTGTTAATAATATGTACTACTTACTGAGGTACCCATATCAGATTTTATAACTCTTTAAAACCTAAGATAAATATATTAGGCATAAATCCTACTAATATTATAAAAGCGAAAGTTTGTAAGTATGGATGTTTGTTACTCTTTCACGTAAAAAATTACTGAATGGAATTTAATGAAACTTCACAATAATATAGCTTATAGATCAGATTTTTTTTACTTATTATAGTAGCACCGCCCCCACAATCTCTCTGCATTGCCTAAATATTGACTGGTAGAGAATGCCTTATGGCATAATGGCATTAAGTCTGCCTTTTGTGCAAGTTTTTTCTTTTGTGCAATAAAGATTAAATAAATAAATAAAGAATGCCTTATGGCATTAAGTCTGCCTTTTGTCCAAGTTTTTTCTTTTGTGCAATAAAGATCAAATAGATAAATAACAAACTGGCATTTCAATTCGCATCTGAGTCATTGTCATTTGACCGAGTCTGGCTTGCCTTTCCTTTCATGTGCGCAAGTAGGGACACCTAATCCCATAGTTAGAGGACAGTTACGTTCATTATTAAGGTCACACGAGCATGGCACCGTGCGGTTAAAATTGTCATCATCGTTACCTTCAAATTGAAGTGTCATTCGAGATTAACCCGGTTAGATTGTATTTTATACTAAGAACAAAAAAAGGTTAATAAGAAATGGAAAATTCCATGCGCAAACATGATTAGAAATGCTATATCGCCAACACGGATTGTGTTTTCTAATAACTTTCCATTTCTCTATAGTCCATGGAATCATTGTTGTAGTCCTACTAATTCCGCAATTTTTCTTTTGTGGTTTCATCACCTAAACGGAGAAAAAGTGACCACCTTTCGCCTTTGACCAAAAGTTGGGTAATTACTATGACTACAACAATGATACCAGTACCATGGATTTTAGAAAAATGGAAAGGTTTATTAGAAAACATACAGAGGGCGCCACTGGACGCTCTGCGCCTTCTTAACTGACCATTTGTAATGCCCTATCGCAACGCCATAATGTCTACCCAAACTCAGTTAGGGCTCGTTCAAAAATCATGTGATACACATTATGCCCCCGGGAAATCATCACAAACGATCAAAATCAGGCCAAAAAAGTACCAAAAAATATCACTATTGGTCAAAAAACGGCCAAATATGAACAAGCCCGAGAAGGTGTTGCTGTTTGCGCAGTGTGGTCAATATCGCAGCGACCCCATGAAAGAGGACAGCCTCAATGTAAGGTCTGTAAGACCGTTCGCTAGGAGTTCCCTGGGGCAGGCCATTGTCCAACAGTAATCGTCTTTTGACAGGCATGCGACAGTGATTTTATGAAAACGATTGCCTCTTGATTTCCGTCTGCCACACCCAGCCAGCCAACAAATTGACCATACATTTCATGGCAGATCTGGCGGATATGCTCAAACATATATGGACGGCTAAAAGCTTCCAAATCATAAAATTTTCGGCTGGGGTTGCCTGCGTCGCTAATCTAGCAATATCTGATAGCTTCCTAATTCACATTGCTTGATGATGCGGCCAACGTGATGACCAAATCCCACTTAGGTATGTTTTTGTGTTTTGTTGTCTTAGGATTGTGCATCAAATCAGATGCACGTGTTTTATGATTCAAAGTAGTTCGGATGCAAATTGATTCCTCATCTAAAATACAAGCGATTGTTATAATACTTATAATAGTATTGATTGGTATGAGAAAAACGTTCGGACAGCGAGCAATTACGAGGATAGATCGTTGCATAATAAAATTATTTAGGCACTTAAATAACTGCCCTTTAACATTCTCAATTAAAGCCTGCACCATTCAAATCTTAAAACAAAAGAATAAGCAAATAACAAAATCTTAACAATTCCGCATAATTACAATCCATTTATAGGTTTACGTACGAGTTTTCATAACCGGCATTGAATAAAAAGGTGGCGTTATTCAAATAACGTGCAGAATTTCAAACTCAGATTCCCCCCATTGATTGATAGGCTTCAGTAGTGGAGCATCCATGCTTATAGAAAGAGCACATAAATATCTTAGGTACAGGTTTTTAATGATAAATTAGCTAAAATAATATATATGCTTTTACTTGACTGATTATATAGACGACCACCCACAGCTTCGTATTTTAAATAATCTGTTACACTGGTTCTTCTGAGTACTTACCCGCGATCGCGCAATATGAAATACAAGACCAGTAAAGTTTAGCCGTGCGACCACTTTCTACCGTCGCCATGGGAAAACGGCTACCATGTAGACGTAAACACGATGTGCTTTCTACGACATTTAATAGGTATTTTATACGTGCAGCCGCCTCATTAATGCCTTTTACTAACAATCATTGAATTACAAGCACCAAGCGGCATTGGCAAATTATGCGTTGCCCATTTAAACAACAACAACAACACAACAACAACATTGTGAACAACATTGTTTAAAAAGTAACAGCTAACTCAAACATTCCCAAATACTATATTTTCTTTTTGTAGGTATATCGTTATTTCCTGGAGATATTGATTATTTATCCTATTCCTCCACACAAAAAGAGTATACTAACGTCGGTCGCCAATGCTTCAAAAAGGCAAACATGCGCAAAACTTACCAAACCTGATGGCCGAGCATTGACGTAGACTTTACTGGTGCCTATTGTCTTCACACTTCGCATTCGTGATGGCTAGTTGGCTACCTTTGATTCCAATTAGCGTTTATTGCAATTTCAGGTCACGGTCGTGTCATGGATTTAAAGATTGTGTAACCATTTGCTCACATTGTAAATATATAGAGTTGATTCGTGACGTTTTCAGCCTAAGGTACGTTGTAGATTGTTGGTGAGGTTAGGTTCGAAATAAATTTTAAGGCAGTAGCACCGACAACGTAGTTCCTTTATCCAGAAAACGACATATTTATTTGCTGACGGTACGGAATCCACCATGTGCTAGTTCAACTCGCACATGGCCGGTTTTTAAGTGCTTAATTGGTTTTATTCCATACAGTAACGGATTGTATCATTAGAAGAAATTAAATGCCTAAAAATAGTTAATTGCGGTCTACCTACACTTCGAGTCGAGACGTGTTATATAGCAGTTGATAGAAAAGTGGTTTATATTGCCACCCTTTATCCTATAGCCGACCATATACGTGCGGGCAATCCGTCGGATCTACACGGAGGGTATGTCCGCCGGGCAACTGCCGGACAAATTTACCATAGGTACATTGATTGGCAGATGCGGCCGATTGGCCGGCTTATGAAGGATTGGAATTGGAAAGCATTATTGTATCCACATGTGAGACAAAGTACCTAATATATCGAAAATATTAAGGATTTTCCTAACTTTCAAATATATTTTTTTTTCATTTATTTACTACTAAAAAATAAATACAATAAAAAACATGAAACATGATTTTGAATGTTAAATATGTAATTTAAGCTATCATCTTCATTTACATAATAAATTTGATTTACTGATTTATTAATCGGAATGTTGTAGTGAACATTGTTGTACCTACTTAATATTGTATTTACGGTTGTCAGCCAAGTTTGTTCTAAGTTCAAATGTTCCAATATCCATTTTTAGTCTAATTATCGTTTAGATGGATCTATTTTTATGAATATTCCTACACATGAGTATACTGATACCCCCACTTTATCTCATGGATCGGATGCCGGTATTTTCTCCATACAAAAAGAACATATTTTTTTCGTTCCTTTCGTTCCTTTCGTTCTTTGGTTTATTAACAATATTATAACTCATTCTTAATGGGGCAATCTAAGAATACGACGTTGTTACATGAATTAAAGATTCAATCCTACAGAAAGAGCATAAAATATTTTAAAATATTAGATTATTTCGAGGTGTTTCAAAAAACCGGTTCCGATGCCTGCTTTATCATATCATAGTAGAATTGCATACATTCACATGCTTATGCCTATTCCTTGGCAATCAAGGACGCTTTCTCCACCAACGGACGCCGTAACAGATGATTCCACTAATGAATCTCATGTAATGATAGATTATGTGTAGTTCCTCTGCGGTTGCATTACGGTTTTGCATACTCCACTCGTACGGGCTGTGGTTGGTTTCTGGCGCTTGCGCAACTCGAATGGAAAGTGATAATAGGTGTAATGAGGCAGAAGTTCTTCACCAGTTTGGACTACGTTAAGTGTAGTAAGAAGTTTGATCAACACTTCGGAATTTAGAGTGAGAAGAATGAAATAAAAAAATATTGCAACCTCCTTTTTCACACCTAACGGAAAAATGGACGTGTATCTGTGCCATCGTTGCCTTGTTTATCGAGATAGTTCTTAAATATGTTTAGTGACCAAAAAGTCATCTCCATGATATCCAGCTCATATTGGAAGTAGTCACAGGATTGCAGTCAATATTAAAACTAAACCAGAATTTTTTTCTGTTCAAATCTCTATTAAAATTACAGTCTAATTCATACTTGTTCTACTGACATGCTCTAGGTCACGTAAGCATGTGTACAATCAAACTTATTCTACACAACAAACACAGGTATACTGCATTTTTTTCTTAGGGCGTCGAAAATAGTACACTATTACGAATTTTCACTCAAACAAAACCATAGTCCAGTCTAGATTTTTTTCATTCTTCAGATTACTACTGACAAAATAAGTTTGTAAGACGATACGTCAGCAGATTTCGTAACATACGCACCAATTATTTAATTAGATGAGTAATTATTAATTGTCTTCATTAAGTATACTTAAATTCAATAACGTTATTGTTTAATTAAACAAAGTGCGTCATATCAATAGTCTCCTAAATGTTATGCAATATATTTTAGTTCTTTACCAATTAATGATCGTCAGGCCTAATGACAAAAATGCTCTCGCATGTTCTGTTAATCGAAACGTCAAAATGCTACGTAGCCAGCTCTAACTTGCAAGTAACTAACTGATACATTAACCATGTGGTTTAGACGTTTGTGAAACGCAAACTATTTTATAGAAAGAAGGAAGGAAGAAGTTTTATATAATAGCAGTTAATTTATGGCTGTGTCCTATACTTTATTCAGACATTTTAAAACAGACCCTTATTAGCCCTCTTTTATTTTATGTTCCTGTTAAATTTAGTGCTTCCCAAACTCACTTTTTTTTGCAATCATAACTAATTCTTATTCATTAGAAATCTTTAGGTTTGTCGACCCTAAAACAGCGTTTATGATAAGTGATAAGTACCACTAAATGCCCTTTCTTTAATAACACGTCAGTGGCAAACAGGCATATAGTCCGCCTGTTGGAAAGCGGTCACCGTAGCCTATGGACGCCTGCAACTCCAGGAGGGACACATGCGCGTTGCCGACCCATTAAAATCTTCTCGCACTTCTTTTTTGAAGAACCGTGCTCCTCTTATTAATTACTCTTTTACAGTAGGTATCTTTCTGGAAAACCTCGGCAGAGAGCTCAATCCACAGCCAGAGCGTCCGCGGGAGGAAATTCCTCTGAAACAGCACAGTGCGCGACCATTTTGGTTGCAAGGTGTGATGCAATGGTGAAAAGTGGACGTTGGCATCATGTCAAACAATTCTTCAGAACACAACCAATTGTATTGGCCTCCTGCAAAGAAACCAAAATCAGATCTTCTTCCTAGCCTTTTCTCGTTTAAGTCATGGCTCAGGGAGCCTGGCGTCCGCTAATTTATGTATTGGATACAGTCCCATGTAAACAATACCTACTCCAATGCCTACACGCACTACACGACTATCCTGCCATTTAAAAATCTACATCTATTGCACCATAACGACTCTACAAAAATAAATTATAGATAGTTACTACCGAATTAACCCTGACCCGACTAACCAGTATTTTGACAGAAAAAACATGTCACACGTAAATCCTAAAGCTAACATCGATCTTATCTCGTTGCAATAACGTTTTAAATGGTCAGCTACAACGGGATCTGGCTGAAAATAATTCGTTTGATCTCTTGACTCCGTAATTTGTTTCTGGAGTGAGTTAGGTCAGCAAGACTAAGATCATTATTATTTCTCTTTAACTGCTAAAAATTCGAGAAAATAGTAAGTCTTTACCTAACTGTAGTATTCTTGATTAGTAAATGTTAAGTTAGTAATTAGGTTAATGTTAAGTATATAGATTTTTAATCTCTTTAATAGAATTATATACTAATTGACTACCAGAAACTAGGCCATATCTAATTAGTTATCCTAAATGTCTTTCACTTAAATCTCGAAGATCATTTTAGAATATTTCACCGGTACAGTTAAAGGATGGCTCACACTAGAACGGGACGGGACGATCTGTCAATATCTATAGAAAGAATCACGTGATAGTTTGGAGTTATTTATTTATTTACCTATTTATTTATTTATTATTGAAAATGCCTTTATAATGGATCAGGTCATGCGTTGCGAGGTTGTTGTTTTTTTATTTAGATTATTGCGTAACGTTTTAAATTGTTATAATTAAGGTCGTTATTTAAACGTGTTTATCGAGAAGACTTCAATAGGTTATTTAAGGGCTTGAGCGGATTGAAATGAACCAGTCGGTCAACGCTTACGAAGCGAAGAACATACAGTTGTCGACAATGGCAGCAGATAAACCAGATTTTTGTGAAACGCGAAATACAGCAGCGGCGAACAAGGACCAGGAAGTGTCGTGTTGGAATTGTCTAAATAGCGAAAGCCAAAAGAAAGAACCCCTTCCTCTATCTACAGTGCGAAAACAACATAGGGAGAACCTACGCCTGTATTCCTTTTTAGCATCACAATTAACTAGGCCAAAAACCGTATCATTAAAGCAACGCGTAAGTGAAAATTATTCGGTAGCTAAAACTGTAGATGAACAGATATTGCAACAAAAAGCTACCGAAAATTACTATGCGGATAACATCGAACAACACCTCACAACAATATCGGCTAATCTAAAAGCGTCCCCTGAATTAGGGCCGAAAACGTCAAAAGTTTCGCAAAGCAAGTTATTACATATCGAGAATGAATTGTATTCCTTAGCTGATGAACTGAAACAGTCAGCCAGCAAATTGAACAACGTTACTGGACAAGTCAAAAGAGTTGTGATTAAAGAAAATGTTGCCGAAAATATCAATCGTGAAAACCAAGCTGTAAAATTGTCACCAAGACTTAGTAGAGCTCCAGAACACATCGAAGTTCAAAGCAGAGTTTTAATTGAATCGTCCTCGTCCTCGCCTAGGATAAAACGTTCAAATCACAAGGAATTTGATATTCATAAATACAGCTCGGTTATCGAAATTAAGAAAAGGGACGACATTATTGAAGAATTAAACGATGAGATTGATATTGCTACACCTGTCAGCGGTAGAGCATCATCAGCCAGTGACAAAATTGAGAATGCAAGCTCCTGTGGTTCTGATTCTGGATTCGCAGATTTATGCACCAACAGGGAGCTTTCTTCGCCTGAACTTTCTGTCAAAAATCAACGGATATATAAATCCTGTCTAAGGAAAGACTTAAAGGATCCTCTCCCGAATCTAACCGGCGGTGTTCCAGCCACGTCAACTACCTCCCTCTACACACCGAACACGGCGTCAACTAGGGTGTCGGACAAATTTAATCGATGGAGCACACTTTCGATCCATCAAAGGCCAATATTATTCGGTGGTACGTTGTATTTATTTGTTTTTAAATTAGCAAATCTTATTATGTCTAAGAGTTCTTACCAGCTTCACGCACTCCTGTCGGTCATGATTGGACTCACTGTTCTTAACCTCATTTGATCGCAGAGGTGGCTGTGGTTTTGAAATGAGCGCCATTTGTGTGCACTAGTTATCGTTAATTCTCGTGCTAACAGGAAACAAAACGACAAAGCGGCCACAGGATACGATAACATGTGGAAATGAGTTAATTAACAACCATAGCGTGATTTTATTTAAATGTAACTAGTCGTGTTTTGTGTTGTGGTTTTTAGTGACAAAATGGCAAACGTGAGAGGCTCAAATTCTAGATACTTGTCTTTCGAAAATAGAACAACTAACCGAGATGTGTCTCCTGTAGCACGATATGAACCTGTTAATATATATGGCATTAATAATGCACAAAGTGATATAGCTGGAAATAAAACCTCGTTTCGCGAGTGTCTATTACGGTGGTGTTGTTTTTGCTGTAAATCCTCACCAGTAGATAGTGATCAAATAACAAATAACAATTTTCAACCGGAGACGGTTTTAGACAATCCAAATTCTTCTTTAGTGGGTCCGACTGGCAACAGTTACACGTTAAACAAAGAACTGCCGAACCACATAGAACGTTCTATTCCCTCTTTAACGGTTACTCGACCGTTGGATGATGAGTTCTCAAAGTCTACCACAAGGCTTTTGCTTGAGACCGAGCAAAAGTCAAGTTCAATACTTCTAAATATGCCAAAATGTAAAGTGAAGAAAAAACCACCGAATTCACCCAAGGAATCCCCAATTAACAGCTGCTCCAGCACTTTAAAATCGGGTGAGAAAATCGCATTCATTCGCGACGTTTTGGCTTATCGAGATTCATTTTTGAATTCGTTAGAATGGTGTGATAACTCCTTGACGAGGGGTAAAAAGTGCCGCCACCTTAAACGCGACGAATGGATTGAATTGGACAACGAGGATGGTACCCAAATGGATAAATACGAATGTGTTGGCACACTCATATATTTCCTTCTCACATCTGATCTAATAACTAAACTACCACAACCATATTGGCAGCACTGGACTGGACTGTTTCTAGTCAATAACAATGACACTGCATACATTGGCATCGTGTGAAAGGCGCACTAATAACAAAACGTTAGAGAACCTTGTTTCATTAGGATTAGGATGCTTGCGGAAGCTAGGCTTTTCTTTAGTTAATAAATAGTTCAGTCTGTTCCTATAAATCTAAACCAAATGTCAAAGCATACGCTATTCTAATATATGTAGGTACCTAAGCCGAGCTAATGTTAAAATTAAAGGCTGAAAAATATGGAAATACGTGAATAATCTTCCTCTTGACGTTCCTTTCTTAACATGGATGGATAACATTATTTCTCGAGGTGCATATTCACTTTCACTGTATTGGCGTAAATAAATACGTCAAAGTGAAAATCCGCCTACCCGACGCATTCCCTTAGTCACAACGTCCTAAGATTTAAATCTAAGCCCTCTAAGTATTAGTTCAAAAATGTTTAGGCATATAAAATCTAACCAAGATAATTTTGCTTGTTTCAGATGAGACGTACATATCGGACTCCGTGTCGACAGGGCACGCCACGCTGCCGCGGCGGTCCAACTCGCCGCTGCCACACGAACGCGATCTCGATCGGTTCTCACTTAACAGGAGTGGCCTTCAGGTAAGCTCACTTTTATAACGTCCTACGTAATTACTAGAACATTCTTTTTGTTTTGTTACTCGACTACAGGCCACAAAACAAAAATAATGTTCTGACACTTGAAGAAGCTATGACTATGAAGAGCCACGACTACTTTGAGGTACTATGAGCGATACTTAAGGTTAAGTAAAAGGTTTAGGATTGACAAAGACTTACAACTTATTATACGCCCGACAACCAATTTGAATCAATAAATTAAATTATATTATTACTTAATAACATATCTGTCAGAATTATTAAATTTAGGCGGGACGGTACAAAAGTGGCAACGGTACAATACTAACAGTATGGTGGCCGCGTCGCCTTTAGTCACGAACCCTAGAGTCCAACCACTTTATCTCTTCCAAGTCAATGAAGTGTTATTTTTAACGTCAAACTTCTATGAAATTATGACGTTTCCTTAACACTTTCACAGTTTTTGCTATCAAATCTATGGAAACTTAGCTTGGACGGACTATATTAATTAATTAGTCAAGTTCAGTTCGTAATTGTTTAGTTATAAATGTTATAATGGTCATGTTCTTATCGACTGTCCCAGTGGCTATCACGTTCTAACAAATATGCGCACAAATATGTGACATGACACGATAAACGACGAAATGACAACCATCCTAACCTTGTGCTTATTGGTGGAATGGTGGCTGTTGGTGCTCCAATGTACTCGATTGCATTGCAAATAAAAGTAAAATCCATTCTCTTTGTATTTAAAAGCAAAACCTAGCGTCAAGTCTTTCATTAGTACCTACTACGAAGAATTTAGTTATGAAAAAACATTTGTTAGTGCACGGGGGCATTGTTTCTGCAGCCATTGTTATGTTGCTTTGTCTTGCGACACGAGAGTTTGCAAAACATTTAGCCGACCGAATATCCAGCGTAGCTTTGTCAACCACTGTTCCCATTGCTTGTAAAACCAGTAAACTGAGAGCAACTATCACGTGTCCTTGTCACTCAATTCGAAGTTTAACTTATACTGGAACATATATATTATAGCAGGACACCGTCTCTGATGTAACGTTGAGTTGAGACTTATGACCGATTCTTCAAAACCTTGACCTGCCTTATGCCTAATTATCTATAGCTTTAGCTTATTCCCATATAAATTAACCAAATCCGTTACCAATTTGTCAGCGTTGTATAAATTTACTGTTTTCATTACCCGCGGAGCTCATTATCAAATCGCGTACGCAAATATACCGCTTTTGCTAAACAACGCGTATGAAATAATTAATGGGTTGTAAGTAGTTCGTTGTTGGCTTGAAAACCTGTTGTGTTGCAACCAACATTTAATCCCTTTTAAAGTGTCGCAGTGTAGGTAGATACGATAAAACGTTGCCCAATGCCATATGCGGTCGGTCGTTGATTTCACATGCCTACCTGATAGGGCTGATAGTTGGTGCCTACTGCGTGATGCGTGGTCCAGCTATATAAATGCACGCGAACATGCAAATTATACTCTTACAAATACTTGAATCGTAAATCCTCTCTTTAAATGCATGAATCCGGATAATAAATTGCTTAAACTTTCTATTGGCTTGAAGAACCATATTCGATCAGCAGCCTACAATGTTTTTCGTTTAGGTGGGTAGGTAATATTTGGAGGTAACTAAAACGGCTCTTGTTTTGTCGAAACAGATTCTTATCACTTGACCGAGATAAAAATTAATTACTTTTCCAAACAAATATATTTCGATACAAACGAAGTTAACAGATTGTTGTTACTTCAACATTGTTTTAAAGGGACTATGGAGTCAGGAAATCGGTTATAAAACTTTTCAAGAACGTAATTAACATACTTGTAGGTATCATTAATCTCTGATAAATAGGTATATATGTAGTATTTTTATCATTAGTTTATTTTATTAATTCAAATTGTTAATGGGGGACCTTCAATCTAACGGTCAGATACGGCAATGAATCTGAAATTAGTTCCCGTATTATGTAATTTTAGGTCAACTTGATAAAGTTATTCCTGCATCTCACTATGGCAAACACAATTGGTTAAGGAACCTAGACTTTAAGATCATAATGATAAGACCTAGCCAAACCCTTAGTAAAATGCAAGAAGTAAAACACAACCATAATTGTATGCAGCAATGTAGTCACTTCTCTTGTTTATGCCTCAATCAAGATTTAATATCGTAATCATATCGTAATTCATCATTTTGCCTTACCACGTCTTGCCTTGTCAATTCTTCACTTATTTTTTATATTTGTACAATTCAACGATTCACTATGAAACAGTATAATACTTATACTTAGATATGATACGTGGTACCTATTCAACATAAAATATGAAACAAAGCGTTGAATACGTTTGTTTGTACACACACGCCGTGGCATTTGTTTGTATCACGTTACCGAGATAATGCAGACCAAAGCAGACATTGCGGGATATAGTCGGGATTCGCAATTTTGTGGAAACAACACATTTGAATTGTGCAAGGCACATTTGTAATTAGATATTTTTATGACCAAAGCAACTAAACTTCTTTAAAAATTAAAAGCTCGAATAGACTCCTCGTCACCGCAAGGCTTTAGAGTTTAGTCAATTAATTACATTACTTACTGGATATAGGTATTATGATAAAAGTTCCATATTGTTACAGGTAAAACGTTAGGTTTAAATTTCCTCGATTTGTATTAGACGGTTTATATACCATTGCATATTAATTATTATAATCGAGGGTATCATCAGTGCTACTGCAGACTAGGTAAATCACTTTAGTTTTTGCACCATTTCATGTTATTTTTGTTAACACTTAAATGTCTATAACCAACAGTTGTGGTACTTAACTAAATATATTGTATTTCTGCAAATCATAATATTCAGAATTCGTATTTGGATATTCCGAATGCGTTAAAATGATATCATAATTTCTTACTGATTATTGATTTTGCCGACTCCGTTTAACGTAGTAGGTACATACGTCATAGCGCCTCGCGTAGTTTAGTACCTACTCTATTTTAGGTTAAAACGCCTAAACATCTGTATTCTTACCGTTTTATTTGCCTTTCAGGTCCGTTCAGAGTCCATGGCCTCAGTATATTCAGGGGCAGGCGAGGGTATGCGTGGCAACGTGACGGTGCGAGGGGACGTGCAGTTCTCTCTGCTGTACAACTACCGGCTTGGAGCGTTGGAGGTCGGCGTGCGGAGGTGCAGGGACTTGGCGCCTGTTGATGTCAAGAGAAACCGGTCGGATCCTTATGTTAAGGTTAGTTTATTTGTTTTAAGTATATTTAACGCCCATTCGGAATCCATGGCCTCAACATACTTAGGGGCTGGCGAGGATATGCGCGGCAAGGTGACAGTGCGAGGGTCGTGCAGAGTTCTCTCTGCTGTATAACTATCGGCTCAGAGCGTTGGAGGTCGGAGTGTGTGTTTTTTTTTTTCATTTAAAATTTTATATATGACCACCGAATTGTCCTTGAGTTTAGTAAAGGTACCAGTTTGTCACTTGTTGATAGGGTTCATTTTTGCATATCTATAGTAGTAGCACCTTATCGGCATGGGACAAAGTGGTACCTTTTTCTAAAAATAATCACGTAATTAACTGGCTTTGTGCACCTGTCTCCGGACAAAGCCTCTTTTCCATTTTTCAATGCCTAGTGATGCATCAGGATCCAGTTCTCGCCAGCGTGTTGACAAATGTAAGGAACATCCGATCGTAACCAACAAGTCAATTCAATCCCAGTTTAACGTTTCATGTGCAGTAGAGTCCATAGGCTAAGTTTTCATAGGTTTTGATATCACAAACTGTGAAAGTATTAAATAAACGTCATAATTTCATAGAAGTTTGCGATATAAAATAACAATATAAATGTTTGACTGCTCATTTGCTTGGGAGAGATAATATGGTTTGTTTTTTTAAATATAATTTTCTAAACAGTTAAAAATTCAATTCCAGGTGTACTTGTTACCGGACAAGTCCAAGACTGGCAAACGGAAGACGAAGGTTAAGAAGAACACACTCAACCCGATATTCGAGGAGACGCTGAGCTTCGTGCAGCCGCTGGCCTCGCTGTCCTCGCGGACACTGTGGCTCAGCGTGTGGCACGCGGACATGTTCGGCCGGAACGACTTCCTCGGCGAGGTGACGCTGCCGCTGGCCGACGTCGTGTTCGACGACCCCGCGCCCATGTGGTACAAGCTGCACGAGAGGGTGAGTACCAGACACCAGTACTGGCACTATCTGTTGCCGTAGAATGACAATCGATAGCGACTGCGCGATTCAAAAGTATTTGCATCTTGTTCAATCTGAACTGGTCCCGCTAGTTGCAAATACCTTCGAATCACGCAGTTGCTATCGGCTCGTGGAAACTCATGGTAACCTCACGAACCAACTTCTTCGATCGTTCATTCGAATACTTGCCTTTTTATCGCTATACCATGGAAGACCGATAGAAAAAAGTAACCCAATTTCTAGAATAAATAACATCAACTTTTAAAAACCATCGGGGTTCTTGGAATATCCGCTTATGATTTTATTGATCGGCCTGGCTTATACCAAAGATTAATTTGAGTTTGATTTGAGTATAATAGAATTTTTTATTGCTTATGATGGTCGCTTCTAATACATAAGTAAAAGCATCAATTTCATTGTAACACGTCCCCTAATCAAACTCAATCTGACTAAGTTACTTCACGAGGTTAACAAACCTACAGATTCTAGATAGTCTTTTGTTATGTAAATTTACACATGTTCATCAACAGTTCTTTGTTTTTCAGACGGAACAATTCGATGAGCAGCAAGGCACGAGAGGAGACCTGATCATAGGGCTCAAGTTCGAGACAACCGAGACTGGCGTGCGCGCTAAAGGAACCCTTCACGTACTTGTGAAGGAAGCCAAGAACGTCGTCGCTACTAAGCCGAACGGGCTCGCTGATGTGTTTTGCAAGAGGTAAGCATAAAATTAAGCACGTATTTTCTGGCTACTGGCAGGAATATGCACCTAGCTAGTGAAGGACGAGGGGACAGGTCCTGGCGCGTTTATATTTTTTGTTGTAGAAAAATCATTTTTTTGTAGATTGGTAATATTTATATGTTTTCTTCTCAGAATTGTGAGCTATTTCAATCCTAGTAGGAGATAGTATCCTACAATTTCCATATATTTTTCCAACTTTCCATCGCGCTAACGCCATACTAAATCTATGAAAAAATGGTGACCAAATGGAAAAAATCTTGGGACACATGTTTTCTTTTCCAAGCAAAAAAACAAATTTACTACAACAAAAAATAAAACGCCCCTTTACCAGCAGTAAAAGTACCTAGTGAAACACAAATAGAATATTTTTGATAGACCCATAAGCTCTGTTGTAATCAACTTGCATTTTCAATATGCATCATCGTATTAGAGCACCTCGAATATTTATTCCAGTATCAACTACTGCAGCAATATAAATAAATAAATAAATATTTGTGGGACAATCTTACACAAATCGACCTAGTCCCACAGTAAGCTCAATAAGGCTTGTGTTGTGGGTACTAGACGACGATATATATAATAGATATATACATATAAATACTTAAATATATAGAAAACATCCATAACTCAGGAACAAATATTCGTGATAAACACACAAATAAATGCCCTGACCAGGATTCGAACCCGGGACCTCCTGCTTCGTAGGCAGGGTCACTACCAACTAGGCTAGGAGGCCGTTTATAATATGTGCAGGTTGCAGTGATGGTACATACCTAGTAAATAATGGTACATACTGCTGGGCTCAGGTCCACTCTCGCTCAAGAGGAGTCAGGCTATGCCCGTATGATGTTTTGTGATGCCCGAGATAACTAAAATGTCGCGGTATCAACATTATAAATAATTTTAAATAGAAAACTCCCGTGAGTATTAGACATATTAATATACTTAGACCGGGTGCGCAGAGCAATCGCGGCAAGCGCTTCTCACTCATGATTATGGGGCGCGGACCGTCCCGAAACATGTCGAGCTATTTTCGACTTTATAGACGTGAGTAACCCGGTCTAAGTATATTAATAAATTCTCTGTTTTGCCTTAAGGTTGACTGGTAGAGAATGCCTTCTGGCATTAAGTCCGCCTTTTGTACGTTAAGGTTTCTTTTGTGCAATAAAGGTTAAATAAATAAATAAATAATAAATAAATAATATTATAAATAATCACCACCGACCTTCTGTTTTGGCTGTTTAGGGCCTAATGCCTTCATTGTATATGACCGTTTAATTTTTTATTTAAGTTCGGAGTTGGACAAATAATGGAATTTGTTTGTAAATTGTTCGTCGCGAAATCGAGACTGCAATTTCTGTAACTTTAAAATTTTTGTTGAAAGTCGGCAGGATTCCAAACACAGCACTCATTTTTTTTTGTTTCACTATGTGGGTAGAAGTCGCCACTGATAGGTATGGGCCGAGGAGACGAGTGATACGAGCTTTGGTTTATAGCACACTCCTTTATTAAATGTATAGGCGAGTCGTGGTCGCAGCCACACACACACATGCATACTAGTGCTTGCACACATATGCAACACTTATCATTTTAAACGTGTTCTTATAAAAATATCTTAATATTTCAGCTACCTTCTCCCCGAACGCGGTCGTCTCGCGAAGCAAAAGACTAACGTCTGCCGCCGAACACTCAACCCTCGCTGGGAGCACACGTTCACGTACCGCGGCCTCACCATGCAGGAGCTCAGCACCAGGGCGCTGGAACTCAGCCTGTGGGACCGCGACCGGCTCGCCTCCAACGACTTCATGGGGGCCGTCAGACTTTCGCTAGGAACTGGTACGTATCAATTATGTTATACTCAATAACTGCCAAATACTCAACCCTCGTTGGACTTCAGCCTGTGGGACCGGGACCGGCTTGCCTCCAACGACTACATAGGGGCCGTCAGACTGTCGCTAGTAAGTACGTACTGCTACGTAGGTACGGTGTATCAGCCATGTTATATTCAATGGAAATAAAATACGAATGTGTCCAAACCGGGTTAGGACAGCGTCACACTCATGACCACAAAGCTCAAACTGAAAAGAGGGATCATAAACAAATGGATCAAACTTCATGAGACCGGCTAGACTCACGATCTGGAACGCCGATACAAGCCCTTCTACACAAGGTCGACAGCGCCTAGTGTAGGAGCCAGTGAAACCTGCTGAAAATCCTTAAATGTACTTAACTGCTTCTTTGTTTTAAGACTGGATAATTTTAAATTTCTGTGTAATTTATCTTGTGTACAATATTTTTTTTTTACTTTACTTTTACTTTACTATATTCGACCGTGTGGAAGGCCTTGTATCGGCATTCTAGATCGTATGTCTAGCCGGTCCTTATGATATAAAATAGATTCTGGGGAAAAGTCTGGCATAAAATCGGGTATAAGGCAAGTCTTCGAAGAAAATATACGAATTAGAATAAGTACAGTCGCCATCAGATATATCACAGCGGCCAAGGATCTCATAAATCTCTGAACACTTTTCTATTCTCAAGGCAGCAGATATTTTTGAGTAGGTACATTGGAAGCTCCTATATATCTAATGACTATGGCTGTACAATTAATTTAATTCCATTCGGTCAGATTTACGTAAAATCCTAACAGTTGATTCTTTTATGCAGGCACATACATGGGAGCGAACGTAAACTGGATGGACAGTGTTGGCAAGGAGGTCTCTCTGTGGCAAGACATGATGCAGAACCCAAACATCTGGGTCGAGCGCTCGCTGCCCCTCCGACCACAACTCAACAACTAAATATAACCATACCTTCAAGATAGCTGCTTGAAAGTGCGTCCAGACCGCTTGAGCAACCCGGACCAGACTGTCCGACATATAGGTACAGGCGGTCTGGACGGACCTTAATACTATATGCTTGCTATAGATTTTGGTAGTGATTCAAACGCAATACAGTGATAATTTAGAAATGAAAATCAAATGTATAAGCAATTGGGACCAAAATCGTGTCTTCTATTTTTTTAAATGCCTTTTACCGACTTTACATTCTTCCTTATAGGGTTACCTAGGCTAACATCTTACTAAGGACCAATGTGCCAATCGTGTAAAATGTTAATTGTACATTTTATCCACCTACTTAGTAATATTGTCTTTCTGTACTTCTTTTATATACTTACTTACTTTATACTTAGGTGTGTATTATTTAGTGATGAATACTCTATAAATACTTTATATGTATTTACTTACTAACCATTTACATTCCAACTATGTGATGAATACTTTTATAATCTATACTTGTAAGACTTAAATGACAATAATATAGTTTGTACTAGTAACTGCCCGCTAGTATATATGTTTAAACATATAATAGGTACGTTAATGCATTTATAATAGGTCTATGTATTAAGTTTAATGTACAAATTAAGTTCACATGAGTTTCTAAGTATCTGCTCATGCGTATTGTGATTTAATTATACAATTTGGAGAATGTAGAAAATAATGTTGAGAGTGTCTGAATGTTTGTGAAATGTTTAAAAATACTTGTGAATAATTACAAATACTTGTCTACTTAAACGATATGGGTCTCCATATGGACGTCTGTCCATAGTATATAAAATAGCCTTAGTTTGCCTACTTAATTACTATCCAGAGTATTGTAGGTTCCGGTTTATTTAATAACTATTTTTGTAATAATATTGTCGATGTCAGAAGCAATATAAAATAAACATTACATCAATTTGTTGATTTTTTTTATTTGTGCCTCCCAACCAAAACGTGGTTTACCTAGGTCATGTCGTTTTTCTACTCCAGCATTTCTATCTTTCAATTAGATGACTGACAGCGATATTAAAAAAGTATACATTATAACGTTGTCTATGGCATTCCATAAGAACACTGCTCCTACGGATTTTCATAGAATATATAAGCACTGTTGTTTTTTTTATAGTGGGCATACGCATCTTTCACATTCTGCCACGTTTCTAGATTTTGCTTTTTCGCTATTTTAGCTGTCGTAGAAAAACTAGCGTATGCAACAGCTTATAATTCTTAAAACTCTGAGGGTCTATTATTACAAAACTCAACTTCGTCTCGTTTTGTAACGTCGATCCTTAAGTTTTAAGAACTCTAATATCACTGTTGCATAAACTACTATTGTAGTACTTCTCCTACGTGTAAATGTGTATGCCTATTTCAAAAAATAAATTTGGCAAGATTTTTTTCAGATGAATAGGTAATGCTTTCCCATCTTATTCTGACGTAAATGCCGAGTTCATCTTTCTATTTCAATTAGCTTTAGACCTTTAGTGCCCGCCGTAAAGCTTACGAACAGTTCCGACGGAAAAACATTATTCACTACATCTGTAGTTTACACTTCGTCAATAATGCATATTAGACGGAGAGCAAACTCCTCTAGTTAGTGTGCCATACTATAATTATTAATTAATCCGGACGCCTGGCAGCTTTCCCGGTGGGTATGAGAGTGTATGGGCATTATGTACCTATTTAATTCGAATATAACATTGCCAGGCGCTATAATTGTACAGGCGCAAATATTCATTTCATTTCATTTGCGCCTGTATTTTTGGCCATACGATTGACAGCATTGTCAATCACCCCCAGGCGACGACATAAAAGCAACTATCACACCCACCGCTGAAAAGCTGCCAGACAGCCGGAATAATTAGGTAATAATGATAGTATGGCACACAAACTAGAGGGGCTTCGTGGATCTATAAATTGCATGCCTATTTTTGCTAAGCTAAGCTCTTACACTAATATGTAATTAGAACCCGTGCCAAATTGCTACTTTCTAGAGTACCTTATTGTACCCGTGCGTTTACATGCTCGGGCTCTCGGCCGAATGTTTCGGCCATGTTAGTACATGATGATTCGAGACAGACTATATAGAGAAAACTTAAGCCAGACCAGAGACAATTTAAGTACTTTTTCAGGTAGTTTGGTTGAGTTAAAAGGTGTCTTAAATAATTTCACTTCGGGTGAAGCTATTTAAAAAGTGTCTTAAATGGTTTCAATAACCAAAGCTATTTAAAACACAGTTTAACTCACTGAAACTACCTGAAAAAGCTTAAATTGTCTATGGTCTGGCTTAAACTTAATCTATATAGTCTGTCTCGAATGAGCGTTTACTAGGGTGGGCCGAATCATTCGGCCGAGAGCCCGAGCATGTAACCGTGCGTTTACATGCTCGGGCTCTCGGCCGAATGTTTCGGCCATGTTAGTACACGATGATTCGAGACAGACTATATAGAGAAAACTTAAGCCAGACCAGAGACAATTTAAGTACTTTTTCAGGTAGTTTGGTTGAGTTAAAAGGTGTCTTAAATAATTTCACTTCGGGTAAAGCTATTTAAAAAGTGGCTTTAATAGTTTCAATAACCAAAGCTATTTAAAACACCGTTTAACTCACCGAAACTACCTGAAAAAGCTTAAATTGTCTATGGTCTGGCTTAAATTTTATCTATATAGTCTGTCTCGAATGAGCGTGTACTAGGGTGGGCCGAATCATTCGGCCGAGAGCCCGAGCATGTAAAAGCACCATAAAAGCACCATACCATATTTTAGGCAAATAAATTCCATTTCATTTCATTTCATTTACAAACGTGTTAAGAATGTTATTGAATGGTATGCATTATCTTATATATGATAGTGAATGTCTCTACATAGTCTATGCTTTTTGCATGACAACACTGTTATTTAATCTGTCTGGTCAGTGCTATGCCTCTTCCTCTTTCCTATAAAATCCGTCGACCGAGTAGGATGTAAGTTCTTGTACACTGTATGTAACCTCAAGTCATCCTCAGCCCGTACCTTGCTTGTGTGTAATTCCAATTCGTGTCTTATAAATATATGAAGAAGTGTTAACAGATACTTGCGTTTTCATTGTGTGTATCACATCAGCTGCCCCAAGTCATACGGGGTCCACGCCGCTCTGCTTTCAACTCCTTAAGAGGTTATGGGCCCAGGCTTTTAGCTGAGGCAAACGCATTTAATCTGGAATTACCCAAGAAGGACGGGCTATGGTCGAGGAGACTATTTAAAACCCGCTCGCCGGACCGTCGCCGACTGCGGCCATGCCGGTTGTGTCAACGCTGGCCAGTGTCACCAGTTCCAGCTCCATGCACGTGGCTGTGGAGAAGTTGGAAGGTGCTAGAAACTATTATAGTTGGAAATTTGCTATGAAGATGTCGCTCATAAACGACGGACTGTGGGACACGATTAGTTCAGGTACAGCGGAGATCGAGCCACGTGGCCAACGCGCGCTCGCTAGAATTTGTTTGTCGATTAAGCCTAACTTATACCAATATGTACGCTCTGCGAAGACTGCCAATGAGGCGTGGAAAAGCTTGGCAGATGTCTTCGAGAATTCTGGTCTCGTGAGAAGAGTGCTGCTGCTGCGACAACTACACAGGTTAGAATTCAGTAAATACAGTTCGATGTCAGATTACATAGAGAATGTAATGACCATAGTGCAGCAGCTTGCTGATATTGGGAAGATAATAGAAGACAGCGAGATTGCTGAAATGCTGCTGAGCGGACTGCCTTCTGAATATGATTCACTGGTTTCAAACCTAGAGACGGTAAGCATGACCACAATCCTATCAAGCGAAGTGGTCAGGGCTCGCTTGTTACAAGAAGAGATCAGGAAATCGGAAGTTGAAAACAATACTGCATTTGTTTCAAAAGGCAGACCATTTAAGGGAACGTGCCATTTCTGCAAGCGTCCGGGGCACGTCAAGGCACAATGCTTCAAGTTCCGGAGGACCCGGCCTCTCAAAGAAGAGCAGGCAATGGTGGCTTCGTTAATGGTACGACAGCATTCCAAGGATCACTGGTATGTGGACAGTGGATGCACTTCCCATATGGCAAACAGCAAGGAACTTTTTAAAAACTTTAAAAGTTATCATTCTAAAGTGACTGTGGCTAGTGACAATGTGTTAGAATGTTTAGGTATAGGTGATATCGATTTAAATTTAAATGGTATAATTAGAAAGTTAACAAATGTTTTGTATGTACCTGAAATTGTAACTAATCTTATGTCTGTAAGCAAATTAATCAAAACTGGCCATAAGTTAGAATTTGATGAGCGGGGTTGTACTATTTTGGACAGGTTTAAGAATAAGATAGCTTCTGCTTTTGAATATAATGGAATGTATAGGTTGCATACAGGTGAGCTTTTGCGCAGTAGGGAGAGCTGCAATCTCTCGCCAGGGCGAGAAATGTCAAGCTCTGCAGTTGCTGCTCAAGTGGTGTCAAAAGAATTATTACACCAGAGACTAGGTCACATAAATCAAAAAGATCTGATGGCTGTTAGGGATAGGTTTAATAATCTTACATTGCAGAAAGACGACTGGGAGGCAGAGAGCACTTGTGTTCCTTGTCTTCAAGGTAAACTGGCAAGAAAACCTTTTCCTCGAGCAAGCATGACGCCGGTTGGAGACAAGCTGGCGCTGATCCATACAGGTGTCTGTGGGCCCTTGCCGAGCAGCTGGAGTGGCGCAAAATACATACTCACCTTCACAGATAACGCTACAAGGAAGTCCTTCATTTATTTGATGATAAGGAAATCTGAGGTATGTTGCAAACCTATTGAATTTATTAACATGGTCAAAAAGCAGACTGCTTTTCCTGTCCGGTGCATCCGAAGTGACGGAGGTGGTGAATACACTAGCAAACAACTTTGTGATTTAAGGACTAAATTAGATGCAAAATTTTGTCCATATATTTCTGTGGGTTATTCAGAAACAACAAAGGGATATAGGTTGGCTGAATGTTCAGACCCCAGGAAAGTTGTGTTGTCTAGGGATGTTGTATTTTTAGGGAAAGAGCTTTATAATTTTAGACATGCTGCAAATGATAACAATAATAATTTTAATAATGAATTTTTAAATTATTTTATCTATGACATGAATAATTGTGTGAATGAGAGTAACACTGTGAAAGGCACGAATGAGAGTAATGTTGTTTCATGTGAATGAGACTAGCACAGCAAGCGGTAGGAATGAGAGTACTACAGGCAGCAAGGTACATGGTGTGAATGACAGTAGCACAGGTGGCTGTAGGAAGGAGAGTACTACAAGCTATATAATACATGGTGTGAATGACAGTAACACAGGTGGCTGTAGGAAGGAGAGTACTACAAGCTATATAATACATAGTGTGAATGACAGTAGCACAGGTGGCTGTAGGAAGGAGAGTACTACAAGCTGTAAAATACATGGTGTGAATGACAGTAGCACAGGGGGCTGTAGGAATGAGAGTACTACGGGCAGTATAATACGTTGTGTGAATGAAATTAACACTACAGAAGAAAGCATGAATGAAAGTAATGATTCTAGTAACTTGATTGAGCCCAATAAAGTTTTAAATAGTATTAGACAAGATCATAATTATTCTTTGAATTTTTCAGGATCTGGAGACGAGTACTGCTCAGCCAGTGACAGCGAGTCTGCTCGTGGCGGTTCACACCACAGCGACTCATCCCGTGACTGCTCACACAGCGGCGACTCACCCAGGGAGGCTCAGTGGTCTCCGGGTGCAGAGGACGCTTCAGGGGAAGCGCTGGCAGACGTACGTCCAGTAAGGAGCACACGTTCCATTCTACCTAAGAGGTATGGAGACTATGATATGTCTTTAATGGTTAATAGTTTGATCGAACCAACCACTTATGAAGAAGCAATGTCAAGCGCAAATGCTGAGGATTGGCAGGATGCCATGCAGTTAGAGTATGATGCGCTTATTTCAAATAATGTCTGGACTGTTGTTGATAGGCCGAAAAACGTTAATGTTGTTAAAAGTAAATGGGTCTTTAAAACTAAAATTGATGCTTCAGGTAGCTTTGTTTGTTATAAAGCTAGGTTAGTGGCAAGGGGTTTCTCTCAGCAAGAGGGGATAGATTATAACGATACATACTCGCCTGTTGTACGTCACTCTACTATGAGGTTACTGTTTAGTTTAGCAAATGAGTATGACTTAAATATAGATCATATAGATATCACAACTGCTTTTCTTAATGGAAATTTGGAAGAAGTTGTATATATGGAACTGCCTAAGGGTTTTAATAAGGATAAAAATAAAGTATGTTTACTTAAGAAAAGCATTTATGGTCTTAAACAATCAAGTCGCATGTGGAATTTAAGAATTCATTCTGTCTTGTGTTCCATTGGTTTTGTACAAAGCAAAAGTGAACCTTGTGTGTACTATACAGAGTCCAAAACAGATTTTGTCAGATTAACACTGTATGTGGATGATATATTTTTGTTTTATAGTAAGAACAGTTTATATAAAACTAAATTATTGGAATCTTTAAAAAGGGATTTTCAAGTTAAAGATCTGGGCCCTATACAGAGTTATCTGGGCATACGTGTTACTAGGGATAGGCAAAATAGTATTTTAACTTTGGACCAGTCCGTGTGTATAAAGACCATTTTAACAAGGTACAAAATGGAACATTGTAAACCTGTGTCAACGCCCATGCTCCTGGGTTCTCGCTTGGTGAAAGAAAATGAATGTTTGGATGATGATACATATAGGTACAGACAGCTGATTGGTTCAATTATGTATTTAACTGTCTGTACACGCCCTGATATAGCTTTCACCTGTAGTCAACTTAGCCAGTTTAACAACTGTTTTGGTAAATCTCATTGGCTTGCTGCTAAGCATTTGTTAAGGTATTTGGCGGGGACAATTGATTACCGTTTATATTATATAAAAAGTAAGGAATTGTCAATAAGTGCGTATACCGATGCTGACTGGGCCAATGACTATATTGATAGAAAATCGTACACTGGTTACTTAATTAAGCTTGGAAACAATACAGTAAATTGGGAATCCAGAAAGCAACGGTCAATTTCTTTGAGCTCTTGTGAAGCTGAATATTTAGCGATAGCAGATATATCTAAGGAATTGTGTTTTGTTAAACAACTTTTGTCAGAGATATTACCTGAGACTCTTGTAAATGTAACTTTGTACAATGACAATCAGAGTGCACTTAAACTGGTTGATAAGAAAGAAATGTGCCACAAACGTACCAAACATATAGATGTGAGATATCATTTTGTCAAAGATTTAGTTGAAAAAGGTTTCATGGTAGTTAAGTACTTATGCTCAGGCAAAATGATAGCAGATGCATTGACCAAAGTGTTGAATAGCAAACAAAATAGTCTGTTCCTAAGTGAAATGTGTCTAAGGAAATGTTAGATGTTATGAATAATGTGTTTGCATGTAGTGTCAATGTATAGAATGTGAATGTTACTGGTTTATGTAATGTAGAGTCACATCTTTTTATGAAATGTAGAGTCACATTTGTATGAAATGTAGAGTCTTATTTAAATGTTATGTAAAATCGTCTTGCTTATGTTAGCATGGTTTTTATATAAGATTGTAATGCATAAGGGGAAGTGTTAAGAATGTTATTGAATGGTATGCATTATCTTATATATGATAGTGAATGTCTCTACATAGTCTATGCTTTTTGCATGACAACACTGTTATTTAATCTGTCTGGTCAGTGCTATGCCTCTTCCTCTTTCCTATAAAATCCGTCGACCGAGTAGGATGTAAGTTCTTGTACACTGTATGTAACCTCAAGTCATCCTCAGCCCGTACCTTGCTTGTGTGTAATTCCAATTCGTGTCTTATAAATATATGAAGAAGTGTTAACAGATACTTGCGTTTTCATTGTGTGTATCACATCAGCTGCCCCAAGTCATACGGGGTCCACGCCGCTCTGCTTTCAACTCCTTAAGAAAACGGTCACTGCGCTAAGCCGCGGACAGACAGTCGGACAACGCAAAGCTAAATGGGTTCATTTCATACCTACTAATGGCAAGGTCCATAAAGTTCTTTCCAGTTGGACAGCACCATGTAGTGAATGCTGTAATGTTGTAAAAATCGCATTCGATTATCGGTGAGGTTTCTAGACACCTTAAAGTTAAAAAGTGGATACCATAAACGTCAAACGAACAAAATTTGTATTTCCCTATATGCCGCACTTTCATATTCTAGCGAGTGGTGTAGAAGTGTAATTAAATAAGAAATATTGAATTTTCCATGTTCGTGATCGTTGTCTTTTTTATCAGACCGCCCGGGTACCAGGTTAGGCGAATACGCGAAGACTATAATGACCCCTAAACATAACATAACTCACAAGTCGATTTTTTTTTAATTACCTATTAGAGTACACTTTAGACTAATCGAGAAAAATATTGTCTAACTGTTTTAGATAAAGCTTTGGGTAAAATATAGGTATTTGTTACCGACGCGTGTAAAATCAAGGAAAGATTATGCAAGTCATATTTTCTATCTTTATATTATTGGATTAAACTATTTGAATGTCACCTGTCATTTTATAACAAATTTGTCGAAAGCTTTCTTGAAGCGAGAAAAACCTACACATTTTCTCCAAAAAAATACTTAAGTACATCCAAGTACCTGAAATGTGTTAAAAATTATGTAGATAACGAATAGGTTCCATGTCTAACGTATTCATCAATAGTTTCAATTTATATGAAGAATTCAACTTTTAAGGTCTTCTGTTAACTTCAATAAAAATCTAGAAATTTTCAAGTTGGTACATTTTGTTCATTAGTATTATAGAAATGCATACACCGAAATTATAAGAAATACATCAATAGCTCTAAGTTTTATGATCTTATCAGTTCGCATCATAATTCAAACTCGAAGAGATTTGAGCGGGATAGTCTATCGCGCTACGGCCCGTGCTGTGCGACCAATCACATCACGATTACGCAACGCGTTTCTTACGAGTACATTTCGTTTGTGCTACGTATTAAATTATGATCTGTAATGTAAATATTAATTTGTTAATTTTAAATTGTAATCCATATTGGTACCTAAAGCAAAATTGTTTTCTTCTTTAAATAAAATATTAAATGCACGCGTAGTATAAAATTATTTATTCAAATACTGTTTAATCACTATTTCTAAAGAAACCTCATTTAGACCGATATTAGACAGACGATGTGCCCTTTCAAAGGGTACGCAGTGAAAGACTTAGATTTTTTTTAACATAGGAGTCGTAAAAGACTTCGATTTTATTTTGACAAAAAGTGAGATATTCATAAGTAAATTTAAAAAACTTAGTTTTTCTACCAGAAGTAACAACTTAGTCAAATTTTCGATGGTTGTTGTGCTACCTATAATGACACTTACTTTATATGGAGGAATCGTGTAGAACACGCTAAAATAAGCATGTTTTGTACGGACAGTTTTTATCTAAAATTAAAAATGGCCGACTTATTTGACCCCAAATATGAACAATTTTAGATCTTACTAAAATTTTCGATGGTTGTTGTGCTATGATGACACCTACTTTTTATGTTAGTATCGTGTAGAGCACGCTACAATAAGCATGTTTTGTATGGACAGCTTTTTTCTAAAATAAAAAATGGCCGACTAATTTGACCCCAAAAATGATAAATTTTAGATCTTAGTAACATTTTCGATGGTTGTTGTGCTATGATGACACCTACTTTTTATGTTAGTATCGTATAGAACACGCTAAAATAAGCATGTTTTGTATGGACAGTTTTTTTCTAAAATAAAAAATGGCCAACTTTTTTGACCCCAAAGATGAACAATTTTAGATCTTAGTAAAATTTTGCGTTGGTTGTTGTGCTATGATGACACCTATTTTTTATGTTAGTATCGTGTAGAACACGCTAAAATAAGCATGTTTTGTATGAATATTTTTTTCTAAAATCAAAAATTGCTGACTTATTTGACCTGAAAGATAAACAATTTTAATTCAAAGATTCAAAGTATTTATTTGCATCGAACACAGTATAGTGGGTCTTACAGTTAGAATGGTTAAGTCCAGTGCATTCAACCTGCATGCAGGCGTGCAAATACTTCTAATAGCGTGCAGTATTTACAGTACTATATACAAATTATTAACCTTTTATGTCTTAATAATTATATCTAAAATTATAAAAAATATGTCAAGATAGATAAAAATGCACGAAACAATGTGTAAATTATGAACAAAACCCAAAAATAAAAATAAAAAACAAAAAACAATTGTGGTAGGTAATGAATGCAAATGTCAATAAAAATTCAATATTAATAATAATTAAAATAAATATGTCAGCTATATTCTAAATATTCTTTAACACTGTAGAAGCAATGGTCTAAAAGCCAAGAAGTCAATTTATTCTTAAATCTATTGCCTTGCAGGAATTTTATGTCAACAGGTAATTTATTATAAATAATTATACACATATTAAAAGCATTCTTATCATAAATCATTTCATGAGCACGTGGCTTGTATAATAAATCCATAATGTTTTGTCGGGTCTGTCTGTTATTCATAATTGCACCTCGCGTTTTGAATGAAGTTTGGTGGTTGTATTTTAGAAAGAAACTGTCCTTACAAAACTTGCTTATTTTAGCGTGTTCTACAAGATTCTACCATAAAATGTAGGTGTCATCATAGCACGATACCCATCGTTGTTTTTTTTTGTAATAGCCTGTTTTTGTGTCCCACTGCTGGGCAAAGGCCTCCCCTCTCCTTATCCAATCCTCCCTGTGCTGGGCAAGATCCCACCAATACCGCTGAAACGCATCCAAGTCGTCCCGCCATCTCTTTCTCGGTCTGCCTCTGCCACGACTATACCGGGGCTGCCAGCTAGAAAATTTGACTGTCGTAAAATATCTTCTACCTTTCGAGTCAAATAGGGTAGACTGGGGACGATTAAAACAATTTGCCTTTAACCGTCTGTGACCGTCATATTTTTATGAGTTGAAAGATGTCCGCACAAAAACTTCATGGTTAGTTATCTGGTTCCTAAATAAAATATATTTGGATGGTCTATAATGCATTGTTTTTGACAATGACGTCATAAAGAAAATAGGGCAGTGTGGTTCAATTGACCCCACATGACTGTCAATTGAAATACTATCTGAGGTCAATTGAAACACTCAAATATCTTCGGCACAATTAAAGAACTTATATTTGTTTTTATCTTTTTCATAACTTCCTCTGCATACAATGAGCTCATCAGAAGTTCGCAAGCATTACATAAACATTTCTCAATTTATGAGCATCTGAAAAAAAACGATAAAAATACTTGAACAAAAAAATATAGCTCTTTTAGTCTTCTTTGTCGCTGCTACATTATACCTTACAGTTACCTTAAACAAAGTAATTTTAATGCAATTATAAGATACAACTTTAAAGAATCGCAGAAATAAGCATAATTATGTTTTCAGTCCTCCGGCCGGTAAGCGCCACTTTACGCAAAACTAAATAGCCGCCTCCCGGCTCCGTCGGGCTGAAAAATAGTATACAAACCTCGGCCGGTAAATGGGAAAGCCTCGGATCACATGTTAGTCGACCTCGGCTTCGCCTCGGCCGACAATTACATGGAATCCGAGGCATTTCCCACTTAAACGGCCTTGGTATGTAATGTACTATTCATACAAAAGTGCTTGTTTCACCTATAACAATGTTTCAATCATAACCATTCCCACACAATTCGAGACAACGAGTGATGCAGACATCGGGATGTAATATTCAGTAATATACTTACTTAAACATGTATACCAAATAAAAAAAAATGTTCCGTAACTCTGATTTGAATTTTAGTAGTAGGCGACCTCGTTAATCAGTTGTTGCTAATAGTACATTGTGCATCTAGGGCGGTAAGAAGGGCATTACTTACGAGGGTCTATTGAAGGGCTTTAAATGACCCGAGTTAGTAATGCCCTTACTGCCCGTGGTACACACAATGTTTTTCATCACATTTGCGAGGAAAAAAATAAACTCTATACAGGTAAAGAAACAATAATGATAAGCAGTAGTGTAGTTGCACAGTCCACAGTACTCCGGAGTGACTACGTGCTGCGAGCGCGTGGGGGGCAGGTCCTCCGCGAGCTCCGGGCGGGCGGTAAAGTAGTATGAGAATCCTTTAAAACCATGGGAATAATACAGCTCTTTAAGTGTAAGTATGCTTGCATATAATATCACCATTTACGAGCAGGTGTGATGAAAAATGTATTAATATGCTTGACATATGTGTTATTATATGTCAAAAATATCAAATCAACATATAAATCATTCTGTAACAAGTGTTGCTATATGGCGATATACCAAAATAAAATAACATATTATGTTTTTTATGTGACATAAAACAAAGTAATTGTGGTCACCACATCAAAATCAGTTTAGCCGAACGCGAGATAGTCGTGTACAAAACAAACATAAATACAAACATACGGGTCAAACTGAGAACCTCCTTTTTATGAAGTCACATATTCTCAAAAAATCAGTATAAAAAACATCGAATATCTATAATTTAACAACTAGGTCAAAAACTACACAAGTGAATAATATTGTCTTCTCTTACCGCGATTTTATTCATTGAAATTAAACACTGAAGAGAAGAGAAGAACGGATTAATCGCGTTTATTAACACCACGATATCCTACGTTACGAGTACAAGTGAATTTGAAAAATGAAAGAACAAACTTGTGCATCAAATACAGAATCTTATATTATATTATATTCTTATATTATTATTTTTTTTCGATATTTGTTCCTGAGTCATGGATGTTTTCTATGTATTTATGTATTTGTATATTATATATATCGTTGTCTGAGTACCCATAACACAAGCCTTATTGAGGTTACTGCGGGACTTAGTCAATTTGTGTAAGAATGTCCTGTAATATTTATTTATTTATTATTTATTTATTTATGTATATTTCGAAGTTGGTTACTTTTGGGGACGATTAAAACGCGAGGACGATTGAAACGTTTCAATTTGTTTCTGTCGTCCACACACCACATTTTTCAGTTCAAAGTCAAATATTATATATAAAAAGACTCGAACGCTGATCAACTGCTGTTAAAAACATTCGTTTTTTCTTAAATATAACACCTACATAATTTAATTCGTCAAAATACAAGAGTGAACGAAGTTATAAGAAAATATACGAAAACACAAATACTTATTTTACACCGCTTAAACCTGTTTTGGCTCGTGGATACTCCCGTAACGCACCGGCGCTCGAGTGGTACTGGCCAAGTATTTAAACATGGCTGGCCATGTTTTCAGAGTGATGCGTCAGACGCGTAGGTTTCATAGTTTTCAAAAAATTTGAATAGTTTCAATTATAACGTGTTTCAATTGTCCCCTTTCTACCCTATATCGGCCATTTTTGTATTTTAGAAAAAAAAACTTCAAACAAAACATGCTTATTTTAGCGTGTTCTACACGATACTAACATAAAAAGTAGGTGTCATCATAGCACAACAACCATCGAAAATTTAACTAAGATCTAAAATTGTTCATCTTTGGGGTCAAATAAGTCGGCCATTTTTTATTTTAGAAAAAAAACTGTCCATACAAAACATGCTTATTTTAGCGTGCTCTACGCGATACTAACATAAAAAGTAGGTGTCATCATAGCACAACAACCATCGAAAATTTTACTAAGATCTAAAACTGTTCATCTTTGGGGTCAAATAAGTCGGCCATTTTTTATTTTAGAAAAAAAACTGTCCATACAAAACATGCTTATTTTAGCGTGCTCTACGCGATACTAACATAAAAAGTAGGTGTCATCATAGCACAACAACCATCGGAAATTTTACTAAGATCTAAAACTGTTCATCTTTGGGGTCAAATAAGTCGGCCATTTTTTATTTTAGAAAAAAACTGTCCATACAAAACATGCTTATTTTAGCGTGCTTTACACGATACTAACATAAAAAGTAGGTGTCATCATAGCACAACAACCATCGAAAATTTTAGTAAGATCTAAAACTGTTCATCTTTGGGGTCAAATAAGTCAGCCATTTTTTATTTTAGAAAAAAACTGTCCATACAAAACATGCTTATTTTAGCGTGCTCTACACGATACTAACATAAAAAGTAGGTGTCATCATAGCACAACAACCATCGAAAATTTTACTAAGATCTAAAACTGTTCATCTTTGGGGTCAAATAAGTCGGCCATTTTTTATTTACAAAACATGCTTATTTTAGCGTGTTCTATACGATACTAACATAAAAAGTAGGTGTCATCATAGCACAACAACCATCGAAAATTTTAGTAAGATCTAAAACTGTTCATCTTTGGGGTCAAATAAGTCAGCCATTTTTTATTTTAGAAAAAAACTGTCCATACAAAACATGCTTATTTTAGCGTGCTCTACACGATACTAACATAAAAAGTAGGTGTCATCATAGCACAACAACCATCGAAAATTTAACCAAGATCTAAAATTGTTCATCTTTGGGGTCAAATAAGTCGGCCATTTTTTATTTTTGAAAAAAACTGTCCATACAAAACATGCTTATTTTAGCGTGTTCTATACGATACTAACATAAAAAGTAGGTGTCATCATAGCACAACAACCATCGAAAATTTTACTAAGATCTAAAACTGTTCATCTTTGGGGTCAAATAAGTCGGCCATTTTTTATTTACAAAACATGCTTATTTTAGCGTGTTCTATACGATACTAACATAAAAAGTAGGTGTCATCATAGCACAACAACCATCGAAAATTTTAGTAAGATCTAAAACTGTTCATCTTTGGGGTCAAATAAGTCAGCCATTTTTTATTTTAGAAAAAAACTGTCCATACAAAACATGCTTATTTTAGCGTGCTCTACACGATACTAACATAAAAAGTAGGTGTCATCATAGCACAACAACCATCGAAAATTTAACCAAGATCTAAAATTGTTCATCTTTGGGGTCAAATAAGTCGGCCATTTTTTATTTTTGAAAAAAACTGTCCATACAAAACATGCTTATTTTAGCGTGTTCTATACGATACTAACATAAAAAGTAGGTGTCATCATAGCACAACAACCATCGAAAATTTTACTAAGATCTAAAACTGTTCATCTTTGGGGTCAAATAAGTCGGCCATTTTTTATTTACAAAACATGCTTATTTTAGCGTGTTCTATACGATACTAACATAAAAAGTAGGTGTCATCATAGCACAACAACCATCGAAAATTTGACTAAGTCCAGCGCACTAATTCTGGTAAAAAAACTAAGTTTTTGTTAATTTTACCTATGTATGAATATCGCACTTTTCGTCACAAAATTTTAAATCTTTTACAACTCCGTGTTTTTTGCACTTTCGGCAAAAAAACATCTAAGTCTTTTTCACTGACATCGACCCAGACTTTGTCACACGACATTGACATTTTGATATAACTATCTTGCGTAAACACTCAGTTGTATCGACATCATTGTTATGTTATTTGTTGTTATTGACAGACAAGTGAGACAAGGTGCAAATACAACGACCTACCGATGTACGTACCGATTCACCGAGAGGCAAAGGCGCCTGGCGCGCCGGCTGTGATGTGATTGGTCAAACCGCCCCCGTTCCGCGCGAAACACACGCGATATTAATTCCCGCGCGTAGCTTCGAGCATTTGAATTACGCCTAGAATTGATAAGATAATAAAAGTTGAATCTTTCGATGAAATCCTTAGAGTTTCTGTATACATAATATTTAAATGATTTTGAACTAATGACCTTGACTTGAAAATTATGAGAATTATTTTATGGCTAGGAGATTTTTTTTTAAATTCTAGTGCCTACATAAATTTAAGCTATTGATGAATGTGTTAGAAATGGCCTCTAATAGTTATCTTTAATAATATTAAATGCATTTCAGTTACCAATAAGCACTTGCGTAATGTTTTCGAAGAGTAATATTTTTTTTTAAGTTTTCATATTATATTGAAATAAGCTCTGGTCAAATATGTTATTAAATGATAGGCGACGTTCAAATAGTTAAATACGATTATCTGAAGAAAAAAATTTCCTCTTGTATATTTTTTCCTTAGATTTAAAAGGTTGGTAACGAATTTTTTTTTAATTCCTAAAGCAATATCAAAATCTGTTATCTTTTTTTTTTACGCTTTGTTCTAAGAGTATTCTAACCGTCGACAAATAATATCGCTCTTGGGAGTTATAAAATTTTATTTCCTTTACGTACCGTACTAGGTTCCAGGGTGTCCGTATAAAAAGCAGCCAAATAATCGGCAGCCCAATAATTGGTGTCCACTTTTTTGGTCACAGGTTATTCGGTTGCTGGTTATTGTTGTGTAAAAACTGTGGCTTCGGATTATTGGCCAGCTACTGAACTTGTCGGACCCGAGAAAAGGGAGCCCAATAACTGGCGACCCAATAATCGATGTACATGTTGTTGACGTTGATTATTGGGTTGCGGATTATCGGCCCGCTTCGAGATTGCTAGACCTAAGAAAAGGCAACCCAAGAATTCATGTACAGTCACGTTTATAAATATGTATACACTTTGGAACTTATGGCCTTTTATTATTGAAAGTTATTATTGGGCAAGAACAAGCCTCCCGTCAAAACTGAAAACATCAAAGTCATAAACTCGTCCTTCACTTCCTTACCAAGTAAAGGAAGTGACAAAAAGAGATGTATATATGTTTGTTATTTCTCCGATTCCGTAGGTTGAAAACAGTTTTGCTGATCTCTTTTGATGCAATTGGTCCAAGCAGCCAAATTAAACACATCGTTGTAATTTGGTAGTCGGTATCAATGCATTACAACTTAACTTGGTCGCATATTTTGATAGTGGATTTTACAAATGTCGTAAGAGGCACGTGATTAAGTTAGACTTACGACATTTGAGAAATCCACTGCCAAAATATAGATCGCTCCAAACTGTTCTCATTTCACAGTTATCGTACTACTTCCACGCTAGTTATTCCTCCGTGGGCAAGAAGGGTCAAAGTTTAATACAGATGCATATATAATTCATGAAGCCGACTGTATACACACGTTCAAAATAGTAGTTTATGCAACACGGGTATAACAACAAGGGTTCTTAAAACTTGAGGGTCGCCGTTACAAAACGAGGCGAAGCAGAGTTTTGTAATAATAGACCCGAGAGTTTTAAGACCCAATTATGAACTGTTGCATACCCTAGTTTTTCTACGACAGCTAAAATAGCGTAAAAAGCTAAATCTAGAAACGTGGCAGAATAGGGAAGATGTTGTGCCCACTATAGAAATTAAAAAAAAAAACAACAGTGCTAAAATATATTGTATGAAAATCCATAGGAGCAGTGTTCTTATGGAATACCATAGACAACGTTATAATGTAGACTTTTTAAATATCGCTGTCAGTCATCTAATTGACAGATAGAAGTGCTGGAGTAGAAAAAAGTCATTAATAAACTGCCCAAGTACACCCTGGACGCGGCTTTTTACCCGACTGCGCAACGCAAAGGGTAATGTGTTTAACAGTCTATATTGTATGTATGTTTGTTCCTTTGTGGCAAACTACAGATCAAACGCGTGGACCGATCTTGATGATTCACACGTCAATCGATTCGTCATCTTTGTGCGAATGTCACTAAAGACATGGCAATAATCAGAATTTCCAATCGCGATCATGAGACGCCATTTTGTAAAAAATAAAAAAATAAAATCGATGGATGGATATCAAGTGGGGTATCATTGAATAGGGATTTGAAAATCATTGTGAGGTTTCTTTAATCATTTTAAAAGTTTAAAAGGCCATTTAGGAACTGTAACGATTTAATGTTGCTTAGAGAGTACTTAAAATACTGTTACACATGCTCATTAGTCATTACTATCATGCTTATTAGCAAGCGGGGAAGTAGGAGGCGGCCCGCTCCCTTCCCCTCTTGCTATTAAGGATGCTCTTTAGCATGCTAATAAGCACAAAGCATGCTAGTAACGAAAACGAAAATTCGTTATCTGGAATCGCCAATAGCACAATCACAGAGATTGTGTGCGGTAAATCTATCAGTCGAAACCAAAACATATGGTCAAAAACCTAAAGATGAGTATGTTTCTGATGATCATAACAAAACTGGGGGGTATCGTAAAATATTTGACCATCGGCTTAGGGTCGAAACGAAACGTTCGGACGAAAAAATGTAAATGTAAATCACGGTCTTGTTAATGGTGCAACGGGGGTAATCAAAAAACCCGGCCAAGTGCGAGTCAGACTCGCCTACCGAGGGTTCCATACATCACAAAAATGATTTAAGATAACTTTCAATTCCTTTTTTATCCCGTAGGGGATGAATTTCGAAAAACGCTAAATATACTTTTCTTGTGTAGTATCAAAGAGTCTAAAACGAGGTTTTAAATCTGCAACCTGAATAATTATTCACATCTCATACAAAATTTCAACCCCCTTTTTTATCCCTTAGGGGATGAATTTCGGAAAACGCGGAATACGGTTTCAAGGGACCGTAGACCTTAGTCATCATTCAGCCGAAAGACGTCCACTGCTGGACATAGGCCTCCCCCAAAGATTTCCACCATGACCGGTCCTGCGCCACCCGCATCCAGCGGACTCCTGCGACCTTCACCAGGTCATCAGTCCACCTTGTGGGGGGCCTACCCACGCTGCGCCTTCCGGTACGCGGTCGCCACTCGAGAACCTTTCCGCCCCAACGGCCATCGGTTCTACGTGCAATGTGCCCCGCCCACTGCCACTTAAGTTTAGCGATTCGGAGAGCTATATCGGTTACTTTGGTTCTGCTGCGGATGGTCTCATTTCTGATACGATCTCGCAGAGAGACTCCTAGCATAGCTCTCTCCATTGCCCTTCGGGTGACTTTGAGCCTTCTTATGAGGCCCATTGTAAGCGACCACGTTTCAGTACCGTATGTCATCACTGGCAACACACACTGATCGAAGACTTTCGTCTTCAGACACTGCGGAATATTGGACGAAAAGATGTGTCGCAGCTTCCCGAACGATGCCCAACCGAGTCGGATTCGACGATTAACCTCTTTCTCGAAATTGGACCTACCTAACTGGACAGTTTGTCCTAGGTATATATAATCGTCTACAACTTCGAGTGTAAAGTCTCCGATTGTCACTGGAGTTGGTGCTACATGGACCTTAGTACATAGTTTAAATTTCAACTCTATACCTCCACGCACTTCCGGGATAAAGGGTCTTGACGGACACACGGACGGACGGACAACAAAGTGATCCTATAAGGGTTCCGTTTTTTCTTTTGAGGTACGGAACCCTAAAAATTGAGTGGCCAGCACTACGAAAAGAACAGTTGGAACCTGGTGAATTACCACAGGCCGGGCCGTTTATATACAATTCGACGATAAGGCTATCAAAAATAACATCAGTGGAGTAGGGGTCAGAATTGAACCTTCGACTACTGAATTCGATGCCATTCGTGGACGGGGCAAAATAGAACGAAAAATGTTACTACTGATTTTATGTTGTGGTGTTACAGTACATAAGCTGCAGGGAACAACTTTAGACCAAGCTGTAATTGATTTAAGTTCTCGAATTTTTGCGAAGTCTTTTGTAAAAAGCATGTGAATAATGCTAAATGTTGTCATATAAACTTACCGAGTAATAATACTAATAATAGTATATAAATAATGCTATCTAAACTTAACTTGTCCCCTATATCTATGTGCAATAAACGATATGTTTCGAGAAAGGAGCTGTTTTGCTGTTATTGTTATTAATAATGAACCCTCCTTGTCTCCTAGTTGTAAACGCACATATCCGGGTAATACTAGCGGTAGTGTTGCTGTTGTTCTTAATTAATTATTGAATTTTTAGAATAACACTACCTAACTAAAAAGTTTAAAATAAAATAATATAATTTAAAAAATCAAAAACCCGACTGCGTAAGATCTAACTGAAAAGAAAGAAACAAGTCAAGTTTCACACAAAACCCAAATAACTAATTTATACTTTACCTTATTTTGCTCTACATCTTTGACTTGTGTATATTGCTCATATGATTTTTTTGTTGATTAATGATCACATGAAAAAATATTATATAAACATCGTGATTTTAAACAGTCGGGACCCATAATTTCGGAAAATGGTGCCGGCTGGGTCCCGACTGTTTAAAGTCACGATGTTTACATAATATTTTTTCATGTGATTATCAATCAAGAAAAAAAATCATATGAGCAATATACACAAGTCAAAGATGTAGAGCAAAATAAGGTAAAGTATAAATTAGTTATTTGTGTTTTGTGTGAAACTTGACTTGTTTCTTTCTTTTCAGTTAGATCTTACGCAGTCGGGTTTTTGATTTTTTAAATTATATTATTTTATTTTTAAGTCTGGGGAGGGAGGGTGACAAAAAATAGAAAACTCGGCAGGTTGTTTTGTGGTTGTTTTCAATGTATAGTCTGACAAGCGAGCGAGCGCAGTAACAGTAGGAAAAAAAAACTATATCCATCCCTTTTATCAGGGTGGTAATGCTAGCGTAAGAAAAGGACAGTATGATGCTCTCTATCCTACGTTACTGCGCTCGCTGGGTTGTCAGACTATATATAGTATTGATTTTTTTGTCTTATTTACAAATCTTAATCTAAATTTTTGTTTCCAAATGACTGAACATTAAACCGGCAAAAAAAGTGTCATATTGTCGAAATACAACACGCATAATCAGTCACAGATAACAACATAGTGTAGTGAGGTTATCAATATCACTTGTGGTTTATCGAGTTAAGGGGTCTATAGATTATACAATTTGCTTCGTTTATTCTCTAGCATCTCACGCGAACTTGTGTTGTGTTGACTGACAGTTTGGTACGCGGGCGGTTACGCACCGGAGAAACAAAAAATCGGACTAATTGTTAGTCATTATATATTGATTTTTCAATGAAACTACAACTTTCATTCGTTAAGTGATTGTAAACATTCCATAAAAATGTCACATTTGTACAAATCAGTACTTTTTCTGTGTTTAACATTCACAACATTTAAAACAGGTACGTTTTGGGCGTTGTTACTTCAGAATACTTTACATTTTTCGTTTGTTTTATTTATTTTTTTGGTTTTAGTTGAATCAATAAACTGCTATCAATGTTCGGGGACGGACTCGGAAAACCCTTTCGAGTGCAATGAATATTTTGATAACGACATAGATATACTACCGAAAGATTGTTCTGATATTCATAATGCCCAGTATTGTATAAAACATGTTGGACGGTACGAAGGTGAGAAATGAAGGGTTGGGCGGATGTAGTGGGTTATGGTGTACTAAACATTTAAGTTGTTAATTTACTACGGTACTTACTTATTAAGGACTAACCAAGTGGTGAAACTTAAGGTGAAAGTATATGATTCTAACAAACCTCTGCACCTTAACAAGTTTAGTATTTAACATTGATAGTAACTAGACTGAAATGTTAGGATTAGACCATTGTTTGGGGAAAACAATACACATAGGTTTCTATACTTCAAGATAACTAATTAACTTATCTGGACGGTTAAAATAACAGTCACACAGATTGGTTTTCTTTAAGCGGGGGGCTTATAAGTTACAGTATCCATTTACCTTGCGGTATTCTTGTTTACTACTGTCACAAATATAAACCAATTGACTAACATATAAATTGTACTAGTTGTGGCGATAGATTGCTATCAATGCAACTCATCAACAACAATGGAGTGTGGAGATGTCCTCATGCACATGGATGGGGGCAGCTTGAAGCAGACTCCGTGTGAACATGTGTATAATGCTCAGTTCTGCATAAAGCACACAGGTTCTATGTCATCAATAGCCTTTGAGTTCCACATTGCACACATGGAGTTTCAGAAGTTTGATATTATTATTTGGCAGCACTCATGGTTGTTGGTTTGGTATTAACATTACTTGTTATGGCAGTATCATTTACTTTATTGTGCACTTGCACTTTTCAGGGGTAAGGTCCATATATTCATTATAGGCTTACAATTAATAATTTCATTTGGAATTGGTGGTTAACTATGCTGCCATCAAAATTAAATGTTTTTACCAAACACTGAACATAATGCTGGTAACTAGTTGACTGTGATGGTTTTCACTATTCAACACCACACACTAGTGTGTTTATTTTTTGTTGCATAACATAATTCCACAAATGTTGTATTTTACGAACTCGCAGATTTCAGCTTACAGAATATTTATTATTTAATTCACTCCTTTTATTATATTTATCCTGCTATACTAACAGCAAATTGTTATATATTTATTTATTTCAGTTATGAATTGCACTGGGTCTTTGGTCTTACAGCCTATGCACTCTCACTTAACAAACGTAAGTAATGCATGCTTGTTAGCTTTTAACATAATATTTTAATCAAATTATGCACTGAAAATTTACTTTTCCCCCCACTAGCTCGGAAAGCGCTGATTTGTCCTTAAAAACTAGCGTGGAAAAACGCATTTTATCCACATGTGGGAAAAGTAATTTGACCTTGCTATAATTCCTATCACTTACCACCTGTACAGTATAAGTGAGTCCTATATGCCCATAGTAAAAATGCGCAATCGGAGGTCACACCTTAAATTGGTCATGTCTTATCCTGCACTTGGTAAGCTGTTGGCAATTTTTAAGTACCAGGTGCGTACTCTATGACACATTTTGAAATTGAATTTTGAATGGTTTCTTCACTTCACGATAACCTACACGTGGATAAAATTTGTAATTGTATGTAGTCTTTATTTTCCTCGCGATAGTGAGGGGAAAAATGTTGTATTACACTCGGCGGCAAAGTTTGTTGAACTCTCGTGTATTGAGACCCACGTAAAGCCCAGGATTCCAGTTATTGAACCACTCGCTACGCTCGGAATCTTGCTCGGAAGCTTTTGGAATCTTTTGCTTGCTAGGGTCTCAATATAAGCATGAGAGTTAAACAACATCTTTGCCCCCTTGTATAATAAATAACTATTTCTCAAACATGATCGGAAATGTATGCGTTAATGTTACGAAATGAAGACATGCTTGTTTATGGCTCACCACAATTACTTCTTGGCCTAAGGTGAAGAAGTAATATATGGCATAAGTATGAACGAAATATTATTCGCTGCTCTAAGTTTTTAATTTTGGGTACTAACACTAAACTGACAAAGGAAAAAATACATACAGCCAAACACCACTAGCTATATTTATGTGTGGTTAAAGATGGTGCTTGAATAGCTCAGTGAAATGGCTGTAAAAAAAATAAAAAGGCGGCAAATTAAACTTTATTTTCCTAATTAACAATTTACCTAGTAGTTGTTTTAATATTTCCTCACATTGTTTGAGAAAAGCACTATACAAGCCTCGGCCGGAAGAGGGATCGAAGGACTCGTTTTATCCAACCTCGTCTACGACTCGGCCGTCTACTCCGAACTCGACCAGCAATCCCTTACTTCACGGCCTCAGCATATAATCTTGAGTGTACTATTGATATGCCCATATGCAGTTCGCACACACTTCCTCAACTTTGTGTGTTAGAGAGAATGCCTTCTAGTGGCCTAATACGAAACCTTTAAATAAAAATACTTACATAAATCAACAGAGGGTTCTGTGTTGTCCCCAACTATACAAGTACACTATTAAAGTAAGTAAGAGTATTTAATACTAGCACCTACTTACGAATTGTTACTTTTCAGGTGGCATCAGCACAAAAAGATATTGTTCATCTTTAGACCTGGGTAACTACTGCAACTATGTGCAACAGCCTGGTGATAAGCTGGAGTATCGGACTTGCATATACACTTGCAGTAGTGACGGATGCAACGCTGCATCAGGCTTGAGTGTGTCTGCTGTACCATTCTTATTGATCATCCTCATACTTGGATATGTGTCCTTATAAGGCTTTGCTTTAAATTTTGATAATGATTTAGGAGTGCTTTGGGTTGCCATATGTCCCGTTACGTCAAGACAAGTATGGCGTCCCAGCCTTACTGGGGTAATCCCCATACCAATTACCGATTCGATAAGCTTTTGTATCGATCGACGAACCTATATGGCAATCCTAAGTTACTTTGCATTTTATAATCGTCAACAAAGCCAAATAATCTTACTTCCTACACACTTTGTAATAATCTAAAATTAGACTTAAGTACCAGTGTGCCTAATTGCCTACTTCAACACCTTCGCGTTAGTATTAAATGCAGCTGACATAATTTGACCTCAAAATAAGACCTAATAATTATTATATTTATCATTCCAATTAGAATAGTCATATAATTCCGTCCATTATTGGGATAATTCAATGTTTTGTGTGGAGCCCTTAAAGCTGTTTGTTTTCTACACTATGCTTTACTATCTTGTATTAAGAGGACGCCGAGAATCCAGTGGATTGTGTTTTCTTATAAACCAATCCACTTCTGTATAATGCACTAGTGTTTATTTGTGGACTACTGATTCCGTAACTTACTATGCGCCACATACCTAGTCTCATATTGCTTGTTTTATTTATTTGATCGACAAATAGTGAGCCGTTTATTTCCATGTAGCGTATGATATGATATGATGGCGTCATTGGATAACAGGCGCCGTCTTAAGCATTGACATTCATTATGGAGAGGCAGAATCTCAGTATAATGATTACATTAGTGTAGTTACATAATGCCGTCCATTATTGGAATAATGAAAAATTGTGCCGTTAAAGATTTTCATGTCTTTTACAAGTGACACGTATATTTTATTTATATTTTTTTTTCTATTTTTTGTCTGACAAAGACAAGGCTTAATATACACATAGTACAGATTAAGTATTGAGAGCATTTATAGAGGTAGATTTAAAGACATAGAATCTCATTGTAGATACTAGTTTTGTATATTTTTACAATATTTTATGTTCTGTCGTGAAATAAAAAATACTTGCTGTATAATGTTTGAGTTTTACTTAAAAGTTATAAATAAGAATAAATCAAAGTCCCTGAACACTGTTCAAACATTTATTTGAAAATTTGTGCTACACAAGCATGATATAAAAATACATGATAATAAATATTAACACTGACTTAGCCAAGGAAGTAATTAAACCAGCTAATGCACAATAATACTTTCATTATACTTACTACAATAATTATGCCTTTTAGACTGAAAGTGGAATGTAAATGTTTAGTACCGTTATTTTTGAGTTGGGCCTTTTGAATAGTAAAGTCATATCAAATCTAAATCCAATGCTAAGCTAGTAAGCTATATAATAACTTGGATTCTAGTGTTATTAGACATTTCATTAGTCATACGAAGAATACTAGCACCTTAATAATACACGATTTTTTTTAAATATTAGATTAGCTGTATAAGGGAACTTGGGTAACTTTACTATTCTTATTTGTGTACCTGCGCTTGCATATGAAATAGTATCAATTCATATAAGACATCGCTTCAGTACATATACATACCACAGAAATTAAATGCCTTAACTGGAATAATACAGTAAATTGTTACAAAAACTACATGGAAAGCACATACACATTGTAATTATAAAATAACAGGTAACACTATCATCAAAATCAGACTCTTAAAACAATCACTAACAAAATGTCAACTTAACTTTAACATGTGGAATAAAATTTAAGTGCTTCTATAAAAGGTGCCTTTTGTTCAATGATCGTAACCAACCATATTTTTTCCACCCTGGTTTTAATTGCACATTATTTGTAAACATTAATAACTAATTATCAAAACTATAAAATCACTAATAAAAATGTAAATCATTATCAATAAAGACATACAGTATCAACAGATACAGATAAACCAAATTTCGCGGTAATTTAAAATTACATTCGTCATGGACAATAAAAAGCTTACTACATATACATAAAGTAACATTTTAAGATTTTACAACACATATTTTGGCAACTTGGCTGACTTGTAGAAACTTTGTTGAAAATTGGCCATTCATTATCCATTTGATCTAAGGATCCAAATATTCCGCTGGCAATCTAGTTTCATTTTGTATTCATATAATATTATAGTTGCAGAATAATGAGATTTCAAATCGCGGAACACTATGCTAAATATCTTACGTATAGGCCCATACTACACTATACCATATATGATCATAGATTATATGCCGCCCTTTTCCTTCGATTTGGACAAAAAGGGAGGCATATAGATATATGATAATATAATATGGGCTATAGAAAGAGATCAAACCTATCTGTATGGGGTTGGGAAATATCTCTACATAATTAATGAATGGCCTCTGACCCTGAATGCAACTGTTTTAATTTTTGGAAGCCGCCATCTTCAAGACCTTAAGCATAAAATGTGCACAGAAAACTAGACCTACTCTACTGTGGCCGTTGAGCATTTACATTATTAAACTTGTGACTTAATGACAAGATTATTTGTTTTAAACTAAGCTTCTTTACGGCTATCTAAGGGGTCATGGCGTCATATGTCAGCAAATGCTTTCACAAGCAAATAATAGCAGCACTTTATGAGCAAGTACAACATTGAGACATCGCACATTGTAAACTTGTACTTATTTCCATATAGTAGTCATACTAATAAAAGAAGACTAGTAAATCAGATGGAATGATAGATCGATTGTAGATTTGTTAATGAGATCTTTTGATAAATAAGGTTTGAGAAATCCTATCTACTGGTAGAAATTAGCAACTTGATGACGCATTCTCATTTGGCATTCTCTACGAGCTAAAACACTTCCGTTAGGCTTACGTAAGTCACATATTATCACTCTCAAACCTTTTGTATAAGGCTAATACTTCAACCAGCCCCCAATAGGGCTCAAGACTGTTATACCCTTCGTTACATGTCACGAGTACAGTGATGACTCGGAAGTCACCAGTAGAGTGATGAAACAGAACGCACACTTGACGCGATCTCTTACGGCACTTCAAACATGATATATTCTCAGTAAGACTGATGTTACCTAGCCCTTAAATGTATGATGAATGATGGTGCATTTACGACACAGAAACGAGACAAGTGACAATCGAGTTCTCTTCGAATGTCAGACATTATGATATCGTCGTAAGTTCTTAATTTGAAATGTATTTGGTTGATGTTTTAGGATCAATATTGATAATTCATGCATGCATTTAACGGTTAAATTACATTTTGGAACTAACCAATGTTAGTTCATCTTTTTGACTCGGACTACGGCGAAGCCAACAGGAACGGGTAATGATTTTAGCAGTCCACGTTTGTATGTTTGTGCAGTGTTTCTAGGACGATCTGTATCTCACTGCTACTCGTTTTACGTAACAGAGTCCTTCGACGGTCACGGACGTGATTAAGACAAGAGATCCAATCCAAAAATCTGCCAGTGGAATTTAAACTTTCAGCCAAACACGAGGAAATGGCCGCGGGTGTATGAAGACGTTTATTTCACCCGCTCTGTGTAGACCCGCATCTGTTTCAATGGCAATTCGAGGTTGGATCCTTTTCTCTAAACGACGTCTATTGACTTAGATTGAAGTTGACACAGTGCGCTGGAAGCGAGTGCAGCGGTGTTTAGTGCACGTGCGCCTGCAGCGCGGCGACGGCCTGCTCGAGCTCGCGCACGCGCTGCTGGCTGTTCTGCAGCTGCCGCTTCACGATGCGCAGCTCCTCGCCTTGGCGGTTGAATGCGACGCGCAACTGAAACGGTCATTTAAAGCTGTTAATCTTTGAAACAAATCTAGTACATACTCAGAATGACAATACTGAACGAATTTAGGAATCATTTTCTCAAAGGCGTTTCGAGCACAACTTTTCATAAACTTTTGCTTTTTATTTAAAGGCATGAGAAAAAAAAACACATAAGAAGAATTTTTTTTTAGAGGAGATTATTGCTCTGTGTATTTAGATTTTTTTGCTGTGCAATTCAGTATAGTTTACTAGGTGATTAATAATTTTCTAATTATAATCAGTATAGATTTATTCATTCAGTGACAGAAAAACACTAAGTAGCAGTAACAGCGCGTCATAAATGTTCGTAGGAAAATCGGCTCTGAATTAACTTTTCTCTTCTTCATAAATTGTATTAACTATTTGAATGCGCACCTGCGAAACAATTTGCCGTGCCACTAACACCGAGGCGATAAATAGATTCGTTAAGAAATAAATCTAACATGTAATGAGCTGTTTTTCAGTACCTACATTTTGATTCCGTCATTGGCGTGAGAGAGGCACAATTTTATAGTGCCGTTTTTGGCAAAAGGTTAAAAGTAATAGTAGTTTATGTGATTGTCTATAATGAAAGGCATTAAAACTCGAGGGTGGGTTTATGATGGTGGGCGTCAGCCGAGTTTCATAATAACATTACACGAGTGTTTTAATGCCTAATTATTTACAATTACATACACTGCTTTATATACACACATATCATGACTCTCCATGATGCATTCAAAGCGCATATATATCGACCGCCATTGCGACTTACAGGAATTAAAACTTTTCTGACATTCAAGTTTTGACATTTATATTTTTTAAATTCAGAGACAAACTAGAGTTGGCGCCAATTTTCATATCGTTCGATATCAAAATAACGTGCGACTTGCGTGCGTCATTGTATGCAATTGACAATTCGTTTCAAACTAAACGTCATATCGACTGATATCAGAATAGAGGTCAAATCAAATTTTCTTGTATCAGATGTGTTCGAAATTTGAACAAAAATAATATTATCGAAAACGATAGTATAATTCCGCTATTATTACATTTTCACAGATAAGAAATTTGTTGTAACAAAAAAGTTTATTATTATGGGGGCCTTTATATGCGATTTTGGAACGCCTTATTGAGGGTTAATGACATGTGGGTATATAAAGTATTTAACTGGCTAACAAATACGTATATACATGCTTAGGTAGGTAGTTACTTCTTTTGGTTAGTACCTCATTCTCGGTGCTGAAGACGTCGCCCTGGTTGATCTGCTTGTAGAGCGGCACGGGTTCGGCCTCGCCGCTCTGTTTCCCGAACATCTTCTGCAGCTGGTGGAACTTTGTGTTCTGGTTCGCGCTTGTTTTCTGGGACTTCTCTATCACTTGCATCTGCAATATAGTAACGCGTTTTAAGTAAAAATATACTTTTTACGGTGTAGTTAAACCGTGACAACATCGTAGTTGAAAAGTACGAAGACTGTGTTTTCTAGTATCGGTTAAAACTGCCGTTAGTTTATAAACTAACGTGCGAGATTGTAAACAAACGGCAGTAAGGTTAGTTGATAATATCCCAAGTCAAATAATAAACTGTCGGGAGTTCACAATTAAACGATCAAATATACCCGCCATACGAATTTTCGAGACCCAAGCCCGCAAATGCGCGGGCTCTAATGTCGTTCTTGTTAACTCCCACTAGACGCTGAATTTTGTAAGTTAATGCCCGCGAATTTGCGGGCTCGGGAGGGAACGGGTGGCCGGTACAGTCACCTGCAATAGTATATGACGCTATGAAGGCCGCAAAAATATGTGACACGCTCTTATGGCGGTACAAACAAGAGTGTGTCAGATTATTTTGCAGCCTTCATATAGTCGTATACTATTGCAGGTGGCTGGTACTGGAATCCCACCTGCACATCGTTGTCGATGTTGGCGTGGTTCTCCTGCCAGGTGGCGAGCGGCCGGTAGTCGGGCGTGGTCTCGCGCGACAGGAAGGCGAACTTCTTGCGGTTGTTGGCGTCCTGCGGCTGCAGCGCCGGCGCGTCCTTGTTGCTGGTGCGCGGCTTGTGCGTCGATATTGTCACTCCTGTACAATTTACTACCGTGAATTAAAATATCTCGACAACGTTGCATTTTGTCTACTCGTAACCACCCACAGAAAGCAAATTGAGTTATTTTATAGACGAAAATCGAACTGCGAGAGTGTCTTTATCCACGTAACGTCCACTGTCCTATTTTTAGCACAATACAATTTAGATATAACGACCCACCGGGTGATTAGAATCGATTAAAATTAAACCTTAATTTTGAAATCTCAATTTTCAAAATGTGGTATCCTATTTTTAGGACACTGGGTCATTATTATATATTCTATTTGAATTTAGTCTATGCCTCTATACTCTATGATGTGCTACGCGTACCATTAATAATAATTATAAGATGTACAGTCAACCAATCGGAATCCTAGGTCACTCTAGAACCACGTCAAAGTGACAAGCTGTAAGAGATTTCTTACAATCTGATTCATAGCGTCACTATGACATAGTTCTACCACAGCGTAAGGATGTATTCTATACAGTGGGTTAACTCCGCCGATTTCTGGGTCATCGATGGGGGGCGCGCGGGGAAGGAGGCGGGGAGGAAATGCCGCCGAATTTCTATGAAAATTCGGCGGTCTATTTTAAGGGGTGTAAAATGGAAATTAGTTTACCAATCAGACTGTAATCTTTCGCATAGTTTTTGGCAACCCTGAGCCTCAGCACGACCACCGAGCAGAGCCGCTGGCCGTGTATGAAGTTACCTCACTGTATGGAATTCATCCCTACGCTGTGGTTCTACAGTTAATTCAGTTAAATTGTAATTTAAAAGGCCCCTAGTGAGAAAGTTATAGGGTAGTTCTGATTTCTTTCATTCCATGTGTAGTTTGGGGTGCTGAATCAGAATCTGAGGTTTGCATACTAAATTTCGTGACGCAACATTAAAAAAAAGTAAAAAAATCGCCTTTTTCCCGGTTTTTTGCTTAAAACTCGAAAACTATTAACTTTTAGTAAATAGTCTATTTACAGAAATTAAAGTACGTAAAATTTTCTACAAATATCACTATTTAGTTTTTTTTTCCAATGAGCCGTTCGGTCTCAAGTGCGCGTTAAAAATTGACAATTTTCAGCGGTTTCTGCAAAACTCACTTTAAACGTTCCAAAACTATTTTTTTTTACTTAGATCGCAGTATGGAAAAATCATATGAGCCGTTGACGTTTAAAAGGTCCCGGTTCTTCGGTGACGTTGGGTCCTGGTACATTAATTGTGGATGCAGGAAGGCGGGACTCCATTGTTTCTGCACATGGTGCGAAGGACTGTGTGACAACGTTGCACCCCCGGAAGACAGCTCAGAGATATACGTAGACGAGACAGAAGACAGAGGTATGTCGAATCTCACAAGTTATTTTGTAATCATTCATCTCTCCTAGATATATGATCACAAGTCAGTGTCTCACCGCCTCTTTTATCTTTTAGAACCCCCGACGCTGACGATGGCGCACTCAGACCCTGAGCCAGGACCTGATGCCATCGAAAACCTCAGCAAGATGCGGAAGGTATGTTTAATCTCACAATCAATTTTGTAATCCTCATCCGTTCTCTCTCCTCTCTCTCCTTGAGAAATGACTCCACTTCTTTTTTTGCAGGTCAAGCAGAATATGTACCAGGACCCAACGTCACCGAAGAACTTCAGCCGGGACCTTTCAAACGTCAATGGCTCATATAATTTTTCCATACTGCGATCTAAGTAAAAAAAAATAGTTTTGGAACGTTTAAAGTGATTTTTGCAGAAACCGCTGAAAATTGCCAATTTTTAACGCGCACTTGAGACCGAACGGCTCATTCGAAAAAAAAACTAAATAGTGATATTTGTAGAAAATTTTATGTTCTTTAATTTCTTTAAATAGCACTATCTTCTAAACACATTTTAAGTGAACTTTGTTATTATACTTAATTTTTTCTTTTGCCTCTTTCTGTAACAAGCACAAGTGTTAGATAAAATTCCAGTTATTTCATCAACTCCCTGCTTGCCGCATTGCTTATTGCATTGTATAATACTTTTAAAATGTTTAGTCTGTATTATTTAACTTGTATTTGATTAAGTTTCCTTTGAGCATTTCTGCTTAATTCACTAATGGAAACTGTTTTGGCTCCTGTATTATTCATAATGTTTATATTTTGTATAATTGCATGTTGTTTGTTTCCTAATAAATAAATAAAAAAAAAATAGACTATTTACTAAAAGTTAATAGTTTTCGAGTTTTAAGCAAAAAACCGGAAAAAAGGCGATTTTTTTTCTTTTTTTTTAAATTTTTTTTAATGTTGCGTCACGAAATTTAGTATGCAAACCTCAGATTCGGATTCAGCACCCCAAACTACATATGAAATGATAGAAATCAGAACTACCCCACAACTTTCCTAGCAAAAACACTATTTAACTGCATTAAGTGGCCTAGGGTTCCAATGGTTGGATGTACGTACCAGTCTTCATACTAATGAGCAGCGGCGGCGCGTTCATGCCGCTGAGCCAGTCCCGGGCCGCCAGCGCCGGCAGCGGCGCCGCCGTGTCGGGGTACAGGTCCTCCTGCAAGTGGAACAAGCGACGACATTCATATTAGTACATTACTGCAGAGGCCGTGAAGTAAGAGATTGCAGGACGAGTTTGTTGTAGAGGATTAAACAAGTCCTGCAATCTCTCTTCCGGCCGAGGCTTGTATAGTGCTTTTCTCAAACATTGTGAGGAAATATAAAAATTAAAATAACTACTAGGTAAATAGTTAATAAGGAAAAAAATGTTTAATTTGCCGCCTTTTTATTTTTTAAATATGCCATTTGAATGAGCTATTCGAGCACCATGTTTAACCGCACATAAATATAGATAGAAACTTAGAATTTGTTTTTTTAATGTCGCAAGTATCGGTCGTTGGCTGTATGTAATTTTTCCTTTGTCAGTTTAGAGTTAGTACGCAAATTAAAAAGTTAGAGCAGCGGACAATGTTTCGTTCATACTTACGCCATACATTACTTCACGGCCGCCGGCCAAGAAGTAAATGGGGGGAGCCGTAAACAAGGAACTTCATGTCTTCATTTCGTGACATAAATGCATACATTTACGATCACGTTTGAGAAAATTGATTTTATGATATACCCAGACCGATTTTACGAAAGGATGTGCCAGGGCAATGCTATACATGTTTGTTTTACGGTGGAGGAAGAATTTGTTTTATTTAGGGGCTTGAAACTAACGACGTCCGAAGACGACACTGTTTCTATCTGTCAATTACATGACTGACAGCGATGTTAAAAAAGTATATATTACGTATTCTATAGTATGCCACGAGAACAATCCTTAAGTGATGCTCTTATGGGATTTCATTTCACTTAATAACACTGTTGATTTTTTTTAATTTTAATTCTCCCCTGGATATCGCTTTTGTAGCTATTTTTACTGTCATTCAAAAACTAGAATATGGAACAGTTCGTAATTGGACCTTAAAATTCTCGGGTCAACTACTTTATTACAAAATCGGCGGGCAGCGTGGCGTTCGTGTTAAACACAAGCATACTCGTATTATATATGCGCGTCTTGATGCTGCCCGCTCCGCTGCACGCTTGCCACTCAGCTTACACTTAGGTTTATAAGTTTGCCTTCTTCTTGAGTAACTAGCATTGTGGCTCGGCCTCCTCCGAAGTCACCAGTGCCGACCCTAAGGATTTAACAAAGTGTGTGTTGTTCTGTGTACCTGCAGGCCTGTCCCACTCGCGCGTGTAGGTATCGAACTGTAAGTACCCCTCGCGAGGGGAAAACCAGTAGGGACTCACGGGCGAGCGGTGACGCACGCCGCGAGTTATTCGTCGCATATCTACGTACTGATTCGACCGCTGTCACAGAATTTATATTAAAATAACTAAAGGGCGGAATTATTGTTAGGCCTTTGAGTAGGTAATATGAAATATCAGGCCTGTTTCAATTAAGGTACCTATCTAAGTATGCCTAACTAGTTACCCGCGAATTTATTAGAATTAAACCTACATACCACTAAGACATATCTTAGGTTAATTCGAGCTAAAGTAGAGCAATATAAAAAAGGTAGTAACTAAATATTAAGATTATATTTTTTTTTTAAAAGGAGACAACCTCGATATCATCAGAAAAGAAACGAGTTGCGCGATAGAAAGAGAGCGCACTTTACGTGAATATAATTGTAGGTATTTAGCGTTGCGCGGTCGGAATTTGAACTCAGTAGTATCGTAGGATGAGTCGTTATTTCTTTAAACGGGTTGTTGGAGAGGGATTTCTGTACTTGTACTAATATGTATTCTGTGTACCTGGAAGCAGTCGGACTTGCGTGGCACGATCATGGCGATGGGCTCGCAGAGGCCGCGGGTCGTGTGCAGCTTGTAGAAGCGGAACACCTCGCACAGCGCCGTGTTCACGCCGCGTTTCGGCATGAAGCCCAAGCCTCGCTGTAAAAAGGTGGTTAATATTTTAAATTAACTTACACGAAGGTTTACTTGTTAGGCAAAATTGAATGCACGAAAATAGGAACCTACAATATTGTAAATCTACAAGATTGACGGTCTAGCTACTCAGTTATGAAACCGAAGAAAACAATAGGGGCCTTATGCGGCCACACCGGTCATTTGCGGGTGAGTACAAATAGCGAAAAAGTATGAAGAAGTCTTAGAGAACTCACCTTGTTTAAATATAATTCGCACCAGACGAAATATTAAAAAAACTGGCCAAGTACGAGTCGGACTCGCCCACCACAAGTTTCGCACAAAGGATGTTCCCCCATTTAAGACTTTACTTCTTAGATACTTAAAAATACTGGTGGGACGGAACGCTCAGTGCGCGGCAATTTTGCGATTTTCGGATTTTTTCCTATACTTGTGCTACAAGGTCTTGCTTTTTGCCAAATTTCGTGATTCTAGCTCAACGGGAAGTACCCTATACATTTTGATTACCATTGCAAATGTATGGGAAATGCGCCATAAACGGCCGTATCTTTTTATTGCGTTGACGTAGAGGTTTGATTTTTTCACAGCTTCAAGGGACCGCAGACTTGTGTATGTGGTATTAATTTCAACTTTCTACCTCTACACGTTCCCGAGATACCAGTCCGGACGGACGGACAACAAGTGATACTAAAGGATTCCGTTTTTTTCCTGTTGAGGTACGGAACCGTAAAAAATGTTAGATACTTGATAATATTTTTAAACCGTCTGCAAATAAATGTATTGGAACTAACCTGCGGGTTCCCCGATAGGAACTGGTTGAGGAAGTGCACATACGGAGCCTCGTCGACCACTTCGTAGTATCGGATGTTCCCGTCACCCTTGCCCGCAAGGTAAACCTGTCAACCAATTGCAAATAGGTTAATGTCATGGTGCATGGTGTCATTCGCATTCTCTGTCATCTTCTTAACCCTGTGAAAACGAGTGCTGTAAAGGGCTCGAAACGTAGGGTCATGGTGTTAATAAACGCGATTAATCCGTTCTAAAATGCTTAATTTCAATGAATAACAATCGCGGTAACTGAAGACAATATTAATATACATGTATCATGAATTAATTTGGTGGACGCGGACAAACTTCGTTCGTCGTAGTATTTCGTTTTCGACACATCACATAATACAGTTTACGCTATGAAAAAAGTAGGTCTGTGTAGCGTGGATGTGTCTCGTTTGAGTACAACGCATGCACGTTCGCAATGGCTCGGGCGAGGCACGTTTACACAGACCGATCCATAATTTCCTCGTCAGCAGCCTAAGTTGTCTAATAGCATTTACTAATATATTTCAGTCCGTAAATCAGTTCCTCGCTGCAGCTAAGGATCGTGACTTTGCAAGTTCTACGATAGAAATGATTACCTCTTGTTGTAGTTTTCACGGAAAGTCATTGACAGCATTTATAATTGGCATCTGTAGCAGACATATGGACCTTTCCGTGCGAACCCTAATTGATCATCTTTTGTCTTGTGTCACCGCCACCAGTATTATATAATACTAGCTGATGCCCGCGACTTCGTCAGCGGATATATTTTTTTTAGCCTACTATCTGGCAGAATATCCTCTTCACGTGCCGTGAGGGTTGTATCTAAATCCATTCATCCGTTTTCTCGTGATGCTCGAACAAATAAACAGGCAGACAGACAAAACTTCTAGAAATCATTGAAATTGTATCAATTCTAAGAGGTCCTAACTCGTTTTTTTATATCTTCAATGTACAGGCAACCCAAGCGTTGTGAATCCTCATTGTTTTTGCGTAGCGTTCAAAACGGTACTTACTGACACAGATGATATAATCTTAAGAACACATATTTATCTCGTAGAAGCGAATATAAACCGTTCCGTAGTTACTGTTCTCACCATATTAGTATCATGGTCGTAGTAGGGGAACACGACACCCGAAGAGCTGTCGATGGTCTCGCACGCGAGCGGCTTCTCCAAGTTGTGCTGGTCCCACACCGCGTACTGCCGGTCGCTGTAGCGGGAGAACCCGGTCGTCAGGACCTTGCCCGAGCTGCCGAGGAATGTGCACTTGGACGCTTTGGTGCCTAGGTGGCAGGGCCCTTCCTGTAAGGTAAATAATACACGATTTATTGCATATCCGTACAGAGCAATAGGGAAAATGGAATTGAAAGTTTGCCTATCTAAAATCTATCGCTTTTGTTGTATTGGAGTGACGGAAATGGAAACCTACAAAATGTTCGTTTTTGTAGTTTTTTATCCGACTGGAGAAAGGAGGGTTAATGTATACCCTATTTACAGGTTAGCGGCCTCCTAGCCTAGTTGGTAGTGAATTCCTACGAAACAGGAGGTCCCAGGTTCGAATCCTGGTCAGGGCATATATTTTTGTGTTTATCACGAATATTTGTTCCTGAATTATGGATGTTTTCTATGTATTTAAGTATTTATCTGTTATCTATATAACGTCGTCTAATACCCATAACACAAACATTATTTAGCTTATTGTTGGACTAGGTTGATTTACGTAAGATTTTTCTATATTTATTTATCAACCGACGAAAAAAACGGAGGAGGTTCTCAAGTCGACGCGTATATTTTTTATTAACAATTTATGGGGTTTTGGACAAGACAATGTTTAGACTAAGTCAACACTTAGTCAATGTGAAGGGGTGATATATCGGTTGAAATGAGTTTTCTGTGTAATATTAATTTATTAATAAGTCGTTTAGTTTCTCTTCTCGTATGAACACAGAAACACTTCTCACAGAGAGCCTAAGGGGAACAATGAAAGAAGTTTGTCTCTCTATTGCACAAAGCGCGGCAGAATCAAGACTCCATTTGCGGTTCGCTTTAGGCTTTTAGTACTCAAAGTTATATGAAAGAGATCGCTCTTCAGCGATAAAACCGCCTGTTGTTTACTTTTATAATTCCGTAATATGCATCCTATAATTTATCGATATACGCGAATATCCGAAATCGATAAACGAGAAACTCTATGACAGCTCAAAAGTGCCATGAAAATTCCGGCGTCTGATGATCACTTAGGTCCATAATACATTATCAAATATCTTTGATAGATCTATATGCCTCCCTTTTTCTCCAACGTGAAGAAAAAGGGTGGCATATAATCTATGATCAGAGATATGATTCTATATGGTATAGGTAATATGGGCCTTACAGAAAGTACGATTCCGCTTCGTGGCTCGATGACTCGCAGCTTCTTGTCCTTGCTGGTGGTGGCCAGTAGGGAGCCGTCGCGGTTGAATGACATGCAGTAGATGACGTCGGTGTGGCAGTCGATGACCTTGACCGCCTCGCCTTTGCCCACGTCCCACACGAAGATCTGACAGAGTAAAATTAACGTTAAGTGAATGAAGAGCAATATAGGGAGAAGCATGTATGTATATCAGTCTTTTGTTTTGTGTCAGTACCTCATGGGCTGTCCAAACATACCGCGCCCTCTGGTGCACGGAGCCGCCAGTATTATATAGGGCATTGTGCGGAGGAGAGGGGGGCCGAGCGCCAATTGTTTTTTGAGTGATGTTCAAAACTATTTGTATGAGCTATATTATATATCTGTTCCAAGACAAAGTACTAGCAGACTCCATGCTACACATATTTATTATGGCAACATTTAGAATTACTACTTCTTAGCAATATATTTAATTTCTTCACACGCACATATGAAATTAATTTTATTCATATAAAATACTTATAGGCTAGTAAGTATCCAAATAGTAATTTTAACAGATTCATCTTAGAAATTCCCGCAAAGAAATCATACAAAAAACACTTTTGTTGTATGTATGTGTTGTTGAAATACTTCTATAGTTTGATGACCGAAACATATTCGCCCACAGCCGCAGAGCTCGTTAATTTCATATAGATAACGGATTTCTAAACGGCTTCTAATAGTGCGAAAGCACCGTGGCCCATAATATAAACTAAACGAGTAAGCCCCATGCCGTCACGCGTGATTGTTGATTTGATGGTCGCGAGAGGATTTCTAGACCGAATAAATTGTTGATCATTATGCTTGTTTAATTGGTGCAATCTAGAGGGGCTATTCCCCTTAGGAGTAGTCATACAAATGAACATGCCTTGAAAAAAACTTTTGTGTATTCTTTGTCTGTGTGATGATCTTCGTTATTTATTAACTAGGCAAGTGGGAATGGCGCTTATGCAGTCAAGCTCTATGATATTGTATCGCCTAATATTTCAAGGAATATTTACCGGTACACGATCTGACTATTATGGCTATTAGGTTGTATACATATACAAAAATCTATGGTAAGCCCACAGACACCGCATTATGAAGCAGTCACAAAGAGAATGATGCCATCACACATATGCACAGATTTACTTGTAAATGTCTACGATTCTATGAGCATAACCGACTACCACCCTACACCATTTTATACTACAATATTCCAGGTTCCCCCTAAAATACAAAATTGTAAATAATATTAATTTTCCCGAGAACAGATCGTAAACGAGGGTGTAACTGAAATAAGCGGTCGCGATTCAATACTAAATTAGTACGGGACTGCATATATGCGGCCACCGTGAGTTGTCTTGTATGCACTGTCTAGTAGTTGGGGTGGTCTGTGGCAAAGGCAAACAACAGCAGAATCTTGTCGACGGTAGTATGTACTGTACTACACAACAGATAATGCGTTATGGCGGTACATTGCCACTCCATGTTCGCTCGACGTATGTACCCGTGGCGGCTCACCAGCCAGTCCTTCCATCACGCCATCGGGCTGTGCTTATAGCTACAATAGGCTAAACGACTGAAAAAATCTATTTAGTCCGTCTTTTAGATTATAAAAAAATATTGTACACGTATTTTTTCTTTTGTTCGTCAAATCAAAAATGACAAAAATACAATGCGTTCAAGTTTCGCGTAATGTCACTACTAGGTACAATTCTTACCTAGGAGTGACGTCACAAGCCCCCACCCCGGAACTTTGATGCTCTTTATCTTCGCCAATTTTAGTTAAATTGAAAAAGGAAAAAATACGTGTCTAATAATTTTAGATAATCTAACTGACGGACTAATTAGAATAATAGTTTTTCAACGTAGTCGTCATCCCTATACTACACTCACCAGGTAGTCGAACCCCGCGCTCAGCAGGATGTTCTCGGCAGTAGGATGCCACTCGATGTACGCGACGCGTCGCTTGTGCCCGTGCAGTTCCACCAGCCAGTCCGTTAGATGCATCGACAGACCACCATCGGGGATGTGCCATAATTTCACCTATGACATAAGACGAGTTAGTTTGTATATTTTGCTAATTATGTAGTCAGATATTGACAGAGTGATCAAACAGTGTTGCCATACGAATAACACATTCTGTTACGATATATTTGCCCACTCTGGATGTCGTTAACTATTTGATGCTGCCTGTACAAGCATCAAAATGCGAGTACGGTTTATCTGATTTTCTACTATATTATTATGATCTTTGAAGAGTTAAGAATTGTCGAAATTTAACAACTCTTGTTATCTCTGGGAATCATCAGAAGTGTTTTCGTATTTTAAAATCGATACAACACCTTTGCAGGGACTTAAATAAATATATTTGTTAACTCTGATGACCGAGTGGGATCGTTCTAAAACAATAACAATGCTGTTTCTTTCATGTGGTTTACAAACAAACGAGAGAATTTATCTTAACGGAAGAGGTTTCATTTGAATGATTAAACGAGACACCTCAAACTTACACACACACACTTTATCGAGAGACATCACAGACAGATCTTACACCCGTAGGTACTAGAATGATGATAGTATTGTATCACACATATATTTTCTTGTTTTTCCGTTCGTGTAAACGTGTTGGTTGATTGTACGCTGAATAATAATAGTTTAAAGAAAGCCAGCATTGTGGCCAAACGATCGTTATATAACCCCATTGTTCAACTCGTTATGTCAATAAAAGAAAATATTATCGTAATGATCATTGTTATTGATTGAAGAAATAAAAAGTTATTTTTGACCAAGCAGGGAGAATGCAGTAAAAGATACCGCTTTGTCGGTTGCCAATAAGGCGCTAATTAGGATTCGTTTACAAATGAATCTTATCAACAAGCGACAAAGGGCTCATTCAAAAATGATGTGATTGTTTTTGGGGGGGAGGGGGTCAAAGAAATATCACGATTGATCACGATGGGGGAGGGGGGAGTCCAAACCACATCACGTGTACTTTTTTTCACACAGCATAATAACACGGAACAACGAAATGTCATAACTATCTATTTAACCAACATTAAAAATCTCGCATCGGTGCGCATGAAAATGTCGACTCAGAAATCACTCGAAAACTCCACGTGATCTTGATGGGGGGGGGGGGGGGGGGGTTAGCGTTAGGATCACCAACTATTACCAAGGGGGAGGGGGGGGGGGGTCAAAATAAGGCCAAAAACGATCACATGATTTTTGAATGAGCCCAAAGGGGTATGTTTCACTAAAAACAAACAGATATGTGCAATTGTAAAGCATGAATTAAATCATTTATTATTTATAATAAATGTTTTAAGTAGTCACACTACTATATATAAATTGAAAGAGATGTCATATACTACAGAAAAAGTGACCAAGGATCTGCCGCGAAAGCAGGAGCTTTTCTCTAAGTAGCTAGTCACTTTTTCTATAGTATATGACATCTCTTTCAATTTAGAAACAGATATGTGCTTGTTTTTAGCAAAAGGTACTATTTTTGTCGCTTGTTGGATTGTAATTTTGTACAACACTAAATTGGTACCCAATAATGAGTGCCAATTTGCTCACACATTGCGATTGTATTATATATGTATGAAAACGCTAAAAATAGCACAAGCTGAAATTACCGTGCAGTCAATGGAACACGCGGGTAATAACACTAATAACGTTGTCAAAGAAGGGGTCTGTTTTATGTTTAGTCTGGACTCTATGGTCCTTTACGCCTCTCACACCATATGCTTCCTACACCACTACTTTAGATATACGAGCCACATACGGGCCACGCTGAAAGTTTTGCGTAAATTATTAAACCATTTCTAACAATTATAAGTAATATTAATATTTATAATACTTATTATTTGTGTTCACGAGGGTAGATGTGGAAACCTAAATAGCGAGTTGGCTAGACGTTTAAAGTCCAGTGACACCTCTCTACCCCCAGTCCTCATACCGATGTTGCCATTCAGCCATCTTAGATCTTATGTGGGCGAATCACCGTCTGCCGAAAATATAATTGCATATCATTTTATTAGGCAGGCGCCCGGTTTTATACTCCATAATCCAGTAGTTAGTCCGTCACTTCCATATAATAGCCCAGTGTATTTTAGATCCCATTAACTCTCAATAGTCCTTACACCCTGGCGGGTAGTGCCTCTGCGTGCGTCCCATGGCTCGGGCGGGTGCAACATCCGCTAGGTGTACCCCTTACATTTCATTAAAGTGTCGAAAGGGCTCTGCGTGTTGACTCCGGCTCCGCGTACGCCTCCCAAAGGTCCGGAACACCATTGTTCCGTAATGGGAAAGAGATACTTAATACATTTATTGCTTCTCAAAATGTTCTGTGTGGCCTATGTACGTCTCTACATTAAAATGTTACGTTGTAACATCACATCGCATCAAAATAAAAACAAGGCCAAATATTGTATTTTATTAATTCATTTGGTTAAGAAATTCTCATATTTAACGCCCTCCTAGCCCAGCAAGTACTAACCCTGCCTACGAAGCAGGAGGTCCTGGGTTAGAATCTTAGTCAGTGCATTTATTTGTGTTTATCACGAATATTTATTCCTGAGTTTTGGATGATTTCTATTCATTAGTAGTTAGATGTATTTATCTATTGTAAATATCGTCGTCTAGTATAATATTTATTTATTTATATTTGGGTTAAATGGCGCTTCACAACCCCGATTATGCGGTGACTTAGTCAAAAGTAAACGTTAATCATTTCAGAGATTAAACAGAAACGATTAATTAGCATAAAAAAGTGAATTTACCGTGCAATCATCAGAACACGACGCGATAATATTGTCGTTGAAGGGGTTCCACTTGATGTCGAGGACTGGACCCTTGTGGCCCGTGACACGGCTCGCGTTGAAGTCTAGCCGTCCAGTCTGAAAAAAAATATACTGTAAGTAAAAGTCTGCTTCGGTGCCCTGCTCTGGGCAGGTGGTGCATAGACTTTTATTAACGAGGTAGGGAATGGGAATACGCAAATAAAAATCAATACGTTAAACCCTTTGAACCCTACCACGAACATCTGAAATTGGCACTGATCACCTCTTTGTCACTCTAATATGCAAGTGTGGCAGAGATGGAGATACAAATCCGCAATCGTTCGATTTTCGTGGTATAGGTCCAGACGAGACGGTGAAGAAAATATGCCGAGCACCGGCCGTCAGGCCATCGCGATTATTTAAGCGAAATTGAACTTTACGGAGTCAAATACAGCGATTGCCATGGACATAACATAATGCACAAAGTTGTACATTCCATATTTGATTTTCGAGAATCAAACTCGTTCAGTTTTTATCGCCAAAATGGATACCGTAATATTTACTAAGAACACATTTGTCTTATAATTTCTTTTTCAATCTGATTTACATAGTTATTTACCATATATTACTCGTTATGGAAATGATACTCAAGCGTCTTACTCTTTCTAAATGGTATCCGGCCTTTTCGCTATATCACTGGCGAACCAACTTTTCGCCGATGATTCACTTGGCATACCAACAGTCCAACTAGGTTAGGTTGGAACATGATTTGTGGTGATGTGTTCGCGATTGTGGTGATGTGTTCGCGATTCCATGGCGTCTTCGTTGACAAAACAGATCGAGTGTGGTTGAGTGGGTAGGGCCAGTTCTCCTCCTCTCACAAGGAGAGGGATAAAAGCGGATGAGTCCCACATACCCCTCCACTATGGCCCTCCCGGGGGCCTGCGGGACGATGCGTAAAAGCATTCCCCACTCCGTCAAAAAAAAAGTTTGGAACATGATAATATGCCTAAGATACGTCTGAGAAACGTTACAGTTGGCAAATAAACTTTCGGCCAAGTGAAATATGGGAAAAGATGTTTGGGAAGTGATGATTTGCCATATAATTGTTGGCGATATATTAGTACACCCTTTCTTAATACTTGTCGATGTCTTGACTTCTTCAGCGATTAGCGATATGAAGCCCAGTACAGCTAGCACTAAAGGTTAACATTACCCAGATCAAAGGGGTTTTCCAATAATATGCTAAACCCCTAGCAGCCTAAAGGCAATTAACAAACGCAGCCATTCAATTGTTCACGACTTTGCAGAACAAGCCATAAACCATGTTTATATCACAGCTACCTCCCACGGACAGATGAGTAGCTCATTATCACGATAAAACTTTTCTAAGACACGAGATAACTCACGCGATAGTTACAAAACAGTCGGCCACTTTGATTTCGCAAAGCTAGAATTAAAAACGTTATCTCGGTGATCCGAATTACGACTTGCGAACACAATTCACGCCATTATCTCGAGTTGGTTATTTAAATGCTCGAGATACGCGTTATTTCAAAACTACTAGTGTTACCAGCCAACCGTCACTCAAATAAGGTGGGAAATTATAGAATTTAAGGTGTAGTATTGAGTCCGACTTGCACTTGGCCGGTTTTTTTTTGCTAGGCTTGAAAGAATGCGCTAATTAATAGTACGTACCCGTATTTTCTTTAATTTGCATAGCTCTTATATTTACGTCAAAAAATCCATATGGGGTAATCCGGAAAGCAGAAGACCGTGTGGAATGGAGAGCGTTGGTGTGCAAAATAACGGCCTCAAATGGGTACGACCCTCAGTAATGAGGTAACGAGGCAGAAGCAGAGAAGCATGGGAAATTTTCAGCAGACATACACACTATGGAGATCCGAGGGATTGTCAACCGTACCTACTCGTATATGGCCGGCAATCCCAATAAATCCCACAAAGGCCACAAACAATTTATTTTGAATCTTCGGAACCATAGAATTCAGGACACATCATTCCGTGGACAGAGAGTTGATATTGTTGTTATAGATCGTTTGGTTTTATATAGTTATTGACACGGATTAGCTATCTTACTAGCTTTTTCTAAACGACTGCCAGAGAAACTACTACATAAATATAAGAAAAACCCATTTACCAGTCTAATTCCCACGGTATTGGTTAATGTTCGATTTCAGTGTGCGATCACGTGCTATGGTCTCATTAATTAGGTGGTATATTAATGCAGTCGTTGATTTAACAGACAATGCTTTTATGTGCGAAAATTGCAAATTGTTTGAATTGTTCCTTATCTTATCTGTGTTTTGGATAGTTTGCGTGTGTCAAGGGTACGAAAAGAAGTTAAGCTACGTCTACAGAATTGCCGTTGCGATTTTTGGCGACGGAATAAGATATATGCCTTATTGTCTGTCATCGCAACCGTTACTTTCTAAAAAGTAGGTATGTGAATACGAGAATGACACATGATTAAATAGGAATACCAGGGGTTTCCACTTACCACCTGCAGGGTCCCTTGTTTTCACCTTTTCCATTTCACAGGTTAAATTACGGTGGCATGCGGGCCGCAGTTAGGGCTATAAGGAAGCAGCTAACTCTGTGCTAGACAGAATAACGTAGACGTATAAGCTCGACGCTGCACTAGTATTTGACATGGGCACTTTATGTCATAGTGACCAGGTTTAAATTAGAATATCTAAAAATCTTCGTTGTTCAAATCTAGCCTATATAACTTTGAAATAAAGTGCCCAAGTCGAATATTAGAGGTAGTGCAGCGTCGTCTATGTTAATAGGTGGTTCTCATTCTAATACATAGCGCCATAGTCCATGCATCTTATACTCCGACAACTAGCTTTAAAATGTCCCAGTGAAAAAAAAATGTTTATAGCAAAACTCAACCGCTTTTGTACGTTTCCTATTGGTGGTTTCAATCGGCGACATTGTGACCGCGCCTTAATAGGCTGTAAATATTTGACAATCACTTAGACCCTCAGAGTCGAGTGTGAATAGTGTGATTAGTAAACAAACAAGTCTATAAACAAGGTGATCAATAACAGTAGGTATGTATTGTAACAATTATTTGTATTTAAAGTAGTATTTATTATACCTACATGACGTAACTTCGGTTCTATTTTAAAGATTACATAGCGTATGTAAGTACCGACATTGAGACGTATTGGTATACAAATGCTAATTTTAACACTAGACACTGATGGTAACTTTAAGGTAATTGCGTCGTTTTATTGAGAAGGGCAAGTTTTGACGAATATTCTAAGACCGGTATCGTTTATCCGTGGTATACAATTAAAAATACAATTTTTTTAAATCATGTATTTCAGTTTATGATTTTATACGTACTTATTTGTTTTCATATATTTTGGACAATAGGTTTAGAGATGCTTTATTTACTCAAAAGAACAATAGTTCACTTAAATGAGCTTACATATTAGATTTCTTAAAATTAATTAACATATGTATTTAGCATGATCGCAACAGGCTTATGTAACATTGCTTTGTATATATTTCTTTAAATTGGTTTTATATAAATTTAGAGATTCACAGTCTTTTACATTACTTGGTAGTTCGTTGTACATTTGTTGTTTTGAGTAAAGGCAATAATTTTCCTCAATTATTTGTTATTTCTTGGGCAGACAGTTCGCTAAGCACGTATGTAGCTTCAATATTTGCATCATTGCCAAAAATACGAGATTTTGCGATTACCAACGCAGTTCAATAAGTTTAAATGTGTATACTTAATCCAGGCCCCAATTTCACCACGGCAACAGCCAGCATCATAATACTGGTATTACAGGCGTCTAGGGCTACAGGCGCCGCTTACTATTGTGCGGGATGTATGCTTCTTTGCCGCCAAAATGTCGTTAATAAATAAAAACATCATTATTACCATTAAAAACGTACGTTGTTGTGAAGAGCTCATGACTTTTGTCACAAAAAACACGACATATGTCACGAAATTTTTCACCAAGAAAGTTGTCACTAAGAATTTATCTAGGTACTTATTTATTTATTTATTTTTAATTAAAATTACTTATTGACGATACATTACGATTTTTTTTAAATTACCGAAATGGTGGCAAACAAGCACACAGCCCGCGCAATGGTAAGCGGTTTTCGTAATATATGGACGCCTGAAACGCCAGTAAATCTGTCATTTTAGGAATTGTCACACTTCTCAGCGTGGTCAAATCGGGGCCAGGTATGAAAAAGTGTTTTTTTTTAAATAGTTATCTATACTTTACATAAATGTGCGTGTATAATCGTAATACGAAATCGAAAGTAGGTATTAACATTCGAATGCTTTTTACGCAATCGCCAAGCCTAGGCTATCAGGCGTAGACTACATTAAGCGTTCTGCATTAGCATTTAATGAATTTTTTCATCGACCGATCACACCTCGGATTTTTAACTAATTTGCCAGGTAAAATACTATCTTTTCTTCAATCTAGGCATATCATAATGTGCTTATGTATGTCATATACGGAAAACTTACATACATACAATAAGTATAAACTTACGCCTGTATTGCCAAAAGGGGTAGGCAAAGCACATGGAACTGCTCAGTTTCAGTGTCACCTTAGCGAATAAGGGGTTTAAAGTTATCGAAACTGTGACCCCATCGCCCACATAATATAGTCATAACACGTTCATATAGGGATTCCATGGGAATGTCCCTTACGAAAGAATTTGACTTGTGTGGCAGCTACTTCAATCAAATCCATTTAAATTGAGAATTTAGTGCCAATGAGGATTACCGCGAGTCGATTTTCCACTAGGGGCGCTAGTGGGACGTGGGTGCTGCGGGAACTCTTCAAATGTCACTTTGACAATTCTCTCATATTGACACAGGACCCCCGCATGAGTGGCGCCCTGGCGACGCCTGGTGAGGGACAATACGGTAGCTCCCATTTGTTAGCCAAGTCATAAAATATTATCAGACACAAAATCGCTTTCTTAGCGTTTTCAGAAGTATTAGAAGAATTACATTTCTTAAGGAGAATGCCTCGTGGAATGCAATGATTAAAATTCTTAACCCATCACCACACGGGGTAAACTACCACCGATTCTATATAACCCTACACTTCAGACCAAAGATACTGATGCAAGAAACCCTGAAGGATTTTTATTAAAAGTATACATTTTATATTAAATTAAAAACAATTGTTGTTTTACTTAAACTAAACAATCACCGGTCTTAGTCCTTAATGGCATTCATTGATGTTGATACATCGCGAGAGTAATTGTGCGCACGATTTTTCTCGTCACGCGACGAGTAATGCTTTCTTGTTTTATTTAGGACAGTACAACGATTCATACCGATAAAAATACGTAAATCAAATCATCTTAGGTGTAGATATAATTTACTTTCTAAAGACACCGATGACCGGTGAGTTATGAAAACGGGTCACTGTATGACAATGTCTATAGGTAGGTACTTTCGAGACCTAAGTAAACTATTGGTAGAATTCTAAAATGAGACGTAAAGGAATATTACATATTATCTATGATATCTATGATAAAAGTAAATTTTTGGCTGCAGATAACTTGAACCACCCAGTCCACGAGTCTTAATCGCGCTTACCCATTTTTATATGAATATTTGAAAGAACGAACGTGACCATTTTTGAGCTCCCACGTATACGCATATACCCGCTTGATGATACGAGAATATAAGGTTATCGGTCTTAAAAATATCAACAGTGGTGTGTGGATACGTCTTGAATTATAATCTTTATAATCATAGATATAATAATGTTACAAAACACATGTTAAGTTCGATGTAAATTTTCTCAATCACAGTTGACACCTTTGCATTTTTGGTCATATTTTCAATGTTGGACAAGCATTAAAGTTGAAATTGTCAGATGAAGTGAAAAAAGCTTATGACATTGACATAAGGGTTCATTTTTTTTGGCCAAAGGGAAAGTATTTTTCACTAGATCTACACTTAGGCTGGATTTGACCAAACTTTTTAACCGAGAGTAACGCTTACTCTTGGATACTAATGTCAGTATCTCATAGTAATTTGACGTTACTATCTGACAGTAAGCGTTATTCTCGGAATAAAAATTTGGTAAAACGCAGCCTTAGTCTACATACCTACCTACTTTATGGAGACAGCGACATAGTGGCTATATCCCGCAATAAAAGAACGAAAATTACATGAATTAACTCTCTTGCGTCGATTTTTTCTTATAAGGATAAAATTGCTTGAAAAAGCTACTCCACAAATTCTATCAATTAGCCTCTAGTTGCGGATAGGGTCGTTCCCATCCGCTAACCTGATTTAATACGTGCGTTGACTTATAACCATGTCATACGATCTGTTTCATCAGTCCCCTGCATGCCAATCTAGCGGCCTAGTTGGAATACGGTACGTACATTGTTAAGAAACAAATGTAAATGATGGTATTATCAAGGGAACATCGAGAAAAAACTACAAATTAACTAGTTATGGACGATTTACTGACTAGCGTTATTCTTTATTCCGTTACGCCATTAAATTTGTATACAAAAGACTCTCATCTAACTATATACTATACATAATAGAGCACACTTATAACAACTTTCGGAGTTCGGACCACATGTACAAATACTGGGAATGTACCTATAAAAATGTGAAGTCCTTATAGGAAAGTCAAATCGTTATCCATATATGTATATCAATACACTGGTGCTAAAGTTAACTTTTCTAGATCGTGTCATTAGTATGTAGGCTTCTGTGAAGTAAGTGTTAGGTTCGATGGCATCAATGGCTAGCAGAGAAGTAACAATTAATATTCTTTTGAATTATTTTCAATTAAATTTTATTAAACTTGACTTACTCGTATGCTTGTACTAGTGTACCTATTAGAATCCCTAAGTTAATTATTTCACAGTTTACAGTGTTGTACCATTTTAAGACGCAATGTCAAAAAGTAAGCGACGAAAAAAAGCAGCAACTCAGCATCGAAATTTATGTGATTTTACAAATGTACACCAACCAGATTCTTAGAAATTTAATTATGTAGGTATTCAATTATACATTAATCATCTCAATGGATTAATTGTTAGATTTTTATAATGAATAATTTCTAAAGAAACAAATTGTACCCATTTAACTTCCAATGAATGTTTATGGACAGTTAATTTATCTAATGACTACCAATGTGTGCTATCGTATATCGCTTAACGTGATTCATGATAAATAACGGTGTTTTGTTGTTGTGAGACTGGTCATACTTTTCATACAAGCAAATTTTAACAATGAACGATGTGGTGATAGGGTTACGGTAGGCAGTAGGCTCTGCCGGTATAAGGTGGTATGCCTGTCCTTATAAGCTGGTCATACACGTTCGGGAAATCCATCGGATATGCATAGAGGGCATGTCCGCTGGGCATTCACCGGACAAATCTACCATACATTAATTAGCAGATCCGGCGGATATGCCCGAACGTATATGAAATTTGGAGATCTGACGAATTACCTTGCATTTCTGGTGATCTTGATGTTGTCATAGTCATAGCAACGCTCCCGTTTGGATGGCACGCCGTACACACGGCGGAATATGGAGCCTAAGAATGTAAGACATTCGCTTCGGCCGAACCACAGAACACTATTAAACATAGACATAGTATGTACTCACATGATCCAATGGGAGGACGAGGAACGCGCCACCGCCAGCGACCTCAGTGACAATAGCCACGAACTTCGGATTGACAGCGCAGAAGTTGGAGTCATGCGCGTTCCTGGTGATCTTGATGTTGTCATAGCAACGCTCCCGTTTGGATGGCACGCCGTACACATGGCGGAATTTGGAGCTCCTCACGCCTCGGAACCAGACCTGAAACGTTATGTGGTTAGATTTGATTCTGTAGTAATAGAAATAACTTTGACAGGATCGATAATACAATCTATACACAACGTAGGAAAGCCTCAAAGCACCAAGTTGGAGACACGCCGTACTATAGGAGTACGTACTAAGTACTATGCGGTCTTCAGTAATTGTAAAGACTTTTCACATTTACATTGGATCCAATTCGCCCGCCGATCCATGTATGCATATAGCGCTATCTCCCTCTCACAACGGATCGGCGTACGGATTTGCATCAGGGTGATACAGTGGAAGGTGTTTGAAGTGTTAAAGTGCGACTATTTATTACTGAGTGGGTTAAATTGCCTTACAAAAATTTGTTTTAGGTTAGTTCTGAATTGTCCCATAACGCGTTATTTGTTTTATTATGTTATGCATTACAGATTACATATGTTCCAACTGTCTTTTGTTTATAACCTAAAATCGAGGGTTTAGATTAGATTAGATATATTTATTTCTTATTAAAAATTACATGTCATTTAGTGTTCTAAACATCACAAATTCACAAAAAGATCGTCAAGTGTATAATAGATTAATAATAATAAATAGATAATAGCAAAACAATTTCTAAAGACAAATGTCAATAGCAAAAAGTACACAATCAGATAATAAAATAAATTTATTTATTTAATTGTTCATTCGATTTAGTAAATCCACTGACACATGACGCGTTTAGCTTTAGAATTCGCTGATCGGCATCAATGATGAAAGCTTTACATTGACAGGCAATGTAAAGATTTCATGTGATGGTTCTTAATACAAAGATCATACGGTTATTAATTGATTGACGTAAAATAAATGTATGAACCTTATTACCTAATAATAAGAGTGAATGTTTATAACTGACCCCTTGTCCATTACTGGTTCTGTCACTCTGTCACCCAACGTGCTTTTTCCGTGTGTCATTAACGTCCCAAAAAGACTTTATAATTTTAAAAATGTTTATATATCCATAATTTAAAGATGCCAGGATATCCTGATAGTTAAGTTATTGGCAATTAGACGTAGTAAGGACGTACTCAATGTCAGTTTTATATTTCTTCTAGTTAACTAGTCAAATATGCACCCATCACTGTTTTAGATATAGTAGCTAAAACTATTGTAATTTTTTAAGTTAACTTGTTTTGAATGGTCAAAATCAGTTCGGCACCACCAACCGGCACCGTTTTTGTAGGTACACTACACGTTTTGAGCGGTTATTAAGTTTCCATTCTTATTATTCTTTCAAGGCCACTAGAGCATATTCCTATATCAGTTTGTCCTATATCAGATTCCATAAAAGGCGTTATCTGTTTATCATAAACATAGACCACATAGTTACATACTACTGTATTACGTTCAGTCGCACTCCGATGCACTCAAAATAGAAAACTATCTACATTACAAAAGTCATGATTTTGCATAAATCAACTGCAAAAAATCAACACGTTGTGGGCTGTGTTAATTAGCAAAATAAATTAACTCATACCACGCTACGCCACACTGTTATCGAATGTAAGACTTAAGAATACCTAAGCATAGAGCATTGATTATGAAATAATACTAAGAAAGAAATGTGCCCCGAGCTTGACAGTTAAAGATGATTATTTTTACTAGATGGCGGTCACTCTGGTTGTTAAAAGATATGGTTTTGACAATGGGGACAGGCGCCGCCTGGTGAGCAAAAATACGGTAGCCTTCATTGAGGGACTAAGCGCAATACATCTGGCAACTTATAAGCCCCATCTAGTGACGATCTCATTGATCTTTCTGAGATTTTGACTTGTTTACATATTCTCTTTGATCTATCTAAAGCTTCTAAAGTAATGAAGGATATAATGTGTTTTCTAACTACAAAAGTATGAATTGTTTTATTACTTACTTAAAATCAATAAATTAATAATTGATTATTATGTTTCGTTTTAATGTTTTAATAAACATTGTTCTAATAAAATAATAGTACTTATCCACCTAACTTACATCAATAATCGTCATCAATAAAGAATTATAATCATAAGAAAACAATAATTAAGAAATTCCATTAGAATTATTTTCCCATAAGTAATGCTTTTATGAAGTCATATACTTACTTAATAGTCTTATGAACAATATGTAGGTACTCAATTGAACCCATCTATATATCCAACGGACAAATAAGACCAAAAGGCTCTCAGACTCCACTCAGAGACTCTTCGATAAGAGGAGTAAAATGGTTCTACAATCTTCAGTTGACGCGACTTTATACCGGCGGCTCAACAAGCAGAGCCAGCGGTGGAGGGACGCTTTGGAGGATAGCCACTATGGCGTACGAACCATAGGGGCTATCCTCCCAAAGCTGGACGAATGGGTGGGGAGGGAAAAGGGGGCCTTGACATTCAGGCTCACACAGGTAGTGTCCGGACACGGCTGTTTCGGACACTACCTGCACAAAATTGGGAGGGAACCCGGGCCTGAATGCCCGGAATGCGGAGCGGAGGATGACACGGCCCAGCACACTCTGGAAGAGTGCAATCGCTGGGCCGTGGAGAGAGCGGCTCTCGTTTCTGAGACGGGCGTGGTTGATCTCTCGCTGCACAACATCATAGCAACGATGTTGAGCAGCGAGAGAATCTGGGAAGCAGTGGCCTCCTTCTGCGAACAAGTCATGTCGCAGAAGGAGGCGGCGGAGAGGGAGCGCGAACGCTGACGCGCTGCCTCTCCGACGCAGGCGGCCGGGTCGAAGACGACGTACATTCGTTCGCCTAGACCCCTAGTGGGGCCAGCGGGTACGGGACCCGCATTGTATGGCCCTACACGTCGTCGGGGGAGAGACCAAGCGTTTCCGGCCTCTCCCTCCCTAGTGCGGGAGCCCTGGCGTTAAGTGCTCCTTCTCACTAGGAGAAGGAGCACTGAGCGACGAGTCCCACACACCCCCCAAATGACCTGCCCGAGGTCGGGGGACGGTGCGTAACTGCATTCTCCACTCCGTCAAAAAAAAAAAGGCTCAACAAGCAGATCTCTAAGTCCCTCACCCGCGATATGCGCCAATTCAATACTAAGTGTATTGAAGAGGCCATTCAGCGAAATAAGGGCTCCAAAGTTTTTGCAAGGGATCTGTCTGTTGGGCAAAGCCAGCTCGCTAAGTTAAAAACTGAGGATGGTAGAATCATCACATCCAAACCTGAGCTTCTGAGTGAGATAGAGAGCTTTTATGGACGGCTATACACGTCTACTAGCAGACCCGAAGTTGGTCTGGCGGAAGACCCTAGAGCTAGACTGGCCCGACACTATACCGAAGACATCCCGGACATCAGCCTGTACGAGATTAGTATGGCTCTTAAACAGCTCAAAAACAACAAGGCGCCTGGTGAAGACGGAATTACAGCCGAACTTCTGAAGGCGGGTGGTAGACCGGTCCTTACGGCCCTTCAGAAGTTGTTCAATTCCGTCTTACTAGAAGGGAAAACGCCAAAGGCATGAAGCGGTGTGGTGGTACTGTTCTTCAAAAAAGGCGACAACGCCTTACTGAAGAACTACCGACCCATCTCACTTCTGAGCCATGTCTATAAGCTGTTTTCAAGAGTCATTACGAATCGTCTCGCACGCAGGCTTGATGACTTCCAGCCTCCCGAACAAGCCGGTTTCCGAAGAGGCTTTAGTACCGTAGACCACATTCATACGCTTCGTCAGGTTATACAGAAGACCGAGGAGTATAATCTGCCCCTCTGTTTAGCGTTTGTGGACTACGAGAAAGCCTTTGATTCGATCGAAACCTGGGCGGTACTACAATCTCTCCAACGGTGCCAAGTAGACTACCGCTATATCGAAGTGTTGAAGTGTTTGTACGAGAGCGCCACTATGTCAGTCCGACTCCAAGACCAGAACTCGAAGCCTATTCCGCTGCAGCGGGGAGTCAGGCAGGGAGATGTCATCTCTCCTAAGCTGTTTACCGCTGCATTGGAGGACGTTTTCAAGACTCTGGACTGGAGAAGGCTAGGCATCAATGTAAACGGCGAGTACCTCACTCACCTTCGATTTGCTGACGATATAGTAGTCTTGGCTGAGACCATGGAGGATTTAAGTACGATGCTTGTTAGCCTCAGTAGAGCCTCCGGGCGAGTTGGTCTTAAGATGAACATGGATAAGACGAAAATCATGTCGAATATCCATGTAGCACCAACTCCAGTGACAATCGGAGACTTTACACTCGAAGTTGTAGACGATTATATATACCGAACGATTATATAATCGTCGAATCCGACTCGGTTGGGCAGCGTTCGGGAAGCTGCGACACATCTTTTCGTCCAATATTCCGCAGTGCCTGAAGACGAAAGTCTTCGATCAGTGTGTGTTGCCAGTGATGACATACGGTACTGAAACGTGGTCGCTTACAATGGGCCTCATAAGAAGGCTCAAAGTCACCCAAAGGGCGATGGAGAGAGCTATGCTAGGAGTCTCTCTGCGAGATCGTATCAGAAATGAGACCATCCGCAGCAGAACCAAAGTAACCGATATAGCTCTCCGAATCGCTAAACTTAAGTGGCAGTGGGCGGGGCACATTGCACGTAGAACCGATGGCCGTTGGGGCGGAAAGGTTCTCGAGTGGCGACCGCGTACCGGAAGGCGCAGCGTGGGTAGGCCCCCCGCAAGGTGGACTGATGACCTGGTGAAGGTCGCAGGAGTCCGCTGGATGCGGGTGGCGCAGGACCGGTCATTGTGGAAATCTTTGGGGGAGGCCTATGTCCAGCAGTGGACGTCTTTCGGCTGAAATGATGATGATGATGATGATATATCCATAGTTTCAACAATACAGTCATACTCGACCTTTCACAAAATTTTCGCAAAAAACAATTTATACTCGTCACGCTTAAAATGAATAGCAATCCAAAAAAAACTTTGGCTTGAGTCGTCTCCAAATGGACAAATAATGAGACCTCAATTTCTTATTATACCTAGAGACATATACAAAAAGAAATATATGTTGCGTCTATGGACAAACGGTTATGTATTGAAAAAGCTCACTTTTGGCGCGCCAGACTAACGGCTATCTGTCAGGTTTTTGCAAGAGGGTTACGATTACGATGTAAAACTACATAATAGCATCAATAAAAAAGCGTAACATCCTTCATTTAAATAATGGAAAGTTAGCTAGATCTCTAAGTGTGCTTTGGGGACATCTAGGGGTCCGTTTTTAGTCATTGTCGCCCACGGTTTCGTTCGTCAAATCGTTAAGACTTTCACAATCCCTTGAATTGAATTTATATATTCAATGTCAGAAATTTTTTTTATTAAAAAAATGGTTTTCAAAATTGTAACTTCTACCTACGATAGTTGGTTATGTAGGGCAATCCATCGGATCTGCATAGCGAGTATGTCACATGTACATTAGCTAGCCATACACGTTCGGGCATATCTGATAATGAATGTATGGGAAATTTGTCTGACGGATGCCTGGTGGACACACCCAGACCCACTATGTAAATTTGACGGATCGCCAGAGCCCGAACGTATATGGTTAGATTATACAACGCAATATTTTTGATGTAATAGATTAACAGTTCATGATTTGTACAAATAATAAATCCTAATATGTTCGTAGGTCTGCCGCCAAAAATCGGGTTTTATCATGCTCGTATCATGTAGCGTTATATTATTCACGCTTGTATTAAATATCTCTCCAATCGATAACTAACGTCATTCGATCGTTAGATCGTCAGATATCCTGATAATTAAACTGTAAGACATTTTATCAATAACGACAATAACAGATAGAAATTATAGTTATTCAAATTAATATGTCTTCCTAACGTTCGCAATCATCAACTAGTAGATTTTGTTTATGACAAGATAAATTGAGTTTGAGTACTTAGGTACTTACTGCAAAAATGACATATTTTTGTCCGTGACCGTCTGTCAGTACTGAATTTCATTCGTTCCAGTACTATCTATGATCTCACGCGTCTACGTTGAAGCTAATGGGATGGTAAGGTAACAGGATCTTCTATCGTGGTACACTACGGACGGGATTATAAAATTCGAGATTTTGATATATTTACAAAAAGCGGGATAATGAAAATCAGAAAATAATATTTCGGGTTATTTAAGTGGTCCTTCCATCGAGGCTTTACCCAGTTTAGTACCGTAAACCACCCAAGTACCTACCTTTAGTTTTGGTAGGTACTTGGTTGGTACTCGGTAGGTAGTTAGTTTACCACTAGTAGCTTCAACTACAACATAATCCGACGCAATGAAGGATCAATTAAGTTCTTTTGGTTTTACCTGAGTTTTTTATTCAATATTTATTTTTATTTTACAAAAGAACTACGTAATTCCTATACTAATCACTAGTGATCGTAAAGTTTGTAGCAATTTAGGTACCCAGACAAAGATATAAAACTAATTTTGGATCACATTTGGGACAGTGACGGATTAAGACAGCGCGGGGTCTGTAGTAAATTCCATCAATTAAAAATATTCACGCACCTATCTAAGTAACTAGATACTATTGTTCACGGCTAGAATACGTTGGAACCCGTAGCATTTGCTACTCGTGTTATAGGTAATAGCTTTTGGACTATGACTGGGTGTGTTTACGGTGCCAACGAGTACAGTCTTCATCAGGCATCCTGCCTTTTCGTCGGATTTCAGTTTGCCGAATATCACTTGCCAACCAACTTTTCGCCGATGATTCACTTGGCATATCAAAACGTTTACCAAATTATTGTTTGCCAACTCACGTTTGGCCGAATTTTAATTTGCCAACTAGGTTAGGTTAGGGTTGGAATATGATATGGACTGCTGACATATCGGATGGTGCAGGACATGGACATGGTTGCTTCGGTCATTACCTGCACACTATTAAGAGGGAACCCGGGCCAGCTTGTCACCACTGTGGTCACGGAGACGACACGGCTAGGGTTTCTGATTTCTCGGCCCATTTGTGTTCTCGAGTTTCGAGAAATCTCGAGCCCAATTTCTCGAGTCTTCTCGAGTCTCGAGTCTTTTTTTGGAGGATAGTAATTTTAATGTTTTTCGGATACCACCGTAAGTATTCATTGTTAAAATATTGTTACCCTTTTAAAGGCAAACCTCTTAAAATAAACCAACCTATAACGACACCTTTTTATATGTTTTCCTTATATATAACTTTTTAAAGTTTATAACTATGAATTGGCGACGAGGTTTAAATTAAGCATTTTATCCTGTCTTAACCGCTAAAGAGTTAAGACAGTTATCCTTTAAAGCACTCGTTGTCACTGGGCAGAACGTGATCTCCCAGTCGATGGGCTAACAAAACGGAGTACCTATTCCATGTAGTCCTTACTCATGACATAGCCGATGTCCAGCACAGCCAAAAAACATTGCAGTCTGCCTCCATCGAATTAATATAATTAATAACCTCTCATTCTCGCCATGGAAAGCGATACTTCTCTAGGTTCTTACGCGTAGCTATTCAAATCAAAAGGTTCCTAATTTCAATAGTGAGGAAGCTTTCCCGTATCACCAGCTTGGGATCCTGTAAATTATTACGATTTAACACGAGGATCAAGTTAAGTACAGGACTGGAAGATTGTTAAGTCGATTGTCTCAGAATAAATAAAATATAAAAGGAAGAAATACGGAATGAGTTTCAGTGTAGCTTCTTTCAGCATCAACAGAATCTTCTGTAATGCTTTAGTAACATGTTTTTCAGTGGGCGATTTCTGAACTTTAAACAGATATCATATCATATTTGTTATAAAAATATACAATATTCTGTAGATATTGCACGTTGTTTGCAGTTTCAGATTCCAATTTGTGATAGAATTAACATCGTCACCGCTGACTTCACCCCAGTCTTGGATTGTTGACATTTTGGGGTAGTTCAACTATAATAAGTATAATTTTTGTAAGAAAAATTGATAACTAAAGCTGGAAAAGTCGTTTTGATATAGAACCACGAGCTGAGCATTTAGGCTGTCACGTCCGAAATTAACTTTGATGTTCGGTCCATCAGAAGACTTGATACTTGTTGACTTTCGGTAATTTTTATCTCATCTAAAATGTAGCTAAAAAGTGTTGCTAGTTGTCTTGAATTCAATAAACCGTTATTAGAAGCCCTTGTCACGACTTTAACACAGAACCAACTTACCCTACTGGCAACTGTAATGAAGAAGTATTACTTATAAATACACCCCGTTATCTAACGCTCACTTTCGGGGCAAGGGATGGGGCAGTTTCGATAATCTGAATTAATAAAATTATGAAGTTGACTATAAAAACTTAAACTGCTCATTATTATTAACAAAACGAGACCTGATAGTGTACTAAATAATTCAAATTTACCCCCAACATTAAACTGCTTGTACTAAATTACTTAGTAAGTCGTCTCTGTACTGTTCAATAATTGTCGTCCTCCTATCTGATCAAATAGATACAGAACATCTCCTGACATCAAATATAACTCATTACTTGCATCTAAAATGAATCATTTATCTCAAGATTATTATATATATATATAAATATAATATTTTTATTTTATGGGACAATCTTACACAAATCGACCTAGTCCCACGGTAAGCTCAATAAGGCTTGTATTGTGGGTACTAGGCGACGATATATATAATAGACATATACATATAACTACTTAAATACATAGAAAACATCCATAACTCAGGAACAAATATTCGTGATAAACACACAAATAAATGCCCTGACCAGGATTCGAACCCGGGACCTCCTGCTTCGTAGGCACTACCAAGGGTAGGGTCACTACCAACTAGGCTAGGAGGCCGTTAAATATATATATATATAAAAAAAGAATTTTATTTTGACTGATTAATAAATATGAATCGACTAAGCAACATCACTATTTTAGCTTGCCCCCAAAGTGAGCGTTAGATAACGGGGTGTACTTATAAAAACTAAATAATAAAAGTTCTGTTTATTATTCTCAAGTTAATTTTCTTAAGTCTATTTGTACGGGGCGAAAAGGCGCGTGCCCGCCGCGCATGACTCGAGAATTCTCGAGTCATGGACATTTTTTTCTCGTCTCGAATGAAACCAAAATTCTCGAGTTGTCTCGAGTTCGAGAAATCTCGAGCAGAAACCCTAGACACGGCCTACCATACGTTGGTCGAATGCCCTAGCTGGGGCCCGAAGCGAGGGGAGCTGGAGATAGCCCTAAACGTGGACGATCTCTCGCTGCATATGATTGTAGAAAAAATGCTGGACAGCGAAAGATCTTGGGCGGCTTTCAGCAACTTTTGTGAAAAAGTGATGTTAAAAAAGGAAGAAGCGGAGCGGCAGCGCGAAGAGAGAGCCGATGCGCACCCGCTCCGGCGCAGACGGAGGGGAATCAGGAGGCGAAATTTCATCAACGCCATGATTCCCCAGTAGAGCGTTGGGGACCCGCACATAAGGCTCTACCCGTCTGAGGAGGGATTGTAGCGTTACACAATCCCTCCTCCCTTGGCGCGAGGGTGTCCCCGGCAATGGTCGGGGCAACCAGGGGAGCAGCGTGGAAGAATATTCGTGATCCCATGGTGCTCCCCTAGAATGGCAGAGAGGGTAACGCCGCAGGGGAAGTTGTGGGAGGAGCGAGTCCCACATACCACCCCATCCCCAACGGGCTTCCGTAGCCCCGGGGTGAGATTCGTAAAGGAATGTACCCCTGCGTCAAAAAAAAAAAGGTTGGAATATGATATTCCGCGAAAGATACGGTTGGTTGCGAAATGATTAGTTGGGAAATGAATATTTGACAAACATGTGTTTTGGGATAAATTGTTAAGGAAATGAAAATTAGGCAAAAAAGTTTTGGCTGTATATTAGTTACCCCGTCGGCGGAGCGGCGAAGGTGCTCACAAATATCTGAGCACTGCTCTATTGTCGAGGCGCAGTATCTACACGACACGGCTTAGTGTATACACCTGCCTCAGGTTTTTATGACAGTAAAACCTCGATTATCCGAACGCTGTTTGGTTTATCCGAACACTTAATTTTATTATCAGAACACACCCGATAATTACTATGCATTTTTTCATTGATTCTAATTTCAAATTGAAGAAATCTTTTCAACTGCTTTTAAATTCAATGTTAATGTGTGCGTGCGTCCAATTTTAATGTAGGTAGTAGGTACGTAGGTACATGTACTGTTTTTTATATGAAATGGAGTTGTTTTCTTAGATGTCGTCCTAAAAAACTTGATTTCGATTATCGAAACGTTTGATTATCCGAACAAGCATCGGTCCCAATTAGTTCGGATAATTGAGGTTCTACTGTATATCAATATTGTTACGTATTTAATTTTATAATGTTTTATTGTAGTGCTTTAATTAAATTTCGTTTTATGAGTTGTGTGTGGCCTGCAAATTTTTAGTTTTAATTTTAATGTAATTTGTTATATTTTACTTTTATGTTTGTATATCTATATCTAACTAGAGTAGGCGCACGTGCCTCGTAAGGTTGTTTGCCCCAACCTTATGTTACGGTTTACTGGAGTCGACAGCCTCGCTATCTTATTGCTACTCGTATCATAACTACGAGTGCAAGAATTAAACCCAATTACCGCTCATAGAAGTGAAATTGTCTGGAACTATAAACTGAGATGACTAACATATTTCATGTCCGTTCTTCGTGCAGTTGAATATTCAAATTAAAATGGCGGCATCCTTACGAGTTTTTACGCGTTTGGGTTCTATAAGAGTCAGTCATATATTCACAAATAGCATATAAAATTGTTCTCGTAGGTAAGGGTCATACAGGATAATGGTAATAGTTATATTAGGCTCTATTTTCAACCGACTTCAATATTTCAAAAGGAGGAGGTTCTCAATTCGACTGAATTTTTTTTTTTTTTTTTTTAATGGATGTTCACTCATAACTCCGTCATTACTGAACCGATTTGAATTTTTTTTTTGTTTTCTAAAAGTAGACGGTTCCTGGTTGGTCCCGTTTTTTTCAAAATCCATTTCTGACGATGGGATCCATGAGGAACTGAGGGAACTCCTCAAATTTGAAAGGCACATGCATGCTGATTTGGGTGATTTCTTAAGAAACTCGAGCATTTCTTTACGAAAATCATCAATTTGGTGGAGTGGACCTGATGATGAAGACCAGGGATGGCAAAGTGGAACTGCTTCGTAATTCTCAGGACTATGATCCGATTTTAAAAAATATTTTTTTGTCTGTATATAGATGGTTTCAGGATTGTCCCGTTTTTTTCAAAATCAATTTCTGATGATGGGATCCATGAGGAACTGAGGGAACTCCTCAAATTTGAAAGGCACATGCATGATGATTTGGGTAGTTTCTTAAGACACTCGAGCATTTCTTTACGAACATCATCAATTTGGTGGAGTGGACCTGATGATGAAGACCAGGGATGTCAAAGTGGAACTGCTTGGTAATTCCCAGGACTATCGTCCGATTAAAAAAAATTTTTTTTTCTGAAAATAGATGGTTCCAGATTTGTTCCGTTTTTTTCAAAATCAATTTCTGATGATGGGATTCATGAGGAACTGAGGGAACTCCTCAAATTTGAAAGGCACATGCATGATGATTTGGGTAGTTTCTTAAGACACTCGAGCATTTCTTTACGAATATCATCAATTTGGTGGAGTGGACCTGATGATGAAGACCAGGGATGGCAAAGTGGAACTGCTTGTTAATTCCCAGCTTTATCATCCGATTTGAGACATTCATCTTTTCTTTGTAAAGAAATACCTTCAAGATAGTCCTATTTGATTATAGTTCTATTTTGATGATGGGCTTCATGAGGGATTGAGAGAACTCCTCAAATTTTAACGGCACATGCATTCTGATTTGAGGGTTTCCTTAAGTAACTAAAACAGTGTTTTGGCGGAGCCAAAATTTTAATGAACTTGATCTGATGATGAAGACCAGGGATCGCAAAGTGGAACTGGTTAATAAACCTAGCTCTACTTATTATCCTAGTTGTGACATTCATCTTTTTGATTTGATTTATATTCTGATGATGGAGTTCTAGAAGAATTCAGAGAACTCTTCAAATTTGAACGGCAGGTTAATTGTGATTAGAGGATGTTCATAATTAGCTTAGGCATTTTCTTACTGTGGCCATCATTTTGCTGGAGTGGACCTGATGTTGATAATCAGGGATGGCATAATGAATATGCTCGTTAATTTACAGTCTGTCATCCAATTTAACACATTGTTATTTTGTTTGTTTAAAGGTCTACAAGGGAGTTCCGTATGATTATACTTCAAATGTAATGATGGAAGCCCTAGGACATTAAGAAAGCTCCTCAATTTTCAATCGTACACGTGCGGTGTATTGGATATTTGTGAAGTAAACTGGCTAACTCAAACAAATTCTTAATTTCACTTTTACCGGGAACCAAATGAAGTCGGTTTTTTTTTCTTAAAAATTATTGTTTTCTATTTGGCCTATGCTTAGAGTTGTGGGCAAAACCTAGTAAGTTACAGATTTTGTACTAAACTTATGGGAAAAGAAAATACATTTGGAACAAATTCCTTATCAGTGATGTACAGTTGTGGCCAGATAATAGATAAGGCACAATTTTTTTTCCCCCCATACAAATGCTATATGATAAATTGTATTGTTATTTTAAAAAGTATCCAATTAAATTATCATCAAATTTGTAAAGTCCTATTTGTAGGCATTTGTATGGGAAAAAGATTGTCCCTAATTATCTGGCCACGACTGTAATTAGAATTCTCACACTTAGTCAGCACTAGTTTTATACATTTAATGTACAACAGAAAATATATGAAATACTACTCCAAATAGAAAGAAAAATAAATGCAAGGCTTAAAGAAAAATATCCCCATTTCCAAAATATAATTTCTCCGAGACACTAGAAATCGAGTATGCCTTTCAATTAATGAATTCAGCAGTGCAGTTTAAGATAGGAAATTAATGAAGTACCTACCTTAAAAAATGTAAAATGGACAACTTACGCATGATAGACATTTTGTGAGACTTGTGTGTTTCGCGTTGAATAAATATTTTGGAAATGAAGACGAAAATGTGCAACAAAAAGAATAAAAGTACCTGTGAATTAGTCATGATGTCTCCTTGTTCAGGTGCTAAAGCATGCACTACAAAGGCACTCCACACTAGACAGTCTTGTGCATCTTAACTAATCGTGTACACAAAAACATAATCAGCTGCCCATGACGCACTGTAACTAACACTGTCGAAACAAAATGGATGCATTAAACACAAAATACACAAATCGCAAAATAAAAATAATAAGTAATTATAAACACACATGTGATAGTAATTAGAAGAGCGATTGCGGAGTCGAGACGCGAGACTCGCGCGGCGGCGAAAAAAAAGTGAAAAGCGTTGTTTCAAAGTCGTTGCCGCCGCGAGGTTGGGAGAGATTCAAATTCACGCGCTATAGAATACCTATCAATTAGATAATCGCTCTCACGTCAACTGAGGTCGAGGTAACGGTTTCGGGACAGAAGAGTGAAGTATTGAACGAGCGAAAGAAGTTCATCGAGTCAGAACAATGCGTTTGTATGACTCGCGTTCACATACATACAGAGATTTCGACGATAACTCGAGTATCGTTGGTCGGATCGTCATGGAATTTGGCAGGTGCTTAGATGAGGTAAATAGAATTTTGAAGTTTGAATATAAGTCAAGTCGGTCAAGGGGTTGCCGACATATAGGGGTCGCGAACTCGCGAGTTGACGTTAGGGGTTAGGGGGTAGGGGTTTAGGGGTAAAGAAGTAGGGCATAGGCAAGGGGCTCGATGCTCTACGTAGAATAGAAGATTTTTGAAATGACCTCACCCTTTCTAGGGTCTGTAATCCGGCTGCAAAATGTACGAAAGATCAGCCATAGATTTTTATTAGAGATGGAATATCACCTATTGGCATTTATCATTAACTAGGTATGCCAGCCGGATTACCAAACCTATAAAAAGTAGTCTGAAAATTGTCGAGTTGCTAAGCCAGATCCGCCGCGGTTTATTTTCACCCCATATTAATCCAACAGAGTTTCTTTTAAAATTCAAACCAAGCTATTGTATATTGGATGATATGTTACAACAAAAAAAAATGTTATAGAACAAATAATAGATATTTTTTCAAAAGAGGTCCAGCAGCTTTAGTTTCGGGATATTATTATAGGTGAGCCAACCAAAACTGTCACAACCGTACCCAGTCTATCATAATAGAAATCGAAGCTAACTTTGAATATGCGCCGTCAGTGAAAAACTAGGCGCAGGCCAAGCTAAATTTTCATCGATATTGATACCTACTGCGCAAGTGTTATTTGAAACGTCAAACTACGATCAAAATATGCTGCTATCAATATCCGTTGAAAATGACTCAGTCCAGAAAGTGAAGAGTTGTCATTAAATGACTATTGAGTACGGGGTTAAGGGCAGGTGCATCTAGAGTTACGCCACGCTAACTTTGCACTAATTTGGTATTTTTTATTTTATTTTATTAGGCATACTAGACAGATAACATTCAGTACATAGATATATTAATAAAGTGGTAAGTTTTATACAAAAATGTTGTCCAAAATAAGTATGCACAGCAAGAGTAATTATTGACAATGCACGAAAAACTATCCTAAAACTATAATAAAGCCATTACAAACTAAAATTACTAACAAAGAATAACTATTACTAAAAACATCAAAAACATCAAATTCCAGGAAAAAAAAAAACCAAGCAGTTAAACATGTTGTGAATAAACATAATACATTTTTAAATTTAGGTATGTAGGTAACTAAATTATGTGTGATGTATGGTCAAGAACTTCAACCACCTGCCTCCTGAATACCGCAGTCCGTGAGTCAAAAATATCAATTTGTCTATTGCTAGATACCAGGTCATTGTACTGACGGCACATTCTGACTATTGGATTGTAGAAAGAAGTATTGTTCCTATATACTTGAAGAGCAAAGGTTTTGGGAGCGCGGGTTCTGAACCGAGGAGTGTTAAAGGTAATTAGGGACAGTAAATTAGGCGAGTCAATTTTGTGGTGAAGAATTTTATGCAGCAATAGTAAGTCATGCAGGAGACGTCGCGTTTGGAGGGAGCAAATGCCAAACTCTGTTAGACGTTTTTGATAATCATGGCGTATTAGATCACGCTTGTACCGGTAGGACATAAACTTGAGGCACTGTTTTTGGACTCGTTCAATGTTGTTACAGTGAACGGTGTAATAGGGAGACCACACTACGCACCCATACTCGAGTACGCTACGTACAAGGCTTTGAAAGAGACTGAGTACACTGTACGGTTTTTTGAAGTCCCTTGTGACACGAAGGATGAAGCCCAGCATTTGGTTCGCTTTTTTGACGATGTGCTCATAATGAGATCTAAAGTTAAGTTGTTCATCGAACCAAATACCGAGGTCCTTTGCTAGCGCCCTACGTTCAAGTATCTGACCAGACAGTTCGTAGTCGTACATAATTTTTTGTTTTTTGTTCGAAAAAGAGATCACAAAACACTTACTAACGTTTAAGAACATTCTATTTGCGATACACCAGTTAGAAATTGTAACAAGGTCTTTTTGGAGCTGAGAGCAGTCATTAACATTGTTCACCTTAGTGTACACCTTTAGGTCATCCGCGTAAAAAAGTGAAGGACAAGAGAGACTTTCCGCCAGGTCATTAATAAAAACGCTGAATAATAACGGCCCTAGATGCGAACCTTGAGGCACGCCAGAGGTTATAGGTGCGGGATCGGATTGATAACCATTGACAGCTACAAGTTGGCTCCTGTTATTTAAGTATGAACAGACCCATCTGAATAAACTCCCGTGTATCCCATAAAACGCCAGCTTACGGCAAAGTATACCATGGTCTACTTTGTCGAACGCCTTTGAGAAATCTGTATAAATAGAATCCACCTGACCTCTACATGCAAAGCTGGCACACAAAAAGTTCTTATACTCCAAGAGATTCGTAATGGTAGATTTATTTTTAACAAAACCATGCTGTTTTTCGGAAATAAGCAACCTAAAATGGTTATATAGATACGTGTAAACTAAGGACTCGAAAAGTTTTGCCACGCAGGATAGAATACTAATTGGTCTATAATTATCGCATGTTGACTTATCACCCGACTTATAAATAGGAACAATGTAAGCAGTTTTCCATACCGTTGGGAACACTCCAGTCTGTAGGGATTTGTTAAATATTAGGCTAAGCGGTATACTAAGCTCTTTAGAACAAGAAACAACGAACAAAGGTGGAATACCATCGGGCCCTGACCCCTTGTTCTTGTCCAGAGACTTTATTCTTTCGAAAACTGTATCTGCGGAAATAAAAACATTTGATAGTGATTTGTTACATGCGTCTAAAGAAGAGAAGTTAGTGTCAGACGGAAAAGCAGAAGAAGGTTCAAAAACTGATTTGAAATAGGAAGAGAAAAGGTTACAGACAGTTGGGCCGTCAGAGGCTGCTGAATCTCTATATGTCATTCGTTGTGGAATTGCTGAGCGTCCTTTTTTACTTTTGACATAACGCCAAAAAGCCTTCACATCGTCTCGGAGCGCATCCTCCACAGACGATATAAAGACCCTGTAGCAGTTATTAATCATAGTCTTACATTTTTTTCGCAGTATTGAAAAAACATCGTAATCACGCGGATTACCATATCTTTTATATAGTTTGTGAAATTTTAATTTTCTAGCCAGGCAACATTTGAGTGCATTGCTGTACCAAATCGGGTAGTTACGATTAGATCTTTTCTTACATAAGGGGGTATGCTTCGCTATGATGTCAGACAGTGTGTCATAGAACAATCTAGTGCAAACATCTACGTCCGACGACACAAGTAACGAATCCCAATCAACCAAAGACAAATCATTACGAATCCGAGGAAAATCACATTTATTAAAATTAAATCGTGTAGTGCAGTTAATTGGCATTGAACGGTTCGTTTGTAAGAGTGGAATGTCAGTTATAAAGGACGGGTGATGGTCATCTTGCCTAGTCATTGGTTCAGCACCATAAACTTTTATATCAGTCACATTTGACAACACAAGATCTAGGAAGCGACCGTTTTTGTTAGATATTCCATTAAACTGCTTCAGTCCACACATAGACATAAAATCTGATAGCAAATACGCCTTGCGGTCTTGAGGGCAGTGCAGTATTAATTCATTCGAATCAATTGAACGCGTCCAAGATAGGTTAATTGTATTAAAATCACCGATTAATAAGAACATGTCATTATCAGAGGCACTCAAAATAATATTTTGGCAATTAAGGTAAAAAGATTCTAAAATGTGTATAGGCAAATCAGGAGGCAGGTAGCAAACACAGATATGGAATTTACTGCAACTGTTATGCGGCATGATTGTTAACCAGATATCCTCCGCTTGCGATTCCCACGATTCCTGACGAATAACGGTATATCTCTTTTTAATAGCAATAAGAGCTCCTCCCCCCTCGGACTTCCTTGACTGCGAAGTATCGCGGTCCCGTCTAAAAATATTGTACCGATTATCAAACATCTCACCATCATGCACACTTTTATTTAAGTTAGTTTCCGTAAGACATATCAAGTCATAATTACAATTTAACATGCTTAAATAGAATTCAGGCAACTTAGATCTAATTCTATTAACGTTTTGATAAAATACAAATGTCATACTGTAAATTAATAATTAAAACATATGCCCAAAACAAGTAAACTTGGCGATTACATTGTATGAACATGCCATACTTTGGGCCTACGCTAACTGACGCGGATTACCCGGAGCGGACGCCCGTCTGATAAGAAATTGTATGAACAGCGCTAAGTGAAGCGGGCGCACGGAGCGGGTGCGCCATACTAAATCCACCCACCGCGATCCGCGAGCGTGCGCACGCGGCGGGCGGCCGTCCGCGTCAGCTAGCGTAGAGGCCCTTTACGTAAAACTTGGCAGGAAGACAGGGTGGTCCAACTTATATCTGACACCCGTTTTCTTGATAACAGAAGCCGAACGATATTATATTGGAAATGCTGACAGAAATCTTACTAGTCAGTTCATCATACAATTTCATTTCCTTTAGGTAAATCCTACAGTAACTATTTTTTTCTTCACCGAAAAATCACTGCTCGTTGTCCATAACTAAGTACATGGTTTTCCATATTTGATGCAGTCGCGAGGTGTCCAAAGAATTATATTACCTAAGCTTGCCTAATATAACATTTATAGAACCATATCTTAAAACTCTTAAAGAAAAAGTAAGTCAACCTGCAAAGTAGTTATGACAAGTTTCCGCATATGGCAGTTAGTTCACGTTTCTATCCACTTAAAGCAAGTATGCAGAAATAGAAGAGACATACCGTTACATTAAATTATACATGATAATCAATATTTATACAACATAAAGTCTATTCGATTACACCATTATAAACCATGACTCATACAATAGACACTTAAAAATGTACCAGTACTGTAACACTTTCGCTCCACTCCAAGTTACATGATGGGCAGCAAAGCGTTACATATAATACGAATACTACCGCATTCTGTATTCTTGTACCTAGCTCTGCTGGCACACCAGTGTAAATGTGGCCCTGAAGACGTCAAGAAATAATTGCGGAGCGAAAAGCATACGTAAAACATTAGATACAGGCGCCACTTGCATGATCCGCGTTAAGCGTTTTATAGTATCGGATTTGACTGTTAACTCAGGGTTAATTGGCTGACCCGGTTGGCGCAATTAGCAATATGCTATATTCTAGGGACAAAATGGTATCGTACTGGTAATAGTACTCGAGAGGTAGTAGGTAGTGGTATTGGTATAAAGTTCCTAAGTGCCTTTGGGTCTTAGGACCTTTGTACCAACCCCCGCCATTTTAAAACAATTCCAAAAACTTAATCGATAAAAAAAAATGTTATTAACGAACTTGCTTTCAACATTTTACAAGAATTGGTCGCTAAATGCGACCTGTAGAGGAGAAAAAATGGCCAGACCCACGAAAGCATTTTGCCCAAGCTGAACGGAGACGCTTCCCTCGCTCGTTTAATAAATAAAATTCTTTGATTGTGCTAATTTGAGTTCCTGTTTTTTCTTTATAGAGCGTATTGCTCTAAGCGCCACTTGCGCCAACCAGCATTAGACAACTAACCCGGAGTTAGCTGTCTAATCCCATACTTTACAAACGCTTAACTTCGGGTTAGCTGCTAACCCTGGTTGGTGCAAGTAGGCCTTAGGCTCCTAGAAAGATAACCAGCTAGCGTAGAAATCACAACAACAAAGAAACTTGGTGGTTACGATCCTCAGACATTTTATGTCGACTGATCTCAATCAGTCGACATAAAATAGGCAAGCTCTTGGTATTTTCGTTCTAAGGACTAAGGACGCACCGCCACTGATACATAAGCAGGGATCAAAGTTACACTGGATAGCTTGAGGTTAAAGCTTGGTAAACAATTGAAACAGTAGCTCAGCTCCTACAGATGTTTGGTACAATCAAACACTAAAGATATTTCTGTTCCCATTATGCCGAAGTAACGGTCGGCACTGTTGGAAAACGATTCAGCTTTAATTACTGTGGTTATGGCAAGTTACGCCTTAAAATAAGTACCTATGTACAGTTCATCTCAAAAGTTGCGTCACACGAGACACTGATGCATTTGGAGGAGGGCCCTGAGGAGACACAGAGAGGAACCACAGCCAACCAAGCCAGTAGCAACAATCACAACAATTTTTTGGCGAACATATATATAAATTATGGTAATATGACATGTTGGCATAGTGCGACCATCCCTTAAGACTGGCTAGACGACTAGCTGGTATTACATACGAGTTCCAACATTTACGAGCTAAGTCACGCTAAGTGTCGAACCCTAACCTAAGTTGTTTGATACTTTTATAATTTTACAAATTGATAAAATGTACAGCGCGTTTTTAATTTACTGAATTATATTTAAAAAATAAATTGAAAAATCTAAAATCCGACTGCATAAAAACAGTCTCGGGCCGGTATTGTTTTTCCAATTTTGGCTATGATACTTTACTTGTTTCAACCTTTCCAATTCTGTTTTTATGCAGTCGGGTTTTTTGATTTTTCAATTTATTTACTTTATTATTTTTTTACAATATGGCATCTCATGGTCTTCATTTTTAATGTTGATTATTGCCATGTCCTTAATGATATCAGCATAAAGAAGACAAATGGATTGACGTATAAACTATTAAACTATATAGATCGGTCCACGCGTAAAATTTCTAGTTAGCCACAAAGGAACAAACAAACATACATACATACATATATAGACTGTTAAACACATTACCCGGCTTTGCGTTGCACAGTCGCGACTTTTTCGGCTAGTCGGGTAAAAAGGTATACTGAAGTTTTCGTAGCAAGCCTTTTCACTGTTAGGTTAGGGATCTCTTTTATCGCCGTCACGCGTTCAACCTTTGTATTAAAATATTTAAAATTACTATGTAAGTACACCGACTTCCGAGGTCGAATCCGTTGTAGTCAGCGGAGTCGATAAGTATACATAATAGTGATATGACCTCACGTGAAGTAAACTGTAGAATGAAGACAAAGCTTAATAATTCCCTATTCCTTTTTAGGGAATTTGTATTGAAAAATCTTACTTCAAAAGTCACAAATTTTAGCAAAAACACAGATTATTAGCCCTCAGAATAAATTCAAGTTTTGGCACTTTTGCTACCTAACATTAAGATCACATAGTATCATATACCTACATCTACCAGTTGATTAAAATGACCTTTACGTTGGTTATAATTTGAGTATCTTTCAAAATCGTACGGCCTCTTAATGTAAATGTTGGCCAAGTAACCGAAATATGCAAGCACTTGAGTGTCTGACTGTAGCAAGTAAGTAGCACTTATGTCATGGTTTGGTAGTCAAAATGTACTGAAAATGACATAACAATAACAATGCGAGTTGCGTCATACTAAATCTAATAATTATGAAGGCTTCTAACAGTAATTTGACCTTGTATTTTATTTAAATATTACATTAAGTACTAGAGCTTTTCAGCTAAATGAATTTTATAGAAAGTTAAGTATAGAATTAAATGATCATTTAATTATATAATATATATATTTTATAATCATATTACATGACACACAACTAAATTAATATTCATAAAAAAAGTGAAAGTTATAGAATTTCTCATAACCATAACCACTCCTTCCAAGCTGGTTTAACTGTGATGCTCTATGTAATTTGATGTGAATAACATACATTCTACGAAATATTGATTAAACCTTGCATGAAGTATTTTAATTGAAGGTTGTTGGCAGCCAACATAGGTTTCCACTGTGTTGCCCTTTCTAAACTTTACTTAAATATGTTAATATTGTTAACAGTATGTAATTTATACAGATATATACAGCAAATAAACCATATTGCAAAACATTATGTGCATATTAACTAGGCGCACAACTCATCCCAATTCTAGCCAACAGCCAGTTCTGATCGAACCTAGGATAGTTACTTATATAAGATGTTATACATTAAATAGAACCCAGTGTTAAGGAATTAATGTCCTATAATTAGTCTCATAACTATTTTAGATAAATTCTCTATGCAATAATACAGTAAATTCATTTTATTTCAATGTTAGAATTTGTCCATATAAGTTATGTTTATAATCAAGTTTCTGGATTTGGGCTGAAAGTATATGGGCTGTAGGAAAATAGACAGTAGACTGCAATACATATGAAAATCTGGAAGCTGCAGTGGTAAGAAAAATTGTGCCTGAGGTTAAATCATGCATATTATTTAAATTACTTATACAAAAATTGAAAAAAGAAAAGTTGACTAATTATAGACACTTTAAAACATATTTGTAGAGGCACCTATTAGGTATAAATGAAAATATAAAATAAGGTTTTCAGATAAGGGAACAAGCCTATTCCTGCAATTAGGTTATTAAAAGGGGGCATGTTTCCGTATGACATAGTCGGGAAAGTGTTAGAGAGACAAGGAATAGCTGCAAGTATACAAAGATAAAATGCAGAGTAATGGCTGTATATGGACTCGCATGGCATACATAGGGTTGCTGTCTAGTACATAGTTGAAAGTGGGCAAAAAGTAAAAAATCCCAGTTGTTTCAATGAAATCGCGTTTTCTCCCTGGACACTAAAAAAAAACCACTTGTCCATACCGAATTTGACTAGAATTTTTTTCCAATGAGATGATGACAAATTGGGATGGATAGCAGCCCTAGGCATACATGATAATAAGGGGTGTATCATTGTGGATTATACCACAACATTCAACTAGTGTTAATATCTACCAAAATAATATATGAAAAATACTGCTGTCAGCAGTTCTACAAATTTTTATAAAATGTATTGTAACATTTGTAGGTAACCCAGAAAGTAATTATTTTTTAATTAAAGATCATTGCCTCATAATGAGGAAATGGGGGTAATGTGCTATGTCAGTCAGGTGACTTGAAATGGAAACAATGCCAGACTCAAATAATCAATTAAAGAAAGACCAACTAAATACATAAGAAATTTAAAAAGCATTAGGGAGAAGTACCAGTGCTCTACGCTGGACTAGTATTTGACATGGACACTTTGAATTTAAACCTTGTCACTTTGACATAAAGTCCCCATGTTGAATACTAGTGCAGCATCGAGTACTAGTAGTTCTACATTATAAATCAGTCAATCAGTAGATTGAGAGTAGGTAACAGTAGAAAATATGAAATCCCGCTTATGGAGGTGGTGGAATGAGCAAAATAAAAGTCATTATCTCTTACCAACTCTGTACAAGTTCGAAGCTATCTTCACCAAGCTGTACATCACTAGAAGGTCTGTAAGAGCATATACTCTCCCTAGCACTTCAACCCAAAAACATGAGGTAGGTCACACTACAGGACTTTATGCAAATAAAAAATCTTCACTGTGAGGTCATTGCACTATTCCTAAAATAATAAGTGAATTGAACTAACAACATCTCACATTATTCACAACAAATTGTGGTTCACGATAAAAAACGTTTTGCGCGCAAAAAAGGAATATAATAGAAATGAAGCGTCTAAACAAAACAAATCTTGTTCGGTTCGGTGCGTCCTCATCTGCCAAGGTTTGGTCAACATACATGTAATAGTAAAATATGCTTTTGTTTATACACCTGCCGGCTTTTGAGGACACAGGCATTGTGGTCTGTGCACAAAGAACTCGAGAATAAGCACCGCGTAGGCGTCTGAAAAGTAGCCACAGACTATTTTGACTGTTTGCTAAAACGAAACTAACAAAGAAAAAAATAGATACTAAAACCCATGCAAAGACTGCAAAGTGAAATGCGGGAAAAATACCACTCGGCGAGAGATCGATACTTGTGGCTACGCAAATATTATAGATAAGGGATACATTTAGAACTTGTTACCTTGGCGGCAGGTTTGTTGCAAGCCCTCACATCAACCAAAGTACTCTTTGCGGGACTTTTCTCCACAATATTTATAATTTCCAGACAATTTGTTTCCTGTATTGACTCGTCTTTTACCGGAGGCATGCCTTGTACGGAATAACTTAGCGCCGATTATAAACTTCGTTGTTATAGCACTTGTGCCACTTATAATAAATATCAAATACTGAGTAAAACTGAAAATTATAAAATATAATTCCGTAAAAATATAAAACCGCAACACTGCGCGAAAGCCACTCTACTTGCTGAATCACTGAGCATATAATACAAGAGACGGAACTTTATAGTAATCTTTGAATAGACATTTGACATGTCATTTGAGTTTGACAACTCCAATAATCATGATTTTTTATGCATAGCCGACGGATATGTTTGAGAAATGATAAGGCCAAGCATGCAATTACATTTTTTTGTCGTAGTGCGTGCTTGGCCTTAAATAGTATGAATGCCTGTGAGCCCAGTAATACCAACATTTTAATGCCATTGTTTTGGTATGTTGGTTAACATATTTTGTTCAGTTTTGACAGGATTTAGTTGTCCTATGTCCATTAATAATAATGTAATTATGTATCTTTTTTTTCGCGAGGTTGCTAATAATCTGCTTTCGGGGTTTGAGACTCTCGCTAAGCCGAAGATTCAACTTAGTTCTTTAAGTTTGAATGCCTTTGCTTTCTCAAGTCTTAATATACCTAAGCATGAGAGGCAAACAGAGTAACTTTCCTGGATGAAAGAAGTAGTAAGAAACATGATGTGCATTTAGCAACAAAATTTGTCCCCGTTTCGTGACTCGACACGCTCTCTACGCTGAAAATTCCACTTGGGAATTTAAGTTTGCTTTCTGTTACGTCTCATCGTCTCAACACTCAATATCAATAAAATATTATAAGTAAATAAATATTGTGGGGCAATATTCATTTTTTTATTTTATTTTATATAATCAACAGACAAAAAAACTTCCCTTGTATATCAATTATATAAGTAGTAGGTAGTTTGAGTTACAAAGGAGCAAAACGATATATATGTAGGTACAGCGAGAGCATGACGCTCTTTTACAGTGTCGCAGATGTCCACACCACGACACGATTGTGTACCTACTGTGGAGGAACTAAATTAAATTAAATAATCATTTATTTCCGAGAGCTTCCATGTCATGTTTGTTGTACAATTATTATTAAGTATCTTATCCTATGTTAGTAACAATTAATAATGTAATCAATAAAGGCGTAGGGATGTGACGACCCCATCGCCCACTGGTTTCAACCGGTGCAATCAGTCAACGCAGGGCAGCTCGTGGCGAGTTGTTGGGGAGTAGCGACCCCACGTACCTGAGCGCTCCTGGGGGACTCCGTCGTCCGACCAAGTCTTCCGCCTCTGGCTTGCCTTAACTGGCCAGAGTGGGGTCGCGAGAGCTCTGTTCTCGAGATGTGGAAACCTAAGAGGCGAGTTGGCTATATGTATAAAGTCCAGTGACCCCTTTCTACCCCCAGCCCAAGGGCAACACCAGTATGAACTGGTGTTGCCCTTGAGCCATCTGCCGGAAATAAAATTGCTTACCATTTTGTTAGGCAGACGTCAGATTTTACTCTCGATAACCCCGTATTTAGTCCACCACTTTCACCAAATAGTCCAGTATATTTTTGATTCCATTAAATTTCATATACCCCGGCGGGTGCTGCCTCTGCGTGCGAACCATGACTCGGGCAGGTGCAAATCCCGCTCGGTGTACCCCTTTAAATTTCATTAAATTGTCGAAAGGACTGCGTGTTGACTTCGGCTACGCGTACGCCTCCCAAATGTCCGGAATACCATTGTTCCGTGATGGGAAAGACATAATCAATATTAATTATACAGCTAAGAGTGAAGTAGCGCGTCAGCGAACATAAGTACCTACCCAATATTAAGCTTATCCGGGAGTACTGGTTATCTAATTTGACCCCTCGCGCCTTTAAAACCAGTACCTAACGATTAGAGGCACTATACTCGTACTTCAGGCCGTGAGCCTCCGTATATGGCTCGAACACACTCAGTAGCGTCCTGAAAGCACTGATCGACGGCCTCAGCAACATCAGTACCTATAAAATTACCTTCATTTTATTGGTACAAGAAGGCCTACCACGAACCACGAACGAAGTTTCACCTCTCTGTCGCACTTGAGTGAGTAATCACAAGTGCGAAAGGGAGGTATACTTTCGTTCGCGGTTCGTGGTAGGCGCTAAGATCAATTCACGAAAGCTGGCGCGAAATGTCTATGAAATTAATGACAGTTTCATACATTACATATAAGTATCTACCTATGTTGTCACATACTGTAAACCTACCTATTATAAACCTAAAGGTATACCCATGTTTCAGGTAAAGAAAAAACAAACATCATTCATAGCAATATATTTCTGATTAATCAATGCATATTTACATTTCAAGTTAATGATTGTAAAACATAGTCATGATCATAACTAATATGCAGTCATATCACAGTAATTTATTTTCACTTCTCCTATCGGAAAACAAGTGTTTTGTAGCCCGTTTATAGGTATCAAAACTGCATTTAATTCCCTTTCAAGAAGTTTTGTTTAATCTTTCATTTCTGCCCTACTTACAGGGAACAAAATTGAATTTTGCTCCCTGTTATCAATTTTGTAAGTTGGTAGCAATGCACGGTATAAACATTACCGATGACCGAAAATAAAATAGTACATTACCTAACTAGTGCGGTAAAACAAAGAAAGGCCGAGATCGCAGATGTTAGCGACCCGAGCTGCAAGCGAGGGACGTAAATATGCGATCAAGGGCTTTATTTATTACCTCACGTGTTAGGTTCATCATTTTATGCATACACTTGGGCAGAAATCGGCTTTTTCCGTACGCACTAAAGGCACTTTATGGCCAGGTGTGGCATAAACAATGTTTTTGGAGCGCGTTAAAGCGGTTATTAGACGGCGCGAATTAGTCGGGTCCGATCTGTCGTGTACCTTGTCCCTTCGAAACCTTCTTACGGTTCCCAAAATTCCCTTACTGTACTACTAGTATCCAGCCCGATATATGATCGAGCCCGATGAAGCGCACCATCTAATACCGGGTTCAAGAATAATAAATGTAGATATCATATACAAAGTGAAAACGGCGGGAAAAATGCGTTTTTTTCTAATAAAAAAAATATTATTCCACTGAAACGTACAAGACGAAGTACAAACAACTTTGATCTTTTTTAATCTATTCGGTCTTAATTTCACGAATAAGGTTAACAGAAAATTAATTCGTCCATTAGCAGTGATGAAATATTAGCTCCAGTGTTACAGCAACAAGTCATCCAGTAACCTGCTCCCGGCAAAAATAAGGATTAAATTAAATAAAAGCCTATGAAAACTTTTGTACATGAAAAACAGCTAAATGAGTGAAATCGTTTATTTCATATATTAGCATATTTCTCGCCATAAAAGTAAGTAAGTACATACCTACTTAGTACTTAAACTCCAATTTAAATCAATGTTTTTCTTTCTGCTTTTCTATGTGTAGGTACAGTGTGCTTACCATGTGCTGTAAGTAGTCGGAGGCGTTAAGAGACTGAGCGTTTCTAAAGTATGTCCGTCTCGCTCCTGCCAGAGTAGTGGGAGGAGCAAGCCGGACATACTTTAGAAACGCTCAGTCTGTAACGCCTCCGCTTACTTACTACTCATGGTAAGCACACAGGAATCGGCACAGGCCTTTAATAAGAAACGTCTTTTGCAGTAAGTGATAATTTTCGGAGTCACTGCATGGTGCATATCGAGGATTGAAATTATTAAATACTATCGTAGACTTGGAACATCAAACACCAGACCGAAGAAGATACTAGAATAGAAAATCAAGACTAATTTCACCGCCCATAAAAAAAACTAAGCAAAAATGCACAACTTTCATAGTAAACTTTTAGCACCTATTTTATTTTGATTTGTTTTTTACTTATCTAATAAAAATTAAATGTTAACATGCGCATGTTAACATTTAATTGCCTATCTCGTTTTAATTTATGTTGATTCAATAGGAGAAGTGAAAATTAGAGTGTAGGATCCAGGAGAGGGCTATACTAGGAGTCTCTCTGCGAGACCGTATCAGAACTGAGGCCATCCGTAGCAGAACCTAAGTAACCATTATAGCTATCCGAATCGCTAAACTTAAGTGGCAGTGAGCGAGGCATATTGCATGTAGAACCGATGGCGGAAAGGTTCTCGATTGGCGACCGCGTACTGGAAGGCGCAGCGTGGGTAGGCCCCCCATAAGGTGGACTGATGACCTGGTGAAGGTAGCAGGAGTCCGCTGGATGCGAGTGGCACAGGAACGGTCATTGTGGATATCTTTGGAGGAGGCCTAAGTCCGGCAGTGGACGTCTTTCGGCTGAAATGATAATGATTACATACATTATAATAAGTTCTAATTTATGTATAAATGATTTGAATTTGAATTTTTTGAATTTGATGTTTATATTTGTTTCTGCATATTGTAATTCACGAACTTATATATTACCCATAAGAAAGTAAGGGCAACGTGGAAGCAGGATGTTTGGGACCTCGTTTGCCAAAAATGTCGGATTGATAAGATTGTTGACTACCTTCTCTGTCGTCCAATGTGAAAATGATCGAGTAAACTATTACAAGACCTATCAATTTATATGAAAAACTAGGTAGCGGCACACAAATTCGGTTGTAATATCATTACCTACCATATGTTTTTAAGTTATTTATTGAGTAAAACCGCTGTAATATATGGACGGACGGAAATATTATTGTTTATTTGTCGTCACATCTTCATTGCAGGCAGCCACAAAACATGTACTAAAAATAAAAATATTGATTTGTACCTATATTATATGGTTTAATTTCTATCTTTCCGAATGTACCTACAACCTACCATAGTAAATGTATGAAAACAGTTTTCTTTAATTTCTGGGTTTTTTGTACATTACCGAAAGTTGTCCCCAAGTAACTTGTTGGCTTATAAGTAGCAATACTATTAATAATAATAAAAATTAGCTTAAGACGCGTGTAATATATATATGTGTACATGTGTACCATTTTTTTGTGTAAAGCGCCTGCATGTTTTGTGGCTGCCTGCAATAAAGATGTGATGTTGCCATTTCAAATAAGCAGGCGTTTTTTTTTTTTTTTCAATTTCATATTACTCTTTAACGACTGTCTGAATTTGTTTGTACTTCATACATGTGGAAGCACAACTAACCTTAGGCAGTACACTAACTCCTGACGTATACCCAGCTCTAATTCTTGATGTACACCCGCCATCCTGACGATCACGAATATTTGATCGGGTTGCGTGGAGATATTTTTTTTTTTTTATACTACGACGGTGACAAACAAGCATACGGCCCGCCTGATGGTAAGCGGTCACCGTAGCCTATGGACGCCTGCAACTCCAGGGGTGTTACATGCGCGTTGCCGACCCTTTAAAAACTTTAACACTCCTTTTTTGAAGAACCCCATATTGTAGTCCTGTAAATCGAACACGCAAAATACCTTAGGAGAATTATTTTTTTATTACACCTGCTAGAACCTATTTACGTATACATATATATATATGTATATGTAGGGCTATTGCCAACAAAATGTACACAAACTGATTATTATTATGTATCTCCGTTTAAAAATATCGGGTCTTTCGAGCCCTCATTTATAGGGCGTACCTATAACTCCAACAAATCCAAAAATTACAGACCGTTTCGGGGAACTTTACTATAATACGGAAAAAGAAGTATAGGTAGGTATTGAAAGCTTTCAAAGTAACCTCTATGTTTTCAAGTAAGATTTACCTATACTTACCTATACATGCCTCTGTGATGTTGATGATTCAGTACCTTTTTTTGCATAATATTATGTTCTATTCCTCCAAAAGGTTTATAAAGCACAGTAGAATTCTTCTGGTCTGTGTTGATAAGTATTGGCGAGCAAAACGATATATATGTAGGTACAGCGAGAGCATGACGCTCTTTTACAGTGTCGCAGATGTCCACACCACGACACGATTGTGTACCTACTGTGGAGGAACTAAATTAAATTAAATAATCATTTATTTCCGAGAGCTTCCATGTCATGTTTGTTGTACAATTATTATTAAGTATCTTATCCTATGTTAGTAACAATTAATAATGTAATCAATAAAGGCGTAGGGATGTGACGACCCCATCGCCCACTGGTTTCAACCGGTGCAATCAGTCAACGCAGGGCAGCTCGTGGCGAGTTGTTGGGGAGTAGCGACCCCACGTACCTGAGCGCTCCTGGGGGACTCCGTCGTCCGACCAAGTCTTCCGCCTCTGGCTTGCCTTAACTGGCCAGAGTGGGGTCGCGAGAGCTCTGTTCTCGAGATGTGGAAACCTAAGAGGCGAGTTGGCTATATGTATAAAGTCCAGTGACCCCTTTCTACCCCCAGCCCAAGGGCAACACCAGTATGAACTGGTGTTGCCCTTGAGCCATCTGCCGGAAATAAAATTGCTTACCATTTTGTTAGGCAGACGTCAGATTTTACTCTCGATAACCCCGTATTTAGTCCACCACTTTCACCAAATAGTCCAGTATATTTTTGATTCCATTAAATTTCATATACCCCGGCGGGTGCTGCCTCTGCGTGCGAACCATGACTCGGGCAGGTGCAAATCCCGCTCGGTGTACCCCTTTAAATTTCATTAAATTGTCGAAAGGACTGCGTGTTGACTTCGGCTACGCGTACGCCTCCCAAATGTCCGGAATACCATTGTTCCGTGATGGGAAAGACATAATCAATATTAATTATACAGCTAAGAGTGAAGTAGCGCGTCAGCGAACATAAGTACCTACCCAATATTAAGCTTATCCGGGAGTACTGGTTATCTAATTTGACCCCTCGCGCCTTTAAAACCAGTACCTAACGATTAGAGGCACTATACTCGTACTTCAGGCCGTGAGCCTCCGTATATGGCTCGAACACACTCAGTAGCGTCCTGAAAGCACTGATCGACGGCCTCAGCAACATCAGTACCTATAAAATTACCTTCATTTTATTGGTACAAGAAGGCCTACCACGAACCACGAACGAAGTTTCACCTCTCTGTCGCACTTGAGTGAGTAATCACAAGTGCGAAAGGGAGGTATACTTTCGTTCGCGGTTCGTGGTAGGCGCTAAGATCAATTCACGAAAGCTGGCGCGAAATGTCTATGAAATTAATGACAGTTTCATACATTACATATAAGTATCTACCTATGTTGTCACATACTGTAAACCTACCTATTATAAACCTAAAGGTATACCCATGTTTCAGGTAAAGAAAAAACAAACATCATTCATAGCAATATATTTCTGATTAATCAATGCATATTTACATTTCAAGTTAATGATTGTAAAACATAGTCATGATCATAACTAATATGCAGTCATATCACAGTAATTTATTTTCACTTCTCCTATCGGAAAACAAGTGTTTTGTAGCCCGTTTATAGGTATCAAAACTGCATTTAATTCCCTTTCAAGAAGTTTTGTTTAATCTTTCATTTCTGCCCTACTTACAGGGAACAAAATTGAATTTTGCTCCCTGTTATCAATTTTGTAAGTTGGTAGCAATGCACGGTATAAACATTACCGATGACCGAAAATAAAATAGTACATTACCTAACTAGTGCGGTAAAACAAAGAAAGGCCGAGATCGCAGATGTTAGCGACCCGAGCTGCAAGCGAGGGACGTAAATATGCGATCAAGGGCTTTATTTATTACCTCACGTGTTAGGTTCATCATTTTATGCATACACTTGGGCAGAAATCGGCTTTTTCCGTACGCACTAAAGGCACTTTATGGCCAGGTGTGGCATAAACAATGTTTTTGGAGCGCGTTAAAGCGGTTATTAGACGGCGCGAATTAGTCGGGTCCGATCTGTCGTGTACCTTGTCCCTTCGAAACCTTCTTACGGTTCCCAAAATTCCCTTACTGTACTACTAGTATCCAGCCCGATATATGATCGAGCCCGATGAAGCGCACCATCTAATACCGGGTTCAAGAATAATAAATGTAGATATCATATACAAAGTGAAAACGGCGGGAAAAATGCGTTTTTTTCTAATAAAAAAAATATTATTCCACTGAAACGTACAAGACGAAGTACAAACAACTTTGATCTTTTTTAATCTATTCGGTCTTAATTTCACGAATAAGGTTAACAGAAAATTAATTCGTCCATTAGCAGTGATGAAATATTAGCTCCAGTGTTACAGCAACAAGTCATCCAGTAACCTGCTCCCGGCAAAAATAAGGATTAAATTAAATAAAAGCCTATGAAAACTTTTGTACATGAAAAACAGCTAAATGAGTGAAATCGTTTATTTCATATATTAGCATATTTCTCGCCATAAAAGTAAGTAAGTACATACCTACTTAGTACTTAAACTCCAATTTAAATCAATGTTTTTCTTTCTGCTTTTCTATGTGTAGGTACAGTGTGCTTACCATGTGCTGTAAGTAGTCGGAGGCGTTAAGAGACTGAGCGTTTCTAAAGTATGTCCGTCTCGCTCCTGCCAGAGTAGTGGGAGGAGCAAGCCGGACATACTTTAGAAACGCTCAGTCTGTAACGCCTCCGCTTACTTACTACTCATGGTAAGCACACAGGAATCGGCACAGGCCTTTAATAAGAAACGTCTTTTGCAGTAAGTGATAATTTTCGGAGTCACTGCATGGTGCATATCGAGGATTGAAATTATTAAATACTATCGTAGACTTGGAACATCAAACACCAGACCGAAGAAGATACTAGAATAGAAAATCAAGACTAATTTCACCGCCCATAAAAAAAACTAAGCAAAAATGCACAACTTTCATAGTAAACTTTTAGCACCTATTTTATTTTGATTTGTTTTTTACTTATCTAATAAAAATTAAATGTTAACATGCGCATGTTAACATTTAATTGCCTATCTCGTTTTAATTTATGTTGATTCAATAGGAGAAGTGAAAATTAGAGTGTAGGATCCAGGAGAGGGCTATACTAGGAGTCTCTCTGCGAGACCGTATCAGAACTGAGGCCATCCGTAGCAGAACCTAAGTAACCATTATAGCTATCCGAATCGCTAAACTTAAGTGGCAGTGAGCGAGGCATATTGCATGTAGAACCGATGGCGGAAAGGTTCTCGATTGGCGACCGCGTACTGGAAGGCGCAGCGTGGGTAGGCCCCCCATAAGGTGGACTGATGACCTGGTGAAGGTAGCAGGAGTCCGCTGGATGCGAGTGGCACAGGAACGGTCATTGTGGATATCTTTGGAGGAGGCCTAAGTCCGGCAGTGGACGTCTTTCGGCTGAAATGATAATGATTACATACATTATAATAAGTTCTAATTTATGTATAAATGATTTGAATTTGAATTTTTTGAATTTGATGTTTATATTTGTTTCTGCATATTGTAATTCACGAACTTATATATTACCCATAAGAAAGTAAGGGCAACGTGGAAGCAGGATGTTTGGGACCTCGTTTGCCAAAAATGTCGGATTGATAAGATTGTTGACTACCTTCTCTGTCGTCCAATGTGAAAATGATCGAGTAAACTATTACAAGACCTATCAATTTATATGAAAAACTAGGTAGCGGCACACAAATTCGGTTGTAATATCATTACCTACCATATGTTTTTAAGTTATTTATTGAGTAAAACCGCTGTAATATATGGACGGACGGAAATATTATTGTTTATTTGTCGTCACATCTTCATTGCAGGCAGCCACAAAACATGTACTAAAAATAAAAATATTGATTTGTACCTATATTATATGGTTTAATTTCTATCTTTCCGAATGTACCTACAACCTACCATAGTAAATGTATGAAAACAGTTTTCTTTAATTTCTGGGTTTTTTGTACATTACCGAAAGTTGTCCCCAAGTAACTTGTTGGCTTATAAGTAGCAATACTATTAATAATAATAAAAATTAGCTTAAGACGCGTGTAATATATATATGTGTACATGTGTACCATTTTTTTGTGTAAAGCGCCTGCATGTTTTGTGGCTGCCTGCAATAAAGATGTGATGTTGCCATTTCAAATAAGCAGGCGTTTTTTTTTTTTTTTCAATTTCATATTACTCTTTAACGACTGTCTGAATTTGTTTGTACTTCATACATGTGGAAGCACAACTAACCTTAGGCAGTACACTAACTCCTGACGTATACCCAGCTCTAATTCTTGATGTACACCCGCCATCCTGACGATCACGAATATTTGATCGGGTTGCGTGGAGATATTTTTTTTTTTTTATACTACGACGGTGACAAACAAGCATACGGCCCGCCTGATGGTAAGCGGTCACCGTAGCCTATGGACGCCTGCAACTCCAGGGGTGTTACATGCGCGTTGCCGACCCTTTAAAAACTTTAACACTCCTTTTTTGAAGAACCCCATATTGTAGTCCTGTAAATCGAACACGCAAAATACCTTAGGAGAATTATTTTTTTATTACACCTGCTAGAACCTATTTACGTATACATATATATATATGTATATGTAGGGCTATTGCCAACAAAATGTACACAAACTGATTATTATTATGTATCTCCGTTTAAAAATATCGGGTCTTTCGAGCCCTCATTTATAGGGCGTACCTATAACTCCAACAAATCCAAAAATTACAGACCGTTTCGGGGAACTTTACTATAATACGGAAAAAGAAGTATAGGTAGGTATTGAAAGCTTTCAAAGTAACCTCTATGTTTTCAAGTAAGATTTACCTATACTTACCTATACATGCCTCTGTGATGTTGATGATTCAGTACCTTTTTTTGCATAATATTATGTTCTATTCCTCCAAAAGGTTTATAAAGCACAGTAGAATTCTTCTGGTCTGTGTTGATAAGTATTGGCGACATTTATGCTTCTGTGGTAATTATTGTGTACATGTGCCAAGTTACACATATTCAAGGGCTCCGTAAAGAGTCAATCTAAACAAATAAAACAATGTTGTAATACAACTACGGAGAACACTTACATATTTTAGTCACTCCGCCCTACGCGCGTTTTGTCCTACTGCTGAGTCCTACTACGCTGTCAACGTTGTCGATAGGACTAAACGGAATAGTTAGTAGGACTAACCGGAATTATAATTAATGTTTATGATTATACATGAAAATTGTTAACAAGTTTAGGACGAATGTTTCCACGATTAAATGGCAAGGAGTAGAATAAAAATGTTTTTTGACTTCGATTAGGTTTTGATTCGTTTAAGGAAAGAGCGGTTTACACATTTATATAAAACTATAAACTCGTCTTGGAAGCGCATGTAGCCGTGTATATGCGCGCCTATTGTCAAACACGCACTAGTTTATATCAAGTATATTAGGTATGCATGTGTGGTGAAACGGTCACGCGTTGACGCGCTTCTTTGATCGTATAAGCGCATGTTGATACTGACTCACGACTATGGCTCAAGGAGTTATAGTAACACGCTGGAGTAAGCTCGTTAGCTCGTGTACGCGTGTGTCGTGAATTTTATTTAACCGCAAAATGTATTGCGTGTGTTAATGCGTGCCATAACTACCGATTGAGATTATTGACCGAAAACCCGTCGATTATCCAGCCGAGGACCTATTTAGAAAGCACCGTGTCTTAACTCTGCTCTGCTATTAACAGCGTGCAAATTCGTGAGATCAACCCTGCGCAATTATAAAACTTGCGGCGAAATAAACCCAAGACCGTCGCGGAGACATGACATCCTAGTACCACCTCGCCGACGCCTCGCGAAGGCCCGTGCGGTGCGATGATGGACGTTGCCGGGGTTAACCTATATAATTGTACCTATCCCTACCGACAACCTACCTAAACAAGTTAAAAAAGCTGTTATTGGAGTCAGCATTTTACAAAATAAACGAGTTTCAAAGAAATCGTCGCCCCCACAAGTAACACCTATCACCTATGTACCTAATATAGTTTTTATGATTATGTGTACTATGAATTGTAAGTAAGTGTAGTGCATGCATACGATTAATTTATTATGTAATGACTTGTAAACTTCCTTGTATTTTACCAATAAATAATCTGAATCTGAATTCAGAAATGTAATTGCTGCCGAGAAAGGAACCGACTATATTGGCCGTGTCCAGGATTACTGCCTTCTGCATCTGACCCTTGATCCAGCCACCTAGCGAGCGTCTCTCAAAATGTTGGTCGAGACTCTTTGTTATGAGACCGTTCGCTGAATCGACTATCGGGACAATGATCGTCGAGCCAACATGGCGGTTATTCCTAATACAACTGCAATACTGCAACTTACCCTGATAGTAGAAATGTACCTATGTGCCTGTAGAGTTGCAAGCGCTTATGGACGCAATCACCGTATTATCAATCAGGCACACCGTAACTTGCCACCGGGCGCACCGTTACTTTTTTTTATACGAGGAGTGGCATAAAAAACATACGGTTTAGCTTATTGCGTTAAAAATGTTTAAATACTTCATTTTAATAACTATGATTACTCAAAGTTGTAATTAATGCATTCCGGTTAGGCCTACTTGACTATTCCGTTTAGTCCTATCGATAATTTTGACAGTAATAGTAGGACTAAACGGATTTTTTTCCGTTTAGTCCTATTAGTAGAACTCAGCAGTAGGACAAAACGGCATTCCTCGCGCGACAGCTACTTATCCAGTCCAGACTATAATCGTTGGGCTGCCAATTCAGCAGTAGATTAAAAATACCTATATCCATTATTTATATTTTTTGGGCGGTAATACTATTTTTCGCAAGAAAAACAGGATGATTATTTATGATTATGTACAAACGAGAACAGATCCTGGCCAAACTATAACTGGATATATGTACGAGATTGCAAAAATATCATACACATAACTAGCATGCTTGTTGTATCGTAGGCCAAATGCGGCATGATCTTTTTGGATGCTTCATAACACTTACAAATTTTACAAATAGGTACACAATTACTACCTATAGTCAGTCACTTTTTAGCCTTCCCATATTATTTTCGGACAAAATTATATTCGAAATGTTGTGAATTAGGCCAAATTATATATCTTCTACATAAAATTACTTATAGGTAGGTACTTACTTATTTGGCTCTGTGATCAAAAATTAATCTTGGCCTCCGAAATGAGAGCACGCCATCTGTCCCGATTGAGCGCAGTTTCCAGCCACGAATCGTCATGAATTCAACGCAACTCCGTCCTCTCGACATCGCACGAGCGGTACGTGATACGCCCAATAGGTCGACGGAGAAAAGTCGGCGAAAATAGATGTTACCAAAATCTGTTATGACATAAGCGTTCCGGAAATCAAAGCCAAATAGAAGGAACCCGGAAAGTTATATGAGACATACTATTCCTTGTGACCCTATTTAGAGTAACTGTAAGTACAATTAGTATAAGTCTAAGCAGGTTTTTCCTTGACCGATACTGGTAAATATCAAATGATATTTCCTACATAGGTAAGTTCCGAAAAAAACATTGGTACGAGCCGGTGGGATTTGAACCCGAGAGCTCGGACGCTTTACCGCTTGGCCACCAGTACTTTAGGTAGGTAGAACAAAAAATAAAAATGTAGCTCCCTGGGAGGCTAGAGGTGTGGTCGCCGGTGACAGACGGTTATCAAAACTTCATTTTGCTGATGACATCGTTTTCTTTGCCTCTTCCACCGCAGAACTACAGCCAATTCTCCCAAGACCTGCGCAACGCAAGCCTTCAAGGTGGACTTCAGATATATCCTAATAAAACTAAGGTGGTAACCAACAGTACAAAACGTACCTAGGGTGGAGGTAGACGGGCAGATTATACACTATTGACGCATATACGCATACGCACTATATACGCATTTTGCAGTTAAAAACCCGCAATGTCGTTGGCGAAAAAGCTGTTAGGCTCAAATGGGACTGGGCAGGCTGCGTCTACCGCATGAATCCGGACAGGTGGGCAAGTAGTGCCACCAAGTGGATCCCGCAAAATAATATATATTTTTTTTCAATTTTAGCTCATAGTCTACAGAGGGTTGTCCGCTAGTTAAAAAAGTATCCAACTTACAGCTTTTTGACGCAGGAGATTGGCTTTTAGCATGGGCGAGTTCTAAAACATGAAAAATTATAGCATTAATAACTAAAAAGACATGTAATAAGAAGACTGAACCCGCGCAGCGTTATGCCGGCAGCTGTATTATATCTTCTTTGTGATGTAGCGTTAACTGGACATGACATGAGTACCTATGAAAAGTAGGATCACAATATTATAAATTTAGGGCCCGGAATTTTGCGTGCGTGTGCGGTTTTTGAAAAGTCATAGGGAGAACACCAATGTTTGTCACCAATTTCTTGTCACTATATAGCTTCGTCCCGTAGCCCCGTGCCCATGATGGCCCATTGTGAGGAGCGGCGATTACAATTATTATCAATCCCAGTTAACGAAGCATAAACATACATTAGTGCATTCATAGTATCAATTTCAAATTGTTACCTCTACGCGTTCCTTAGATAAAGGAGGTTTGACAGACAGGCGGACAAGCGGACAGACGGACTGACGGACAGGCGGACGGGCACTAAAGTGATCTTACAAGGGTTCTGTTTTTTTTCTTTGAGGTACTCTAAATATAGGCATCAAATCTAATGTAAATGTCGCGCTTCATATATTTATCCATCATTAAGAAAGAAGCGTTTAAGCCCCGGGTACACATTTCAGAGGCGAATAATACGATTATTGGGATTATATTAAACAAAAAAAGACACACTGCAGAAACGAGATCGTTTTTTAGGCTTCCGTAGCCCCTAGCCAGAATGGCGAAAACGGAAGCCTTATAGTTTTTTCACAATCATTTGCATGATAGTCACCATATTTGTGTTTTCTTTCACAAAATCATGTATTTTACTAGTCATATTCGACTAAGTTTTTTACGAGTCATCAAAATTACTTGTCCTCTAAGTAGATTGCAAAAAAGGAACATAGTAAGTTTCTATCTATTGGTAATTCGTAATTATGTATGCAACAACGCATACGAATATTTATTCCATATTCATGCAAGCTTTTATTGCCGACTGTACTTTTCTTTACACGTACCTACAACTTATGGTTATCAAGACAGATCTAAGAAATCCTTTCCTTAAAAAGTTCCTACGGCCATCTTCTGTACCTATCCATCATCTGACCAGCTCGATGGTGTCATTGTGTTACCCAACATAAGCGGATTCTTCTGTCGGTATTACTAAAAACCCCGTCGACAATAGTGGGATAGAAAATGCTACTAAATGTGCAACAAAAAATGGAGATTTAGCGCTCTAATCGATTCTTTCAGTGGTTTCCACGGACGTTACAGCACCCTTCTTTTTGGGAGCTAATTGGAGCTAAAACAATTCTCCTACACTCACCATGTTTTGGTAGAATTTGTTTAGTAGATTCCTGGGCAGGCTATTAACTGCTGCAGCATCACTACCTGGGGTTTGGTCTGAACATAGTAATAAACATTAATCAATAACAAACGGGAAAACAATTCACCCAATGCCTTACAATCACTATCAATCCCAGTCAACGAAACAAGCATACATCAAGCATTAGTACATGGTATCAATTTCAAATTGTTACCTCTACGCGTTCCTTAGATAAAGGAGGTTTGACAGACAGACGGACAGGCGGACAGATGGACGGGCGGACAGATGGACGGGCGGACGGACAACAAAGTGATCCTACAAGGGTTCCGTTTTTCCACTAGCCAGAATGGCAGCCTTGTAGTTTTTTCACAATCATTTGCATGATAGTCGCTCTATTTGAGTTTTCTTTCTCAATATACATGATATTCGTACGTATCTGGCATGTATTTTACTAGTCACATTCGATTAAGTAATTTATGAGTCATCACTCTGAAAATATTCGATTGATCACATTTTTGTTCAAAAAGTCTTCACTTTATTTTTAAAGACCTATCTGATGATGTGCCCCGAGTACATAATTGCCAATTTTTTTTGTAATATTTAGTTACATGTCTCCTTAAAAATATTTTTTTTCGCTATTAATATGCAAAACTAAGTAGCTAAAATAAACTTCTGGTTGTAATATCATTAAGTACATTAATTACCATATGCTTCATGCTTCTCTGTTACTGAGTTAAACCGCTGTGACATACGGACGGACGGACAGGCAGACAGACAGACAGAGAGACAGACAACTGACGCTTCATACTAAAAATCTCGAAAGTAAAAATAACGAAAATGCCATAGAAAACCAGTCCCGGGAGCAAACCCTAACCCTACATAATCATACGCAAATTAATAAAAGAAATATAATAATTAAAAACCCAACTGCGGAATGGATACCCCGGACAGCGTGTCACGTGTGTGAGCATGGCCGAACTGCCGTGACTGTAAGGCTTAAGATCGAAAAGAGCTAGATGCTGATATTACCTTTTCTGTAATAGCTTGCTACATGTAAAGGAAATTCTTCAAGCTGTTGGTCGCTTAGGGGGTTTTTAATGGTACTTATCGCATTTTTATGCAGTCTGTTTCTTTTTTATTGATTTATTGAACATTATGAACCCATTTTGTTATGCTTCTCAATTGGTAAATGGACCTATTCAGGATCGCCAACCACTCAAATCCACTTTCGGCATCTGAAAAATATAAAAAAAACCGGTTACGAGCGAGTCGGACAAACAGTGCGCGGCAATTTTACGGCTTTCGGATTTTTTCCTGTACTTGTGCTACCAGATTTTGCTTATTACTTTTCGTGAATCTAGCTTAACCTGTGGGAAATGCGACATAAACAGTCGTATCTCTTGAACGCCTTAAAGTCGAATTTTTTTTTCAGCTTCAAGGGACCATTGGCCTCAGTACACGGTATACATTTCAACTTGTTACCCCTTTGGCTTCTCAACTGGGATAAAAGATCTTGACAGACAGACAGACAGACAGACAGACAGACAGACAGACAGACAGGCAGACAGACGGACATACGGAAGGACGAACGGACGGACGAACAGGCGGGCGGACAACAAAGTGACATTAGAAGGGTTCCGTTTTGTTTCCTTTTAGACGATACCCTAAAAATAGAAACAAAATTTAAACATAAGTTCTAATTTATTGGTTCGGCATGGCTTGTACTTTAAGCCAGCAGAATTCCGCGGCAACATAAAATAAAAACACTTATGATGCTCTCCGTCTATGCACAAATCAGAACCAGGATCAACCGATAACCAAACTAACTTATACATTTAGCTCCTTCAATATAAAGATGTTCATATTATTTGAATGATTAAAATCTTTATTTCAATATGGATTTACTCAAGTTAGAAGTTAAGTGGACACATAATAATGTAATATTTATCAACCGTAAATAGCATGGTCTCGGGTTTAAAGCCCGGCTCTAAATGTTGGAACGATTTGCCTCCACCGGTAGTTACTTGTACGTCCCTGGCGGTTTTCAAAAAACAGTGTAAGGCTTATTTACTGGACAGCCAAAAGGAAGTAACTTTCACGTTTTGTTCACAGAGGTAAATATTGTATAAGCTACCCATCACAATTATTCTTTTTCTTTTTTGGTTTGTAATTTTGTTTCTAGGTTAATGAGAATGTAACCCTGTTGTATATTATTTTAAGTGCGCCAATGTAAATTCTGCTACTGCATGTAGTTAGATTAAGTTAAGGGGGTGGCAGAATAACAGCGTCTGTGGCCTGAACCTATAAGGCCCTAAGTGTCTGAAGGGCTTACGGCACAGACACAAGCTGAGCCATCTCCATTTCGGTTAGTTTGTGTTGTATATGTCAAGTGTATCTTTTTACCATGTAATGCAAACTTCTTGAATAAACGTCTTATTATTACTATTATGTCTGGTACTATATTCGCCGGTATCTGTCTTGCTGCCTGCATATAGCCTTGTATTGCAAAAGAGTGATGTGTTCGAAGCCCCGGTGGCAGCACATCCCAGTACAGCAAAGGCTTGCGGTTGCAGAACTTCATTGCACTTAACCAACAAATTATTTCACTGCACACTTACCACTGACAATGTAATTTCATGAAAAAATGGCATATGAACTCAATCCCTTTCCCGTTGCGGTTTGACAATACCTATCTAATGTTTATTTTATTACCTACGAATTGGAACTAACCTTCGCTTGGATTCCGAGATATAACTGTGATAATCTAATACTAACAGTGTATTTTAAACTTTTTTCTGCTCCCGTAACATGTATGACTTTGCCGCGACCACCCTGGGTATGAAAGAAACATTGCACGGCCCCCTACCCGCCGCTAATTGTAACCCGAGTGGGTTTTTAGTGTTTTTTGCGAGTGATCTAATATAATATAATATAATGCGAACGCATTCAGGGATTTCAACTTACCTATTTTCATCCGACGAGATAGTAGTATAAAATATGTCTCTGCCACCTTTTTCTTTTTTCTTGCATGTAGAGCATTTTCTAAAGTTTCTGCTACTCCCAAATTTATTTTGAATATCGCACTGCTAATCTGCTATTGATAATATGAATATATTTTAAGTAGCGCTCCGCTCCGACAACGAATTCAACGATGTCAAATACTAAACCATTTTCATGAATGAATGAATATATATAAGTTACTCTATGTACTAAACAAAACATGGCGATGAGTCGATGACATTTTAAAAGTTTAGTTTATCTCTCTCTCTCGTGAGTCTATTATGTTGCCTACACTGAAGATGATTCACCCATACAAATATTCCTAAAAAGAGAGTTTCCAGAGACTGTGCTGAATGATTTGATTTCAATGAAACGAATGACGAACGAATCGAAATCGAATGATAATCGTATGAATGAGCGTCTTGTCATGTTACCATCGTTCATTCGTTCGATCAATCATTCAGTCAGTGTTGCCGTGTATGTTACTATGTTCCTCCGTAAAATTAAATAGCAAAGAGCCCCACACATGCAATTGCCCAATTTTATTAATAAAATGGTAACGCAAAGCAGTAATCTTTGAGATCTACTTATGTCTTCACTACATCACTACATCTTCTAAATATATAAAAGAAGAAGCTGACTGACTGACTGACTGACTGACTGACTGACATATCAACGCACAGCCCAAACGGCTGGTCCTATAGACGTCAAATTTGGCACGTAGGTTCCTTTTATGGTGTAGGCGAGCACTAAGGAAGGATTTTTCAAAATTCACCTCCTAAGGGGTTGAAACGGGGGTCCAAAGTTTGTACATCACAGGAATTTTCCTAAAGATAAATGAGTAAAGATGTGTTTCAGGCCTTTTGAGAAATCGACCCCCAAAAGCGGGAAAAGGGATAATATAGAAAAAAATAAAAAAACAACATGGGTATTGATTTCTGGTTTTTTGGGTCGCTGATTTCGAAAATAATAACAATTTCAACATCCAACGAGGCGGACGTGAGATACCATCTTCCCTGATGGGGTGCGATGGAGTTGAAATCTCAAAATATGAATATGGGTGTCGTTTTTATATTTATTTCTGGTTCTAGAGATTCCAACTTTGGTACGTAGGTACATAGGTTTCTTATAAGGTGAAGGGGTGCACAAAGATAGGATTTTTCAAAGTAGGGGTAAACTCATCAGTCTACCTCGACCATCGTCCAAAGTTTGTTAATGGGAACAAAGAATAGTTACGACTATTTTATTTGATATGGCTGTCGTTATCGCGTCGCTGATTTCGAAAACAACAACGATTTTTAAATCCAACAACGATTTTCAAATCCAACTTAGTACGTACGTACAAATAAATAAATAAACCTCCTTTTTTGTATGACGGTTGAAAATTACGTTTAGTACGCGGGCGAAGCCGCGGGTTAAAGCTAGTAGTATATAAAACAAAGTCGATGCCCGCTGTATGTACGAGTATGTATGCTGGTTTTTTAAATAGGTAGAGTGATTCAAGAGGAAGGTATTACAGGTGTAAAATGCGGTGGCGCGTGCATTAGCGCGTCGATATTATTGCATCCGTGCGAAGCCGGGACGGGTCGCTAGTTAATAATAAATGGTAAACTTAGTGATTATAGACTTGGTTGTCCTAAAGAGTCCAGTGGGAGACCACCTCATTAACATCCCTAATAGTACAACTTGTTGAATTTTTTTGAACATTAATCCATTTTAGTGTTTAATTTCAATGAATAACAATCGCGGTAACAAGTTAGACATGTGTTAAAAGGAAAACATAAAAAGAGACTTACGTCTATGAATCAGGCTAAGGTAAAACTTAATTTATTATCTTATAAGGAGCTCAAAACAATAGCAGACATATGAGATGAATGGCGGTTACTCCACGTACAATATCGGCACATTAATTAAATTAATGATTAAGTTCAAATATAAGCTTAATGATGCTAATTTTCCGTGTAATATTACATGGTTGTTTCATATTTTTTTTATTTGTCAACTATAACAAAGATCATTAGTATCGTAACTCATACTCGTATCAGCGTGGTATGAAAACCGTGTGAATAGTAATATCAAGAGCAAGCGAAGTGATTCAGTAAAAAAGTATAAATTTCATCAACGAGCCGGTGGAGTACTATCAGCCTATCAGGCGAGAGGCGCGACGACAGGGGGCAAACAACTCAAACAGAAACAAGTTAGGCCAGTCACAGTCAGGCCAGGCCAGTCTCAATTGATAACTCGGGCGAGATACTCGTGTTTTTGCTCTTTGAATAGTTAAAATTTAACCAGATATGGTCAAAATACACAATTTCGGCGCGGGGCCCGCGAAATTACCCGAAGAAGTAAGTTTCAGTAAAAATAATTATAAGATATTTTAAAATACTCACTCAAAGTCCTAGAATTTAGTATAATTGAGTAGAATGAATTAAGAACTGTTGTGCAAAAATGTGCCGCTTGCCATATCTACCTACTTTAAGCAGTGTTATTACTTTTATAGGTATACGAAATCGTGAAGAAAGAACTTACAAATTATGAAAATTCAGGAATAAGTCTATTGGAAACAAGTCACCGGAGCGCAACTTATTTAAATTTGAACACAGAAATTCAGGCAGTTGTGAGGAGACTATTGTAAGTGTATAAATTTGTTTTCAAACCATTCCAACAGTTTTTCCGTATTCTAGCACAAATCGTCACTGAGTTAAGCTGAATATAGTTAACTAAAGAACCCTAACAATAAAAGGGAAACTTCGGCATATCGATTGGCGGCCTTGACCATCCTTAGATCCTTCCTGTCTTTCTAATAAAGAGATGTATATCGTTTTTTCTTTCACTGCATCATAGTTTCTTGTACTTTTTGCTGTATACTTTATTATTTTTCTTTCGCAAAAAAAATATATTTTCATGGCTGCTGGATGCTAACGTATTAAAAAAAATAAGTTTCAGAACTTAACATAAAATAAATGAATCGGTAGGTAACAACAGACGGCCAACTCGGCCAAGTAACATTACATTACATTTACACATCACTAAAAAGAATGAAAGTTTTAAAAAGTTGCGCGGAAAACACCCAACTTTGATTTTTTTGACGTTTAAATTTTGTTGAAATTAAATTAGAAGTTTGATATTTTTTATTGAATTGTGAGACTTATGAGAATATCGTAGAGAGAGTTACCAATAAAAATCAACGATATAAACGATTTGTGTCATTTGATTTAGGAATGTACCGGCGAACTACAAAGTCCTGTTTCTGTCTGGAGGCGGACAGGGAGAATTTGCTGCAGTCCCACTCAATCTGATTTCTCGCACTGGAACCGCGGACTACGTTGTTACGGGTAAATAACTCACCTTCACTTGTTTGTTAAAACTCTTACAAGCGTCATCGTCTCATCGACAGATAACGCTATCGAATGTAATCGTTAAGTTAACGACATACCTAATTAAACAGAAATTCCTTAGCTTTGATTGTATTGTTATATTTTATACTGTTCTTATTACCAGGAGCCTGGTCAGCAAAGGCCGCGAAAGAAGCCAAAAAGTATGGAAAAGTGAACGTTGTAACGCCGCCGACTGATCGTTACACTGAGATCCCTGACCAGTCAACATGGAAACTAGACCCCAATGCTTCGTATGTACATATCTGCACAAATGAGACTATTCATGGTAATTATGGTTTTATTTTTAAGAAGAATGCTAAGTCTTGTTAAGGATTCATCCGGCTTATAGTGTCAAATTTACTAAAAACAGTGTCTTTGGAACAAAATCTAAGAATCTAACCTGAGCCTGTTTCACAACAATGTGTAACTATGACACAAGATCAAATTCGGTTTATAAAACAAGCCTCTTAGTAATTAGGATGCCTCTAATTATTATTGACAGTCAACAGTATATGGAATTATCAGTTATACAAAAAATACAAATACAAATACAAATCGTTTATTTCCTTGAACAAAACAATGAACATAAAATACAGAATTAGGCACTGACAAAGGAAAAAGGTATGGGCACAGCTTAGCTGGTAAAAGCTGGTTAAAGTATTATATGAACCTAATATGTAGTGTCAGTGTCAGTCAAATAAGGGAGTAGGGACACTTCGTTATTTAATATACATGGTGTGCAAAAATACCACCACACCACCATCGGCACCATGCCACCAGACCAGACACACCACCACCATATGTAGATCACATAGTTTTTATTATTTCTCTACTATCAAAAGCCCTATTCAGTAGGTTAATTGAAAACGAATGTCCACATTCAATTCGGCATTGGGTCTATTCCACCTGTTGCTGTATGGTTAATTGCGCTTGTTAACTAATGCTGTAGCAATTTATAGTATGTATGTATTTGTTAATTCTAATTTTAATAATTTTATTTGTACCTGACATATTTCTATTTTTGTATATAATTAGTGTAACTATTACTGTAATTCATTTTTGACATGTGTTAAATAAACACCAGTGATTAATTTACCACAAAATAAGTGTAATTCTATGGGGGACATATTTCTGTTACTGTTACATGGGCTGGCTAAAAATACACCATGTTTGTGCTAAGAGTGTGATAAAAATGAAATATTCTATATTTCTTTTAGGCATTGAATTTGACTTCATTCCTGACACAAAAGGAGTCCCGCTAGTGGCTGACATGTCATCTAACTTCATGTCCAAGAAAGTTGATGTTTCAAAGGTAATAAATAATAACATCTATTAATATATTTTGCTGTAAAATTAGAATTGGTTGAGGCGTAACTATCCTGGGGCGCTTCTAAGTTACCAGGAGGAGTCCTGACTAGAAAGTTGGCTCTGCCCTTGCATCTGCATCAAATCTTGTTGTGAAGACACTTGATAACATGATAAGATTAGTAGGGAATATATATCCTACTAATATTATAAACGCGAAAGTTTGTATGGATGTTTGTTACTCTTTCACGTAAAAACTACTGAATGAATTTTAATGAAACTTTAGGTACAATAATATAGCATTTACATCAGAATAACACATAGGCTACAATTTATAAAGATATTGCGCAGACGAAGTCGCGGGCACCACCTAGTATGGATATATTTTTATCTGTTTGACAAATACTAATATAAATATCATGGAGGATGATTAATGCATGTTTTTAATACAACCATCGAACCAATCCAACCAATCAACCAATGCTGCAATCGCTACATACTATTTAATTTATTCAAAGTAGGTATTATAAATATGTACTGCAGATCTTTTAACTCGAGATAAGTTCTCCAGGGGTTTCCTATTAGTCATATTACAACAGTGCATCCGCACCGTCTGTCTCAATAGCAAAAAAGAACTAGTACCTACGACAGATCTTGGGGTTAGGGTGCTAAACGAACCTCAAGCTTAAACGAACCTCAAGCTTCTTGAACCATGACAATGATGGTTGTTGTTACTGGAAATTGTAATAAGGGTTTTTTATGTATCTAGTTCGGCGTTATCTATGGAGGCGCTCAAAAGAACATCGGCACGTCAGGAGTAGCCCTGGTCATCGTGAGAGAGGACCTCCTGAACCAGGCCCTTCCAATCTGCCCCTCTATCCTTGATTGGACAGTGAACGCGAAGGCTGACTCTATCCTGAACACGCCACCTATGTTTGCGTAAGTGAACTAAGTAGTAGCTGTGTCTGAATGCAACTTTCACCCTATGAAGTACATGGTTCGTGAAAGAGATGGCGTGGATTTTTGAAACTAATTTTTGAACTAAGATATAGGCATGTCATGTTTTAAAACTTAAGGATAATATATTTTTTAAATTCGGAATCTTGATCCGCAATGGAAATGTTTACAGTTCCACTTGCTTCATTGGGCTTTTTTATGATGCGAGAAGACGAGGCAAAGGAAAAACTATAGTGTGACAAACCAAGTCTGTGTTTTTCGGAGTGAAAAAGGGGAGAAAGGGTTTTTAAAAAATTTACTGTCAGACTTGGTTTGCCACACTACGTACAGCTTGGCAAAAATAGTAGAAATTAAAAAGTGGCAACATCGTAGTGTCGTCAAATCTTTGTATCCAATCGACGCTCTACACTGCGGGTATTTGCGTTTTGCCTCTCGCTCGCACCAATTAAATTTTTCCTCGGTGTGAATGCAAAACGCAAACCCCCGATGTGTGGTGCGTTGCGTGCTTAAGAAATCGGGACGACACTACGATGTTGTCGCTTTTTAATTTCTACTCTATTTTCCTAGCTGTACTATCGCATTCTAAAGTGCGTGGGCAATTTATGAATGAATTCATTCATAAACTGCCCACGCAATTTTGAAAACATGTGTACATTTTACATTATTTCAGAATCTACATTATGGGCAGAGTACTCCAATGGATTGAGAGAAAAGGAGGCCTTGATAAAATGGCCGAATTAGCTGCCAAGAAGTCCTCCATCATATATAACATTATCGAAGAATCTAAAGGTTTCTACTACGCCCCAGTGGCTAAGAAGGATAGGAGCAAAATGAACATTCCGTTCAGAATTGGCTCTGCGCAAGGCGATGATGCCTTGGAGAAGGAGTTCTTGAAGGGGGCGGAGGCTTTGGGACTGATTCAGCTTAAGGGACACAGGTAATTGTAATCCTTATTTATACTTTAAAACGTGCAAAAGAAACATAAGTGCAGTGATATACATGCATCAGCTCAAAAAGCTGCTGGTGTGTAAAATAATAAATAAATAGCTAGCGCGTACGCCAAATCTTGGGATTACTTACTAAAGTAGACCCAGAAGAAGATTTATACAGTTTAAAGACTTTCATAATATTAAATGGAAAATTCGTGAGTAATTAGACATATTAAACACATGCAATTGGGTGACAATGGGTGTGGAAGCCATGCAAGACGCGTCAGGCCGACACCTTAATTCATGGTATATACCTAGCTGCGGTACAAAGATCCCGACTTTCGGGTCGTCCCGCCTGGAAACGAAATCACAAAATGCCCGATAGGCGCGTAAGCTACCTTATGGGTAAAATACTTAAATCTACTAGTAGGTAGTCAACATCAGATATATCGCGGCTCGCGGTCACGATGCTCAAAAAATAAAATAAAAAAAAAGCTGCAAAAGGAGTGTACAAAGGTTTTAATGTGTCAGCGACGCGCATGTGACACCCCTGGAGATTCAGGCGTCCATAGGCTACGGTGACCGCTTTCTATCAGGCGCACCGTATGCTTGTTGGCCACCAACGTGGTATAAAAAAATATCCGAACTTGCACTCTAACGCCTTGAAAACTGAGGTGTGCTCAAAAAATATTCTGTTATACTATAATTTTAACTAAAATAATAAATGATATTGAATTCTAGAATTTCCAATAAGATATCTAATCAATAGCAGAATTATATATAGACATCAGGTGACTGATAACAGTGATAACAATGATTATGAACGAGAATTTGTTGCTAGGCCGTATCAATATCGAGGCGATAATACCTAACTACCTACGTACACCTACTTGTTATTATTGTGGAGTCATAAGCATAGCTTTATCTTAAAACTGGTTTTGAACCAGTTTTTGGCGGATATGTTGGTACAGTCACCTGCAATAGTCCGCTATCTTCTCTTCCTAGCGTTTTTCCCGGCTTATGCAACGGATCAGGAGGGAGCCTGGGGTCCGCTTTGGCAACTAACCCCAAGATTTGGCGTAGGCGCTAGTTTTACGAAAGCGGCTGCCATCTGACCTTCCAACCCAGGGGGTAAACTAGGCCTTATTGTTCCCTCACAATGTTTTACCGAAAAGCTATTGGAAAATATCACATGATATTTTCCAATAGTAATTAGTAATTCGTACATAAGTTCCGACGAGAAACTCGTTGGTACGAGACGGGATTTGAACCCACGACTTTCAGATTGAAAGCCCCACGCTCTTATTGGATGGAATTTGAATCCGAGACTGCACGTTAAATAAGTGATACCAATATCACGGCTACTAATATTGTTTTTTTTTACAGGGATGTCGGTGGTATTCGTGCTTCTACATACAACGCCGTCACCGTCGAAGAAGTAGAATCTTTGGCCAAGTACATGAGAGAGTTCTACAACAAGCACTCAAAGTAATTAATTTCAGTGTATTTATAGTACTATTGTTAGGTGCGTTGATAGTATTTTTGATATTATCTTTATTATATTTTGTATTCAGAGTTGATTGGCTGTGTAACGTTTTGAATAAAATTTATTGTTAAATAATTTCTACATTTTAATTACATCAACATTTAAACCCTATGACGATTGACATTAATGTTTCGATACTCAAATTAAGCAACAGGTAAACTAGGTACAGAGGACATCGAAAATCAATGTCAAATTATAATTTATTTAGCCATAAAATTACGTTTAAACTTTTGTCAAACTTGTATAAAAAATATGGAATTGTAAAGTTTATTAAAATGCAGAAGGGTTATATTTTAAATAGTGTTTAAAAAAGTTTATAAAGAATTATCAGTTACTTGGTTATATTTCTTAGTCAATAGGTGTAATCCCATCAAAAATATTACATGCAAAAAGAAACACAAGTCTCGCTCTACAGTTCTTATGCTGCAAAAAAGTTTTGATATGTAATGTTAAAACAAGTCGGTTATTTCATATATTCGGGGGGTGTCCATAGAACTCGATTTCCATCGACTTGCCTACTTTACTTGAACCCTGTGTCCCTCTAATTTTCAATGTCTTGGTAGACTATAAACTACTTAAGTTTAAAATTTGGAGCTTCTGGGCCTGCTAGAAGCAGGTAAGTACCTTAGAGTTTTGGTGATTAGTGAGTGTATAAACTAAGGAACTCTGACGTTCTATATAGTTCGATGAATATTCGGTTGCGCCATACCGCTAGAAATTCCTATAATTTAGCGAATAACTGATAAAGGTGATTAATACAATTTAGGCCTATTTTAGGTAGCTTGTAACTTACTGTATATATTTTGTTAGTTATATCTGAAATAGTAACGTATTTGAAATAAGCTCCTTTTAACGAATTATTAAAACAACTTTGGTTTTTCCTTCTTAAACTACGGTTTTTTTTACAAAATCATTGTGTTTATATTTTGACGCATATTTATCTATTTTGGTAGCTCATTAGAATGTTGAATTATCCGATGAATTAAGAAAAGATATATCGTAATTCATCGGATAATGAGATAATGACATCCAATATACGTTAGTTATTTACTTTATTTATTCGGTAACTATATATACGGCCGAATACGAACATTGAAAAACTTGTAGAATATGCCGAATACCGAATATTTACCGAATAGGTATGCGGCCCATCTCTATTTAGAATATACCTATCTCTCGTTATAGTCAAAAGGTCCTTGAAAAATCAGGGTCCTAGCTTTAACCAGCGTGAAATTACAATAGGTTGAAAATGGCCTGAACTGCTTCGAGAAAAGGATGGTACAGCCGTGCCTTTATTTTGCTCGACTTGTTGGGGGCACTGCCATGCATCCAGATACCGACTGATTAAACTTGAACTATTTTTATTTTATCTCATGCCAAACGAAAGTAATGCAATCGTATAACTCGATAACAAATCACGAAATGATTTCGTGGTGTAGGTAATTATATCTAGTCAGTAATAGTGTTTAATGACGTCTTGTTATCATTGTTTGAAAGTATTCCACCACGAATCGAGGCGTGGTCAGGTCAGATGTCAACGTTATCACTCGGCAATTGACACTGTACCAGTTTTACTTGAAATAACTGTTATCTTTTACCACAAATGACCTTATGATTTGGTGGTTTGGTAACCAGTTTATTCATATTTAAGTTATCTTGTTTAACCTATAGATAGAAGAGAAGAAGAAGAAGATGAAATACTATAAGATCATAGATTAGGCTACATAGATGCCGAACCATACCGGTTGATAGTTTATTTACCTATTGATTATCAATAAGAAAACAGACTATCAGTAATATGCGACTATTTGAATTTAACGTATTTTTTTGCAATGAAAAATTAACTTACGTGTAGGGGATTGCGAGGGAATAAAAAAAAAAGATGTAAAAAATACTTATAAAATTTATTACACCATTAAAGTTTTTGTAAAAAATATTTACTGTTAATGTACCTAATCACTAAATGTGGTAATAAAATGTGATGGATGTACACCGAACACTCACGATTGATTCAATGAGTATTGTTTAACATTTGGGTACTTCATGTTATGTTTTAAAATTAAATAAATAATTAAACAAAATTACAAAATGATTACTCTTTTATATTATGGACTTTAGTTACAAAAATACAATACTGCTTACAGTTAAATAGTATAAAACGTTATTTTATTCTTTGATCTTTACATAATAAAAGTACCCTTTATCAGATCTAGCAGTTCTAATTCTAAGTCAGATATCATCAATTACCATTCCCTAAAATCATTAAGATATTCACATCTTAAAGGCTTTTAAGTTAAAGCATCATTTGTGTACCTACAATGTACTTATCCCTTTGCGAATATGGTTATTACGTATTTAGTAACCGATAATTATACAAAATGTACTGATATAATAATAATTTATTTGTTTCACTATGCGTATGATATTATACATAACATATTTATTACCTACTCTCAATACTCTCATAAAATCATTCTGTACATTACTCTCGCAAAAGGTATACCTAACTCATTCACACACACATTCATATTCTTTGTTAAAGGTAGAAAATACAGTCCAGTTTATAATACAACAACAGTTTTACTATAAACGTCAAATACTTATAGGGTTACTCGTGTCTATAGTCGAAAGTACGAGTATCTCGACATGTTTCGGATCGATTCGCGACCCTTATTCATGATATGCGCTTGCGACGGTTGTTCTTCCACTGCGGAACGCGGCACGAGGAGCGGCGTGAGGGGTGCGGGCGGGGCAGCTAATTCTCGACTTTATAGACGTGATTAACCCTATTTTAAGTATCTTAATATGTCTGAAACTCACTCCTAATTAAAATACTTCTACATATATAAAACTTCAACTTATGTATCATTTTCTAAAATGTCTTTCGATAGCAAAATATACAAAAAATATTTTTTATATACAAGAATATCATTTGATATGATGGAAATTAAGCATTTGTAAAAAACCGCCAATGTACAAAAGCCTGCTCGCGGATATGGCAGTGATCGCCTAAAATTATTTGAGCATTTCTTTCGTTGATCATAATCTCAGGACATCAACACATTCACTGTTTGAGAAAAAAAATCTTAAGCCATTTGAATCATTTCACTATTGCGTGCCATTATACTGGTTTGTGACATAAATTATAATAATATATTTGGTGGGGCTGTAACTAATAAACAGTGAGTGTGTTAATACACATACTATAATAAAAATTAAAACTAAAAACTAAAGCTAACTGAATACAACATCGGTCATTTCACGCAATAATTGCAAGTCTATACAGTTCAATAATATTGACATTATTGACTATTATTGTCGGGTACACCTATAATTTAAACTAGTACGAAAGTATTATGTAGTTTGACCAGAATACGACATAACGCAGTCCTTATAATGTTTACTGACCCTCACTGTCGCTGTCACTCTTATCTGCAAAAGACAATAATAATTAGCATTGCATCATATAGAGGAGTCTTATTATCTTATCTTAACATGCTTGTTTGTGCATGCTCAAAAATTTATTCGTCAAGTCGGCAACAGATACGGATTGTAGTTGACGTAACTAAATTAATAAAGTTCAACGGGTGATTCAATTTCTGACGCTGACCAAATAGAACTGTGCGCAAACTACATATGTAACCGACTTCCAATAAAATGAGATTATGAATTTCCAGCAAACAAGTGGCATAGGTACCTACATGTATCAAATATAGACCTTAGCTGAAAGCATGAAGGTAACTTTGACAGCTAATGTTATACTTCCTTAACTTACCTAAGTACCTATCCGTGGCGCGACGATCACGACAATTCACGATACAAAAATAAATTCGAGATCCTGATTCTTCCCAATTTCTCTTCTCATTCGAGTCAGAATCACGAGATTATTCGACCCAGATATTTAGAAAAATGTATGTGCCAAAATGTGCATATAAAATTTTAGTTTCCATTACGTCACGCTCATAGTAACTTAGTACAAAAACGTGACGTAATTAAAATATTTTTTTTAACAATTTTTATTATTATCGGGATCGAATAAGTTCGTACGAGATTCCGATTCGAATGAGCCCAAGAAAGTCCAGATCTGGAAGAATCAGGTTCTCGAGATTTTTTTGGAAATGTTTTAGATTTTTGGCGTTAAACGCTAACATTGACACATACGAGTATGTGGATAATGTATACAATGATGCAATTTGTGAAGACGATGTCTTTTTGCTAGTAATCTAATATAAACTTGGAAGCCGATTATCAAAAAGTTTAGGTTGAGTAAAGTTATCTATTAGTGGTGCTATTGTTATTTACAAGTAGGGTAGATTAGATAGTAGAATAGAGCGATTAACAGCAATTATTTTGTATTATTAATAGTTTTAATATGTTACAATGCTGAAAATACGTACATTTTCTATGCCTCGTTAAGGTTTGTAGGTAGCACGCCAATGGCTGTTTCAAAGAAAATAATGAAGAAAAATACGGCTTCAGAAACTGTACGTAATTCAGCAACAGCGTGCGAAAGCTGCAAAGAAAACATAAAGGTGCCTCTAAACTATGTGCCAAACTTACTGACCTTTCTTACCCGGGTACGCATGCCTCTTTAGTCTGTCGTACAGATCTTCTTTTGTCCCGTATATACTAGCGTTGGACCGCGCTAAGCTGTTCATCTTCCCATTCATCCCGTTATGTAAACTCTCCTTCATATACGTCTCGTTGTAGAAGTTGGGCATTTCCCAGCCGTCTTCTTCGTCGTCATAGTAATGTGCGTATGTGGAGTGGTGGGATGGTGCGATGGACTCCGCGTATGGGGTGTGGGCTCCGTAGTAGAAGTTAACTTGGGAGCCGTTTTGGTCGATTGCTGGCGTTAGTGTTTTCTTTGGTTCCTTCTTCTTTGTCGACCTGGGAACAAAATAGGTTTAGATAAAGAATCTTTTTTGCTAGCGTTTTCCAGGCTTATGCCACTGTAAAGGGTCCGGTAAAGCCTAGGGTCCGCTTTGGCAATTAATCTAAGATTTGGCGTTGCCGCTAGTTTTACGAAAGCGACTGTCATCTGTCCTTCCAACCCAGAGGGTAATCTAGGCCTTATTGGGATTAGTCCGGTTACCTCACTATGTTTTCCTTCACCGAAAAGCGATTGGTAAACGTCAAATGATATTTCGTATATGAGTTCCGAAAAACTCATTGGGACGAGCCGGGGTTTGAACCCGCGATCTTTGGATTGAAAGTCGCACATTCTTACTGCTAGGCCACCAAGGCTCTGGAAGGTTACATAGAGATAACACAGGTTACATAGTTACAAAATTACACAGGTGCCTCGTGTGTTCCAAAATATCTTAGAACAAAATGGGATTAGAAAATGAATGAAACAGTAATAATAATGACGGAAGTGTCAAACACTGTACTCTGTAATTGTTTAGTGTCAACTTATTGCTGAGTTTTAAGACTTATAGTGCTGTTAGTAGATACACATTAAGCGAATAATTTTACATCTTGATGTTAAGGTGCTTCAATAGCAACATTCTCAACCAAAAAACTTCCCTATGTAGGTACGCTAATACGTGCTAATTTGTGTACCTGCTCCTACACTTGACTACATATGCGAGAGTCAAAGTGATGGTGAGCCTACTTCTTTTATTTTATTTATTTATGTACTTTGAGGTAGCAAAACATCCAAAATACAACTTATTAAGTTGCTCCCATATCAACGAATCGACTCCACCAATCATAGGTATATCACACATTTGTCGCAATATACCTAGGTACTAGCATCGGGGATATCGTATTACCTTTCGAGTTCGTTAGCGTACGAATTCTATTGAATCTGTTTCGATGTCAGTGAGTCGTTTTGGCTGCGCGCGATCAGCTCGTCTGTGGCGTACCTACTTAATTATGCGATCGGAAATTCGACACGAAACTGTCGCTGCCGTCCTGTGTCGAATTTGTCGAGTCGTGTCATTCCGACTGAAGTAAAAAAAAACTAGCTCTATAGTGCATTGACATTTTACTCTTTCGAGATAACGACGTGGACTGGTGTAGGTAATCAATATAGAGATAGCGACCCACCGCTATTATGTGAATTGATTAATATAGATTTAGGCCGGCATTACACTGGTAAGTTTTACTTATGCGAGAAGGGACAGCTATATGCAAGAATAAGACATGAATATCACTGTCTTATTCTTGTATATAGCTGTTGCCTTACAACTAAAAATACGTTTGGGACTATTGCTGTGAATTAGAGATTAATTTGAGTCCAAAGCCTGGAGACTCAAAGACCGAGAACGCGAATTCTTGTAACACTGGTCATAACTTGTGAAGAAAACAAAAACGGTCATAAATACTATAAAGTCTTATTTGGGACTCACCTCGCACAAATCATCCATACAAGCAGCACCAAGAATATGATGAAGATGACACCACCGGCGACTCCACTGGCAATGTACGCGAATTCACTCTTGTCTCTGCAATGGCGGCCGGTGAACGAGCCCGTGCATCTGCAGGACGGCTCGCCTCGCGCATCCTTAACACACTCGCCGCCGTTGTCGCAGAACTCTAGGCACACGTCTGAAAGTAATAAAAGGGTTGTATTAGTTTGGCGGTTTGTAACGATATGACACATAAACGTAAAATGACCTGACGCATTGTATGTATGTACCTAGTAGTACCTAGGTAGTCAGCGAGCCTACCACGAACCACATCGTTTGTTCGTCCGTCTATTTGCCTTTTGGAAAGAAAAAGTACGTGTTCAGCTGAACTGTAAAGCCAATCTTTCCTGTGGCCAATAGTTAACAGCTTGTGTATATGTAGTAAGATTTTTATCATACAATTCAAAAGAAAAAGAGTACTTTTTAATGTGGATAAGGGTTTAATAAGAAAATCAACCTTCGTAGCCCAACTAACTTTCTTTTAACCTTTGAAAAGTCCACTGGAGAAATTCCGAACATCGTTTTGTGTTTGACCCACATGCTGTTACAGCACGCGGTGGGTATGATTTCGCAGTGCCTATTTCTCGTGCAGTGGTAGTACCTAGGGTCGAAGTTCGTGTTAGCGAAATGAAGGTTCCGGAATCTGTTTCGAAGTTACTAGCCACTTGGTCCACATTGAGTTCCAGTCAAAATATTTAGGTCACCGAATAAGTAACCTGCTTACTATTTTTTGTTTAAATGCGCTATGGAAAAGTATGTGGAAGGTAGATGAATGGGTTTATGGTGTTTATGTTTTTATATTCAATGATAGCAAATCAACGGAGTGTGCCCAATGTAGTATGAAAAACAGATTTTTTGAAGTTCGTCTACGAATTAGTACGAACCACATCAAAGCCTAAGTACCTACCTAATTAATTAGATGAAAGTGATTCTAGGTATTTCATGTTCTTATTGAAGCAATTAAAGTCCGAGACTGAATCTTGTTTAAACTAAGACGAATGACTTCAACAGTTAAGTATAATTACCATTTTCGTAACTCGGTAAGTAACATCGTTAAAAGTTGATTTGAGAATCTATTTAATCGGGTATTCCTTAGTCTTAACTTGGAAGTTTGCCTTGCATGGTCTGCAACTTTCAAACAGCTTATTAAGATTCGATTCTAGCCACAGAACTATTTTAAAATAATGTAATTAAAACAGGGCTAGCTAATTAATTAAGTACCATATGTTTTTATTGAATACATTTTCATTCCGTCGAGTGATGCTGATATTATTAAATTACGTACTAATCGGTAAATACCTACGTGATAATTAACATACGGTAAATACCTACGTGATAATTAACATACGAGTACGTGGGTAATAAAGTAGTCGGTAATCAATTACTTAGTAGCGATTCAATATTTATTGATACTGATTTATTTTGTATTAACTGGATTTTCAAGAGTTAATAAATTACAGTCCGGACTTATAAGTATTCCGTATTAATTTGAAATGAAGAAAAAGTGGAAAAATTTAAGACTTCGGGCGGGACTCGTACCCACGACTCCGGGATACACGCCCGTCGCTCTGCCAACTGGGCTACCGAGACCACACCCGTGGCCCTGAATTTATCCACCATATTCCTCGTATGCGCCTTGGAGGAGCGCTTAGCAACATCTACCGTAAGAAAGTACTCTTTAATCGGCTTCTTAATTGGATTCCCACCCGAGGTCATTTTCCTTTGTTTGTAAGAAATTTTGTATCGTTCGCAGACGTTTCTGCTAAAAATAATAGTTTAGCATTCCGTCGCCTAACAACTAGCTACAGATACCTACCTAACGTTTGATAAGTATATTATTTTCTTACCTATACAAACTTTTCCAGTGCCGTTGAATCCAGGCTTGCATTGGCACTTGAACTCGCTGGTCTCCGGGATGAGGAGGCAGTAGGCGTTGGCGTCGCAGTGCATCTCCGGGCCGCTCATCTCACACGGGTTCGTGCATTCTGATGATGATGTCTGTAATGGTATGAATATCCTTTTAATATTCATATTTAAGTAATATTACTGAGACTGTAGTTGTTAGTTACGTGAGCCGTAGTTTTTTGAAAGGTATGGGATTGGAGGCTTGTTTGCGTATTATTTAAAGAATATAAATATGCTTGTGCAGGGGGTGGTGGTTTCTGCGTAAAAACCTAATGATGCTTATACCTACCGGTAGGTTATAAAAATCCGCGCCTATTCTTTAGACTCTGACAGTGTTGATCGGTGTAGGTACCTACCTAAGCTATTTATTTTATTAGTAGGTGGTCAAAATGGTGGTCCATACCATCGACTTATAAAATTTCCTCTTGTTTACGTGCCGCACGCACACATTTACAACTTGTGGGCAAACCCACGTTCAAACCCAGTTATTTCTTCACTGGATCAATTTCTGATACATTCTTGGTCTATGGTCGACGATGACTGGTTTTCGTGGCCGAAGCATTGACTTCCAAAATGGCACAATACTTACAGCACCCGTTCCTCTGGTGCTAGTGTTGATGGGGCAAGGCACGCAGGCGGACTGCTGCGCCTCCGACTGATAAGTTCCCTTCTTGCACTGGATACACGTGTTCAGGGTCACATTCAGGTATGAGCCTGGAAAAGAGAACATTCTTGAACTTCAGTGCACTAATGGAATACAGTCCGAAGAGCGTTGGTGGCCCAGCGGCAAGAGCGTGTGACTTTCAATCCGAAAGTCGCGGGTTCTAATCCTAGCGGCTCGTACCAATGACTTTTTTGGAACTTACGTACGAAATATCATATCATTAGATATTTACCAATCGCTTTTTGGTGAAGGAAAACATCGTGAGGAAATCGAACTAATCCCAATAAGGCCTAGTTTACCCTCTGGGTTGGAAGGTCTGCTGGCAGTCACTTTCGTAAAACTAGTGTCTACGCCAAATCTTGGGATTAGGTACTTACGAAATACGGACCCCAGGCTCCCTACATGAGCCGTGGCATAAGCCGGGAAAACGCTAGGAGGAAGAAGAAGTGGAATACAGTCCATGGCATTTTTTAGTTCTTAAGTGAATTGAAAAATAAAATAGTATCTACTCGTACCTACGTTGGTAATAACTATATTAATAGTAACAGTACCTTTGCGCCTAAGACTCACCGCACTCACTTTATGATCGCCACAGTTAGCAATAGCCGATCACGATTACACAATGGGAAGTATATAGAAAGGCATATGGGATAAGCAACAAGGCGCTGCTATGGCGCTTATCCTATTTCTTCTTTCCAGCGTCAATATTAATGGCTTGTAAATGGCTTGAACGTGAAGTTTATGTAACATATCTGTGGCCTGTAATACATGTAAGTATGTATTGCGTGGGTCATTATACATCAGCATAGATAGATAAACTACAACAGCCCTCAGGCATTGATTAGGTACTAATTGTAATTACATATATGCAACAGACATGTCAGTTAACTATTTAATATTATACGAGTATGAAACCCTCGTTTACGATCGTGTTAAGTGCTAGTACACTTTAGTACCCAATAGCCTTAATTTAGCTTACTAATTAGTTCCACTTATCGACATTTGCCATGTGAATCCTGTAGCTAGAGAAATCGAATGCCTTACATATTTCGCACAAGGCTTCACTAAGATACCAAAGCTGTAATATTGGCTTTGTAGGTACTGCATAAACGGACCAAGATTATTATAAATTTACTAAAACGGGGCTTAGTCGTGTAGAAACTTTGAAAACAAACCTCCGACGTTAATTTATAATGTGTGAAAATCGTGAAAGTTTGAATAAGTGTGGACCAAAGATTATGTTGATTAACATTTGGATATTGTGTTTTGTCGTGGGTATTACGTCAGTACCAACGTCCATACATCTGCTTTACACTCTACGAGTAATATCCACTTGCCGGTTGGTTTGTAATTTCACGCATACAGCTCTGTAGCCTTAGCACAAGAGTGCGGCGTTCAGTATCTCGCGGTCGAGAAAGACAACTGTCTTTGTCTAATCTGAACTGTTAGAAAAAAATGATAGGTATCTACTGTTGTAATGTAACGTCAACTGTCGCGTCACTGTTGCTGTCACTACCGTGTAGTCGAACTTACCAGCTCTGCACACAGGGAGCGAGCACTGGTCTGCACTAGAAGCCCCGGGCTGCGGTGTCGTCGTGCCCGAGGGGCAGGACGCGCAAGCAGCTCCGCTGCCCAATGCGCGCCACGTGCCGCGCGGACAAGGCTCGCAGCCGCCATCACTGCCAAGTTGTTCGCCTAAAACAAAAATAAACTTTGGTGAAACGAGTACAGAAGTTGTTTGTGGTTGAACCAGCAACAGTGTACACCGATTGATCGTGTACGTATATCCAACTTCAAACAAAATTATCCGACTTACTTCGTCGAATAGATAATATAGTCTGACAAGCGTGCGAGCGCAGTAACAGTAGGACAAAAAAACTATATCCATCCCTTTTTTCAGGGTGGTAATACTAGCGTAAGAAAAAGACAGTATGATGTTCTCTATCCTACTGTTACTGCGTTCGCTGGGTGGTCAGACTATACATACACACTGTGTAGTCTCACCGATTGTACTGTCAACACACACGCTGAAGAGAATTAAAAAAAGAAACGAATTCAAATCGTATTGACATCTGATATTTCCATCATTCACCTTTTTCAGAGATTGTCAATCACGCACTTTTTAAAAACTTTCAAATACTTATACACTAATCTATTCAATTTATGTACTTAGGTTTTAGTCTTATTTTTGTTTTTACGGAGTGTCACCATGGGATAAAGAAAACACAGAAATATCGACGAAAATTAGATAAGAAAACTGGAGAAAAATTTAAAAGCCGAAAGAATTATGATTGAACTTCACGTAAGGTAAGTTCGTTTAAATCTTGAGATAAGAGCGGATTTTGGGTAAAACCAAGTGACGATAAGATAAATTTAAGCAGGTGTAAGCATGTTTGCTAAGGACCGGACCTCCGAGTAGGGCGGACCGTCGCCGGGGAACAAATTTTGGATATCGAACGAGAATTATAAAAAGTTCGAGGCTGGACTACCTGTCTAAACAGACTCCCTTGCTATACCGTGCTTGCAAACTTAGAGTGAGTATACTTCATTACAAGTATAATCTCCGATAAAGAATTAAAATGGATCACGATGTCACATTGAATAGCTTTTGAAGTGAAGGAGGCGGAGCTAACATAGCTTGGTACTCCACATTGGCGTAAAGCTCTGCAGCAACTCTCTGAACGTTAAGTAAACATTGTCATATAGTTAGCTGACAGCTGGTACGGGTAAAAGACTAAGTTGAGGCGCAAGATTCTGCCTGGAAAATCAAATAAAATACACACCTGATGGACAGTCGTCTCTACACTCAGCCGCAGAAACGGCTTCAGTCGCGCGAGTAGTCTGTCCCCTCGGGCATGCCATACACGAGAAGGCTCCTTCGCGAGGCTGGTACAAACCATGGCCGCAAGGGCGGCATAGGTCTGCTTCTGCATCGTAGTATTTGCCTGCGGCGCATCGCTCTGAAAATTGGTAGACGAACGATTAATATTGAGATTGTTAAAATGCTATCAAATGTGGCCCCTAATTAAAAAATTAACGGAGTGAGTCCAAATAATAAATGCCGCTGGTCTAGAGGGATATCGTTTTCATAAATTATGTCCATCAGTCTGCACATCTCATCAGTCTGGATGTCATGACATCTAGAGTGTAAGTATATAAGGGTTAATCTTAAGTAGGTACGCTCTTTCTATTGCGGTGTCAAAAAGTATCGCTCACACTTCTATAACTCCCTTCTATGTGTTGATGACTCTTCTTAGTTAAATGCTTAGGCAAGTTTCTACAAATAAATCACAACCGCAGAATAAATAATAGTACAAGTCACAACTCACCTTTGCAATCAGCCGCACTTCGGGCCCCTGTTGCTTGTGTGACTCCGGGTTGTCCAGCGATAGCGGGACAAGGGGAACATTGCAACTGGCCTGCCTCCGACTGGTATGTGCCAGACGGGCAGGGCTTGCAGCTGTCACTAGCTGCGTCCAGGTATGTACCGACCGCGCAAGCCACTGGAAAAAATACAATTATTTATTTGATGGCCAGTTCTCAGAAGTAACACTCAAGAAGTGACTTTATCATCAGGTGTCACGTGGCGGTTAGGTACACCTGCAGCGATTGATCAAGTTATTTAATATGAAAGTAGCCGGTCAGATGGCGAACCGTTTTGAGTATTTCTCTTAGACCCCGGATAACATAATCATATATTATACGTATATTCTTTATAAGATTAATGTACAACAAAAACCGGCTTTAATTTTTATTATAACCAATTTGCCCACTTAGTAAAAGCTGATTCCAATAATATCTAGTTTTCCATCTGTGTTAGAAGGTCACATGGTAATACCGTAGCTTTCACAAAAACGAATGCATACATATTCTCGACGTTGGACAGACAACAGGACAATAGATTGAATTTTTAATGAGGTGTGATGCTTACCACAATCAGGTGCCACGACCACCTGACCCATAGGACAGGCGTAGTCGGAAACCAGTTCCAAGCTTGCTGGGTCCGGCACAGTGTTCGGTAGAATGTTTCGGACGTCGAATTGTTCGTCTTCGAGGATAAGTTTCTCCAATAATCTTTGCACGGTAGATCGCTCGTTGTTGCCACCGTGGATTACCGGGTCGCTGAAAACGTAACATTCAAAATTATACATTAACGCAAACCACATTTGCAAAAACAGACGAACTGGAAAACAAAATGTTTAAATGCGTTAAAATTATAGTACCTAGGAGATAATAGTAGGTAGGTATTCTTCAAAAACGATTTTACAATTCAGTTTAGTCGTTGGTTCTATGTAATTCTTGGATTTAAGAAAATACCGCTGTTGCCGTCTGTGAAGATCTAAAAACCTTTTTTTTTAAATTTTTTCTACTCCTTGTTAGTGATTGGCTTATGTAAAGTGCTACATATTTTATTATCAGACTTATAAATTTGATTAATATAAGTAGGTATACAGATGTAGTGAACAATGTTTTCCCGTCGTTTTTTGTCGAAACTGTTCGTTCTTTTTCAACTAGCTTACGGCGGGTGCTAAAACTTGATTGCGATAGCAAGATTAATTCGGCCATTTTCGTCAATAGACGATAGAGAACCAGACCCAGAAGAAACCACTACCTACCATAGAATTTAAACTATACCGGTTGAGGAAAACCGGTCGTGAGCCAGCCGGATTTCCTCAACCGGTCGGTTTTGTCATCGAGGGCGCTGCGCGCGGTAAGACGTAACGCGGTAATGGAAACCCTGATTTTCGAAACATATGTGTTGCGCGTAGTCACTAAAATACGTGAGTGTAATCCGTTATTTATTATAATAGGAAACCATTAATCACTACATCAGTACGTGTGTAACTGTGCAACTGCATGCAAACTTACGTAACTGCCGGGAAAGCGATCTCAATGCTGTACGTGTCACCAACTTGTCGTCCCTCCCTATTGCTTCGAGTCCTAAGTGCAAGAAAACACCATGCAATAGTGAAGAAGATCATGCTTTTATTCTAAAAGTGCTTACATTCGAATAGTGTATATTCTAGAGTAACTATATAGAATGTTAGAGTGGCGTAACTATAGGGTGGCAAAACATGCAAAGTGCCAGAGGCCTTCGGGCGAAGAAGTAATCCTGATCGAGTAAGTCGTGTCTAAGGGCTCCCATTAGATGAATTTGCCAGGGGTCTTATTGTATAGTTACGCCACTGTGTAGATAAAGAAATGTGTCGAAACACATGCTTTTTGTTTAGTGTAGTGCTCTACATCGATATACTTTTCAGAAATTGTTGTTGTGCTCCTAATACTCCAACACCTATCTACAGGATTTCAAAAAATGAATACTAGTCAAGTGGATAGAAATGCAAGTGGTCATATGTTGCAACTCATCGTATTTTAGATTAATATGCAACGGATGTTTTATGCACTGCATTTTCTGAACATATTGAGTTTAATTTTTATCATCTTTCATGTCAGGCGTCACTCTTGCACTTTCATACTTAGAACGTGATGCCGAGAAGGGGACAGCCGATTTAGGCCGCCAGGGGCCGCACATAACCACTTGCGATTTTGTCCACCTCGGTATATCCCCGAAGATTTAGGGAATCAATTCACCTACTGATATAAAGTCTACTGATATAAGGTCTACTCTCGAACTATGTGCGATTATATAAAATGTTTATCAACTTACTCTTCGACGGGAATGATAGCGTCCAGCACATACGTGTCTTCAGCTGTAGTTGTTGCAGGGGAAGATACTTGTCTCGTCTGCCGTGCGTTAGCGCGATGGTCGCATTTGACGTTAATGTCTAGTTCTTTGCATTCGCGAGTACCTGAGTCACAAGATAAAGTTTCATTTATTAGATTCGATGCAAGGTCTTCACAACACGATGCGTCTATAGTAAAGAACGAATGAAGCAACACATAACCGGTCCCTGTTAAAGCGTTTGAGGGAAGTTTCATGGTGATCGGAGGACTCTAATACTACTGTAAGGACATGGGTGATGATTAAAGTAATTTGTTACTCACCATCAACAGCATAAGAGCAGAAGTTCCAGTCTCTGTTAAGCTGGTTGATAGCACTGCGAACCTTCTGTCGCAGTACCGCTTGTCCAGCATCGTTGCAAAGTACGGAACTCGGGAACAACATTGAAATTTTGAAGACTCGCTGTGCCGGATTTGCCGCTACAAAAGAACAATCACATGGTCAGGTTGAAAGTGAATGAAAATTGTCACATGATATTAGGTAGGTACACATTGTAGTTAAAATATTCTTACGTGAGCATGCAGGGTAAACCATTGGTAAAGTCGGGTTGGTGGTAGGCCTCCAGAAGCCTTCAGCACCGCAAGTGTAGAACGGTGGTACAGGTTGCGAGAATCGGAGTCCGTCGCGGCAGGCAATCTCGCAAACCTTGAATTGACCTCCTGCACCCCAGTCTCGGCACGACTGGTATCCCCCAAGCGGATCAGCTAGTAGAGGGCAGAATTCAGCTGAAAGAGAATGACAATTAATAAAATGATCAACTACAAAATGTGTTCTCGTTTCTTGAAGAAAATATATAACTTTTATACTTACACAAAACGGTAACCTTGAAAGTGCAAGTGGCAGCGTTACCAGCTGCGTCATAAGCTACATATGCAATGTCATATGCTCCCCAAGCAAGGTTCTGGCCTGGCTTGTGGCCGTTTTTCTCTACTACTTTAACTACGTCCACGTTGTCACTGAACGCTGGCGCGTCCCAGCTGACGATGGAGGAACCGTTCTTCGCAATAACCCACAGATCGCCAGGGCAACGGTCGACGCGTGGCGGTTCCTTGTCCACTTGTAACTGTTGGCACTTTCCTCCAGTATAACCGTTGGGGCATACTCTTTGTCCGCAGTGAGAAGGTACAATTCTCTCAACGCCTCCAATAACGTCTTCGTATCCGGCCCATGTGAGTACAAGTCCGCTGTAAAGGACTGGCTCAGTTCTGCAATCGCGGACTTGTTTCTGAATTTCGTTGGTAACGTCTAGAGCGCGGTTCCAAATTTGTACTTTAGTGAGATGACCTTGGAAGCCAGATTCTGTGTATGCTTTTGGATTGTCCGATTGAGGCTTTCCTAGTGTAACCCAAACACTGAAAACAAAAACTAAATAAATACTGTGGGATCAAGCAAAGAAGGCTTATACATGAGAATTAAAAAGAAGCGTACTATTGCGGTAGTGTTCGTCCGCTGCCATATCCTTCAATCTTGCTGGCAATCAATCCTTCAGTTATAAGCGTCAATTCACCACCGTTGGTGCCATCCCACACGATCGCTACATGGTGCCATTGTCCATCATTCACAGTAGCGTATTCTCCGAAACTGAGATACACATCTTGGAGTTCAGGGAACAAAGACACCTGGACACCGTTCGAGTGCGCTTGGATAATGGGCCTTCTGTTCAGGGCAATGTGGGAGTTGCTGTAAAATAAACGGCATTGTTAGAGGTGGAATATTTAGTAGACCTACTTTAAACTGCATACCTAATCTCTAACATTAGGTAATAAGGAATGTAAAAATAACATACCTAACGCTGTAAGCTGTGAAGAACACACCTCCTTCATCTTGTTGCGTGTATTGTACCCACAGAGCAATTGTTAAACTGTCTGTGGATCCAGTTTCAAATGGCACAACCTGGGCAGCGCTTGAGCGCATTGGGTCACTGAAGTACAAGTCGTAGTCCACGCTGATTGCTGTAAAATTAAAGCGCATGTTAACACTGATCGAGATGGTCACATTACGAGTAAATAAAAGAAAATAAAAGACGTTTACATTTTCGGCAGTCGTCTCCAGTTAGGTTGAATGGACATTGGCAGTAGAATCTTCCTGGCAGATCGATGCAAGTCGCTGAAGGCGGGCATGAGTTCTCTTTGCAGTCGATAATGTCTTCGTCGCAGTTCTTTCCCTTGAAACCAGGAGCACAGATGCATGAATAGCCTTCGCCATTGTCTACGCAGGTAGCTCCATTCTGGCAAAGCCTAGCTTCGCAGGCGTCAAACTCGTATTGACATCCGATACCGGTGTAGTCGGCAGAACAAGTGCAGTTGAGGCCGGAACCAAAATCTTGACATTTGCCACCGTGCATGCACGGGGTTCCAATACACCTTTCAGGAGCTGTCTCACATTGTTTTCCATCTGTTCCACTTGGACATCTGTAAAAATGTTTTAATGAGTATTAACTAAATATAAATGTTCACAATTATATTTAGCTACTTAATTGTTTGTGTTCACAGAGAAACAAATAAGTGAAGAAGATAAAGGCAATTAAGGGATTTTTTAAAATACTTACACGCAGAAATAGTCTTGGAAAAGATCAATACAGTTGGCATTGTTTTGACAAGGTCTATTCATGCAGTTTCCGATGTCATGTTCGCAACGATGTCCAGTCCATCCGGGATGGCATGTGCACTTATAGCTTCCAATTTCATCTTGACAAGTACCACCGTTAAAGCAGGGATCCGATGCGCAATCATCAATGTTGGTTTCACACGTTTCTCCAGTAAATCCTTCATTGCACACACACTGGTACTTATTATCTAAATCAACGCAACGTTCTGTGCCGATTGAATTGCAAGGTTCGTTTAAGCATTCATCGATAGCAGTTTCACATTGCAAACCAATAAATCCGGGTCGGCATTTGCATACGAATCCTTCTATTTGGTCCACGCAGGTGGCACCGTTCTGACAAGGGTCAGACGAGCAATCGTCAATCGTGTGTTGACACCTCTTTCCGGTGTAACCGGCTTCACAGTTGCAAGTAAAGTCGTCAATGCCATCAATACATTGGCCTCCGTTCTCACAAGGTGAAATGACACATTCGTTGATATTAATATCACATGACGGACCGCTCCAGCCGGGATCGCAAATGCATTGATGGATAAAGAGCTTGTCGACACAGATACCGTGTTTGCATGGCTCATTCGAGCAAAGATCGATTTTCTCGTGACAGCGTTTTCCAGTAAAGCCCGGTGGGCAAGCACAGCTGAAATCGTTGACTAAGTCCGTACAAGGAGCACCAAGTAGACAAGGTTTTTCAATGCAGTCATCAGTGTTTGTATCACAGAGCTGACCTTCCCAGCCTGGTAGACACTCGCACTTAAATCGGCCTTGTTGAAGAGCTATGCAAGATGCGCCGTTAGTGCATGGATTGCCATTGGCCGAGCAAGGATCAATCTGAAATACAAAATAGATTTAATTTAAAATCTCATTTTATAGAGGATATCAACTAATATAAAAGTCAATAAAGGAAGTAGCGTACCGTAATATCACAGTCTATGCCAGTATATCCAGATCTGCACAAGCAGGTATAATTGTCATATCCAGGTTCGTCTTTACACATAGCGCGTTCGGGGCAGGTGTCGTTTCTGCAATCGGACTTTTCTTCCTGGCAATTGATACCACCATAACCAGGAGGACAAGAGCATCTGTAGCCTTGGGGAAGATCTGTACATGTTCCTCCATTGAAGCAAGGTTGACTTGCGCATTCGTCTATATCAATTTCACATCTGCGTCCCGAAAAACCAGCGGGGCAATAGCATTGCACGCCATGACCTTTGGGTACACAGAGGCCACCATGCTGGCATGCGCTGTTAGAGCACTCGACTGGTAAACATTCTTCTAATCCAGTAGTTCCGGTTCCGACCGTCTTCATGTTAGTTGGGCATTCCATACAAGATGTCTGTCCTACCAAGTTCTGATAGAAATTCCTTGGACATTGAGAGCATGGAGCTAATCCAGTTGGTGAGTATGTTCCTGGAGCGCATTTTGCTCTACACTTATCTCTACCTGGCGCGGCGGGCTGATAGGTGTACGTATTTACAGGGCAAGCTTGACAGTCTTTGAATCCACCTGGTGGGGGCTCCGAAGTGTAGCTGTTCCTCGGACACTCCAAGCATGGCACAAGACCTGTTGGCGAATATGTACCATATCCGCACACGGGTATACAATCAGTCACTTCCTTCGAACCCTCTTCTCTTGTGAATGTTCCTTGCGGGCATTTGAGGCATGAGCCTTGGCGAGCTTTATTCTGAAAGTATCCCCGTGGGCACATTGTGCAAGACTTTTGTTTTTCGCCAGCGAAGGTTCCAGCAGGGCAATGCACTGTAAATATATAAAGAAAAACCTTGTAACAAAACTATTTCATGTTTAAAGTGATTAAAATATTTTCAACGTGAAAGATTGTATAACTCACAGCATCTTGGAACGTCATTCGTGTCCATATTCAGCACTTCACCAACGCTACAAGTGAATCCTCTAGAAATAGAACTTTTGATGGCGCGCAGTGGGGGACATTGATTTCCAATAGACGAGACATTAAGTACCGGCTCAATCAAGGCACTAGCATACGGTACAGACAAATCGAATATTAAGTTTAATGTAGACCCACAGAGATCGTACAGCTGTGTTTGTCTGATTGCTGGAATGATAGCTAAAACGAAGTCCATTTTTACTACATTCTCATCAAGTAGACTGGGCATAGCTTTTACGAATGTAACGTTGATATTAACGTTAACAGCTGAACAACGTTGGCTGAGCCTTTCATTCAGAATACTATCATATTGTGCAAGTAAATCTTTGTATTGTGGCAAGCATGCGTTAGATACCGCACCGAGCGCTCGGTACTGTACACTGGCTACAACATGGTAAGCCGCTTGTTGGGTATCTGGAAAATAAAATGCAGTAATTTAAATTATTTATGTCACATGTCATTACAACATTTACAACCTTTGTCGATTTTTATGTTGATTACGAGTCTGCCAGTTAACAATGATATCAGTTGAAACTTACTTTCCGATACACAATCTGGCACTACAGCTGTTGGGGTCCATTGACGTTTGGTTTCACAGACGAAGGTCTTGACGGGCTCTCCATCAGTAAATCGGAAACCAGGACTGCAAGTGGCTATGCATTGGATTCCTCGATCCCCAGGCAGGCAGTTTAGAGCTCCATTGGCTGGAGGAGTCAGTTCCCAATCTACACAGGGTGTAGCTTGTACAGACACCTAGAAAATAAAAAAAAAGACTTAAGACCTAAAACAACATGATAATGATAGAGAGATGGTTTTGGAATTGTATGTTGTAAGTACCTGGAAATGACACTGAGCCTTGTTTCCATACTTGTCTGAGGCAATAACTGTAACATTTTCGTAGCCACGAATTGGAATGACAGCTCTGTCTGGAACAAACTTCAAGAAAACTTCACCAGATGCATCTGAAGCGTTAATCCTTTTCCTGGTTTCATTGAAGTTGACAGCATAGCTGTCTTGTTTATCTACCAACTCAATAACGTAGCTCTGCGGGCAACTTAGTTTTGGTGGCGTATAGTCTGGTACCGTTATGTTGACTTCGCATATTGCAACATTGCCATCAAAGTCGAAAGCCACATACCGGACGACCATGTTGTGGAATACTTGAATAGGCGTTTTGAATTGTGATGGAGTGACTTCTAAACGAGCAATCGCGCCGGAGTTATCAGTCGCTGTTGGTTCTGTAAAGTTCACGGGCAAGAGTCCTCCGTTTACATCGGTTTGAACAACTATTGGTTGCTGAGGACAGTTTTGGAAAACTGGGGGCTCGTTATCTGGAAAAGAGAAATAATACAAGTTAGAACACCTGTGAGTGTATATTACGGGGTGTATATTATACTTTAATAAACAAATATCAACTTACCAACACAAGGAGAATATCCATAATCGTAACCCAACAACGGTTCCACAGTATTATCGTCGCAACCCATGAGCTCAAATTTGAGACAAGCATTGTCCATGAAGCTGATAATACCCAAAATAACGAATCTGGCTTGTACATATTTAGGCAACGTAATCATGGCTAATTCACCATAGTTTCCTGGGTCTCTCATAGTAAGGTTGAAGTTGGGGAAATATACGACGTAGTTTTCGTTTTCGGCTTGCTTGTAGAAGAAACGAATCTCTGTGGGACGCCCTACAATATCTGAAGTTACAACACCCTTGACAAGAATAGCCTTAACTCTGTAAACTTTACCCAGGTCAACGCTAACATATGTAAATGCTTCTTGTTTCCCGCACCAACCGGTTACCGAGTTAAGCCTGACATTCTTAGCCTCATAGTTGGGTCGTTCAGACGTAGCATTGATGGCCGAGTCGGGTATTCTCCCCGATGCTAATCCGAGTGGCTTGATAACTTTGCACTCTGGTTCTCGGATGCACGTAATTGGCCTAGGGTTAATTAAAATATATCCTGGTCGGGAGCAACCAAACAATACTTCTGAGCTTTGTTCATAACTTCTTGCTATTTGGAAACCATCAGCGGGTCTGCCTGGATCTTCGCAGACAGGTCCCTCGCATCTTAAATCGCCGAAGTCCCAAATGCCGTTGGCTTGACACCTGACTACATTGTCATGCTTGCTTGTTTGTCCAGCAAGCTTAAACGTATTTTGACATCCAAAGAAGAAAGAACTTTGGTATCTAGTGTCAAGGTATTGTCCGTACTCTGCGCCAGGTGTAGGCATCGGGACACCACAGTCTTTTCTTGGACATTGTGGTTGAGCTCCAGAAAACCAATATTCCGGTAGACCCTGTAAAGAAAGCAGATATGATAAGACTGTCCAAGCATGCCTTTAATAATTATGTAGGTAATGTTGAAAATTTAACCATTTTAAATTATAACTACTCTTACCGGTTTAGGGTCATAAACACACTGTCTGAACGATGACGAGATTGTGTTTCTTAGTTGACGTCCAGGCGAAGTGCAAGTGATTGTTACATTGTCTCTGTATGGCACAAGAACACTTTCGGGATCATCTCTGATAACCTTTAGTCCATCATTCTTATCATCAGAAAGAGTTACACAGCGCGCATCTGTAAAACAAAAAATATATTTAGTTGCTGCTTTAGGTACTCGCTAGAAATCAAAATACATTATTTATTTTCACTATTATTTTACTTACATTGACACTCTGGAGCGGTTCCGTTCCAGGTTCCGCTAGACGTGCAAAGAAGGGACGAGAATCCAGACATTACATATCCGAAGTCACATTGGAACTGAACAATGTCGCCAAAATGATATGCGGTTTTTGTAGACAGAAGTTTTCCATTTTCTGGAGCGGTCTGCGGCGGGCACATAACCGGGACACAGGATTTGTTTCTTTGATAAGTGTCACCATCGCGTTCTCCAGTCTCGGATTTATCGATACTGAATCCAGCAGTACCATTGGAAGCGTATAGCTCGTATCCAATATTGCAGGCGCACGAGAAGTTTCCAGGTCTGAAAGAAAGAAAAAGTTGCTTGTTGCCTGAAGTAATATTATATAAATTCAGTAGTTAGTGGTTGAATAAATACGCTAATTATTCAGAGCTACTACGTATTAATTATAGTGGCATAATGTTCATTATTACTGAATGACTTACGTGTTTATACATTTCTGATCGCATCCTCCATTATTTTCGTTACATTCATTAATGTCAGCACAGTCCAATCGTGCACAGCCCATAACTTCAAGTTTTAAGCAAGGTGCGCCTACGTAGTCTTGTATTTTGAATTTGACGTATTGCGCCTCTATCGGCATCGGCAAATTCAGGACAGATAGAGTAGGTTCCAAAATTCTGAATTCTACGGCAGTACCATCGGGGTTCGTGTAGTCCTTGAAAATATCTGTTAAATCATTCGTGTACTGTATTCTTATAGCTGAAGTGAACGCAATGTTGCCGTCGGCTCGCATAACGCTCATGGTCCTGAATCCTCTAACGATTGTTGGTGCTCTTAAATCAATCAGAACCCAGTTGGCTCCTCCTTCCAAGTTATTGCCGCACCAGCCTCCTCCGTTATTTAAACGTACCATCTATAATTGAAAACAAAATCATTAATTAATGAATTAGTTAATAGATCGCCGGTCCCGCTATTAATAGACCTTGTAAATAGGTATTTACTAGTGTCCGACTGAAGTTTCGGTTTCGGTTTCGGTCTAAAAATCATTTCTAGGCCAAAAGTTCGGTTTCGGCCAAAAACCAGCCGAACCTTTCGTCCGCGCCGAAACTTACAATATTGTACTCTCGGCTCACGTTCGACTGGCGTCAGGGGAGCTCGGCACAGCAATATGACATCACATGATAATGCCAAAATTTCAATTCGAGAAAAGTGAAATCGGACCATGGAGATGTTTCGTTATTCCTATATTTGAAAAAAAATAACGGCTTACTGGCATTTTATTCAGCGTTTTAATCACATTTATCAAAGGTTCGGTTTCCGTTTCGGCCGAAATAAGAATCAAACCGAACCTTCCGTTTCGGTTTCGGCAAAAAAACATGTCTCGGTCGGACACTAGTATTTAAATATTTTAAGAGAATAATATATTGTATGAGAAGCTTAACTTGTTCATCATAACGATCTCGTTGATTGATGAAAGGTATGAATGTTTCCTATTGGAAAAAATAAATCTGGTATAAACTGTAGCTAGTCTATACTATATTAGCAGACAAGTAAATCAATTCAAATAAAGATAAAGTCCAAGAACTATAATAAATATTGCATCCTATATTTCACAATACTTACCCCTTTATGATAACCAGATTCGGGTGTAGAGGTTGTAATAGATTCATCTGGTATAGCGCCATTGATTAGACCCAAGTCTCCGACAGGTCTGCAGTCCATGCTTGGAGCAAATCCTGGGCGACACGGGCAGTAGAATCCACCTTGAGTATTCTTGCAATCCGTGGAAGCCGCGTCGCATTGACTGATCAGACATTCATTGATATCGTCACACGTTGGTGGTGCATCGAATTCTTGATTCGGTCCACATTTAAGAACGCTGGGTCCATTGAGTTTATATCCTGAAAATATTATTTGCAATAAATTTTAAGTTGCTCATGATAAGCAATCATAAAGGTATTCTTATTAGTTTTGATTGTTAAGTAGAATAAAATAGTTTACCTTTAAAACATTGTACACGCGCTTCGTCGCCGTACATGTAAACCCTTGTTTGGTCAACAATGAACCCATTCTTAATTTCAGGGAACTTCGGGCACAGAGCCTTTGAGCAGGTAGGCACGTCACCGGACCATGTTCCGTTGCTCATACAAAGAAGCACTGGTTGCCCAGATCGGACGTAACCTGGCTCACACTCGTAACGGACAATAGTACCGTAGCTGCGGCCACCACCGTTGAGAATGGTTACATTTGCGTGAGAAACGTCTGGTAGAGCCACGCACTGAGACGCTAGAAAAAAATATTATTTGAATTTGTTACTTAACTAACTAAATTCATTTGAAAAAACAATAACAGGAATTCATATTTACCAAGACAAGTTGGTGTCCTTTCCCATCTGCCATCAGATAAGCAAGAAATCCTTTCAATGGGCTGTCCAGTTGGGAAAGCAAAACCAGCATAGCACTGGTAAGTTGCAACACCACGATAAGTAACATTGGTTGAGCCGATTGAGAAACCATTATCAATTTGTGGGACTGGTCCGCAATAAACCTCTGAAAAAATTAAGAATTTTTTATTTAATTATTTAAGAAACCTATTACATTGTAAAGAGTAAGACATTGTTATGAATATTTTTTACCTTGGCAACTGGGAATGTACGTAATCGACCATTTTCCTCCATCAAGACACTTTGTAGTGATTCGAGACTTTCCAGTGGCAAACTCTTGACCAATCGGACACGAGAAGGTCACAACTGTTCCAAAGGCGGTATCTCTGTTTGACGCTAAAGCACCAATGCCGGACTTAAGTGGTGGGCAATCTAGAAAAGTAAAAAAGACGTGTTAATAAAAAAAAAAAATCTGATGTCGAAATCCAAGTAGAAATAATAAAACAAAATTGTACCTGCTGAGAATGTCGCCTTCCATCCAGGTCCATTATGTAAAGCATCAGATACGAACCGTATTAACATTTCTCCGCTGGATGCAGTTAATGTAATTCTTGGTTTAACAATGAAACCATTCTCCGAATGTAATCTCAAGCCGCTTGTGCTTGCTCCGTCAAAAACTTGTACGACATCAGATGGATGAATATTGAACTCATCAAATTTCAGGGAGAGCGGCCCACCATTCGGGTTCTTTATCCTAAATAAACATTCTTGGTTGTTTGGATAATTGCCAAGTCCATACGACGGTGAAGTAAGTGTGCCGTTAGCTGCGATAATGGTTGCTTTGCAGCCTTGAGAGTATCTCATATTGAATCCTTTTTTAGAGTCACCTAGGCTCGTGCGGAAGTACATGTAGAGGTGATTTGTAGTTGATACAACTACTTTCTGGTTTTCCTCACCAGGTCCGGTTAACCTGGCAAGTACGGGACTAGAAGGAGTGTTTCCATCCTTAATAACAATGTAATCTCTATTCATGCCTAGTTCTAAATCTTCTATTTCCAAAGAAATAATTCTTCCAGCTTGCGCTTCAATAATATACATACATTCTAAGCCTCCGGGGTAACCAGTTGGATAACCTGGTGATGTCAATACTTGACCTTGCGGAGTAGCTCTGAGAATACCACCACAGTTCGATGACTCAGTCTTCCAAGAAGCACGGAATCCTTTCCTTTCTACGGATCCGTCTGTGCTAAATTTAATGATCATAAAGTTGGAAGCGGAAACAAAAATTTTGTTCGATATATCCTGTTTCCCTGATAATGTTGCTAGATTTACCGATTTATCTTCTGTTCTTCCACCGACTAAGATTTGAACAGTGTCGAAGGTTTTTTCAGTTTCGAAATCTTGAAATTGTACCACGATATTTTGACCTTGTGGGCCTTCTAGGGTCCATTTACAATCGCTGAAAGCAGGATATTTATGAGGATAGTTTGGACTCTCTACTACATCTCCGCTACTAGCCATGTAGAAATGGCATTCGGTGGCACAGTCCATTTCGTCGGAAGCATCTCCACAATCATCCTGCTTGTCACATTTGAAGGCTGCATTAATGCATTTTCCGTTTGAACAATGGAAGGTTCCTGAAACGCAATACAATTGTTTTGAGAATCGCATTGTTTACTTAAATAAAGATGGTTCCGCTTTAATAACACTAACGCAAGCTTAATTCATTTAATTGTTTTTAAACTTACCAGAAGGGCAGGCGTTGGCTCTACACATGAAAGGCAGAAGGCTTTCGCATGTTGTGAGTTCCCAGGATTGACTATCAGCTGTGACGTGGACGTCGACGCATTCTCCTTCTTTAGGATTAGGTTGCCTTAGATCCCAGAATCCAGCGTATTGGGAGACCAGAGTGCCAGCTGCAGACTCCAGGGTGTTTGTCCTAAGGTCGTCGACGGTCGCAAGTCCCAGCCAGTAGTGGTTGTTGCTGGGGCTAGCCGGCACCATACTCGCCGTTATATTGTTTTCCGTGTAAGTGTCTACGACCATAAGTTCGCTGCCGTATCTGTAAATTTATGTAGAGGCATCTTATAATAATGTTTCTTGTAAGTATAGTTTTAAAATGTTCGACTATATTGCAATCGAAACATTGACCATTGTTTGTCAGTACAATTTACATTCGTAAATTACCGTGTATTACGGTAAAAAAATGCATAAAACAGGCGGATATGTGAACACCGGACAGTAATCCTATTATGACTAGTGCAGGTCTTTTATACATAAATCTAATCGAAATAAGGTCAATGTGGGTAAGTCCGGCTAATAACTAATTTAAAATAAAGTTTGATCGGATTGTATACGGTCATTATTTGTTCTAGAATAAACGGCCTAGACTTACATGCCGAAAAATATTCTATTTTACAATGTCGCTCCAACAAATTGGTAGTAACAGCAATACTTTTGTAAAAAAATGAGGTTTTTCTTATCGGCAAGTAGACGGTCTTTCCGTATTGAATTCGGTAAGGCCGTCCAGTAATCATTGCCGCGGTATCTGAAACCCAAAAGGCATGTCAACTATCGCATTAGAGTCGTTATTTTATGCCATTGCAAAATGTGTTTAGAACTCTGGGCAATACAGTTGCAAGTTAATTTACATTTACATTTTTCTGTTTTTAAGGCAAGATCGGATATAGGTCTAAAGAGGGATCGTCAACCTTTTTTGTAAACTCTAAAACAGCAGCTTATTGGAGTAACAACAAAAAGGTTTTTCCAACAATGCCAATTTTTGATATTCGTAGTAGGCATTAAAGGGGATGATGATTAATTAAAATGTATTGCTTATACAATTACAATTTTAATGTTTATTATTAGCTAATACTTAGTCTGTTTTGTTTGAAAACAGTAAAAATATCTAACAAAGTTTAGAAAAGAAAAATTCTGAGTCAAATTAACCGATGACTGTATAATAACACAAATAACGTAATATTTATATTTACGAAGCTTTAGTTATAATTTAAGGTTTCTTTCATTCCATATATATGAAACGAGAATATTTCATCGCAATAAGTTGGTGACATCTGGTTTTAGCCAAGATCGGCATAAGGCTTCCCTTGAACGTTTTAGACGGACTTTCCAACTAGATATATTTTTAAGATTTGACATTTCATTACCTATACCTACAAAATTTAAGCGTGTTGGCTACATGTAAAGCGTGATACAGTTTAAACTATTATTAAACAAATCAGTTACTCACTTCATTAACAAATACTCAGACTTTTTCTATTTTTTCTGATTTTTTCAAAAAAACTCGTTGCACTCGCCGTTAAGTTTCGAAATACAACTGAACTTTAACGTCGAGTGGCGGTCGTAGTCTCTATCATAGCGACATCTATCCTAGAGTAAACGAACTAGGGCGAAACACCGCTTTACCAACCGGGTTCGCAGTGGCGCATGTATACAAATACAAGAGCGTGTAGACGGGCTTGCCTTATAGACGGGCTTGTCCACGTTGACCTTAATTCAATCATTAGTCATAATCGTAACATTCATAACTCACAAACACAGCTCAGAATTGTACTGACCTTCGACATAATTCCGCCGCTTTCTCCCAGGAATGCCTTATGTTGAAAAATTTGTAACAGTATAATCCTTTTAGCTCCCACCCTGAAAATAAACAGAAAAATATTTTAGTTTGCTTTCTGGCTTACAAAAGGGTACATTTTAAAAGCTATTTCGTGTATTTTTGTTATTTCTGACGTCGCGCATATGGAAGGTTTTTAAACATTGCTCAATCTCGTAAAGCATATACACAGGATAGGTATCTGGTTATATATTTTAGTATATTCCTCGGTTTCAAGAGAAACGTCAGACTTTAAAAAATTGTGGGAACTACCAACAAATTGCTGTGATAGTCACTTTTCTATCCGCGTTCGTTTTCCCATAGTAAAAACTATCAACAAGCTTTGTCAGCGAACTCGTGAGAGGCAAGCTTGAAAAATGTTGGAAAAACTGTTGGGTTAGCATACCGCGTTATCTATTATCTTCCACAGCCATAAATAAACGGAACGAAGAAGAGTCGGTCTGCAGTTTCAAAATTGTGTTGCGACTATTGCTTTCTGTATTTGGTTTCGGCAATGTGCAATCCGCCTAGCGCTTTCACAAAATTTCACAAAATTTCAAAAGTCATATATTCGCAAGCTTTGGAAGAATAAACCTGGTGGCGCTTGAAATTTATTTGCCAATAACCACTAATGTAACCTTCGTTGTATTCGCACGTTAAACCGTTGTTTACCAGTTTTAGTATCCGAAAATCAATTTCACGAAAAATTTACGCTTCGGGCCTGCGTAACCACATCCCAATTTATCAGGCCGATGGGTAAATCGAATGTGAACTACAGATTACGTCGGCTTACACGTTGATCAGCCAGAGACGTAGGTAAAACGTAACTCTAGGGGTTTGTACTCGTACTACGGACAAATAATAAATTTGATGCGGTAATAATTTGACTTAATTGTAAATATATTATGGTATTATTTATTTATCTCTCTCTCAATAGATTGGGTGAAACATTTATATGTTATTTTGCTATTAGTTTAATAAATTGATTCCTTGTTATGAAGTCGAGTAGGTTAATAAATGAATAAGGATTTCATACTACAATCTACTCGTATCGAAATAGCGTATAAACTTATGATTACCCTTGGAAAAAAATGTCAAATTTACACAAAGTCAATAAAACAGCACAGAAACAATCCCAACAGAAATCCGTCATTATCATTCACACATCCGCGCGCGCGCTATAAAAGCAAATAGCGTAAATAGAGCGTGTTGGGTTTAGCGACCGATCGAAGACGGACGCACCAGTGCGGGCGCAACCCAATGCAATGCGAACGACCCACTTGTGTTATGTTATTGCCGCAAATGCATTCGATTTCCGTTATGTACTTTGATATTGTGATCGTAAGCAATTTACAACGTCTAATCGTCCTCCTACCTAGCCTAGTCGTTAGTGACCCTGCCTACGAAGCACGAGGTCCCGGGTTCGAATACTGGTCAGGGCATTTATTTGTGTTTATTTTATTCTTGGGTTATGGATTTTTTTTTCATTTATTTGGGTAAACAAACAGTCACTACAAGAAAGCTTATTATTAGATAAGTATTATTATAAAATGTTTACAATATGTGTGACCAGCACCGTTCACCACTTATTCAAGTACAATAATTTGAAACATTCGAAGCTAGAGTGTACAGGAAAAACTACAAGAATTTATTTTTATTACATACGTACGCGTAAAACTAATTTTAACGAAACTAGTAGTAAAAACACTTAAAATCATGCAATAAAATATATGTGATAACTGAAACCTACCGAAGATACATACACATTTTGATTTACTAGGCATCTCTAAGTATACCTATTATATTTTGTTTGTATACACCAACACTGCAGCCAAAAATGTCTACTTGATTAAATGGATGTTTTCTAAGTATTTATATCTATCTATCTATTATTTATATCGTCGTCTAGTACCCACAATACAAGCCTTATTGAGCTTACCGTGGAGCTAGGTTGATTCGTTTAAGATTGTCCTACAATATATTTATTTATTTATCATTAGTCCAACCACGCTATCTCTTCTAAGCAACTGAACTATCAAACATCAAAGTGTAATTTTAAACGTCCAACTTCTATGAATTTATGACGTTTAAGGCTTCGTCAGACTAGCGCGTGACGTGAGCGGGGCGCGAGCGGGGCGCGAGCGGGGCGCGAGCAGAGCGCGATAGAAGCGGGGAGCGCGGCGCGCTTACAACGCGCGCGTGTCAGGCGCGCATCGCGCGCGGGTCACGCGCGCGTCGCGCGAGCGCGCCGCCAGCGCCGCGCGCTCGATTCACCGAGCATTTTTCTTTGCGCTGTGACTGCGCGGCGGTCGCGCCGCGCGCCGCGCGCGTGTTGAAAGCGGGGCGTGAGCGGGGCGCGATAGGAGCGCGGCGCTAGCGCCGCGCTGCGTCCAAGCGCGGGTCGCGCCCCGCTCACGCCACGCGCTAGTCTGACGAAGCCTTTACTTAACTAACACTTTCATAGTCTGCGCTATCAAAATCTAGGACTTAGAATCCTTACGATTCTTCTGCATTTTTAATCTACATTAAAAATAGGTGCTTGGTACTTAATTAATTATTTATTTATTTATTTATTTATTGATAAAAACGTTTACATGACATTACAGTATATACAACCAATGCGTCAAGTATCTTAAACTAACAAATATATATATATATATTTTTTTAACAAACATAAGTGTTAAACAATTTATAAAGGCACAGTTGAGCACCTGGCATCCAGTTTTCGTGGTTTTTGCTACATATGTTTGTGCATGTTTTTCATTTAGTAACTGATTATAACGATGTTATTATGTATCTATGGGTTACGTATTTTTTTATACTTTAATTGTTACGTCGTACGTCGTCGTACTTTAATTGTTTAAACATTGCCATCAATGTAATAATGAATTCTATGTTAGCTTTTCAACGGACGTTCTTAAAAACTTTTAAATTCAAAACATTTACCTACTTATTATATTATAAAATGGGAAATTCGCTTTTATATTCGAAAATACTTACATGAATTTGTTCTCAATAAACAAAAACTTGTGGCCAAAATACACAAACAATAATGTTTTAAAGTAAGAGTTTCAATTAAAATTAACAATGCCCTTAGGCGTTTGTTTATGTAGTGTTCGATAACGGAGAGAAGCCAATATTTGCTACACAGGCCTACTAAATAATCTGGGGGCAAAAAGTTCACAATTCATAAATACGATACTTAGGTATATGTCCATGTTTCTATATTTATCTCCAGATTTTTATAAGATGACCGTGAACTTCTCTTCTTCTTTCTTCTTTTGGGAGATACAATACTTTAGGCAGATAAACAGATCACTAAATAAATTACAGTAATGAAATAATCACATTTAACATATTTGTGACTTAACTGTACCTGTCGCATTAAAGTTAATCTGATTTGTGCCCGATCTTTCGTCTTTTTAAAACGGTAGTTTGGTTGTGGTTAAGGTAGGTCTTGGTGAAATCTGTTATTGCTACTGGACTAAGTCTAAAACATTTACTTGAGCCTATTTCTTCTCTACGCGACGGACAAGTACAAAGCATTTGTGCTCATGGACAGAGGAACGGCAAAAATAGACACAATAAAACACAATATTATGAGAACTAGTTGACCGAAAAAATTGGAATCTTTTGCCTTATCGATAGTGCGGTTGTTGAGGTAGGTCACGGATTAAACATGCTATTGGGTTTAGCTTAAATTGTTTAGTGGCGTTATTCATAAACGCACATCAGACACAGTTTAGCTAAATGATTGTTTGACACTTGTTTCTGTTAGAATGGGAGAAAACATAATTTAAATAAAACGTCTGTTAACTTTTTATGAATGGGTATTGGGTAGCCTATTTAGTTTTTTCTCTATACCATCAGTATACGATTAACTGATTTTGACCTGAAATCTTTTGTCAAACTTCTTATTACAATGACGCAAAGTGTACATTTAAGACCGTGGTCGTATCTCGTTCACAAAATTCTGTAGTCAGCAGTCACTGAAACCGTATCTGTTAAATGTAGGTACTTAAGCAATTGCGGTTGACCGCCGACTGCTCTCTGCGGATCTTAATATCCGATTTAATCGAATCGAAATGCTTGTTCACGACCTATCAAATTAATTCCCCATTTTCCTTCAAATTACTGCGAATATTAATTGCCATTTTAATTAATACAAATTAAGGCCGATATTTTTTCCGTTATTGTTCATTTTATTAACTTGAATAATTTGTGTTGCAATAATATCATTGATGCGAATGAATGATTTGTTATTTTATGATTTATTCATAGATTTAGGATAAAAGAACTGGATACCCAATCAGCCGAAAAAAATGACGCCGTAAAAGAGTAGCAGTGCGACTCTTTTTCAGATAGTCTTGTTAGAACGTGACGTTTCGATAAGTGAAAAACAGCCTTAAAAGTTTTAAAGATGAATTTGACACTTAATGCATACTTCAGTAAGCTCCTTTTCGTATGAAGTATTTAACGTTTGTATCATTAATATCATTATCAATGCAAGTTCGCTAATGTTTATGACCCACATTTTTTGACGTTTTTGTTCTGCTTTATGTGTCTATTTCTTTTAATACGTCAATGGATTTATTGCAACTAGGAACAGGATATGATCAGTTGCTAATACTTTTTAAAAGATTATGAAAACTAAAGTAAGTACTAACTACTTAGTCATTAGTCAGCCAGTACTTTTCATGAGACGACCGGTAAATCTACGATGGAGTCCGTCTATGCTAATTTTATAGATTTTGATAGCACATACTGTGAAGGTGTTAAGTAAATGTCATCATATCATACAAGTTTGACGTTTACAATAACCAAGCCTCCCGTCAAAACTGAAAACATCAAAGTCATAAACTCGTCCTTCACTTCCTTACCAAGTGAAGGAAGTGACAAAAAGAGATGTATATATGTTTGTTATTTCTCCGATTCCGTAGGTTGAAAACAGTTTTGCTGATCTCTTTTGATGCAATTGGTCCAAGCAGCCAAATTAAACACATCGTTGTAATTTGGTAGTCGGTATCAATGCATTACAACTTAACTTGGTCGCATATTTTGATAGTGGATTTTACAAATGTCGTAAGAGGCACGTAATTAAGTTAGACTTACGACATTTGAGAAATCCACTGCCAAAATATAGATCGCTCTAAACTGTTCTCATTTGACAGTTATCGTACTACTTCCACGCTTGTTATTCTTCCGTGACAATACCACTTTAAAGTTTGACAGTCCATTTTCTTGGAAGAGATAATGTGGCTTGACTCTAATGTTCCAAGATATATAACGTTAAGAAAAAGCGGCATAAAGTGGAATTAAATTATTCAAGAAACGCTTATATTATATTACATTACCCGTGAATATAAGTGCATTCTATTCCCATGTCACGTCACGGAAGAGGTCTCGTATAACTGTCGACGTATCGGCGTAGCTCGAGTTTCGATGTCCAGCCGACACGGTCCCTGCCGCTCAATTGTGTGGAGAGCCCTTGTGCAGCCTTCACCCGGACTCACCCGCTGGATCCACGGATACGTTAGTTTACCGGAGATTGAGTTACTGCTTACTGCTTGTTGCGAATTCTGGCGATAACATGTTTTGCTTGTTTGCGAACTATCTAGCGGGTAGGTATGAATATTGACTGAAGCTATTGTATTCAATATACGATTTTAAGCTAACATGGCCATTTATATTATAATTACTATTAAAACGAGATATATTATTTACCATGTCCATTTGTTTTTGTGAGCTCCTGATATTTCGGCACTATTACAAGCGACTGTTACAAGTTTGAGTTACACAGTGAACATGGTGCTTGTAACAGTCCGAAATAGGTATTGGGAGCTCACAAAAACATAATACTTGTTGGATAGCTATTGTATTCAATTCGCTCGTTCATGGATTATCCTCTGATGTAAGTTTACAAAATATTCCTAATTAATATGTTGTTAGTTCAAATAAATTTCACATACCAAAAAACACATTATGTACCAATTGATAAACTGTTATGTGTTTAAACCTAACAATCACTTTATTTTGAGATCCGATTTTACGATAAAACTGAAGATTTATATGCTTTATTAGGTACTTTGAATTATCACTTACTGTAGTTTAAAAACCTATGTATTAGCACAGTATATGAATGAACACTTTTTTGCGTGTCACAAACACGAATCGAAATAAAAAAATCTACTTACCGACTTGACTGATAGTTGGATATAACATTTTATTACTTGTTTTATTGGGAGTAAAGACACTGGTTAGTTTATCGTTGTAATAGAAGTGAAATAAACTTGAAATGAATACTAAAACTATGCTGGAATGGCATGTGGTCGCACGGAGAGGATGTCGCAGTATCTACTTGGAGGTTGCGGCCTTTAGTCACGCTACTTCGCACACCTCAAATTGTGATGAATTGTGTTATAATGTCTAATTCTAAGACAATTTATACTTGTAAATCACGATTTTATTTAATTTCGAGTGTCCATGGTTTCTTTCTCCCTATCCGACCAATAGGTACAAAATGGTGCACTGGTGCTGATCGATAAGGTACACACGCGTTCAAAATTGCATGGGCAATGTATGAATGAATTCATTAATTAACCACCATTAATAAACATGCAATTATGCAAATCTTTGTCAATGTGTTTCCCTGACATCAAACACGATAAAGTTCTGAAGTGACTCTGCCTGAATCAGCCGTCTGGTTAGTGCAATCGGCGCATTTAGTGGAATCAATGTTCCGTGCCAACTGCATTAATTCGGATTCCATTTTGGATTTCCACACCATCACACGTCGTGTCGTGGGTTGTCTTCTTACGGCCTTTACGTCTAGGAACACCGGGTAGGTAATTATAGTACATTGTGCATCTAGGGCGGTAAGAAGGGCATTACTTACGAGGGTCTATTGAAGCCCGACGCCGTAGGCGGAGGGCTTTAAATGACCCGAGTTAGTAATCCCCTTACTGCCCGTGGTACACACAATGTTTTTCATCACATTTGCGAGGAAATAAATAAACTCTATACAGGTAAAGAAACAATAATGATAAGCGGTAGTGTAGTTGCACAGTCCACAGTACTCCGGAGTGAGTACGTGCTGCGAGCGCGTGCGGGGCAGGTCCTCCGCGAGCTCCAGGCGGGCGGTAAAGTAGTATGAGAATCCTTTAAAACCATGGGAATAATACAGCTCTTTAAGTGTAAGTATGCTTGCATATAATATCACCATTTACGAGCAGGTGTGATGAAAAATACTTTTTTCTACTCCAGCACTTCTATCTGTCAATTAGATGACTGACAGCGATATTAAAAAAGATATAAGAACACTGCGCCTATGGATTTTCATAGGAATATATGAGCACTGTTGTTGTTTTTTTTTAATTTCTATAGTGGGTACAACATCTTCCCTATTCTGCCACGTTTCAAGATTTTGCTTTTTACGCTATTAAAGCTGTCATAGAAAAACTAGCGTATGCAACAGCTCATAAATGGTTCTTAAAACTCTCGGGTCTAGTACAAAACGAGACGACTCAGGTTTTAAGAACCCTTATTATATCACTGTTGCATAAACTACTACTTATTTGTTTAGAATAACAAATATTTTGAATGATACTTTTTTGATTTCGTTGCAGAGAAAAAAAAATCTGAACGTGAAATCCATTTAACCATTTCTTTTAACTCGTGATAATAACTTTTTGACACTTTTTGCATTGATGATTTTCTGACGATGATGATTTGCTTGGATTATAATGGTTATTTAAATATTTGGGTCAGATGGTGTCGTTTATTAGAAAAATAAAGATATAAATGCCTCTTAAAATAAGACAATAAAAAAAAATGTGATTTAAAACAGTCTTTTTTGAGAATCGTCAAGGGTCAATCATTTGCGTGCTAACAGCACCTTTGCATGGCTTCATTTAACTCGTGTTACTTTGCGAGTAACAGTAGATTGATCATATAATATCGTATTAAAGGCATCAGTGACTCAATCTGGCAATGCATATGATTGAGTCGCCTTTCACTCATTAGATTTGCCTTCAAGGCTCTTTGTCGCTCAATTGACTCCGCCGATACAAAGACCGCATTGTTTTATCCCATAAAAACAATCGATACTTAGATTTTTACCAGGTATTTTTCATACAAGTTAAGAAGGTATGTTTTAAGGGTATAAAATATATCTTCTTAACTTGTATGATAAATAGTAATAGTAATAACTAATAGTAGTAGAGTAACTCTTAGTTTATTAGTTGTGCTTATGTCGATCGAACATTGTATCATCGAAGTATTAAGGAACAATTTGGGCTTGTTTTAGTAAAAGATATCACTTTATCGCTTGTTTTGTTGGCACCCGACAAAGTGGTACATTTCAAGCAAGAACATTTTTACTCTTATCAATTAGAACAAGAGTTGTCATAAGCGTTTATACCACCATTAACAATGCAATGGGGATAAATCCTAGGTACTAAGCAATTGTCTTTCTTCAACATCGATATGTGCCCACTCCCTAGACTGAATTAACTTTAATTTAAATAAACAATTACGTTTACTCATTAATTCCTGCGTAGAAATAGTAGCTACAATTGTCTCCGCACAACATGAAGTGCCTTACTAAACAACTGACCCAGATTGTAATGCTCCAAATCTCCCAGCTGATGCGTGCCAAGTTTAGAGCTTAATAGAACCATGGCTTAACCGACATCACAAAAGGTTTAATGCCCCATCATTAAGCTGTTCACATCTCGTGACATTGGGCTCCATTCTGATTCGCGGTGAATTGACACATATTAAGCAGACGTGTGGTTAATAGATGCCAAGCGACACAGAATTTTTGTTGTTGATGTGCATTTACTTATAGCACTACTAGATTCTTCTAGAGACGGTACATATTCCGATGCTCAAGTGACAAAGAGGAGGTTTTAAGGGTTTCCTTAAAAACACCGGCCAAGTGCGAGTCGGACTCGCCCACTGAGGGCCCCGCACAAAGGATGCTCCCCACCATTAATGACCTTAGGTACATACGGATAATTGTGGCACGGAACTCTCAGTGTGCGACAGTTATACGGTTTTCGGTTTTTATCCTGTACTTGCGCTTCAAGCTCTTGCTTTTTGCCAAATTTCGTGATTCTAGGTCAACGGGAAATACCCTATACATTTTGATTCCCATTGCAAATGTATGGAAAATGCGACATAAATGAACGTATCTTTTGATTGCGTAGACGTAGAGGTTTGGGTTTTCACAGCTTCAAGGGATCACAAATTTATGTATGGGGTATTAATTTCAACTTGCTACCTCTACGCGTTCCCGAGATAAAGGGTCTTGACAGACAGACGGACGGAGGGACGGACGGACAATAAAGTGATCCTATACTATAGGATTCCGTTTTTTTCCATTTACGGAGGTACGGAACCCTAAAAATATTTCCGCCGTCCATCGTATTCCTAAAAAGTACTTAAGTAAGTAAGTTACATATGTATGTAGTAGGCAACTCGGAACTTTGAACATGAACGTCATATAAATATCTGCACCTGCACTCCGTTTTATATTCGTCGAATAAAAATAAAAGCACGGACAACTTCTGACAAGAGGTTCGACACGGTGAAGCCAGTCCTACGGCTGTGTGCTTCAAAGTAAAACTTGGATCCTTTTACTGCGGGTAGCACACGATTTCTAACGTCGCGAAAAAAAAAATTGTGATGTGTTCGATGTGGATACCTAGTAGGAATTACAATACTATTATTACTATTAATTGACTTACAATTTCCGTTAAATTTAAGTGCAAAATAATTGTAGTCATCGTATTGTATGCGCGCGGAAAGAACTCGTATGAGTCACTACTCGTCATTGTATGATGTAATGTGACCTTTAAGGCGATGCATGTCTATGTGCCTAACGATATTATCATTCAAAGTATTCAAACTACATATAATTCATTTGAAAATTTGAATAGAGTTAAGCTGCAGCGGCAAACGAAATTTGAATCTCCAAATTAGATAACACCGCGCGAAATACACTTTTCATTCGTCACAAAATTAGACTCAACAATTTTACTCGTTGCGCATAACCATAAAATGTAGTGAGTTTATTCGATAACGGTGGTTAATCTGATATAAGTGCAATGTTATTAAGTTGCGTAGGTAACTGGGTAGCTCAGGCCAGCCCGTTGTAGGCTGGCGGCTAACGGTAAGACTTGGTGAAACTAGTAGTATTGAGGGAACTAAGGCTGTAATTACGATGACTCGATACGGAAGTGCGCGCACCCTTGCTTTGATTAAAACTTGCAACACATTCAAATCGTGTCCGTAACTATATCGTATGCAGTTCTATCTTACTGCTAACTTATAATATAATATAAACTTAGTCTACAAGCTCTGGTACGACTAAAATTGATTTTTGATTAGAAGTTTTAAAATGTGAAGCAAACGCAATAAGTTTCTCCGTGCTCTGAATAACTTGTAGAGTTGCGAGACCTTTAAAAGATGGGGAGTGTTTGAAAAAGACTTAAATCATACATTATCTGAGCAAGCTGTGGTCTGCCAGACAGGCGTAAGATAAATGCGATGTACGAAACTGACAGCGAACCTAACCGATGTAGAAGCGTTAGCACTATTGTTGGCTGTAGGTATAAATATGTTGAAGTCTTAACGAGCGCAAGGAGTGCCTTGTCGGCTGCGTTTATCTTGAGGCTTCATAACTCGGCCCCGGCGGTGAAAGCGAAGGAATTCCTGCTTCTTATTGAACAATAGAATAGGCACAACGCTTAGAACAGCTTGATCATCTTCGCTTCGACTTCATAATACTATGAATAAATTTATCTGAATGGTTTATAGTGAGATTTCGAAGGGTTTGTCAGATTTGGTAGTTGTAATCCATTTTATGTAAATTAAGCTTCTGAAGATACATGTAGATCACCTTAGACTTAGAGCTTATGATGTACAGTCAGCTACAAAGATATGAATACAGCCAAAGTGTCAAAAATACACGACTTTAATGTTCAGGCAATAAAGCCCGGTATTGACTGTTTTTATTAATTTCCGTTAAACTCGACACGCTGCTTTGTACGTTAATAGGAGCTACGTGGTATATCGCTTTTTGCCAAATTAGATTTTTTTTTTTTAGTTTTTCATACAAATAAATAAATATTACATTGTAAAATGTCCTTTAGAGTTATCACCAAAGTAAATGTCAAGTGTGACAAAGCTTAACCTTAGTCACGACAGCACATGCCAAAACACATCTTAGTACAGATACGTAGTTTAGTAACCTTTTACACTGGTATAGTTTATAAATTGGTTTATCGAATATCTCAAAAACTATTATAGTGAAGGCACAACTCTAAAACACAACACAACACAAAACTCTCTTCGGTAGTGATATTTCTCCTATATAAGCCAACCTATTCTCTTTACCAGTAGGTACTATCGGCCCAATTGAATCCTCACCCACCATAGAACTGTATCACAGTAACGTCATGTATGATTTTACTTAGCATTTGACTTTAGATGTCAATATAACACAGTTCGATGGTGGGTCAGTCAGGATTTTATTGGGCCGATAGTACAGTCAACCAATTGGAACCCTAGGCCACTCTAGAACCATGTCAAAATGACAAACAGTAAGAGATTCCTTACAATCTGATTTATAGCGTCACTATGACATAGTCCTACAGTGGCCTAGGGTTCCAATTGGTTGACTGTACATAAAGGTGGACTAGCTATTTCCGACACGTTCAATGCCACTAACATCCATTATGAAATTTCTAAAAAAGGTTTGCGTCAAAGATGAAAACGAATTCTTCAAATTGGCCCTCAATCATCCAAACAAAAAAAAACACTTTGACTTGGCTCCCACAGAATTAAGAGATGCGCTATCAATTCGTTACCAAAGAGCAACTAATTCCAAGCCACAGTCTAATCTAATTTGTCTTAAATTGACATATCAAAGGAAAAAGCCAAATTCATAAAGAGCCTCGATGATATTGATGATTCATTAGCCTCGGTACTTGTGATTTACATCAGCTTTGTGTTGCACCCGCAGGATTTGCAATCGAAATTGTAAAAATACCGAGCGGATATGCAATCGAAATTGTAAAAATACCGAGCGGATAGTTGAGTTTCCCTCCGGATCCCTCGACCGCTGGAGGCCGGAGGTGTAACAACTAATGTTCAATTTACAATTCACGCGTCCGTAATGTGATTTATCCAACCCTTTGTGTCGGGTCGGATACAATGCAATGGAGCTTTCCGTTAGACAAATTGTCGGGACGAAGTATCAAGATCGAAAATTCATGCGCGAGTCCTTTATGTCCGGTTCTGGTCATAAATCTTCAGGGTGCAGCCAATCGAGGATGGTCTTAAGATCAATGAAATAACTTAAAATCAGAGTCTTCATTAACTTATTACAAAGACACAGTTTATACACAATTTTACAAAATACCTACCTTTGATATTATTCAGATGCCTTAAAAACGTTCCATCTATCTAACTTTCTGAATCTAAAGTTTTGAAGGCATCTGAATAATAACATAGGTAGGTATTTTGTAAAATTGTGTATAAACTGTGTCTTTATAAAACTCGATATTGGAATTATAAATTGAAAGAGATGTCATATACTACAGAAAATTGATATTGGAATTTTAGAAGAAAATAGATTGCCGTTTCGAAGGAAATCGAATTAATATGGACACCCCAACACTGTGTGGCTTATCCTGCCTGTTGCTATAGAAATACATATACCTAGTTGAATAACCCGCCCCTCAGTGATTTCCTAGAATTTCTAGCTTTGATAAGGTTGATCCTTGAAAGACCTGTTATGTTGTTGTTATTATGGACACCGGTCGCCTTTAGGATTTACGAAGGAAATCACTAAGTGGTGATGAATGAGGCTTAGATGTAGTCAATCTGCCCCGCCATCCCTGTGTATGCCCAGTTAAAAGTTGAGCATCGTTCCAGCTTCGAGGAATCTTTAGAAGGCATTTCTCGTTTGTGTTCAACTTCTGCAGGTTAATTTGTTATTGTTTTAAAACAAACTTTCCTTGTTTTCCAATTATACTAATGAAAACGATGGTTCGGTATCGAGGTTCCCGGACTTCAGTAAATCTTTTAAACTAAGAGTCTTTCTTTTAATTAATGGGTTTATTTCCGCAAAGTAGATTAAATAGATTTCTCAAGTTACGTCAATGAGTTACTTGTTGATAATTGATTATATTGTTAACTTTAAATTCAGTAGTATAAGTAGTAATAGTAAAAAAAGTTAAGTTTCAGGTGTGTACAATGACATACTCTAATTAAATAACTCATTTCCCTCAAAAACTTTTTGTTTTTTGTTTTAAAGGCGTTAATTTTCCAAAATGCGCTGTTTCAATTCTCGTTTTTAATCAGTAATCTTAAATTTTGTAATTTTGGTGTAGCATTGTTGCGTTAAAAAAAGCATTTAAGTATATGCCTTATTCTAGCTGGGATAGCTAATTAAAATTAATAACAGTAATATGTACCTTAATTGATCATCTCCCTTGATTTTTTTTGTAGAAATTCGTTTATTTACTAGGTAGGTATGTTGCACCGAAATTGCTACAAAATTTACGATCACTGTTTATGACAACAAAATCACATCTTCATTTAGTCAAATTAATTCATGAGTCGATATTGGTAAGGGCTGTCTGTAGTACAGACTCTGTACAATGTACAAATAGACAAGTACAAATAGCAAATCGATTCTCAGATATGACGGCACTTAGCAAAATTGAATTTATGATTAGACAACACGTTAAATTAATTGGAATTCTAATTCATTCTAATCTCTAGCTTATATTGTAGATTTGGTAATAGCTACACTGTATTTAATCAGTGGTTATGCTCTCGGGGATTGTATTTCTAGAAGCTTAGGCGTTACAATCTCAATTATACGATTAAAGTGATTTTAATCAAGTTTTAATCAATCAAGTGAGATATACCCGATTTGAGCAGATTATATCGCCTTACGTCAATTATGCATGCGGTTCATAGTTACGTGTGTGATGCTACAATATTAGAACATTAACTTACTCAAGCTGTGGGAGAATCAAATGGTATCAGGCAGGATTACCTGGCTAACAGCTTGCCGCCTTAATCACCCGACGTACGATGTAATTAATTCAGCTGCCGCATAACTGGCCACCGCAAGATACGGCAAAATGTCACAGGAGGCCTACCACGAACCACTTCGTTCATGCGTTCGTCTATTTACCTCTTTATCGCTCTAATATGCGAGAGCAATAGAGAGGGATATAGACGAAAGAACGAACGAAGTGGTTCGTGGTAGGCCTTCAGGTTTCATCACGCTCAAATTAAACCTTAAATTTGATTCGACGACAGGAATTTGTGGGAACCACAAATTGTTGAACAAATCATACCGCGTTGCCAAGCAAATGAAAATGTTTGATTGTAGCTGTGTATACCAATCCAATTCAGTTACTTTGAACGAATAAAAAAGATTCATGCTATATGCATGCTATATACCTTTTTTGATGGAAAACATTTCAATGGATTGGTACGTGCAATTGATAAAAAACAAGTAAGAGTTCAAAAAGTTTTTTTTGATTACAAAAAATGCATGATATTTACTACAGGTAATGCAATGGTTACAAATGTCATTTCCATACTATACTTAAAGGATAACTCACACTAGAATGGGTCGGGACATGACCGGGCCGGACCGATCTGTCAGTTTTTGTGTATCCTTCTTTTAAAAAGTCTATGCTTGCCAACTGTAACGTTTTGTAGACATATGTACGTCTACTTTGGCATATTATCATATTCCAACCTAAACTTGTTGGCAAATGAAAATTCGGCCAAATGAATGCCGGTGCCGGTACCAAACGCTTAAGTTAGGTACTATAGCAGTAATACATATAAAATGAACTCTCTTCTATGAATTACTGATATAGTAACTTCTAACAGTTCTAATGATAATGAGCGGACTGCCCACGCCGGGTGATGAAAGTAAATGTATTTGAGTGGGATATCGGCCTTCATCCTAACAGGTGTTTAGATTATGCAAGTCAGAACAAAAGACTTGCTAATTAGTCCTAATGGATCTGCGGCTCGCGCTGATGTGCCACTAATTGATAATTCATAAAGGCTTGGCAAATGCACATTTAAATTGAAAGCCATATCACTCATGTGATAAATATACATGAAAAATGTGAAAACCCCTGATAATAGTGGAACACAAAATGTTACTAAAACTAAGCAAAAGTTTAGCTCAAATATTGGTGTTTGAGATGCTGGGACAAATTCCAATTAGAGCTTATATCTTGTGTGAACCATCCTGACAAATAATTTCGAAGAATCGATTAAATAAAACAGTTCTCAAGTAGGTGTAACCACACAATAAGTAGGTATAAGAACACGTTTTTATTGATTATTTATAAGTATTGGTATTAAATTGTCTAAGTATAAATTAGGTATGCGTTGTTTGAAAAATAAATACGAGTATATCTGATCGCACCCGTGAGGTAAATGCGCGTTGCACGAACCCTGACAGTTTATGCCGCCTTAAGGTGGAAGATTTTGTACTAACGTAAAATGCGGAGTGATGCCCCCTGGTTTAAGTATAAAGTTCATCTAGTATTAAATAGCTCAACCGTCGGAATAAGAAAATCCTAGTATTTTTTACTTTATGTCTGTGTGAAAGGTAAAATCGATCAATGCGCAGACCAAGTCCACCGTGTAAAACAATCATATCCAAAATACTTCCGCAACCGAACCACTACCGAAAATGAGACTCATATTTGGCACTGTAGATTCCTAGGTATGTAGGTACCTACCCTGTATTACACGGCCCAATGCTACGAGTGTGGTCGCAGGTCGCAGCCTACAGGTAATATTCCGATGGCGACGACAGTAGCTTATGACGGTTATATACGACAACATTTTTTATTTTCTTTGAGTAGCGAAGTGGAGTAGCGAGGATAATACAGTTCCCCTGGAGACTCAAGGAAATTGTCAGTTGCAATCACAACGTACTGCCATTTTAATTATTTTCGCATAATTTCATTTCCCAACAAACTATTCATATAAAGTTAAGTTAGCACACCAATGTTTACCTGATTCATATTTTCCATACTTAGTCCCATTTGGCAAAATTATCATTGAGCATATAATAAGTTAAGTTAGATTAATAATAATAAATATTGTCGGACCACCTTACACATTCGGCCAAATGAAAATATGGGAACTGTTGTCTGGAAAGTGCTAATTTGCCATACGATTTCCTGTGATATATTAGTAAACCCACAATGCTGCTGCAATCACCAGCGGATGTCATTTCTGACCGAAGATAACTACTGCAAGCTACAGTGTCTGTTAAAAACAGAGTTTTACCCCGTATAAAAAAAAACTGATGGTAAGTATAAGTTAAAGGCTCAATTTGAAATAACAGGAAATTGACAGCGACAGTTACTATTAACGAAACACTTCAAATTGAACCGTTTTCTTCGACAATGTGGTACAATTCAGAGTGAAAATCATTTATTTTCAAAACATATACAGTAAGTGTAACTTACCTACCTACCTCTACCAACTTTAAATATAAGGTCCTTGAGGCATTGTACTTAGGATGCTATTACAGAGTGTGGTCGGACATGAAGTCGCCGCATGCTGTTCAAATGGACTGATAACCTTAATTCAACTTTGGAGTTGAATGGTTCTTGCTAAAGTTGGACTAATCTGAGATCTCGAATTTGTGCTGTACTACGTAGAAACAATGTTCACATTACATGGCGAACTAAAATTACGCTTCGCAACTGTTTCATTTGACTATATAATTAAGCATTTTAGTAACTTTTAAGAACAGGTTTAGGTCTGTGCTCAGTTGTATGTTTAGGCCCTAAACTGAATCGCGTTATGCGTCATGGCGCATGACGTCATGGCGTAAGGCCCCAGATATATTTTAGTTTTACAAATTAGATTCGTTTCAGACGCTTAGTAGAACCTGAGTTCTATTAATAAATAAACTTCTGTCACATGGGATATATTTTAATAAACTGTAATGTTATGGACTGAAGCCAAATAGATTCAGTAAAGGTAGTCAGCATAGGCATGTGTATTTTAAAATTCATTTTTCGCTGCTTGAGTAACTTAATGTTAACCAAACCCTTGAAACGTCATATTTATTCCCAAACACAAATTTTCTGTCTGGGGGAAGATTAAAATAAAAAATAGCTGGAATAAAATAGATTTAAAACATAATACTTGCACGTACTTAAAGTAAATGTGTGTGTTGTGAATCAAATAAGCGAAAGAGCATAAAAACAACAGAATACCGCACATAATCATAAATTGTGGCTCATTTGCCGGGCGCGACGTAACAACTTGCACATTTAAACATAATTTATCGTTACCTGTTTCGATCCAACTTCATTATTTAAATTACAAACTCAAAACTTTATTCTTGTTAGGAAGTGAAACAATGCTTAGCGAAAATTTCGTTTCGTTACATTCAACATGAAATATGGCATATTTGTTGATAGATGACAAGTTAGAAAGGTAATTTATGATCAAAATACGGGTGATCAACTGATCGGAAAAGCTATATTCGCTAACATTTTGACATTTTGGTACGATTATATTCTCATCATCCACGTAGTTATTAAAGCCTGAGTCAATTCATTATTATTACAAATACATACATTCATTTGTATAATATATGTCATTGAAAATCGGCATTAGCATAAAAAACACGTTTTTTTTAACAAAATCAGACGCAATTTTGGTAGTGCTACTGAGCCGTTACGAAAAGTTTAACCACTCGCAAAAATAACAGGTTAGGCAGGTTTTCTAGCTGTTTAAAGCGTCGCGTATAACCTCGGGTATAACCTAATGTTGCGTTTAACCAAAAAGTTTAACCTCGTTAAAATTATGAGAAAATTCTACCGTCGAACAAAAACAAAACACACTTAATCCAAATCCAAATAAGTACTAACTGACCGACATTAAAGTGTTTTCGTAGTCACGGGGTTTTTTCTACAAATTCAATCGCCTGGAGTGAAAAAAAAATGTATAGAAGTAGAAGCGGCCAACATCCTAAATAATAGCTTTCTTAATGGTGATTCAGAAATGGTACAATAAGTGCTATATATAATTTCCCAAAAAAATTACCTTTAATAATCATTAAGAGTGAAAATGAGATTTAGAGATGTCGCAAATTCACCAGCTTATGTTTAGAAATCTGGCATTGTATTCCAAGTTAATAAATGTATCTAAAATATTATGTATCTCGAAAACCAGGGATTTTGACTAAACTTTACTGTTGATTTTTCGGACCAACATAAGGTGCCCTCTTAGTGGTTTGAAACTTGTCCATTAATTAACGGACACAATGTATATAGAGATAACCGCTTATCTGTGCAACGAGGTTACTTAAGCCAATAACAATCATTTTAACTAACCCAAACCATCAACTAAAATGATTGGTGTAATTATTAACTAGTCCCTAACGCTCCAGGCTCAGTCAGAGATAATTCGATAATCAAGTCTTGGTATGTATGCGGAGATTAATCCTGTAGTTTGGGGATCCACACGACTCGTCTCAATCCAAAGTTTGGATTGACTCAATCTGTCTGCAGCCACATTCTTAGGCGTGCATGTTTCGCGCAAACACAGGCGGGACGAAAGTCGTGATTGCATTAACATCTACAAGTTTATTTTATAAGTAAGGATACCACGATGAAAGGAACGGAGTAAAGTCTCTTTGCTTTACAGTGATTTAATAGCATTTTGGCAATGGGTACATGATCTGGGTTAGTGCTTTTATGGAATAGGTAGGTACTTAATGAAGTTTCTTAGTATTCGAGATCCAAAGCTACAAAACGAGATGTCGAATTTTGTAATATGTAATAGACTGCGAAACTTTGTATGCGGAGCTATCAATAGCGAATCAAGTCAAAAGTTTTGACTTTGAATCGTATTTTGTATATCAATCACTTTTTATTATATATCTTATTGGAAACAGTGGCTGATATAAAAATACGATTCCAATTCAATACTCTGTTACGTGTTTCTGTTGTCAAATTGTCCAATCTGCCATGCGGTACCAGTGATATTGGAACGGTAGGCAGGTTTTATAAAATGACTTTTGGCTATAAAACCGAACGCAGTTAAAATAATGTCCTTCGTGGAATGACCGTGTTTTACGGTTTCAAAATTTAAAAGGCACCTTATTTGCGCGTTCTTTTTGATGTACAGTTGTCTTAAGAAAATATCGTCTAAAACTTTGAAGACGAACCTCCGACGTTTCAAGAGCGACATTGTCTCTCTCCGTGGTCCTGGAGAAGGGCCACTTGAGTCTTACACGATAAGCCCCGTTTTAGTAAATTTATAATGTGTGAAAATCGTGAAAGCTTAACAAAGAATTTTGATCTCTTCATAGCGATATTTAATTTTTAACGATATTTAATTAAACGCGATTTTCCTCGTTTCAGTACTTTGGCCCTCTTCGTAGATATAAGATACGTTTTGTTTACGGCACCGTCAAAGCTATAAACTCTGATTCAACAGATAACCGAATCGAGAAGAGACTGACATCAACATAACGATTCCAGAGAGCTCAGAACTAAAATATTCCGTCGAATACGAAACCAGTTTAAGGTTACACAAACTCAAGTACACCAGTGAGCGCGTCTGTGGGGAATTTCCTCCAGGAATTACGAAGGTGATGAACTGATGAAAATCAACTACGTTCCAGGGAATAATTCCTTAAGAGGCCTTATGCTTTTGAAAAATATTTTATCTCAAATAAAGGGTGACTCACACTAGCACGGGACGGGACAGAATTCAATATATATTGCTATTAGTCCAAAGCCCTGTTTAAGATTGTAAAAGGAAGAAAATATTATGTGATACGTTAAATCACACCGAAAAATGACTAAATTTATGGGCGTTTTATAAGGAAAAGGACTCTTAAAGGATGGCTCACGCTAGACCGGGTCGGGCTGGGACGATGTGTCAATTTCTATAGAATGTGTCACGTTATAGCTCGGAGATCACATGACATTTTCTCTTTCTATAGAAATTTGGACATTGTCTCGGCAAGGGAATGCAATCGATTATTTTTTATATGGAAAGAACTCGGTCTTTTCATACAAAATCAGTTAAAGGATGACTCACACTAGAACGGGACGGGACGGGGCGGGGCGGCAACGTCACGTTACATCCGAGGGCTACGAGATATCACGTGATTCTTTCTATAGAAATCGATAAGATCGTCCCGTCCCGCCCCGTCCCGTCCCGTCCCGTCCCGTCCCGTTCCGTCCTAGTGTGTCAACCATAACCGATGCAAGTCTTGGCCCGCCCCGGCTCCTGCTCGGTTTAGCGTGAGTCACCTTTAACGGTTTGGCTGTGTGTGACACGGGGCGCTGACCTGTAAATTCATTATAGGCGTCTGACACATTGCATTGCATCGTTATTGCTCGAGTATCAGTCCTGCGGTTGCAACGCTGCGGAGAAATTAAGTATTCTGATTTATTATCATGGATCATGTGAAGCCCGTATTTTGCTTTTGTAAATATAATTCCTGTGTGTTTACCATGAGTTGTACGTAGACGTACAACTCATATATAATCGTATATAAACGCGCAGTCGCTAACGCCTACGGTTACGTACAGCACGTGATAAGCACACTGTAATTACAATGTACAACCTAGCCCCTACCTGTGAAGTCGTATTAGGTCGGCGTACGCAAGAATATGTATACCTATATGAACTACGCTTTTTATCTGTAATTGAAAAAGGTTTTATACTTAATGGAACCTACTGATCAAATAAGCACCCGTTCAACAAACGCCTTGTTATTTTAACCAAGATTTCATAAAATCTGGTGTTATTCAGAAATAACAGCCTAACATCAGTAGTCAAAGGGAAACAATTCTGGACACAAAACGTACATGTTAGTGTCGTCTACGAGTGTAATTAAATGGGATTACTGAACTAATTATAGGCATTACTTTGTCTAGACCGTCTAGACTTCATGGCCGTATGTTTGTCAAAGAGAATTGATAACTTTAATTATAAAGCGTAATCATATTGAAACCTCCCTGTAGTCATCGTGAAACCTCCTAAAATGATTGTAATTTCAATCAGGGTTGGTAAGTATTTAAACCAACTAAAGGTCAAGACAATTTAAGGTCAGATCAATGTATCTCGCTCGGTTATTGGCAAAAGCATTGAAATCTAATTTAATAGAGTACCTAAGCTTTGGCCCTTAGTTAAATCGGCATAATTTATCAGTCCTGTTTCATCTAGTCTTTTGGAGAAATTATGTCTCAGATTTATACGAAGTAGGTATTTAGGAATAAACATTAGTTGTCCACACAGAAGACACTTTTACTACTAGGTATAATCGGTGATCAGTGATCACTGATCAGTCATAAAGCGCCAATGCGGATGCACAAGACGATAGAAAACTCCAACTGATCGAACAGAGCGGGCGGAACCATCTCACACGACTCGAGTGAATCACCTCAGTTCAGATGACCTTCCACGCGACGCAAGTATGGCTTCGAATATTGGAACTTTCTAGTCTAGAACATATTATAAGAATTTCTAGAACTACTTCGCTGGACCGGGCGAACATGAAATGAATGTAAATTGTTTGGAAACGCGAGTAAGAAAATATCAAAGTTGTAGGTAACAAGTTCCTAATGCTCGACGAAATATATTTAGAGCGATTCTATGGACACTTGCCGATCGCAGAAAGCTTAAAATGTTTAAAGTTCTCCCAGGAACTATAGCGCACAATGCTGGAAATGACGTGATAAACGTACACGTTTGCGTTTACACCCGTCTTCATAAGTGGAACAATTTAGTAGAACCTAACATTTGTCTGTGTTCTAAATTTTACATATTAGAATTGTTCACTATTAGCGTAGGTAGCTCAGTTGCAACACATAATACGAGTATAAAGTTCTCTTTGGCATTGTTACGGCTGTTTATAAATTATTACACGCGTACCCACGCTCTTTAGTAAAACAATGTGTACCTTAATGTTATTATGAGCCCTCAAATTGCTTAGGAATATACAACTAGGACGCTGTGCGGTTAGAAATTTTAAGGGAACTTAAGCTTGCGGATTAGATGAATGTTTTGATAAACATTTGTTTTCCTTTTATCCATGTTTATGAAGCGGTGGCATTTGTGATAATACCAACTAGAGTTAAATAGTTATTTAAATGCTTTATTACCATGTGCTGTGATTGTAAATTTCGAATTGGAAGTTTTGCGTTATGAATCGGTTGCAATTGGATTAAATTCCAAAGTAGCTCTCAATGTATACATTGATAGTTAGTTGTTTCCATTATATATAATGGAAAGTAGTTATAATATAGCATTTATAATATCAACGCATACATTTAGTAAATGATTAGGTATGTCTTTAAAATATTAAATATACGTAAGCACATTATGTAATTAACGCGTTGGTCGTGACATTGATGCTTGCATACAATGCAAATGAAAACAAAACAAGTTAATGCGGAGTAGGTAATTAACGCATTCATTTTCGGTTAGACTGTAATGTGTGGCGGCATTGTTGCTAATATTATAATAATATTACATATTCTGTTACACTTACCATTTGGACACGTGAAGAGGTTATCCTGAAACAAATAGGTACAGATTTAATAATGAAATAGATAAAAAAAACATAAATCATAGATGGCCTCCGCCTACTCGTTGCTACAGCCAGATTTTTGACTAGGTCACTGCATAATATGCGTTTTAGTAAAAGGTACAATCGTGTTCAAAATTGCACGAGCAGTTTATGACTTGCTACTTTTTCACTAGTCGATAAGGCGCTAATGTCTTAAAGATTCATTAGAAATAAACCTTTAGAAACGAACAAAGTACCTTTTACCAAAAATAAGCACATGTAACGTCGCTTTTTAGGGTTCCGTAGCCAAAATGGCAAAAACGGAACCCTTATAGTTTCGTCATGTCCGTCTGTCCGTCTGTCCGTCTGTCCGTCTGTCCGTCTGTCACAGCCGATTTACTCGGAAACTATAAGTACTACAGTGATGAAATTTGATGGGAATATGTGTTGTATGAACCGCTACAAAATTATGACACTAAATAGTAAAAAAAAGAATTGGGGGTGGGGCCCCCCATACATGTAACTGAGGGATGAAAATTTTTTTTTCGATGTACATACCCGTGTGGGGTATCAATGGAAAGGTCTTTTAAAATGATATAAAGTTTTCTAAAAAACATTTTTCTTAAAGTGAACGGTTTTTGAGATATCAGCTCTCAAAGTCGTAAAAAGTATGTCCCCCCCCCTCTATTTTTATAACTACGGGGTATAAAATTCTAAAAAAAATAGAGGTGATGCATGCTAATTAACTCTTTCAACGATTTTTGGTTTGATCAAAGTATCTCTTATAGTTTTTGAGATAGGTTGATTTAACTGTAATTTTGGTTAAGTTATTGTGCTTACACTGAAAACGATGGCTGAACCTTATAAGTTTAGGCTCCATTCACCAGGTGTATAAATTGACATAATAAGTTTATTATATTTGCTGCTACGGAACCCTTTGTGCGCGAGCCCGACTCGCACTTGGCCGGTTTTATTGTTAGTATTTGTTACAATCAAGTTATCTTGTATAAAAAAAGTTTTTCAGAAAAAAGGAGTAAAATTTTATTAAGTATCTTATTTTGATTCTAAATTATATTGTTAGAAATATAAAAGATACGAATTTATTTTAAGAATCTGGCATGATATGGACAATATACCTGGGTATATTGGTACAAGTTAATGAGAAATTTACTAGACATTCACTATGGAAAGGATCGTCGATTCCAGCGTCTCTACCATAAGTTGCTATATATTTCGAAGCATAGATTTTGACAAGTTATCTACTGTTGTATCCCGTTTCCACCTGTAAGTGCTACCAAGATGCAATGGGCGTTGACGAAGACGCTAGCGACTATAGATTTCTACGGTAGATTTCAAACTCGTGGCAAGAACACAGGAAGTGTGTTTGCATCCACGTCGCACGATTGGCCATGAGTGGTGCAATGCAGAGAATATATTGGCCGAATCGAGAATAAATCGAAATACCTAGGTATTTCATATCACACTTTTGCGTTTTATGAGGGGTTTGTCAAGTTATCGCATTGGCGAACACTTGTAACTTGTTAAGGCTAGTTTTCGTTTGTGTTTTAAGTAAGGTTAAGTAGGTATTGAGACACAAACAGTTATTAAATTGGTGTCGGAAGATAAACGATTCGATGTATTCGACTTGATGCATCCATAATACTAGATATATTGTCTTAAAAGGGTTATCTGTTGCTGTTTTGCATAAAAAGGTCAATAAGAACAGCTTACAAATATTTTATCCAGCCAGTATGACAGTAACAGTAGGAAAAAACGAAATCCTACTATTTCGGTGGTGACGATGTTTGCAAAGAAAATGACAATGTTTTTCTCTGGATGTGCACGAATCAGAAGATACTGAGACCTGACTATAATACCGAATTAATAATAGGCGTTAAGTTCGCCGTTTGTACATGTTTTTGTATTTTGTGCAATCCAGTTTAAATCAATAAATATCCCTTTTAATTCAATCCACATTTAGACAGAGATCTACTTAAATATAGCCATTGATCTACGCCAAGGCTGTGTTGCGTGACCGTGAGGTAACAATAAATGGTTCGAAAGTTATGACCCGACCAATCTAGAAGAACGTTGCGCTCACGAACTTATTGAAAAGCAGTTAGTTGTTTATAACGAGATTTAGGCACGCACTTACAAATAAATATATTGGGCCCTATCAATCAACGACAGTTTATTGTTTATGAAAATAAAATACAGTACTAACAGATAAACCTTACGTGACAACTTGTTTGTTGTTTAAGTGATAACTAGCAATACTCGTAGCTACCTAATTATGTTATTCTACGTTATAAAAATACAAATATATAATAAAAACACAAACACAGTACAAATATCGATTGAGAGGGCAATTACAAAACTGCATAATTTTATCCTAACAATTGAATACTAGTAAATATTTAACGATATTTATCGTTACCTAATTAAGTCTGCAGATTGTGAGTCTATGAGACAATATTTATCTCAACAACATCATTTTGTAAATAAAGCTGCGGTATTTTAAGGTGAACACAGGGAAGGGGTATTTTTTGACACAAGTTAACTAGGGTTTGTTGGCCTGACATTGAGATAGATATGTACATTTTTTTATTAGAGGCTGACTTTTAGCTCGCAAAATTAGGCACTATCATACTCTTGTAGCCCTTGCAGGTACAAGAGAAAGACACCTGTCATTTTCTACACACCTGTGTTTCACGACACCGAGAGATACTGTCGCGGCACTCTTGTACTAGGCCTACAAGAGTATGATAATGATAGTGAGTAATTTTTCGGAATTTCATAGGAACTACTTTCTAATACTGGCCGTTCTCTATTTTACCGACAATGAAACGCGATTTCTCGATTTTTCGGAATTTTGATCGTATGTAAAATAAAATGATAACGGTAGGAATTCCCAAAAAAATAAACATATGTGTTTCAAGTAGACTATTTGATAATTATTTTCATGTTGGTAAGATATTTCTCTTTGCAGTGGTTTTCTAGAAAACACCGTGACAGAGTGGCCCTTTTCAGCGAAGACAGCCTTCTGATTGACCACTCTGTCACGGTGTTTCGAGTTAAACAATGTAGGTAAGTTTCCAGGCACTAACCAGGAAAATAACAAGTATACTGTACTGATAAGGTAATTCAAAATTTTGGGCATTGATGACATACCAAAAAAAAATCTAAATCAGACAGTATTCAGCGCGAAGACAGCTCATTGTCACTAAAAATGAGAACGGCCCAGTAATGTTTAGTTTAGTACCTAAGTAAAGCACAGGAATAGTATCGCTCTCTTTACACCTATCATATATTCCTAATCAGCCTTTACTAAGGTTGTTTCAGGTGATTAAAGAGTGGAGTGCTGTCTAATCTGGTTTACGAGTGATTGACTAACGGTTATTCAATCAATTGAATAGTCATTCGCGTCACTTAGATCCGACGTGTTGAATTATGTGCACGACGGTCAAGAAACAGACAATTCTGAGGAACCGTCTATCATGTTATATTTGCTAAACATATGTTATATTAATATTATTAATTTATTAGTGATGCACTTAGTTGACTTAGTTCAATGCTTTTAATATAATACAGTTTTTGTTTTATGTTATTAAGTAAATTAATTGCAAATGTTTACATATATGTAGAATTATTAGTTGGCAAGACATGGCATTACTTCCATTTGAATGGCATCACTCAGATATTAGTTTTTTTTCTCTTAAAAATCAGTATAAGTTTTCCAAATTATAATTTAGGTACTTATTATCCATCATAACGAACGTAGGGAACGGTGACATTTCGATGTTAGATATTTCAGACACGCACCTAAGGTTTCAACGATGCTACATACAAAAGGCATTATTTCTGCGGTACAGGAATAAAACCCTCCGTGCAAAAAGCACGTAGAGTTACGGTGCACGTTCTGCTTCCATACGTCAACAAACACGTAGGTGCATAAACATTAAATATTCACTCAGGTTCGTCATTGCTTTTAACAAATCAAACGAAATGTCCAAAGTGCTCGACCCGCTTTTGTGCCATACACCGAATATGTAACCGAAATTCAAGTCGTTTCAAGTGTTTGCTTTAGAATTTTCGATAATAATTAAACGATATGCTTAATATGTAAAAGTAGGTGCCTGCTTGTAGTCTAAAATTAAACGCTACTTTAATCCACGCATTTTTAATCTGATCGTTCAATGCTGACTTGTAAAATCGAGGTACATTTTTCTGCCTCACTAACTTACAAAAAATTTTTTATCACTGGTCAAAGAGTTTACTGAACAATAAACTGGCCATTGAAAAGTGACAGTAAACCTTTAAAAAAATGTATATTGCATGCAAGTTAGTCGGGATTTCATTGCTTATTCAAATTTAATTAAAAATAGCCTAATAATATTTTTTTAATTATGCTTTGAAAACTGACTTTTATTTTCAACTTGAAACACTAATATTTGTTATAAGAGTAGTTTAGTATAAAAGCAGTTCTGAAAAATATCCGTTTATTTACGATTTAGACAACTTTTGCATTTTATAATTGTGATTCAGAACTTAATTAGAGAAATAATTTATCTGCTTATTGTTAATTGTAAGTCCTTGCGTAATCAACATTGATTGTACCTAATACTTTTATTGCCTCCGTGAAAGTTAAAAAAAGGATACTTACTTAGTTACAAAAAGTGGTTACAGTTGGTTTAACTATTGTTTTTCACTAAACTGCTCGTAATTAGGCTTTCTTTCAAACTAAGATTGAATTGACACAAGAGATATTAGTACAGAGTTATTAAGAGCATTTGAATTGATTTTAAAATGAAGAAAAACAGCATTTGATGTCATGTCTTAAATATTAGTCTAACCAAAACCTGTGTAGCTTGTACCTGAAGGTTGCAAAAAATTATAAAAATAGGAATGGTTTTACAGTAAAAGGTACCACTTTCTCGCTAGCCAATAGGTGTGAAGGTCATCCAGATTCATTTGAAAAAAAAAGAAACCTTATCATTATCAGCAATCGACAATTTGTCGACGACAAAGCGTTATTTACCTTTTACTAAAAACACGCACATATTCTAAAGAAATCAGTAAGTATTGATTTTAATCAAACCTGCCTCAATTTAATACAATCTAAAAAAGTACAACCAATTTCAAATAAACAGTAGGTATATCACCAATTGTTATAGGTACTTTTCGAATAGCGACATTCCCTGAATAAAATTCCAACGTGACATCAAAATACACCTACTATATCGAATATACCTCCGCTTGCGAAATTGCTCAAATGCAATAATACGTTTAATATGCTACAGTTTGTTTACCATACAATACGGTATTCCTTCATATGATTGACGGAGAGCTGCAAACATCCGCTCAGTATCAATGGTAGTGTTAGACAATCAAAATTTAGTTAAAAGCTATTGTTCTCGGTATAGATCACTGGTTTTCGTTATATATCGTGATATCTTTACGCACTGATGGTTTAATCATTGTAGATAATTTGCAAAAATAAATACAGTAGGACCTCGATTATCCAAACCAATTGGGACCGAGGCTAGTTCGGATAATCGAAATCTGGAGTTTTCGAGACAAGTCATAAGAAAACCGAACACGTATTAACATTGAATTTATAACAACACTTAAAAAAAGCTGAATGTTTAAAGTTTCTTCAGTCTTAAATTCGGACAAATTAAAGAAATTGCGTTAAGAGCCCAGTACCTATATAAATTTGGCCGATTCAGCTGAACTTTTTGCCACTAGTTTCTATAGTAACAAAAACATTTTTACATGTTTTAATACAAAAAAATAATGATAATTTAAATTTAAATGGAATAAATGAAAAACTTTTTTTTTGTCAGGGTTTGAAATATATAATAAATAATAATAATAATAATAAATATTGTGGGACAATTTTACACAAATCGACCTAGTCCCACGGTAAGCTCAATAAGGCTTGTGATGTGGGTACTAGACGACGATATATATAATAGATAGATACATATAAATACATAAATACATAGAAAACATCCATAACTCAGGAACAAATATTCGTGATAAACACACAAATAAATGCCCTGACCAGGATTCGAAACATATATGTACATCATTTTCTAACAGCTGTTTTACTATACGCGTTTACTCCGTGAACATGGCGCTTTCAACAGTGTCGAAATATCGGGTCCCGTGTTGAATATTAGTTATAGCTGTTTTACTATTTTTTGATGAGCAAGCTTCAGATAGGTAGATATCTGCTTGCTGTTGAATCTTAATAAAACATTTTTTTCTTTGTTCAGTCTTCTACGGATTAAATGAAAAACCTTTGACCATTTTTACACAAAATTTATGGGTTTTTTTATTGTTGGTAAGTTTTGTTAGAAATACACGAACATTAGCCAAGTTTTCTGATTAAACAGTAACTTTTTTACATAAATGAATATGCAGTTATAAAGTTTAGATCATACTCTATCCAAAAATTATAAACAGTGTATACCTATATCTAGTGTTTTTTTCTTAAACACCACTTCAAATCGCTCTGAATATCGCTATAAAATAGGCGACGTTTGTATAGTTTTGATCCTTTGGTATGCCTATTTATGAAGATAACGCGTTATTGTGCAAAAGTCGTATCTCGTGCATATTTTATCATTACACCGGACTCTTAATTTCAAGCGCGTTCACGTTTGTATCCTTCGGATATTCGAGCCTTCGGATTCGGATAAACTAGGGTGGCGTTCGGATAATCGAGGTTCGGAAAATCGAGGTTGTACTGTATTGCAAATACATTTTGTGTTAATTATTTGGTACCTACTTACCATTATACGTGCTAACCTTAATGATTAATAAATAAAAGTTAACATACTCGTAAACCTGCATCTCTGATAATCGATTGCGCATCTAAAGGTGCAATTATATTTGCCTAAGATAATAAATAATGCCATAGCCGTAGTCAAGATGACAATCGTTTATCGATGACTCCAAATACTCTTATTGAATCGTCACGAACCATTCGTGACGATTCAATAAGAGTCAAACCACGTTACAGATGTAGTGTATGATGTTTTGCCCTCGTATTTCCTTCGGCCTTCGAAAAGCTTGCATGGTTGCCATTTTGTTGGCTACCACGCTTACAAACTTGTTAGAACAGGACAACCACAGCGATAACCCGACCATATTAGACTAGCAGGTTCCTAAAGGGGGAGTTTTTAAAAGTAAAGACCCTCTACACGGTCGGCGACAAGGCTCCCGATAAAGTGATGCATATGCGATGACCACCAAATCATAGGTATGCACCGACCAAAGTCGGGGTGGACGAAGGGAGCTATATTGGCGACTACGTAGGCACTTAAATATAAAGACTTACCTCTGAACTAGAGGGTGTGGCGGCCAGTAGCAGCACGACGGCACAGAGTGCCGCCGTCCTTATCAACATCGTAAATCTGCGGACAAAACATAAAATACGGTTCAATGATGCACATTTTTCGCGATTTTACAATAACGAAAACCGTATAGCGGAAAGTGGACACAATATTTTATGAGAAAGCTGTGTAAATGAAAGTGTAGCAAAGTTTTCTTCGTAAATTTTTGAATGTTTACTATCTAAGTAATATGACCCAGTTTCGTTAGAGTCAGCCCAAGCTAAGTTATCGATTTTGAAATTAGAGACTGCGCAAGTGTTATTTTAAACTTTATTTGAAATTATAATAAAATTACGGATAACACTCACGTATTTTTAGTCACTATGCGCGACAAGTTTAAATTTCTTTGAATCTTTTAAAATTTTTTGGAATTACGTTTACTTAACACCTTCACAGGTGCTAGTGCTGTGCGAGTGCTGTGTTCTCAAAATCGATACAAACATAGCTTAGTTGGACTTTATATGATGGACAAACAAGTTAGACACCATTGAAACTAGAACTATGGAATTTACGACCACGTTAAATGTCGTGGTATTCCGCTAAGAAACGGTTTTTGTAAATAAAGTAGGTTTGTATTTGCATTCCTCTACATATTTTTTTCTATAACGTATTGGAAAATATTGAAAAACTGACATAGGTACAATCGCAGATTTAAAATATCGTTTAGGCAACATCAATAAATAGTATAAAGCAATAAAAAATTATCTCCCATAATTTTATTATGCTACGAGTATTTCGCACGTATCACAATTTTTTTGATTAGTTACATTTTATTGAATACAGACAGACCATCAGACATTTTCTGATAAATTCTGTTAGAATGTAATAAGCTAAAGTTAAGCACTTACAAATATTTTTGATAAGTACCTACTATTGGATAAGTCACTTTTGAACGTCAGATAACGCAAATAAACGTTGTTTTATTTACTTGGTGTACTGCTGCTTTCCTATTTCAAAATTTTGCATATTTATCTCACAAACGATGTTCTAAAGAAATAATTCGCCATTTTTATCGCTTTCACCGTCACGTGCGGCAGAAATGGGCGATCTGGCGGGGATTGAGTTTGCGACCGACCGTGAGCCAAAGGACCACGCGATGGACCAATTATGCTCGTCGATAGTCTAGCCATTCCTATGTATTCACGAGCATTGGTAAATAAAACAAATAAGTACCTTCAAGGTAGTTTCATTTGATTTTACTTCAGATCTAATGATGGAATCCATGAGACATTAAGAAAGCTCCTTAATTTTCAAAGTTACACGTATGGTGATTTTAATAATTTAGTATTAATACATAAAAAATATTGTTATAACTATGAAGACACATGGCAAAAATTTAAGCAAAAAGCTATTCGGCCGAATTTATATACCGGCCTCTTAAGCGCCGCACAGGCTTATGTTATGGCGCTTAAGACCAGATGGTCGCGAGGTCTACAGCTCACAGAGCCTCTAGTTTTTTATTGCCTCAAGTGTTTATTATTAAGTAAATCAGCTACCATGAATCTTCATTTATTATTTGTAACTAAAGAGTCATGTAAATAGTCTCGCATGCTCACCTTAAATTACGTAAGCATTATTTGCCGCAGACGTTAGATGTCGTAACACTGATTGGTTGCAGCAAAAACCTCAGTATACGTTAACTAATGCTAACGGAAGTTGTAGTAAGGCTTTTAACTTCGCCAGAGAACCGCTTTTAAGTATAAAGTCCATAAACCGGCCAAGAGCGTGTCGGGCCACGCTCAGTGTAGGGTTCCGTAGTTAACCGTCCGTGACAATTAGCGAACCTAGACGGAGTTTTATTAGGTACCATGACCATAACTTGCAAAAAGGGGTATGTTGTTCGCAGCATTACGACACATATACTCTCTTTTACTAAGAAAACATGACTTTTTCTAAATAAAAACCAAAATGGCCTAATTGACCATGTTCAAAATAATTTTCCTTGAAAGTCTGTATAAAGTTTCATGTTTTATCATGATTTTTTTTATAAGTTTTGAATTTTTTGGACCACACCACACAATTTTTTTAAAATTCTGGAGCGATTATTTCCGAAAATATTCACTTTATCAAAAAAGGTTGTTAACAAACACCTATTCTTTTTCAAATAGCCATCCAACGATAACCCTAACCACACTTTAGGGTTGAAACGAAAATAAAATCACCCCCCCAATTTACATGTCTGGAGAGGGAGATAACCTAAAAAATACTAAATCACAGCTTTTTATTTATTTATTTAACCTTTATTGCACAATACAAGAAAGTACAAATGGCGGACTTAATGCCTTAAGGCATTCTCTACCAGTCAACCATTGGGTCAAACAGAAACTTACAAAATTGGTGCGGAAGAGTAAAACAGAGAGATAAAATGTCATATTCTAGAATAAATACAACTAATTATTAATTATACATACACAAATACATATACACATCTACATACATATTATATTCACATAATAAAATACATATTGTTGTACCCACGCATAACCGTTATACAGATTATGAACGTTGAACTAAATTAGAAAGGTGTTTTCGTAACTTGCGTTTGAAGGAAAATTTGCTTTTTTGGTACTAACTGTCACTGAGCTAAGCCGCAGACGACGGACGGATGGGACTACGGAACCTTAACTAGTTGACTACGGAACCCTAAAGAAGGTCCCAGTGCATCTTAATTTCGAGATACCTATATGCGAGCCAATAAATGTGAGCGAGAAACGACAGGACTATCTGGGTATCTCGCGCGAATACGTAAATTAATGATTATTGTAAGATGACCATAACGAAACAAGATTTTAAAATATGAATATTGCTCTCTCTATTCATACATATTACAAAAAATTTGCCAAAACACATCAGGATTTGCTAGGTATAGGTAGGTAGGTACAGTCAATCACACAGCTGTGAATACAGCCAAAGGGCCAAAAATGCATACGCGACCTTAATGCTCAGGCTATAAGGTCCTGTATACATACTTTTGGCACTTTGGCTGTATTCACAGCTGTGTGGTTGACTGCACGATGTTACCAGTTATTATGAGAACACGTTTCCAATCTTAGCTGGTAACACAGTGTCCAAAGAGGCTTACATCTTGTTTATAGCAATATTCGCAATGTAAACTGTTTCACGATGTTTACACATTTTAAACCACGCAGCACGGGGGCAATGTCGCCCAACGATAGTGAGATACGCCGGAGGTTAGTTTTCAAAGTTATACGTGATTAAGCTCCATGTACACACACGCGTTCAAAAGTTCACGGGCAATTTATGAATGAATTCATTCATAAACTACCCATGCTATTTTTAACACGATAGTACCTCTATAATCTGTTGTTGTAATGATAATAGGGAAAATAAAAATAAAATTGCTGTTAGTTTAATTATGACAAGTCCACCGGAAAGACTCCGAACATCGTTTTGTGATCATTTTACATAAACAAGACGATTGAACCAAATCTACACTTTAGTCTAAATCAAGTTTATATAAATGTTAACTAAAGAACACAACGTTTTCACTGCAAAATGTTAGTCTCAAAATATGTAAAATAGCTCCGTAGAAATTGTTTTGGAACCGACATGCTGCTGATTTAAATAAAGTTTGGTAGCCATTAAAGAAAATGTAGCGTACATGCACTAACACAGTTTATTACAGAGGTACATGATTTATTACATAAAATACACCACAAACCAAATTAGGTAAAGTAGGCTTAATAAGAATAAAATACGAAGATTAGATACACAAAAACCATGTTTATCGAGTAACTAATACATATTATGTTCAAATGTAATAAAGACAAGCTACAATAGTACATTTTCACATTCTGATTCGTGCGTAGTCAGAGAGAATCATGCTGGCTTTTTCTAACCCAAGTATTTTTATAAACTGAAATAGATGTCATATAAAGAAAAAGACCAACTCCATCGGAGGCCAAGTCGGGGATCGAACCCAGGCCTTCAACTTACGCGGCTCTTTGACAGTCTGTCTTTAGTTTTGTTTTCTAGGTTTGACAAACTATATTGCGATTATTGAAAACATAATTTACGTAATATCTACTGAAGCTTACACACATTCAGTAGATCGTCAAAACGATAGACAAGCCTAAATATCGGCGTACAACAATGAAGCAAACGTTCATAATCATAACACACGCATCCTCGTTTGACGTGCCGTCGTGGCCCGTTCCCACGGCGCGTCTCGGCATTGTCTTCCATGGGATAACATGACTGCCGGCTTGACTGCAAGATGCGATGATAACATTTGTCGGGTATTTGTCTTTTGTCTCTCGATCTGCGGATCTTTGGTGTATGACAAGTTCAAGGCAGCACGGGCTTGTTCTCAGTTAAATTACATCAGTAAGTCTTCTTGGAAACTGACTACCTATATGAATTCCACAAATTAAAATAAACCCGGCCAAGTGCGGACTCGAGCAGACTAAGGGTCTTTCGAGCATCGTCGTCTAGGAAACGCCCGTGCAACGTTCACGTTGAGGCGCCGTGACGCTGGTTGCGTCTTTTGAACGTCATCGTCTCGCTAACGCCCGCGCTGCACGGGCGTAATCGAGATGCTGACGTTCGAAAGGCGCCACTTCGAAAATGTTAGGTTACATTTGGGCTACAGTCTTACACCCACCAAAACTCATTCGAAAATGTTAGGTTACATTTAGGTTACAGTCCCGCTCCCACCAAAACTCATTCGAAAAAGTAAGGTTACATTTAGGTTACGAGGCCATAGAACCGTTTCTCACCAATACGTAACCGCAACATTCTGCTCAGATCGAAGCAGATTAGCGAGTGCCGCGACACTCCATTGTTTTTGCGCTACGCCGATAATTTGTCACGATAACACAGGATTGCCCAATGCGGGCAATTGTTTTAATCACTTTAATCACTGCTTGCGAATAAAATATGATTTTAATTGGAACATAATTCATGCAATGCGTGTGTCATAAACATAAAGTGCTGCGATGAGACCATCGTATTGTTATTTTATTAATTTTCGATTGGGATTTTCCACTTTTGGGAGCCGTTGATTACTGTGGAGAGACTTATTTAATTTTGTGTGATGTTATTTACCTCATTACCCATTTATTACCAAATAATAAAAGAAGATAAACATGGTTATTGAAATTACCGTCTTCTATTTCCCGCACAATATACCTATTAAATCCGATTTTTACTTAGAAAGAAAGGAAAAGTGGAAAAACTTAGGAGACTCGAACTCGCGACTCTAGGAAATATGCCCATCGCTCTACCAACTGAGCTACCGAGACACCCGGTGGCCCCGATTTCTCCACCATATCTCTTATCAGAGTGCACTTAGATTTTATTTTATTCAATCTGATTTGCCCGTTAATTGGCAGAGGTTGGCTTTCTAGCTTAAAGCTTCTTTGTTATTGCGTAATAAGGTTACAATATATAAAAAATCGCGCCCTGCTTAACCGATTTTTAAATAAGCTACCACATCGGCATGCAAAAGAGCGTATACAGATGCTGCCAAGAACAGAGCTAATCTCATTTATGTTTATTGCTCATTTAAATATGGCTTTCGGCGCATTCCGTTATGAATTCTAATCGGGGCGAGACGCTCATAATTGACCATTGTCACAATGGGAAATCTGCCGCCGACTGACCTACTTAACATTATCCACTACAGGTGGTTGTCGAAATATTGTCTCACGCTTCAGATTTTGTTGGGCAAACTTTATGGGAACGGCGTTAAGAAGATAATTGTTGGGTTGGGACATATGGACGGACATGCAAGATCTGGTGAGGATTTCGTGGGCTAAAGAATAAGTGAACATTGCAAGTCAGGGATCAAACTGGCGTTTCATTGTCGAAAGCAAAGATATAATTTGAAGATAGAGTAGTTCAGAATTTTTAATATGTATGTACTAGGGTGTGCAAATAGGGTTTTATTTGTATGAAATTTCGGGTTAATATCCGGTTATTAACCGGTTTTACCATACAATTAAAACCGGTTTGCATGCCCTAGATGTACAAACACACTATGTATCCACACCTTTGGTAGATTTCACCGTAATCAACAATTATATCGTCTTCGAATTGGGTTCTCAAAACTTGCGACAGTAATTAATTTTAAGCCGACGTCTATGGTCAGCTCTGACGGGTGACGGGAATTGCTGCTAAACTCTAAAATATGTATGGAACAATACCAAAAAAAAAACCGGCCAAGTGCGAGTAAGTGCAGGACTTCATTGCCTGATCAAGTATACATATTTTTGGCACTTTGGCTGTATTCAAAGCTTCTGACTATACCATGTCCGGATATAAGTATGTATGGAGTAACTACTACTATGTCCAGATATATGTAGGTATATAGTAAAGTATATCTATTCGATATAACTATATGCAAAGTTTCGCCGATATCTTAAGGATTTTGCTCGATCACAATATGTACGCTTACGGTTCTTACTTTAAATAATACGGCTCTATCGATACAGGTTCACGTTTTCAATTTCGGTTAGTCTCTTCGAGCCATTGACTTGTAATAAAGAGAGCGTCAACTCTTCAAATAATCCTCGAGATCGCTTTCGTCGACTTTAGTACTTAAGATTAGCTTTGAGCTCTTTATTGCTTGAACAGCGGCTTTACAAATTGGGTTTTCATTGGTTATTGGTTTTTACCAAGTCAATAAATAAATTAGTAGCAAATGTAGCAATACAAATAGGTAACATTACATTTCAATTGTAATCAACTCTATTGTCACTCTCCATACTAAATTGTGGTCTAAGAAAATTACAGAAAATTGAGTAAAAAATAAAATCGGACAAACGTATTCTGAGGATTTTAATTTCGGAATTGTATGGCTATTCGTATCACGTCTTTCTTGTGAAGATACCAATCTCCGTTTTTTCTAAAGTAATGAAAATATATTACAAATAGGTTGTTATCAAAATCAGACTGAAGTAAATCCAATTACTTACTTTGATTTGTATCGTAAATGATTGGTCTTCTTAGGTCTATCTTGCTTGTCCTTGTAGAACACTATTACCAGTGATCGTATATTTTCCAGCAACATCGATGAAGTACAGACAAACTTTTTTTTTTATAAATTAGAACCCAAGTAACACACCAAGGCAGTATAACGACTATATTACAGCATTTCTATAGTGTCCTGGCATTTTGAATAAAGTACTATAGTAGCCGTATAAACGTCCATACGGCTAATATAATGCTGATTTGGGCACAAATTAAACAGTTTTAGGCCCTAAATAGGCATTATTGTGGTCAATAAAGTTGCGAATGGCATAAAAGAAGCAATAATATATATGGTCAATAAAGTAGTAGTAGTAGTAAAACACTTTATTGCACAAAAACAGGGGAAAAAAAACAAGATAAATAACACAAATATTTGTACAAAGGCGAACTTATCCCATTTAGGGATCTCTTCCAGTTAACCTTTGAGCAATTAAAGGAGAACTGGAGATGGTAGACATGTGTATGTGTATTGTATAAATTACATTTAAAAAAAAAAGAAGAAACCCAGTTAGTTCCTACTATACTATATAGGTAGCCCAAAAACTATTAAATATAAATTACATACTATAATTTATGAAAAAGAATACATAAACTATATACATCAATAATAAATACATACATACATACATATACAAGTATATAAAACCGCATATATCTTACGTTTCGTCCGAAAGCCACAACTTCTTTAAATTCGCCTTCAGCGATGCGACCGACTGACACTGACGACTGACTGACGGAGAGAAGGCGGTAAAGAATTCCAGAGTTTAACCGAATAAACTGTAAAAGATTTGTCATAAGACCGATGCGCATGAGGTGGAATTGACAGAGAGAGATCCGCACTGGAACGTAGCCGGTGCCCACTGCCGTCTGCCAAAAATTTGAACCTCTCCGATAGATAGGAGGGAGAAGAATAAAAAAGGACACTAAAAAGAAGAGAGAGTACATGGGTGTCTCGTCTCTACGGCGCCTTATAGGCAGCCACTTAAGTTTGGCGCGGAAAGACGAAATATGGTCAAACTTGCGGAGGCCAAAAATGTATCTTATGCACACATTTTGCAAACGCTCCAGCTTGTCAAGCAGTTCCTCGGTGAGATCCGTCATAGCAATATCCGCATAATCAAGGATAGGATTCAGAAGAGAACTAGCAAGCATAATTTTGGTGTGAATAGGGAGAAAACTTTGAAGACGCCGAAGCAATAAAGCAATAAAGTTGCCAATAGCATTAAATAAGCATTATATTGGTCAACTTCGGTTTTTTTCGGTCGTTGGTATTTTATTTTATTTTTGATCTAACCATATGAAGTTATTACAATAAAGAGCATAACATAATTTGAAGCATTGGTATTTTTTTAATACCGGTTCCAAGCCCTGAACGCAACAATGCTGCGTCGAAGTTCCTGAAAAATTTATGATGTCTGATTGTTACAATCGTCTAACATCCTGAATCCCGAGAGTAGTGGAACTTGTGGAACATGAACATACAAAATGATTAATCAAATCCCTCAGTGTATTTATGTACCTATAGGTATTTACATAACCGATTGGCACCCAGGGCACACATTAAGGTCAAAATAATCAGTCACCTGTGTGACTTTGACAAATATGTCCGCTTCCTGCTAAAACACGCATGCTAGCTGAGTTCGGCAGAATACGGTTAACGATCGGTCACCGTTACGCGTATATAAGGACCGCACAACGGGATCTTGGCCAATGTTGTCCTGAATATTAATTTGTCAAATAATCCGATGCTTTGTGGACAGACTGACCAAAACAAGAACCATAATACGTTAATCCATACTTAAATTCGGATTAAAAAGTTCTAACATTGTGGTAATTATTTAGTGATATTAAATATTCTGGACAAGTAACTATTTTACCCATAACTAACCCAAATTGGGCCGGCGTGGGCTTTAAACTCTATACGGAGAGAAAAAGTGTAGATCCCCTTAACAGATTGATTGTATTATACGATACAAGTGCGAATAATAATTAAACACAACCGAAGGGAGTGTTTTAAATTGACACGAGTTGCGAATGACCTATTCGCACGTGTATCGTTCGACGTTTTACAGTATATCTTTGAAGTTTTGACGCAGGCACATAAAGTGCTCATTATCGCACTAGTGCGGTAATGTAGCGCCTACCACTTTTACTCAATAATGGAACATTTTACCCATTACAATATTCTAGTATTATAAGCAATATCATATTGCTGTTAAAAATATACTTATCACACTTTTTTCTCCGCGTAAATTTCCTCTGCAATAAAAAGCTACAAAGTAAGTACCTAACTCTGATGGACGGATCAGATTAAGGCACTAACAACGAATGTGCTCACAAAGCTCAGGTCAGGGGGAATTGGAGAAGAATGAGCAACGTGCCATCGCCAAACCGGATGGGTAATCACGACAGCTCTGTCAAGAGCTTACGCCTCAGAAGAACCTAACTCTCATGTCTGCCTGTTTATTTTCAAATTTCGGAAACAATGTGAAGAAGAACTGGGATCTTTTCAGCTTTTCCTCAATACTTTAAAATTGATGAACATCACGGCAAAGTCTTTTTTCCTTTAATTTTCTATAGGTTTTGTCACTTTTAAAACTAGCTCAGCTTATTCATCAGCTATTCCAGGAAAATATCAGAATAAAAATATACCACTTTAATAGAAAGTAATCCCAGACATATCCTCGTAGATAAACTATCTACGAGATCCTAATCCGTTAAAAGCACGACTATTTAAATACCAACCTAATATTCTTGACTTCAGAATGAAGCTTAAATACTTTGCGGTTATGTTAAATAGTGGCAGGCTTACCGTACGTGATGGTATTTGCGCTGCTTGGTACCGTACGCTGGTAAATACACAGTACAAACGGACTTTCATGAATATAGATTTTAATTAATTATGCCGATTCAATCAACAATATAATACAGTGAGATTTGCAATTCGGTTAAGCCGCGTCTATTTAATCTGCCAAGTTTAAATTTAATGCAGCTTTTTCCATACCGTAGCGGCGTGAAATATGGAGCCGTAGGGCATTTGTTTCGTTAATTTTATTCAATTGTATATATTTGATTTATTAGTATTTCATTATCATTGTAATCTTCACAATTACCTTTTTTAAAACTTGCTAATGATTTAAACAAAAGGCATCACTGTTTTGTCATAGTTTCTCCTTTAATGTTCACACTACCTCATCGAACACCACTTAAACCATACACTATTGAAACGTTCGTATTATCGTAACATACAAAAGCATGAGATAAATAACTTAATCTTGGAAATTTCATTAAAATCTTGAAATGGTTTGAAAGTTAGGTTATTACGAAAATATGGCGGTTTGTTTACATCGTTAGCAAGTTCGATTGACGGCAGATTTAGGGTTCCGTAGTAGGTATATCCACTCTTGCCATCCATCTGCTTATTTAAAACTGTTTAGTGCCTATAATAGACACATCGATCTATTTAATGTTACAAATAAGTAACTAGCAATTAGAGCATGTCAATGACAATCTCAGGTTGACCTGAAATTATCATTGATATTTACTAAATTGCTCATTAAGTTATATAATTTATTACATTTTAGTAAATATCTACAAAATAGGCACTGAAAGACTAGTACCTACAGTATTATACCTCAATCGTAAACATACTAATCTTATTCAACCTTCAGGGTGGATCTTTGAAGTTTATTCAAGCGAACACAAACGTCATCCTAACCTAATGATGTTCACGTCATTTGACTGTGCTCACTGGGCAAATGCAAAATGCACTCGGGTTCACGAATACGAACCATTACAGTGTGCTTACCATGATTCGCATTCGATTGCGACTGCGGCATTTGACAGTATGTCCGTCTCGCTCCTCCTAACAGAATAGTGGTAGGAGCGAGACGGAAATACTTTCTAATGCCGCAGTCGCAATCGAAAACAACTCATGGTACGCATACAGATCCGACTGCGGCGTGTATAGGATTACCAGGTGTAGGGTTACCGGGATTTGGCCTTTGGATTCCAAACCAAACAGACATTTTGTTTGCAGAAAATGTAATGCTAGGAGTAAAAGTATTTCGGAATGATATGTGACGTAATAATTTCCATATTAGAGGCATGTTATTTAAAGTAAGTTTTTCTTACAGTTTGAAAACAATTGTCATCTTGGCTAAGCTCCGTAAATAGGGATTTAAAAAACCACATAACTCAGTATCTAAGGACGATTTGTGGAGCGTAACACTTCAAAATTTCGTCATTTTGTCTTCAACTTTGTCTCGGTATATTTTTCTACGATCTGGCAACCCTATGAGCGTATAGTGTACCTTAGCTAGCCACAAGCCGAGTCGCCCGGCCATGCGTCCAAGTCCAAATTAACTAGAATCAAACCACGATATCTCTTCCGAGCAAATTAACTGTCAAACTTTAAAGTGTTATTCTAAATGTCAAACTTCTATGAAATGATGACGTTTACCTATCACTTTCACAGTCTCTGCTATCAAAATCTAGGAAACTTTTCATAGACAGACTGTAGCAAGAAAGATGTAATTCACATCAACTTAAAACCGGTAAAGTTAAAGTCCAAAATAAAAAATTATAGCAGTACAAATATTTGCAGCGACTTTTGGTAAAATTAAATAGAGCTAAACAAGTACGTATAGGTACTATACGTAGAATAAAGCAATTATAATTTATGTCTTTTAATATTTAAATCAAGTGGTTCGCTTTGTTATAAATAGTACAAGTATTTGAAAAATATTAGGTAAATAATAATATTAATATATAAGTAACAATTAAGGTGCATATTTGCGCAGTTACTTTTAAATAGGAATTTTAAAGAGGAATTGAAATTAAGTTGAGTTGATTACTTCATTTCCGTGCTCCTCAAAAGAGATTAAACCAATACTGACAAATGAGCCGTGAAATGAGAATAATTTTCAAATCCGTGACCAGTATCAAAAAATTGCTATTATGAAATATTTGAAAATATATAAGTTGCGCCTTCGAATCCTTCTAAAGGCAGAGTATCTGCAATATCGGATGCGACACGGTCTGTAAAGTTATTTGAGCGTGAGCATTTTGAATGTGAATCGCAAATAGGAAGTAATTTTGGACGAAACGCAATAAATAAGACTGGTGGCTGTAATTTCCAAATTCGAATTGGTTAGACCACACTCGTATACGCTAATTAACTGTGAGCCAGTTTAATTATTAGTAAAACCGAATTAGTAAGTTTAATCATATGGCGCCCTGTAGCCCGGGAAGTAGAATACGGCTACGGTATCTCCTGCCTGTCGTAAAAGGCGACTAAAATTAGTCTTCGGGTCGCAGATGGTAGCAATCAGGGGCTGCTACCGTCCGAAATAAAAGGAAGCAACGATAGAGGGGTGATGTGACGCCAGCGCGGCATTAGTGCGTTTCACTGGAGATCCCAGGGCCGCCCTGATTGCGTCGAAAAGGACGAACGGGGTTTTTTAGTCGGTGAGAGTCAAAAAGAATTCAGAATATAATTATAATGAAATTCGAGACTATTTCATTCTCGCCCTTTTGAAAATTTCCAAAAATTGAATCGACATTTTTTTGTTGGTGTTAAAGAACTTGCTTACAAAATTTCACAACAATTGGTTGATAAATGCGACCTGTAGAGGAGAACAAATGGACAGACACGAAAGCATTTTTGTCCAAGCTGAAGCAGAGACGTTTCGCTCTTTCATATTAACAATAATATTTACTTCCTCCCTTCGAATATACGATTATTTATGTTGTATTAATTGAACTCAAATCAAAACGTATAAAAAGTATAAGTGACCATGGAATTGCCTAATCAATGTTGCTTGCTAAAGTTCCAGTGGCGCCCTCCGTAAATGTGTACTTTTTTTCGCACGGTAAACTAGGCTATTACTGCATTTTTTCTGCCAATGTTTTTTACGATTTTAAACTAACATGGGCATTTACATTTTGTATAAGTACAATTTGAAAGGGGATATTTACCATGTGTTTATTTAATTAGTAGGTACGAGTACCTACCCGATATTTCGGCACTCCAACCTCCATGTTCACGGAGTTACCTCCTGAGTATATATCACTACATAGTATAAAACAAAGTCGCTTTCTCTGTCCCTATATCCCTATGTATGCTTAAATCTTTAAAACTACGCAACGGATTTTGATGCGGTTTTTAAAATAGATAGGGTGATTCAAGAGGAAGGTTTATATGTATAGTAATAACCCGTGCGAAGCCGGGGCGGGTCGCTAGGTAATGATATTTTATACATTCGAATCCACGGCCACGCGCGGCACGCCGCTAGCCACACGTAGTCGCTGCTCACCGTGGAGTACTGTGGACCGCGCTACTATTACACTACCGCTAATAATTATTGTTTATTTATCTGCTTAGTAAGTTTGTTTATTTCCTCGTAAATGTGATGAAAACCATTGTATGTATCACAGGAGGTACAATCATTACGAACTCGAGTTAATTTCACACTCGTTCGTAATTATTTTTTGTTTACCGCCCTTAATACAGAATGTACTAGGTCTGTCTAGGGTCTTAGAAATATGATGAATTTTACCATATAATTTTTTTTTGCATTATTAAAATACCTAGTTTTTCTACTTAAAAAACATGAATTAGGTGTTGTCAGTCCCTTAAAAAAGTATACATTATAACGTTGTCCATTAAACACTGCTCCTGGATTTGTTCCTGCTGATGGATTTTCATACAATATATTAGCACAGTTGATTTTTTAAAATTTCTATGGTGGGCATACGACATCTACCACAGTCTGTCACCTTTCGAGATTTTGCTTTTTTCGCTATTTGAGCTGTCGGCTGTCGTAAAAAACTAGCGTATGCAACAGTTCATAATTGGTTCCTAAAACTCTCGGGTCTATACGTATTATTTCAAACGGCGACCCTCAAGTTTTAAGAACCTTTATCACTGTTGCATAAACTACTATTTTAGAAAAGGTAAAAAGTAAAGCCGATGAGGCGCTCATGTCATAAATAAAGATTCATTCAGAAATGAACCATGTGCACAACCGACAAAGTGGTCCCTTTTACTAAAAACAAATACAAATGATCATATTAGATACTGTGTTAAACTATACGTATTTCACTCGTTTTCACTTATACGTATTTCGATCCACCTCAGTTAAATCAGGTGCAATTAGTTATTACGTCATTCACCCACACGACTATCGAAAAAGTTGATTGACAACGCAACCGAATCATAGCAATAATTACTGTGAATGTTCGGCAGCATTGATTGGCTGTCGAATACTTTCACATCACACGTGGTCTGTGAGATAATATGATTCGAAGAAAGTGAGAGGCGCTTTTTCTTTGCTCAAACTATTTGAGCACTTACTCCGAAGATGGGCTAATGCTGGACGGACAGTCGGACAATAGGAAGTAATAACGCATTCTGCATCCGTTCGGTTCTTGCTTTCCAAAAGCGGTTTCGTACTGTACAAACACTATTCTCAGACTGACAAACATATTATGTTACGTAGTTCCCACACTGAAGATCTTACTTATCTGACTTAAGAATAAGATTAACACCAATTTAAGCGAATATTTTTGAATTTAACTACGTCAAGATAGTTCCCAGATGAAATTTTGGAACTAATTCTGAATTCAAAGAGTTACTTTGGGTTTGCAAAGTTTTACGTGATGAATATTCAGATTAGGACAACGAAGTACTGCTGACCGTGTCTTCTCTTAATCAAGATGGTCGGCATTACAACTGAAACACAGCGTAGAAATATCAGCCACACGGTTTTGAAGTCGGGGGAAATTGGTATGATATTTTCTACAAATAAGAAGCGTTTTTTTTTAAAATCTGTACCTTTTAGGAATAATAAGCTCAAAGATCACGTGACACTTTCCATAGAAATAAACACACCATTCCGGACTTGTGTGAGTCATACATACATAAAATCGAACGATCGAAAATTTCTTTCTCTGTCACACTCAAACTTATTTATTGGAGTGACAGAGGTTTTTCCGTCAATGCCAATTTTCGATGTTCAAATTCAGTTTTGGATTGATACAAATGTATTCTGAAATAAAGATGTATTTGAATGAAAAATAGCACTATACCTACTCTAGAAAGCGATTCAGTTAATACTGACGAAACTGAAACAAAACTTTATAAAGCGCCGAAGCTGTTTAACAAATCTGCGAAAATGTCTGGAACGCAAAGTAATGCACTTTCGTACTGATTGCCTCGGATTCGGATTTCTGAAACGGAATAGCAAGAGTCAAGTGCTAATTGAAACTGCTTGCGATTTATTTAATTGTGAAAATGTCAGTGGGTAAAAACAAGGTGCAAAACACTTTAAACTTTCGCGTTCGGACACATTGTGTTAAACTTACCCAGGATACATCGAAATTTAGTTAATTTACTTTAACATACCGACGACGCTTCGACACAGTTTCACGTGTCATGCATGGATACATGGAAATTCCGCGATAGATCCGGTGTCAAATTATAGAAGTGCAAGAAATTTTAAATAATAAATAATGAGCCTGCCTATTTTGAATAAATATTTAAATCCCTTTTACATATTTTCCACTTTTTCTGGTCATCGGAATGTGTTTAGTTCATTTGCTTCTTAATACAACTCACTTTAATTGGAAGTAAATAGTTATGGCCTAATACCATACCTACCTACTTTTATTAGGGCAAGATTCACTTAAATTTCGCTAACAACGCCAGTTATTTTAACAAACTTTTTAGACTGGATGGCATACAAATTAACTAAGTGGTGTAAGTTGTTGGAACTGTACACAATTTTGTTGCATAAAATTTACTACTGCAGTTGTTTAACTTCATCAAGGCAGCGAATTATAAAGTTAGAACCTTTATCAGGTGTTCCTCATTCTGCATTCTATCGGAAACAGGCGAGTATTTTCATAAAATGTGGGTTGCTATACGTGTGTTTGTTTGTGTGAGTGTTTTTTAATACATACTGGAATATTTAAAACCTAATTTTGTACCCTAGCGCCTCGACATCTTGTAAATGTTTTAATGTAACATTAGTGTCAGAACCTTGAGTGAAACAGTGTTTGAATTTCGAAATAAGTACGTTTATTGTTTGGACATTCACAGTATCATTTTGACAGATTAATGTAAATCCCCAAAAAGGAGATGGCGGGACGACCTGAACTGAACACATTCAACGGGTCGAGTGGAGGGACTGTGCACTCGACAGAGTCGAATTTCGGGAAAGTAAGGAGGTCCTTGCCCAGCATTTGGTCACCAAACCAGGCTAAAAAAAGGTTAGTACTTTGTTACCGTGAGTCAATTGGTTCCACATTGTAGCTGCCAAACAGTCTATGTTTCCCACTAGGTGGTCTAACTGCTACTAACCTGAAACAAAAAAAATAGATTATTGTTTTGTTGTTTACAGCTTTAGGCAATATATACGTCGAAGTCGTTAATGTGCGTTGCCATTGCCAGTAGTAGATGGCCGCACTAATTTCTTCCGTCAACATAGTCAATTCTAACAATTTTGTAAGTGCGACAGTGACTCATCACACGATAAAAACGCATCCATCTTATCCACACTGGAATGTTTATCAACACGCGCGATACACTGGCTGACCCAGTTGCTGTAACTGTACCCAACATCCAGCAATCTGTTCTCCAAATACCGCTGGACGTAACAGATGGGTCTGCGCCCGCCGATCCGACGCTATCCGATATATCTTACGCCTACATTAGAAGTCTAATTCGGACAGTTTATAGTTTGTTGCCTGGATAAGGCTGCATTTACGGTGATTTGGAGTTTAACTGTTGCTGAACTGAATTGGTGAATTGTGGTCCTATATGTATCGCCAATTTCGGAAGATTCTCGACGTACCCCTCTCCGTCGGAGGGAAAACGATTCTCTGTAGTTTTGTTTGACTGGAATACTGTGAATGCCTGTAAGGCTGTATGTTTGGAAGTTTTGGCATAGTATACGTGTCAATTCGTTAAAATGTTAAATGCAATTTGTAAATATGTGGTAAGGTACCCAATTAGAAGCAAAAACGGATGCAGAATATCAATTTAAATTAGAAGGATTAAATTACTAAAGGCTTGTTGCGGAGTCAAATCCAGTCGCACTTTCGGGAGTTAGTATTTACTAAACACGTCGGGTGATGTATGCAAAGCTCGACTTGGAGCGTTATCACGTGTCAGCGTCGCTTCGTTAAACGTAGGTACCAAGCATAGGCGGCGCTGATAATATAATATTATGCAGCATGTAACGGAACGCAACGGATTCTACAAAATGGCGGAACAAACGCAGGCTACTAACTGTTTGTTTTACTTTCACATTTTTCAAATAATTCACAATCATAAGTATTTGACGCAACACTAAAGTAGAACTGGGGCCTTACCATGGCGGCTTCACGCGATTCAGTTGACGACCTAAACTGAGTCGCTACCATACAACTGAGCATAATTATTTAGTTAAGAACCTAAACTGAATCGCGTTAAGACGTCAAAGTGCCTCTGATGTGTGGTAACTATTGCCCACATATTTAAGCAGACAGATCACTGACTAGCAAAAAGTTATGCTCACGACATCCGCCATCGCAAATTCGAAATCACGAAGCAAAACATCTGCGATTCAATCGTTAGGAGCATATCAAACTGATCTCATCTTCCATTTTCTATAATAAGTACAGACATTACGAAGCAATATATTAGTTTCATTTCAATGCATTCGAAATTTATACGTGCCGTCTCCACATACGTATCTACTTCAAACATACGTGACGGTGGCCTAAAATGGGATGCCGGCTTTTCATTGTCAGTGTCACTCGTCCATTGACTGCTTTACAGTTAGGCCGGTACCCCTTGTTTCTATCCCCACTCCTTATAAGGAGCCTACTGCGACGTGCCTTCCATATTCATAATTCAGTTCGAAGGGAAAGAAAGCCGAGAATGGAGCCGGATGAAAGGAAATATACACCTACTTCATCGTATGTTTTTAAACGAAACGGCCGACCACTGGAACATATGTAAGGTCATCGTATGCCGTAAGATAAGAACAGTAATTAAGCTCGAGAAAGCCACGTCGTCGGACATTAAGTAGGTGTTTCCGCAGTTAGACAAGACCTAAGACTTAGGTGATACTCAGGTTTAAGGACTTTGTGGGTCAGTAGGTTGTGTTCGCTCGTACTTCCTGCAATGGCAGTTAATGGCAGCATTATGAACAATTATCTTGTCTCTCCCTTATTAGATTCGTGAAATGTGGACTGCGTGGTATCGATAGGCAATTAGCGGGTCGCGAGAAAGCTATTGCGGATTGTACGTTAATACAAATGAGTCCGTTGCAGACCTTTTTATTTCGTATACGAGCTGTCAGCGGCAGAGCTCCGATGGAATATTTCCATTTTCTTTTGTTCCGTTCAGTGTGGGTATTAGGTATTAAAGCACTCTTCAAAGTCAATAGTATTTCTCTGTCTGAGAGTATTTAATATGTTTAAGTAACTTGAAATCCGCAATAAAACCCGTGTTATATGAGTCGGCACAAAAAGTAAACCAACCGAGGAAAAGGCAAGTAGTTCCTGATGTGTCTTAGAGGTATTTTCCACTTAAACTTGCTAGGCGAGTGCGGAGGAAGGTTCATTCTTGTTTTAAGCGACTAGAGCAATTCTATTAGAAGAAATAAATCTAGTTAGAAAATGGGAAGTCAACACACGCAACGCGTGTGCGAAGGTAGATATGTGGGAGTAAAGTATTTCACTTAAGTAAGTGGCAAAGATTTTAAGTGCAGGTTTCAAATATATTACGTATAATTTATTTTTGTTTGATATTTGTAACGAGATTAAGATTTTATAGCTCAGAGTACCATAGTAGCTTTACTTAGTAAGATATAGGTACCTAGGTCTTATAAGGTTTATGACTTCGGTCGTCAGTTCGGTCGAGGCCGTTGAGGGCGATAATAGTATATAGTAAGTGTAGTAACAAAAGAGGTATTTTAATCGGTAATTTATAAACAATTTCAGAGACAAATTATATTGTCATACAACTCTAGATTAACAGTAGGTATCACGAAACTTTCTTTATTCCTGACATTACTTGCTTTGTTAAAGAAACAAATACTTCATTTACTAATATCTGAGAGAAGTAAACGACAGCGAGCGTTTAAAGAGCTTTATTTATCTTTTCGTCGAGTCACGACCCCAAAGAGTAAAAGTAGAATTGTTTAAATAGTCAACCGTTAAGATCAAAACGAAAGTAAGGATCTTGGTGAGAATAAATATAAAAATTCTATGCATTTGCGTACGTGCAATGAGTACTTAAAATATTATAACATAAAAACCCAGTTCTGTATCCACGTAGTGAATTTAGTGGTTACTCGGGGACATAACGAAATGGTACTAATTTTTACTCTTGTATAAATTTCATTTTCAACCCGGCTTCACTTAATGTGGCACTTAGGCACGTTTTAGAGACGCCGAGCTCTCTGACGAGTTAGTCTCGTGAAACAGCGCCGTGTTCAAGTATTTACTTTATTATGATGTGATGTGTTTATTCATGCTTTGTTTTTAGTTATATGTGTTCTGTGTTACTTAACGTTTATCTTTACTTGAGTCATTGCACTGTTGTTTTGAAATAGTGCTTCCTCGCGCTTTCTACCAAGGTAACATAGGTCGTTAGCAGTATGGAGGGAAACCGATGTAGTGCGCTTCCTATCGCGAAGGATGTGCCAAATAAAGCGTGGAGGCTTCCCTTACGCAGCAGGTGGCGAAATTATTGTAAGTACCACTTTCCGTTCGATGACCCGGCACCGTTAGTTGTTTTACGCATTTAGAGCCGCGGGCTGCGACATGGCACAAATAACAAGCGCCTGCCAATTGGCTCGTGCCAGTTTTACACTAGCAACCTGTTATTCCTGTCTAATTTTGAAAAGGCCATACTATTAGTTAAACTATTGTTTGACCAGGATCTGTACTCATAAGCGGAGAGTCATTTCGAAAAAAAGGGAGTCATAGCCTCCTGACGACCGGGTATCAAAATTTGCCAATTGAAATGTAACTTTGTCAAATTGACACAAAGTCAAAATTCCATTGGGGCTTATGTACTACGTATATAGGACGCGGGAAGTCAGGAGGATAGATTTTTTTTAATCTACTGCGCAATCGGGTTTGTCAGGCTATACTTATATAAAAATATTCATTTTGAGTTTGCAGTAAATTCTTTTTAAGAGATTTCTGTTGAATGATATTTCAATATTACACTCATATTCTCGAAAAATGGAGTCATTGCAAAAACTACAACCTAATCTTTCTGCAACGATAAATTTATAAGCATGAGGAAACAAGCCAATTTGCCTAGATATTTCTTTGGCTATAAAGATAACCCAGGCATGTAACCAGACTGTAATAACAAATATTTCACAACATAAAATTTTACACACGTTATTAGTTCGCTACCACACGTAAGTACTGACTGACTAATAAAATATGCATGTGTTCTTTTAACCTCATTTAATAGAAACTAGTGATTGTAACCAGATCTACAAGTGTTTATGCCTTACTTCCAGTCTCAGTCGAAGTGAGCAGGCTTGTAGTTACAGATTATACAGGTTGATGCAGTTGTCACTGTTCAAACTTTGCGTACCTAGTAGATGCATAGGTAAGTAATACCGAACAACTTTTATCATGGGCATATATGAATGGAGCAATCAAATGTTGGGCTGACCAAAGCAGCCACCACGCACCAGCCGAAATGCAAATACAGCACACATTTTTTTTTGCGATTTCGACATTGGCTCCATAGTAGAATTTGTTTAGTATCTTCTTCAAGTGCCCTGCCCAGGTAGGGCGTCGGCGGTCAACATGGCATTCAATATTCCTCTGATCTTCGCCACTCGTATAAGGCTGCTGGCTGCGTCCTTAACCTCTGTCCATTGCTTTATGTTGTCCATCCATTTAGTCCTGGGTCTGCCTCTGCCTCTGCCTCTCTTTCCCTGTGTCTTCCCTTCAATTATAGTTTGTAGAAGTCCGTATTTATTGTTTCTGTAGATGTGGCCAAGGTAAGCTGTTTTCCTTGCTTTTATTAGTTTTATTAATGTTTAGTATCACCTATACATTTACTACGCAAAGTATAAACATTGATAACTGCATCACACTGTAAGCGAACGGCTACATGTTTGTACACAACCTAATCTTCTACACGGGTGGACGTGATATTGCACGGGACCATGAACATTTTAGTCGGAAAATTGCAGCGGACGTTTATGTTTGTTTCGCTACAGTAACGGCTATGCCTTTTACTGTGTTAAATAATACGATAAAGATATGACGCTAATAAACGACTGACTTCGAAAATTTCCTTGTAGCTACCGACATTTCTAAAAACGGCCTTAATATATGTGCTTGAGTTTAGTAGAAGATGGTACTTCAGTTAGCCTATAAACGTCACTTTGTTTAAATATACTCCTATTTATAATAAGTATATATTTAAGAAAACGTGAGATAACTACTTCTTTTTCATTCCGCGGAGAAAGATCTCGGATGTCGTCAATAAACACTGTCAAATCATAGGAGATAGCAAAAAAATTTCCTTAACCATAATTTACGGTAAAAGTAAGATGATAGCCGTACTACATTATTTATTCTAACAGACAATCAACTCCACTCGTTTTGCGCGTTTTTGCTCCGCCATTTTGAGTTCCTGGGCGGTGCTGCGGTGCGTTTGATGGTAAAAGTGAAAACGGCAATGGTAACTGACGTTGTAACGCTAGAGGTAATAGGGGCTTCCTGCTCGGTGCTTGTTACCGTCTTAGGACAGATATTACCTACAACGTGCACTCTGAAACGGACAACTTGCCTGGAATGCGAATGCGACAGACAGCTACCTCGCTCTGTGCAGCTCACTTTAAGCTTAAACAAAAGACGATATAATTTTCCTCTTCTGGAAACTCATGAAAAGGGGTGAATGCAAATTAATAGCATCTCAGATTGTGATTCAAAGTTTCGCAGTACAAGTTCTTAAGTTATGTATCCGGATTGAATGCGTGGCAGAACAGTACGGCAAGTTTGCGATGTCTGCTGCTAAGACGTCTTTCTCTCATAGTATTATTATGAGCGAAACATATTTCTTTTAATGATCAGATTACGTCAATTTAATAATTTTTACATTTCCGATATTTTTCTTTAATAATGGAATACATTAGGTAGGCATGTAAGGCATACAGAAGAGTCGGGAGTCGTTTTACCTATGGTAAAAAGACTCATGAAAATACTGTTCCATTATTATTTACCAGACCCAGTTAAACGTATCCTTTATATACACGGATTAAAAACCGTAATTTAAAAAGATAATTTAATAACTACATAGTAAAAGTAAGTACCTAGTTACCTTAGAAATATGTATGTATGATAAACAATTAAACCGTGAGCCCTGTCTAATACAGCTGTGAGTCATCAAACGGGTCCGTATTAACTGGCGACGTCATTTCACACGCGGATTTTTAATTGAACAATTACATTCAGTCTACATTTCTTGTGGAACTTGGCGTTAACTCGTCTGGAGATTTCTACGGTCGATAACTATTAGCAAGTAGCTGTATACCGTTGCTAGAGTATTTTTTGCTACAATTTTAAACCTGTCACGTTACTCATGTAGTACTCGGTGACAACTAATCTTAAAATCGCTTTAGCTTTAATAGTGGAAGTCTCTCTCTAACAAACCGTATTAAAAAGGGACTTCCGCTTGTACAGGTAAGCCTTTACAAAATGGCCCCTTTATAACGCCTACCTTTCGCCTTGGTAGGTCCGTTAACGGATGTCATTCGTAATGGTGAGGTTAGATATGCGGGTGAATAGATTGGCTAATAAATCCTGGGCGACTGGCCAATTCCGAAATAGGGTTTCCGAATACACCGTCTTTAAACACACCATCTGGCCTAAGATGTTTATGTCGCTATCATAATGACATTAAGTCGCGAGAACATCGTGGTATAGTAGTTTATGCATATTACACAGTGATATAATAAAGGTTATTAAAACTTGAGGGTCAGTTTTGTAATAATAGACCTGAGAGTTTTAAAACCCAATTATGAGCTGTTGCATATGCTAGTTTTTGTACGACAGCTAAAACAACAAAAAAGGTAAACCTCGAAAGGTGGCAGAATGTTGAAAACGTATGCCGACTACAAAAATAAAAATAAAACAACAGTGTTCATATATTGTATGAACCACTAGAACATCGCTTTACGGTGGTCATATGGAATACCACAGATAACGTTATAATGTATTGGTACTTTTTTAATATCGCTGTCAGTCATCTAATTGACAAATAGAGTAATTTAAAAAAATGAAATACGGGTACCTACTTATGATTAAAGCGATTTACAGGCATTTAACAGACATATTACCACGCAATTATCCCATTATCCACGCAAGAATCACAAACATGATTATATTGTGTGGATTTAGTTTATAAACTAATTTTGTAATTAAAGTATTTCGTTGCTTAAAACACTCAATGTTTAGTTGCTAACTCAAACACGTAAAATATGCGTGGGTTATAATTTTGATAATAATGGAATTTGAGTTTCCAAGAAAGGCTTAATTGTATCATGCCGATAATATAATGTTTGAACACAATTTTATTTTAGGTTGTAATAATACATAATCAAAAGTTGGCAGACTTCTTAAAGTTGTGTGAATTTCTGTTTGTGCCTTACACTTACACCGTACAACAGTGGTTCTCATTTGATTTATACATATTATATACCGGTTTTAGTCGCGCAACAAAATTATTCGTAGAGAATCCGGAACCATGTTGTCTTTTATTTGCTAGTAAAAGTATTCAACTGCCACGGAGAAAAATGTCTAGTTCCCTTTAATGGATACCTATATTGTATGTAAGTATTATATGTGACTATTCGAATTGTTTACTAATTAATAGAAAATTGTGCTCGGCAGACGGCACCTAATACGTCTATTAATACCTACTAGAATATTGTAAAGAGCACATTTTTCAATTTTTTTATTGCTGGATGGCAAAAACTCAGACAAGCCTACGGGAATCAAGTTATATAGACGCCACTGACCGGTATTTTATGTACCAGAACGGGGAACCGTTTTATTGCGGAAAAAAACAGCTATGAAATTGTATGTTAATTATGGAAGAAACCTTATCACCTCACTAATGGATGTGAAGCGAGAGAATAATATTAATAAAATTTAATACGAGTAACATCTACACAATAAAAATGTGTTGTTTTTGGTAAAAGTCCACCGAATTTATATTCAATCATGGTAATACCTAATATCATGAAAAATTCACACTAATCTAAAGGCGGAAACTATTAATAGCTACTATTATAAGATTCACCTATCCGTGTGTCAATAAAAGATAAAAAAACAGGTAGACCTTAGATATTTTACCATCAAGTTTTTTTCTGACATTTAGCATGTTGTTTTCAAACAACGATGAGCAAAGCTTTAGTCGGGACAATAAACTTAGCGTATTTCATCACCAGAATGGCATTCCGGTGCGGCCGAAACACGTTTTGTTTACAACCAACGTACAGTCGCCATCAGATATATCGAAACTGCCGAGATGCTCACAAAAATCTGAACATGCACTCTAACGCTTTGACAATAGAGGCGTTCAGATATTTGTTAGCATCTCGGCAGGTCCGATGTATCTGGCAACTGTACAAACAGCAACTCAAGTTACGGACCATCTTAAACCTTATGCTGTTACGATAAGGATCACAAATTATCAGTTAATAGTGTAGGTGCTGCAGGCATTGTGGAAACGCACGTAGTCGCCGATTTCACTTAAGCACCGATATTTTTGAATTCACACGGCAATTACTGTATTCGCCTATTATTTATAGACATGCGATATTGAAAAAGTTTCTACCTGGGCTATTGAGTCATCGAAAGCTTTTGTGCTACATAATCCGAGACCCCGGTTCCTAAAAAGGACGTCCCTAACTACCTGTATAATAAAATACTCAAAGTAATATTCCAAGGTTTTCATAACAGACAACCGCCATTTTGAAAACTAATTGACTCGAAACAAAGCAACGGCTGATCAATTTGGAATTTAAAAATAAAAGGATACGAGTCAGGCGTTGTAAACCACAAGGCCATCTGGTTTTCGTTTTGGTTTTTCTTTTATTGCAAGCGCCAAAAAACGTAGTCTGACTTCCTATAGTGACTCCAGTACCTACATATTTTGTTAATACTGCCAGTTAAGCCAGGACACAATAAGTATGACCTAAATGGTTCAGTAACCGTAAACGTGTTCCGTGTCGGTTTAGATCAAGTTTTAGAACCTATCCATTCAGTTAAGGAAAAACTGAACGGATTATTATAATTAAGGTTTACGCTTACTGCCTATATTATATACATATATTATGTAGGTATAACGTAATGCGGCAGAGCGATTGGCGTGAATCCCAAAGTCGCGGGTTCGAGTCCGCAGTAATTAATTTTTCCACTTTTCCTTTCTTATTAAAAAATTGAATGAGGATATGTCCTTGAGTGGGTTTGATTATTCTTGGACGTTGATACAGGTACTGCATTTTTTACAAAAATAATCTACAATTTGCCACCACGCGTTAATAATACTAGAGACCAAGGCAAAAATAAAAGAGCAACAGTAAAATGAGCTACACAAAAAATACACAGAATAAAAAGCTCAGTTTCTAAAGTCCGTGCTCTGAATGGGGCTAACGAGACAGACGCCCAATGACGCCCCTCGTTTTGTGGAGCAGACCTACTAACGCGTAAATAGAACAAACGAAAATGTGTATCTCCCTCTCTATATATCGCACTTATATTCGAGCGAAGGTGATGCAGTACGAAAATTTCGAATTTTCCATGTTTGCGCTAGGCCTTCAGCAGAAGATCTCACATTGAGCGCACTTTATCTCTAATTTAGGTGCGTTCTCGCTAGTTCATGGAATTGGTAGTATTTAGCCAAAAATCTGTAGTTAAGCAAAAAATACCGAGTTAACGTATTAGGTATTGTAGAGACATCTTGCGGAAAACAAATATAAGTACGTCTAGTCGTTAGGAGGTCGTTAGGAGTCGCGACAACGGGTCAATTTTGTGTTTGATCTAAAAATTGATTTAATTTCTCTTGCCACCTCGATTCTCTTACAAAAACCAAAAAATACTTCAATGAGTTCCTGGAAAGGTATAAGATAATAAATAAATCCACGAAAGAATCATATTTTAACCATTTAAAATGTCCCAAGTCAAACCAAGTAAGATCAAAAATAAACCTGTCAAAGTCAACAGCCAACCAAAGTAAACAAATGAAGTTACGCAAAAAGATAATTAAATTTCACCCTTGATTGCCCTTTCTTAGTCACTCTGATATTGCTAAATCACCGCTAAATATTCGAAATTTAAACGTTTAAATTGCGCTATCGGAATAGCCTAACCTAAAGCTTCAGTTGCAGACGTGTGTTGGCGAGGTTTCTAAAACGGCTTAGCTGTATTGGATACTGTAGGCTGGTAGGCCTGTTCGGTTTGAAAGGAGCTTTACCAGTCTCGTAGCAAAAGTTCAAGGTTTCGATGTGCAGCTGGCTTATCCAGTCGACGTGTCCTCGTTTACGAGTTAAGTTGAGAGACGTCTTTAAATTCCCAATGCGTAAAGTTGTACATTATACAACTATATTTTAAGACTTATATTATCTATGCAAAACTATAGCGCTGGGGATCTGACATGTCGGTAAACCTGAGCTTGTGCATTTAAATATTTATAGTTTTTCGCTGTGGGAAGTAAACTGGGATTTGTTCATTAGTAAAAAGTAGATTAATAAAAAGTATATGGCAACGGAGAAACACGATACCTAGGCAAGAAAACGAAATATGATACAATACTAAATACTATTTGAATAAGCGCTGTGATGCTGGTTTAGACTCTTTTACTTAGTGAATAATGGACACTAAACTCAAAAAATCAAAGGCTCAATAAATATAACACTTTTGAAAGTCAAAATAAACGATAACAAAACTTAATCCAAAAATGTCCCAATAAAAAAATTCAATATTTAAAACAATAACAAAGTCATAACACATATAATTAATCAAATAACACAAGAGATACTAAAACAATAAATTAATATGTATTTCAACTGATTCCTTAACTAGTTACCATTCATTAATTCACTTTGTTCGTTCATTCACATCCACTCTTTTGCTAATGCCAAGACTGCCAAGTTAGCCATTTTAAATCTGTAGTGCGTAGCAGTGAGCACCCTAATCTAGCCAATATGGCAGAGCTCGTTCGTTAGCTAGTTTAACTATATTTAAACTTAAAAAAAATAACTAGACAAGGATTCTAAATAATTTAATAAAACCGTCCAACAACAGTTCAAAGTATGTCTGAGTTGTGTGACACTTCCATACAAAAGAAGAATCTTGTCGTATCCCACGTCATTACCTCAAACCAAATTAATAAACCTACACACTATCAACCAACATTACAACTATACATGTAGATAAACAAACCAAATGCCACAGTAGACAAACTACCCTGCAAGACTTACGCCATTGATTATATACCGGTAGTGATGGGTCTCTTCATTCATCAAGTGAAATGCTGACGCGTGCTCCCGTTGTAAATTGCGTTGCGTCCCAACGTTTGCGTTGCAAATATTGACGGTTTGCGGGTACAGACTAACTGCGGATGTCAAGTCGATGTCGGAATGTGCCTTAACTAGAGTCTGTTTACAACTTCAAGATCTGCTGAAATTACGTTTGATGTTTGTCGTATTTCTTGAATAGTGATGCGATCTATCAGCGTGTTTGAAAGCTGTGTTATTCGTTGTACGAAATATACGTATAGTACATTTAAAGTGTATGTACATGTATTGTCTTTAGGTCACATCACACTAAGTAAAAACCAACCAATAACTTGTAATATGATTCAGCAGGCAGGCACTTTTTGTATTATCAAGTGAAGTTTTATTTTCTTTAAACTGGATAAAATGTGTTTTGCAGCTGCAAATTACATAGTTCACGCATTCTGTGGATACCGTAAATGCTAATTGCTATGAAATATTCAAAATAACGGCAAATGTGCTTTAAGGCGTTCTTCTTTTTAGGGTGGCAGAGATTTGGCGGAGTGAAGAAGGTAACTGTATCATCCAATCTATGATTTCATCTTTTAACATAAAAAAGGCATTATACTAAATATTGCTCTACTTATATGGTTGAAACTCTTTTTTTGCAGGTACACACTTGGGTTTCTTAAGCCGCCATGGTTAAGCTTTTTAGTATGGTTGTTTATCTCAAGCGATAAGCAGCTCAAATATTTGTTAGGAGTCCTTTGTTGTTGGCAAGAATTTACTGCCTTTTTTAAAAGCTCCATTGCATCAGCAGACCTGGTGAATTGTGGAAGCATTGAATCATTTCCAACAGTCCGCGCAGATAGCTAGACGAACAAACTTTATATCTGACCTCTATTATCGGAAGCGTACGAAAGAGTTCCTGAGAAGTTTACCATTGTCAGCAACTCGAATACAATAGCGTCGATCGAGTGCAGGGGTGCCGTTCTCATGGAGAACGAAGCACTGGTGAGATACACGCGTAGACCCATTGTAAACTGTAGTCTCAAAATGAGTACACTTGTGCGTAGTTGGAACACCTGATTCGCTAGCCTGCGCTCGGTAAGCAGTATCAGTAACACTTCAGGTTGGCACGCCGGGGCTGTGATCATTTGGGTTGTGCCAACTTGCTTGATAGGGTTGCGAGTCTCTATTCCCTTTACACGAATACACGCTTTCTAACTTGGTGCATTTGGCCTAGATAACGGCTAGGATTATCTTTCTCAGTTCTCTTGGGATTAAAGTTAGGTATCAGGGACATTTGGATGAACTTCATGAATATTCTTTAGGAAAAGCAACTCCAAAAGATAACAGATAACAGATGAGATGGGTTTATTATACAAATACCTAGTAATTGAAAAATAATACCAACTATGTAGGTACTTACTTTTTACTTACAAATGTATGTATATCGCGATTGATAAAAAGTACTCTTGAAAATACATACATAATTATGTATACTTTATTAAATAAAATGAGAATTTAAAACAACCGGATACAGTTCGCAAGATACGTTTCTCAACTTTTCAAATAATTAAGGCTTGTAAACTACCAACTAAGGCACCACTTAAAGCAGTCACATGATTGCTTTAATCTTTTCCTGTTTCCAGCAATTTACTAAGCTGCAGGATATTGGTTACACTTGTGTTTAATTCAGAAGGGGGATTAAATAAACATTCGTGTTGAGTCGGCAACCATAGGTATCCTGTGCTTGGAATACTTGGCTAGCACGCAATGGGGTACCTACTAATTTCGTCTGTCTAAGCTCATACTCGTAAATGCCCGTCATGTTGAACTGAATTAAAGGTTTACAATGGTATTGTATGCAGCGTTATGTTGAGACGCGTGGTATTTTCGTTATATGATCATCTGCATAAATTGTGCGTCAATGCTTTCTCAGCTTCGGTGTGATCGTTCTTTTATGTCGGATCTTTGGGTAACTAACCAAAACGTACAGTTTTTTTACGTAAAGGTAAGCGAAATCGTTTACGACCTCGAACAATCGGAGCGTCATCGGAACATTTATTCGGATTCAGAGTCAGAACCAAAAATAAATTAACGTGCGCTTCTGAGAAATCTGCACGCAATTAATCAAGCTTAAATACACAGGTAAAATCCACGTAATAAGGATTTCGTTTACCTAATACAATAAAGGGTAAAAACGTATATTAATTTAATAGCAAGTTCCAAGTAGCAGTCGTCCATTAGCTGCCATTAGCTAGAGATTTAAGTCAAAAAGCTTATCGGTAAACATGAGGTTTTCAACTCTATTATAATCCTTCTCCCCGTGCTCTTAAAGGATAAGCCACGTTAACTTCAGCGTATTATTTTGACCCTAAATATCTTTAGACACTCTAAAATAAGTTTAATTTGTATTCCCAAGGTGTTAGAAAGTGCCGTGGCGATACCGTCAGTTTCTTGAGCGAATGGCTATATAGTGTTAATATTTATTATTCCGGCTGTGTCGACAAGACGATAGAGGAATATAAATGTGTTATTGCCCCAATCTGAGCTCCGTACAGGCTTAAGAAAGATTTGGCATCCAGTTGTTGACATTTACGTAGACATTAAACGTATTACTGTGCGATTGTACTGATTGAAATAGAAATAAGAAGTTGTACGTGATGGGAAATCAAAAATGTTGAAGCGTGCATTGAGGGTAAATGTTTTATTTTTCTTTAAAATCTTTATAAGTATAACATGTAGAATAAAAGCCTTTGAATAAATGTGGTATATTATTTACCTAATCCAAAGAGGTCTAAATATACACATAGAGCCTGTAAAGTATCTACTGCTACCGAACCCAACCAAATAAAATATTAACGAATGTCTAAGTCTATTTCAAACGTACGTATTTCGCGATCAAACGGCGCATTCAAGTAGAACATCACGTATTCTCTTAAGGAATGGTTACGCGTTACATACGTGAGAATATTTGTTTTAACATCAGGAGACGACAGCCAAGTTATTTGCTAGCTTATGAAATAGGTGGTGCGTGTGCTATGTCATTTGCCACTTCCTTGACGCGAAATCAGTACGGCGGAAAGTATTACGTGCAGTTTTATCTCCAAGTTATAATTTATACGATTTGTCACACGCACTTTGCAGGTATATTGACCCAGATGTTTATTGAATTAAATAGTACGATGTGAACAAGGAATGTTATATAGACATATCAAACTTTCTTCATCCATGACTTTTTTAAACCTAATACAGTATAATAAACACTTTTAGTGTCGATACAAAAAAATGCATACTTTAAACCAGATAAATGCTAAAAGTAACTCAATAAAATGGGATATTGGCATGCATTGAAAAAAATATAGGGTAGATTTTCAATGGAGAAAGAGGTAAATTAAAGGCTTTCGGTCTCGGCTCGATTCTAGAAAAACAGTGGAATCACGTTCGTTATTAAAGCCGTGGTATGTAAGAATAATAATCAAACAAAAAACTTACAAGACCTACTCAGCAGCAGCTCTACTTTGGCAGCGGTTGGTTTACAATAAAGACAATATTACACCAGGTTTTCTACCTGTTACTTAGTGATGAAATTGGTTTTCCTGACTATATCTGTCGTAGAAATAAAGGAAAAGTTTGAAAACTCATGGCTTCGGACGTGACTCGAACTCGCGACTCTGGTATACACGCCCATCGCTCTACCAGCCGAGCTACCGAGACATACCGAGAGAGAGATTTGGATACGTTACTGCTTTAAATAAAATAATTTATATATTTATGTCGTCTTGTTTATTTAGCTTATCTCTATTAAAACTCTACAAAAAGCAGACACAAACAGAATGGTCATAAGACACAAAAAATCTACTTTAACTGGATAAACTAGCCATTACCCATTTTTCTAAAATCATTGGGTTCGGCCACTTTGCGTGGTACCCTCTCTTACTTAGATTTAAGTTAATATAATATTGTTTCTCAGTAAGTGATTTTGTAAAATCTTATGAGAAATAAATATCTTAAACCATAAACCATTGGACAAAATTAATCCCATGGCATTGAACTGTGGTGCACTTCAGTGTCGATTACTTTTCGTTTTATAATTTCGTCGTTTCGGTTCTGCTATGCGCCAAAACCGGGTCGGCACACGATTTCACGATACATATTTCGTAAGTAGCGTTTAGTCTACTACCGCTGTAATTTTGTCGTTGTGTTTGACGTGAGTTCAGTTCATGGATTGATATCCGATCTGATTAAAACGTTTACATTCAAATTTTGACTTTTTGATGTGTAGAAACTAAATTTGTGATTTAATGTAGGGACATGTTGTTATGTTGCATTGTATGCCAGAAGAGTATTTTGTACTAGGGAATGCAACCTGGTATGAAATATTGCATTCCCTGATTTGTTCTGACGCTACCAACGTGTGTTGGTACAACTGTTTACGATTCAAATGTTACCTTTAATGCTGGCTGGTAACATAGCAGTCAATTTCACAAGTTATCCAGAACAGACAATTATAGTTTGGCCAAGACCTCTTCTAAGTTATGCATACTCACAGATACTCATATTATCTTTCTCTTTTATGGTGACATGTAATATGTAGGTAGGTACAATGCGTGCACACAACACAAACTTACATACAGACTGCTTAAATCGTAAGTATTATAATCCTTCACGTAAAAAAAAATCAGACGAATTGAGAACCTCCTCCTTTAGAAATGACGAAGTCGGTTGAAAATAGGTATCACCCCGAAAAGTGGGATGGATATAGTTTATTTTTTCTACCACTACTGGTAAGCTGGTCAGCCAGACTATAAATGCGCGTAATACTTACAGAATAGTAATATTTCGATTCCCAATATGTAAGTACTGCGAGGGAAAACGATTTTCACGGTTGATAACTCTAAAGTCTCAATAAAAGGTAATAAAAACACTTTCAATTCAGAGTTCGCACATGTTCAACTTTTAAAGTTCATCGTTGCGTAAGAGTTTAAATTGGTATGTGAATGACCCAGTCCGTCTACCGGTAAGGTGCAAGGTTTACTAACGAAGTCAGATTGCAACAGACAGCTGTGTGAAATTCATCAGATTTCGATACACAACGACAGGCATGTCATATGTTAATTTATAAACAAATGTATGAATGACATGTAATTTATCGTTGTCTTTGAAAATAGAATGCGCAAGTGCTTGTGTGTTGTCAGTTTAGTAGAGCCAAATACTCACTGTGCCTATAGGTTTGTAAATCCCATATTATATTTAGCGATATTCTTAAAACAAGCAGCAAAATATAAAAATGTCATAATTAGGTTTTGAATCAGTGCCTTCAGTTTTTATCTAACCTAGTAGGTATTTTCTTCTACTTCCATTGTGCTAAAAACGATCTATTTAGTAGCAATTATATTAGGTTATGAGATTGAGTTATGACAGCGGTCATTATCAAACGATACATGTTATGATGTGTTTTTAATATCGCCATTAAGTCAAATATCATATAGGAGTATACCTATGCTTCATTGAGGCAAGAGCGCGAACCCGCCTATGAATAACTTTATGCAATATTGCAACACAAATGCCTCAAGCCCACACAATGAGCAGACTCGTCAGTCTAAATTGACTGTAGATAAATTAATACAGGCACACGGTTATATGCTTTATGCCTTTAAATATAAGGTCAATGACTATTATATTTGCACTGAACAATGACAACATGTAGTGTCGAAATCGCTTTGAATTCGCTTTGACAATGTATTGAAGGTGTCTTACATAAAATCATGAGCAAAAAATGACAATGGTGTTTAGTTGTCGATTTTACGTGTTGTGCTGTTAATGTTTGTGGTTTTATTATTATTTTGATGGTCTTCAAAGACGGAACGACGTTGTCGCAATGTTTTAGTAAAAAATACATTGTATAGGTAAATAGGTACTTATTACCATATGTTAGGTACAAATGGTAAGAATTACAATAAAATTCTAGCGCTCTTTTAACCTGTCAAACTGCCTCTCGAATAGTGACGTTTTTGGTTAAAAAAGACAGATCTAAATCAAGTTTTGTATGTTCTAAATATGCCTCATTAATATATTTGGATTTTCAATAATTTGATTGATGTAAATACTTGTTTACTTGTCAAGACAGTTGCAAAATTAAGCAATCGATTAAGATACTGTGGACTTTAATCAGACTAAAACAGGTTTATGCAGCATTGCAGCACAAGAGAGGCCGCCGACATTATTACACAAATTACAATATGCAACTAGATTAAAAATCGTTTAGAAACAAATGACAATGACGCGAATCTTAAGACAATTTTAATTTCTTCACGTATTATTTCATGGTAGTAGATTGTCTGGAAAATCTATTAAAACCACATTCCGACAAGGTGGTTTCGGGTAGGTATGTGTCACTGATGACAATTTCATTATCGGTAATAAATAATTTACTCCTGTCCCATTATACTTTTAAAACCAAACTGAAAGTTTTTTTACTAAACAAACAAAGGTTAATTGAAACACCCTTTTATAAATATTAATGTTTCATGTCTTGCCTGACAAATCTAGCCGTAAGTGTTGCATGCCTATACTTACTTTTTTTAGTTTAACTTATTTTTTGTTTACATATTTTCTGACCAGCTTAATAGTTTTTTTTTATATACATCCATATTTGTATAGATTCTGTAAATTTAATTCCCGCCAATTGAAATGCAAAACTTGTAATGGGGGTGCACTGAAAACCAGCGCTGAGGTTGCTGCCACAGCTAACGCTGAGTGCAGTCCTTTTGTCACATAGTTGTGTTGTTTAGTCTTTAATATTTAAGAAGAATGTGTGCTTGTTTTTCTTTCCTATTTTTTGTATTCTTGTGTTCGTGACAATAAATAATTTTCTATTTCTATTTCTATTTCTACTTAATCAATTTGAACCTATTTTAGCATTGTTTGAGGATGATAAATAATGTAAAACTTCACCGAACATACTGCGTCTTTGCGTTGTATCTGAAATGTCCCTCTAATATTTATGAGCGATAGGAGAAAGATTGGATATTTTCGATATTAGCGGTAGCCCACCAGGAACGCAGTTAGATATTTTACATTTAATTTATTTAAAGTATGTGTATTTACATTTCACACTCTTGATAATATTAAGTTTATGTGTACAGTCGCAATCAGATATATAAGAGCACTAAGAACAATGACAAGGTGTTATATGTAGTCAACGCTAAGGTAGTCACAAATATCTGAACACGCCTTTATTAGCAAGGACGTAATGTGTTGTTCAGATATTCTGTGTACCTTGGCTGCTCATATACATTTGATTGCGATACAAGCGTGTCCTGTTTATTCAGCCCAATACCATACTTTTTGCTAAAGGTCTTGCTCTAGGTATGAATTTCGGTCCTCAAGGGACGTGACAGACTAGTTTTTGTATTGCCATGATCGCAGTCGTGGACAAAGCTGCATTATTGGCATTCCTACGCGGTAAACGAGCCTTGCCTAGCAAGGTCGAGTGAAGGGGTACTACTGAAACTAACGTTGTGCCTTAACCTTTTATCTGGGAAACGATAACCAAAGGCAAAGTGAAAACATGCAAATCGGGCTTACACACATGATTCTTAGAAGAAATTTAAGATTCAGCATACGACATACGGCTAGTTAGGTACTGTACCTACTTACTTGTTTTTGTTTTATAGAAAGTCTAAGATATTATTGTGTTTTATGATTCCTGACATTTTTCTTTCCGATGATTACATTACATATCTCAGCACATTCATGGTCAGAGGTTATTTGTTAGTTCTCAAGGAAGTTTCCGTTTATTATTTCCAATACTTTTAGTAAGTAATTTTGTAGGTAGGTAGGTTTTAACTAGCTATGTAGATGTATTTTGTTGGAGGAATTAAATTATTTACCGTAGTATCGATGATCAAGCCAAAATTTTCAACCTAATTATAATTTTAGAGATCTGTATTAATTCTGCAGTTTCTCTTAGAATGAAGAAATTTTCCTCTAAGCTTTTGGTTTGTTCGCATTTGACTAGTCGGCTTTTGAACAGCTGTATTGGCAGGAGCTGCCTCTAATATTAATGAGCTCAACAGGTTGCAAGCTGCCTCAAACGTTATAATTAGTTGCTTCATAGGCAAAATTACGCAGAGTTTCCTATTTTGAATATTTAGTGTTTGGAAAATGTTATGTTCTGCAGTTTTCAGTACTATTTATGTGGATCTTGTTTTGAATAATAATAAATGATAATACTTTGATATTAAATTGAATTATCTCATGTTTGACGAAGCCTGCGTTGCGGATATGTTTTGTGTTATCTGAATATTAACTTTAACCAATTTTATTAATCATATTGATTATTATTTATGCTTTTTATAATCTAATATTTTTATATACATAATATATACATCGTAACATCTCTGAATAACTTTCTTTTATGTTTTTTGTTAAATATTTGGTTAAATAACAGTGTAACGTAGGTAACTTGTATAAACGATACCACTAAGTTTTGAACTAAAGGAAAAGCGGAATTACATAATATTGTTGACTAACGTATAAGGAAACGTATAAAGGAAACTTAAACGGCAGCATTGCTAATTGGTGAACTCACTATTTAGAAAGATTAACATCATTGGATAACCAAAGTCTGACCGGTCCGGCCAACTCGCTCGACGGGTCGACCAACCGTTAAGATTCCACCGTGTCGCCTAAATATGCATGATGGCGGACAAATGTAAATTAGCATGTTTCTAGGCGGTGTGATGCGACTAAGGTGATAGGTGATAACCATTTGACGAGAGAGTTTGTGAACTATAGGTAAACTGAATACTTCCGGCGGTAGAAATGTGAGCGTAAGACCAATGTTTTTCTCGAATTATTTTAAGTACCTAGTTATCTACGGCTACATTTGTTTGATGTCGTATCAAGTTAAGATACTAAACTGAGAGTAGGTACACTATTTATGGAATAGGGTTGCGAATAACAAAACATTATTTTAATGCGTGTAAGAAAATTAATGTTGGCTGTATAATTCTGGAAATTGACCAATTTACAGGTAAAACTTAAAACCAAATATATTTCCGTCCATAGGTATTGAACACTACTAAATAAAACCGTAGTAGGTACTGTTTTGAACACTTCGTTCCAACTTGGGAGGTAACCAACTGGAAACATGAATGTCAAGTTGTCATTCAAGTGTTCATGTTTAGATCCGTTTCATAATAAATAGACGCCGGGAATTTCACATGGCTCCGATGTTCCGATATTATTGTTCAGTTTATATCAATAACATGTCACCCAGTCAGTAGCGAAAGTAGCTGAGCAGTCGAGGTATTCAAAATGATCTCTACACATTCTTATCGACAAGTACCACTTAGGTACCACTTTGTTGCTTGTTGATAAAGTTCATTTCGCATCTTATCGACAACCGACAAAGTGATACCTTGTTCTAAACACAGGCACAAATAAGCCCGCTTAGCTACTTTAGCCGCTGAATATACAGTCGAATTCAAGAATATGGGTACAACACTTTTTAGCCTTTTTTCACGGGATTTAAGTGAAGAAATGTACAGATATTATTGCACTCGACTGTAATTTGTAAATGGTAAAATATTATTTTGTGTTTTTATTACAGTTGTACTTTCATAGAGCAGCAATGGCCGCATATGACTAGTAAATAGGCAGAGCTAGCAAAATTAGTTAATCTTTTTAAAGAAAAGAACTTTGACACAAGATAATGCAAGAATGTGGAGCTATCGTAAAGATAATCAACGCATGATTCACGTGGTCTATGAATAGCTAGCCTTGACATTTGTGTCTTCGCGGCAAAGTGAAATAAAGTGCAAACCAATGAAAACAAAGTAAACTGCTAGATTTGACATTTTTACAGATATAAATGTGTTTAAAATGTGGGTCTAACACTCATGTATTTATTTATATACCTACATATAACTTATTCGTGGGCATAGTTTTTTGATATAAAGTGTTACACCAGCCACTGAAATCCTGAGCCACTTTTACCATGGAAAAAAATGACTTTGTTCTGTATAATACAATATCTAACTTACGAGCAGAAAAGGTAAAAATTTATCTCATAAACATGGATAAGTTTGTTACAACATAATATATTCACAAGTGTTTCATAGTTCATACGAGAAAACGCGGCCCACGCGATACAAGCTACCAACACAAATATATTTACCTCCAGGGTGAGAAAGTCTGTATAACACCCTATTATACAACACGGCAAGACTGTCCAATCTGCTAAGAGACGCCGAATTTCTTAAAGTAAAAGCCACGTGCTCATTGACTAATTTTGTCATTTGAACCTAAACCTTGTACCTATAGAAATACAGTTGAGGTTTGGGTGAGTAAAGTTAACAATAAATTAGTATAAGTGTCACGTTGAAATAAGACGGAGCAGGAAGCACGGATTGTCTGGATAATCGAATTCATTAGCGGCCTTTGTACTGCAAATAGTGCGGAAGGGTTGTCTAGTTTAATATTGGACGAACTGATGCTGTAATCTGTTTTACGTGGAACAATTTGATTAACCGCTACGAAAAACATTTATAAATAGCGTCAAAGTAAATGTCGGCCTGGGTGTCTCGATTATTGATTGTTTAACTGTGACATTGGCTTTTTAGAATGTAACGGTTTAAATAAAATAAAAATATTAATTTAAAATTATATAATTGACTAGGTAATGTAAAATGGTCATAAGTAGGTACATACTTACATTCATAAAGTACCTACTTATCAAAGTAGTAAAATATTGTGATACAATTTTTGCCTACGTTTTATAAAATAAAACTTGATTAAATATTTTTTGAGCGAAAACTAAAATCACAAAATAAACTATTCATCCACATTAGCAAATAAAATAAAATTAAAAAACAAAATAGTAATTTCGATCCTGCCAGGATTCGAACCTGGAATCTTCTGATCCGTAGTCAGACGCGTTATCCGTTGCGCCACAGGACCTGTTGTAACACTGCCGCAAAATTACGGTCTAATACAGCTAAGCGTTACGTCACCGCGTTCACGATGCCAATACCGATAACGCGGGCGAATAAATACAGTGTGTAAGATAAAGTAAAATTGATAGCTGTTCCAGTAAATATTTTTTTTCATTTTATCATATTTATGTAAACACAATATTATACTTTAAGTGTTTAAGACTATAAAAATAAAAGTAATTAAGTACCTAAGTACAATTTATAGATACCATAATTAGCTATTTATTGCTCTGCTATAAAACCATGTCAGTAAGAAGGTAAATACCTATAGATACTTAAAGGCTTTAAAGCCCTTACAAAGTTTTCTTGGGTAACTATTTCGGTAGCATTAGCATTCAAACACCAAGACTATGCTTTATAGATTTCTCTAACAGCGCGTACGTGTGGAAACTAAAGACTGGACTCGTCGAAAGCAGCGTGACCCGCTTCGCCGTAACGGAGTAGTCACCGTTGTGCACTAGGGTTGTCGAACCAATTAAAATGTCAAGCCTATTGGATAACATATCAAGCTAGTAGTTATTCGTTGTTTCTAATAAAACCATCTCTTTCTAATAAAAATGCTCTCTCTCTAATAGAAATCCAATTTCGTATCTAGGTACCTAAATAAAATTTGAGTCTGTATAGTTATGGTATGGGCTCTTTTTTCTGCACTTAGCTCGTAAATATCGGGCCATTGTTGGACTTACAATGCTATTTATAATAAATACAGAAGCTAGTGGATAGCTAAGATTATGTACAAAAGACAAATGAGCATTTTTCTATTTAACCTTTTAACCGTCATAGTCCGATATATAAGACAAGTAAACGTTTTCCAGCTCATTTCGCCGAAATCTGATAAATAAGACAAATATTCGTGTAATTTCGGGTGACGCGGCGACACGAGCACGCTCAATGAAAAATTCTAAGCGGTTAAAGGGTTAAATAATGAAGATTCTTTTATTTCAAAAAATATACATGGTTATGATGCCTGTGGTGGCAGAAAGTGGTACAAGTAAACAATCTTTTACTAGAGATCATTATTTAATGACAAGCGAGTTAATATATTATGCACAGTCGTGTGCTTATAGACAGAACTGACTATTATTTCTAGCTAAGTTCGTAATACGTAAAGAATTCACAGACCCTGTGTGCAAAACGGTTATATAAAAGTTACCTATAAGAAAAATAGAGCTAATTGAGAGCCAACACTGAAGCAATAACCGGCCATATACGACCTCGGGTTGTGTAAGGTGACCCCAGAGGAAGTGCTAAATGTTACCGTCTGTATTTCAACTAAATCAACGTTAAAATTTTTTTTTGCTTAACTAAACCTATTTTTAAATCATAAATACATATAAATACGATTATGCGTTGTCCTAATGTTTCGGTTTGATAAAACATCGGTTTGAGTACAAAAAAAAACGCAGGTATATAAGATGAGCTGAGGCGCATACCTATCTTTATTATTATTTACTTTATCTTTATTTTTTTGGTATTTTTTAAGAACCCTCACTTAGGTGCACAGAAGCTACACAGGGACAGGGTGCAATAACATCGTCTCCTTACGTTTATTTGATGCGTTTGTAAAAATCAATATTTTTTATACGAATGATAATTCCATAAGTACTCGTAAATATAAATAATGTTATGCAGAAAACATTGAAAGACGCACGTGCTCAGAAATGGATAACAATTGAATAGCAACACGTATAAAATATTCGTGAAAAAAACAATACATCTCAGCATATTTTTGAAAACGTGTGCTGTATCAATGTCACGAGACAGTTAAATTATACTCATAAGCAAATACATACATAAATGCACATAGGATCATAATTTGACTGTCTAATAAAAAAAAGTAAACATTACCGGGAGGAAGATATTTAACAGTTACCTACTTAATCATCCTGGGTAACTTAACGATACTTTGAAAAAACCGGCCAAGAGCATGTCGGACCATGCTCAGTGTAGGGTTCCGTAGTTTACCGTCCGTCACAACACCTTAAAAAGTGTTTTAATAGATACCATGCTCAATATGTTTTAATAATTAACAATTCGATGTTACTTTCGATTACACCCGTCCCGACTACATCAACTCTGGAAAACTCTTAACAGCGCGAAGTAGACCACGGTATAGCGCCATCTCTCGGGAAATTGGGTTGATAATTTATAGTACCTAGACTGGTTATGTATGTTGGGTTTTCGGAGGTAACTTTTGATCGCGTGAATAGATTTGAATCATTCTTTTTTTATTAGAAGGAAGATATGTGCGAAATGATAAATTAAGTTTACAAACTTAATTCGGATATTAATTTGCACAATTTTTCAAAAACCGTTAAACCAATCAAGTTTAAAATAATTTTCCAATAAAGTTCTTAATAATACTACTTTTTTAACTTTTTCATATTTTTTGAACTCATAGTTCAAAAGTTAGAGGAGGGGACACATTTTTTAAAAGTTCTGGAGTGATTATGAAAATATTAACTTTATCAAAAACTGTTTTTAGAAAACCCTCAATATTTTTCAAATACCTATCCAATGATGGCAACGATATTTCAAACTCCAGGGTTGAAACGAAAAAAAAATTACCCCTCACTTTATGTGTACGGGAGGTACCCTAAAATAAGTTATAACCATTTTTTATTTTACGACTTTGTTGGCGTGACCGATATACATATCCGTACAAAATAACAGCTTTCTAGTACTTACAGTTACTGAGATTATCCGCGGACGGACGGACACACCGACGGACTTGGCGAAACTATGTTCCTAGTTGACTACGGAACCCTAAAACGACCAATTTACTTATATAACTTAGTTATTATTTAAGGGGCTCCCTAGCTTTGTTGGTAGTGAGATAGTGACCCTGCCTACGAAGCTGGAGGTCTCGGTTTCGAATCCTAGTAAGGAAATTTATTGTGTGTTTATCACGAATATCTGTTCTTGAGGTATAGACGTTTCGTATACCATTTTCCATGCATCGAACTAAAAAGAACCCATGTTTCACTTATCCAGCTTGACCAACCAGTGTCAGTACAAATCGTAAAAAGTAGGTACTCGGGTACGCCGACTAACCTATATAAAAATGGTTTTCGTAGGTCTACAAAAGAAAACAAAAGGCCGTAATATCTCCGTATCTAGATACGTTACAAGTCATCGACCCATCTCTATCGGTTGAGCTCGCTCAGCGAATCAGTGTGATCTTATCTCTCCGGTTGTTTTATTTTCTGCAATGTATGCTACAAAACCAATACAGTCGCCATCAGATATATCAGAGTGGCCAAAATGGTCAGAAAAATCTAACCATGCACTCTAACGCTTTGACAATCAGAGACTTGCTCGGACATTTGTAAAAATATTGGCTGCTCCGAAATATTTTATTGCAACTTTTTATAATGATAGAGTATTGATTTATAAATATGCGTAAACTGCAAAGTCTTAGTCTGCTTGGTTCCTAAAGAGAATTATACTTTAGGTAGTTTTAAACGTAATAATTATAACTTATCAGCAATATCCACAAATGGATATTCCCCATGGTGGCGTTCGCGGAATGGGATTATTAATAATCGTAAAGGGTGATTGAAGAGACGTGATCAGGAATACTTTTATGATTAATGAATCAATCGTCCATTCATGTACGACGAATAGTTTAACAATGTAACGATTGTAATCTCAGTGAAAATTTATTTCGGGAGCTTAATCATCGTTTTGACTTCTAAACTTCTTATCTTATCTTATCTAAGATCAGGGAGCCCTAGCGGATACACTTCCACCCATGGGAATCTTTTGTGTACTTGATTACCCCTACCGCATTACTCAAGAGTTTGCTCGATCATCTCCATGTGACGGATGATGAGGGTCAGGGGCTCTGAATCCCTCTGTATCCAGGTATCCTGCACCAAAGTCCTTCATTCTTTGTCTGGCGAGAACGTGAATCTACTTCGCCACACATCCTACGCTTAGTCTGTGACTGTCAGTTCCATCTTGGCCAGTACACCTCTAACCCCATATTTGTCTTGCTTTCATAATCTTACCCTTCGCCGTTCTTGCACGTATAGGATGGCTGTCACTTTATCGTCTATACTATTTCGTTGCCTCCATTTGCACTTGTATAAGTGACAAACACGGTTACGGTCGATAAAACATGGCGCCTGAATTATACGGCACATGTTGTGCTTTACTGCGCGCAATCACATACGCGAATAACGTCCCTATAAGCCACCTCATCCAAATGACCCGTCACAGACAGGTTCGTAAATGCACTCTCATAACATTATTCAGTAAGTAACCGTATAAATATGGACCCTTGTACAAGAGTGGTGTCCACGAAGCATGAAGCCTGGAGTAATTAACAAGCAAGCTCGATCCACTCGGCCGATCGCAGCAACAAGTTTCTTTGACGAGAATTCTGAGATAGAAAATTTGCAAACTGCCAGTGGTGACTTCGCGTAAGGTACGGAGTTAACGAGATGAAGTCTGTGATAGTTCAGGGAACTTTGGTTGTGGAGATTGCCTTTGAAGCATAATAAAAGAAAAATAGTAAGTAATAAGTTTAGCTTTTAAAATAATATCTTATGTGGGTTCAGTGCTTTAAAAAAAAACTGACCAAACGCCTGCTTCCTTCTATAGTAATCATATAACATCTAAATGTCTTGGAACAATGTAAAAAATTCAATTATTAAGAATAGCCTTGAAAGGGCCTTGGTTAAGGGCTAATAAACAATTATTATTAGGACGTAAATAATATGATTACGTGGCATGCTTCAACAGCCTCCACGGCTTTCAATTACGTGTCGAAATGCAATACTGGGACGTGACCAAATCTTCGTCCATGGGTAAACATTTGAGGACCTAATCAAGTAGATTTACATTATATTTTCAATATAATTATATGTAGTGGTGGTTCGCCAGATAGGTATCTCTATTATATTATATTTTTAAGCTAACAATTTATGTTTATCGAGTCACGTTTTTAGACTTTAATAAATATTTTATTTAATCAATTACGCTGGAAAGACTACCTTTTCGTAATCGTAAATGGTTACAAATAAGGTTAAAAACATCTGATCAAATAAGGATTTTCATCAAAAGAAAAGATTTTCATCGTAGCCACGTTTTCAGTGTTTAATTAAAATTGTTACGGAGAGTTTGGACAAAACACAAACATACCTACGTGGTTTTGCTATGTTTTTAACACAGTATGGCTGCCCATGCCCGAACAAAGTTGGACAAAGCAAACCATTTTTGCAAATAAATTATAGGGGCAAAAAAAGATTTTGTTTTTATTCTTCTGGGTTATGTCAAATATAGTCGACATCTAGTAAGATTCTGTTAATATGCGCTATCTTTTATAAACGTAAAACCAACTGCCTACCAACGTGCTGATCTTGCTATGATATTAACCAAGAACTGGCGTGTACCTACACTATTTCTCACGGGATGTTCGATATACAAATTTATGAGTTGATAAAAAAAGGAAAATAGATGTCACGATATTCGTTTAAGTTGTTATTTATGCCCATTCTAGTTTCGTTAAGTGACATGTATAAAACATGGTTAATAACGAAACCGATAAATTCTTACGTTTTGTTATAAAAACTATTAATTTAAAAACGAGTTAGTAGGTACTTTTATTAACTAAGGATGAGCCATAAAAGTACTGTTATTATGGAGTAGAAATAAAGAATCAGGCATCCACCCTTCGGTAAAAGCTATTATAGAACACACGGATAATACCTACTCAGATAAGATAAGCAACTACAAAAAATGTACATAAAGCACAGCGTTTCTGATGCCCTTTTTTATTATATTATAATCCTTTTCCAATCCTTTAATGAAATACTAATAAATACTACTTATTCTATACTAAGTCTACTTACGGATTATCGTTGTTGTATTTACTTTTAAGTATTACCTTCATAGCAAAGCTTTATATATTTCCGTTAAATTATCATAAAATAACACCCATTAACAGCTTAAAGTGCACATCATAACATAACAGATACTCGACCCGATGTCTTTGCGTTTCCTAGAACATTGTGGTAATGTAGATTTTACATAAATGGAGATAAAAGGGGTGCACTCAACCGCGTCGTGAGTGGCCGGAGGGGGGGAGGGGGAAACCGGTCCAGCCTCATCATGAGATGGTCCCAGCGCGGATTCCATAAAAACTGTAAGGAAACGTTAGCTTTGACGCGCGTTTTTGTTTCCGATTGGATAAGACTGAGAAATGAGTACCGTCGATTGGTAATATACACCTAAATGGATGTTTATTTTTTCTATTTATTCTATGATTAATTTATCACTGTATTGTTAAGGCAGTAGTGTATAGGTACATGCTTTTGAAAGCGAAATGAAGGGCCCTATTTTGTTTCCTAACCTAACCTAACGAACCTACCTCTCTACCTGGTTTGTAACCTGGTTGTTTAGGTAGGTACAAAAGTACGTCTAACTTTTAAACTGGAAATCATAGTTAAATTCCATCAAATCTAATGACAGTCACCAACTCTTTCGTAATAATAAATTATTATAATTATGTTGCTGCAGGTGAATAACATATCGAATTTCATGTATTTGTATGGAATACAGAAATTACGTCGTCAAAATATTATTGTAGACTCCATGTTCTGTACCTATAAAGAGTATAAACGCTACTTATATTTATGTAAGTGCAGAGCTATCATATCAAGTGTAAGTGCTTATTAAATACCTACGACTTTTTTATTTTATTTCGACCCCCAGATGTTGGTTATGTATCTAAATACTTTTATATACTACTTAAATGACAATTTAAGTAGTAGGATACAAAATACTAAAGGCCCTTAGTACTTTGTTCATTCGTGATAAATATGAACAATAAACAGCACCTAATGAATTTCTGCGCAGCTGGCTTGCAAGAGGTTGGTTACTGTAAGATGCAGTACATTATTAATTTGTATTTAGGTACGTACTACGTTTCTTGATTTTGATATTGTAACAAAACAAAACGGAATAGGTACCAAATGTTGTTTACACCTGAAGTAACAAACCGAAAATTGGAATTTAATTATGACTTCCAGTTTAATTTATCGATAAGGAAACATGCAACTTGACATGTATGGCTGCATAATTTACATTCAGCATTGGCTTGAGTACGCTTTCAAATTATAGCTTAGCTGGTCAAGTAAAGTCGACTTTAAGCCGTGTCAACGTTTCACGACTCGAATATAAAGGCTGGGCTTGTTTGCCTTCAGTCTGCGGTATCCAATGATAACTCAAGTTTATTTTGCATTCTGAGATTGCAGTATAAATCCCTGCAGTTTTACTTTTAATACCATTGTGTGAATATTAAAAAATAATAATAATAATCGAATCTTTTTCTAAGTTGAAACAAAATATTTGAAAATATATCTAGTGATAAACATTTCAAGAGCTAAATACAGTCTTAGTGCCTTTATATAACAAAAATTATTATCTAAAATTCAATGAAATGTCTTGAGAAAACCATTAGAGCGCGTTGATGTCTTCGCCTCCAACGCTTTTTTTCCTGAAGCTGTATACCTACATTAAACCGGTGTATGTCGCTCGTTATACGCTCTGTCAAACGATATATTGGTACATACAGTAACAATAAGATGACAAGGGTTTTAAGAGTTTTACGAGTCGTAAGCCTGTTTAAAAGCTCGTACGGAAATGTGAAGCGCGCATAAAAATCTTGCCGGAAGAAAGTTGTGTACGAAAGCGGTCCCGAGAGATCGGAATTTTGGACGAACACGTATTACTGACACAGAGGCGCGCCCACCTGCCCACCACACCTGAACCAAAAGTGTGTCAACAACTGAGTCTTCGAACTTCAGAAACTTTCACATAACCCTACTTTAATTTAACTTAGGTTGAGTATTTTCCTGGGATCTTACCGTTTTGTGAGCAGGTCCGTGAAATCCGAAACACTATCAGATGAGCTGAACGTACTAGCACAGTCACTACACTGAACGGAGGCACTGTCACATGTTCGCCGCCGGCGCGCGAGACGGCCAGGTCAGCACTGAGCGAGGCTTTCTTCGAGACGCCTGCGCAGGTACGGTGAACGCACACAGGTAAGACTCGTTTGTGTTGGGTGGGTAGCTCTTTCGTTCATTTAGATATTTAAAAGAAGTTTATAGCCTCTGTTTTAAGCGTAGTATTTTCTAACCCCCTTTTTGGATGGAAGTCTGTTCTTCATGGTAATTTAACCAAATATTTTAATAAGTTACACATTCTTTTTTAGTACCTACTTAGGTATATGACATCTATTTTCAATTTATAATACTGTACAAAATTCAACCCTTACATTTAGTTATGCTTTGCTGTTCCATTCTCGCGATTAAAGTCAACTTATATATGTATATGTTGCCGTTAATTACTGTACTGGCATGAGTGATGCGAACAGTATCTAGGACCTTCACAGTTTTTTGTCGATACAGATGTTTTGCTTACCAACTTAAGCATCAATTTCAACTTTTTGTTCACACAGGTCTGTGTACTTATACCTACTAGGGCTTCCAAATACCGGACCTTTCGCGATACTGGTATTAATACCGGAAGGGACGACTTCAATTCCAGTCCAGGATCTCGGGACCCCGGGGTTTTCAAAAAAAATTGAATCAAAGAAGTTTTGAAAGTAAAATACTAATTTTCTGACACTTAAATATGAATAAGAGCTTCTAAATCTCTGGCAAAGATAGAATACATTAGTTGTCCTTTTCTGGATGGGAAAACTCACAAACTTGATTGATTTGATTTGATTTATTTCTAAACGTTGCAGCAGAGCACACATATAATTATTTCGTAAATTTCGTGGTTGATTTTAGAACGTGTCTTCATCGAGGTAGTAATCATAAAAACTGTCATTGTCATGCAAGTATCTGCATGAAGTCAAACGCGTATTTTAAACTACAGCATGTGGCTTAAACATAGACAGTGAACACTATTCATTAAGCACCGATAACTTATTGGCTACATCACTTGCCGCACCACGTACCGCAGCAATTAAATATTTTTTTGACTATTTTTTTAATTTTATAATTGTCAGACGCAAGATATACGTGTGAGAAGCTCCGTGGTAATGCCGAATGGTACATATCGATGGGTATTTTGTGTTTATTTGCATATTTTCTTAATTTATAAAAATACCGGGATCCCCGTATTTTGAAATTAAATACCGGGATTGAAAACTGCCCTGTAAAAGGCGGTATCCCGGGATCCCGGTATTGGAAGCCCTAATACGTAGGTGTAAGAACAAATGTGATGCGGATGATTCTTGGTGATTAGTGGTGGTGGTTGGTTGGTTGGTTGGCCTTCAGTGACATGTAAAAGTAGCATATTTGCCTACAAATGCCATCAGGAAATTTAAAAAAAAGTAACTGTATTGTTCTAAAATCAGTGCTCCTTATTGGCTAAATTCTTTATAGGGGAGTTGTTCGTCTGATACGTAGTATCTCTATATAGTTTGCGGAAGAAAATGCCGATAACAATTAGTAAAAGGGTAGACCGAACTTTTTCTATCCACCCGTGCATTTAAAGAGACTTTCCGCTGGGTAGGCGAATATTTCTAGTAAGATCGCTGTTGACACTTCGCTGATTCATCAGTCAAGCCGCGACCATGACACATGAAACTGTCGTAGAAACGTCGGTATATTAAGGTAAATTAACTGTATTCGCGATAAACCCGTTCTACATATGTTTTATAATAATGTGTACAAAACGCGAAAGTTTAAAGTGTTATAAATAAATAATTAATTAATTTTTCAGGATTGAAATTTCTGGGACACACACAATATACCTTTAGGAAAATGTATTGTTTTATTGAAATACTTAAGTAAATTAAAATCGGCTTATCACAGTATCATTTTTGGTTTGATAATTATTTGGACAATAAGAAAAATGAGAAAATCATGCTTCCCGGGCTAGGAAGCTAATGTTGCAACACTTGTATTATGACGAAGAAAATTTCAACCCTCCCGCGCTCCCTGAGTTCTCTGCCGAGGTTTTTACGAAGGTATGGGGTTCTTCAAAAAAAGAGTGTACAAGTTTCTAATGGGTCGGCAACGCGCATTGTATGACACCCCGGGATTTGCAGACGTCTATGGACTACGCCTTGTTTGCCACCGATGTGGTATAAAAAAACATGTTTACGAACAGCGACGCTTCCCCATACCACATCTACAAGCCTATACCTATACCTATTCCACACACACACAGACACATGCACAGCGGGACGCGTGCTACATGATAATAAAGAGTCACCAGAATGCACTCACACATCCATAGTTAATATTATAAATGCGAAAGTATCTATCTGTCTTCCCTGGCTAAGATACTTAAACAATTTTGATGGAATTTGACAGGTAAGCTTAAGCCTATGGATATTAGATATAAGCTATTTCATTATAGGAAATTCACCCCAGGGGGAATAATGGAGGCCGTTTTCTACGCATGTGGAGACACAACTGCCGCGTCACTGTCACGCCTATGTCGTGCAGCTTAAAAAGACGTAGTTCTGAGTAAAATCATTGATCGTTTTGAGGATAGGTAATGGCAATTAAAATAATACATTTCAAACTTTTTACGTGTATATCATGTAGGTATCATGTAATTCAAGTTAACAGACATAGACACTGCAGACAAGCAGTGCAAATGCAAACAAGCAGGAAGCAATTAGCTTCCTTTATCATGAAAATATGCTGTTTAATATGCCTAATTTTGACAGGGAACACGTCAGTTGAATATATCTCAGAAATTATTTTGTGGATTTTATGTATTTTTAATATGCATGCAAAATGTTATATTCGCTGAAATTAGTGCCGTTTTCAGACTAAAAGCACCATTGTCGGTTAATTTACAAATATATCTTTACCGTTTTCGAGTTTTTCATCAAAATTTGTAACCCGAAACATCGTTTTTGGAGCTAACCAACTAGGCCTGTTCAAGTGGACCTATTCTCGACGCCCGACACACGTTGGAACAATGTAAGGGTTAAGGATCTTACCCAACCTTTGCCCGGTCTGGGTAGGGACTAGGGCATGAGTTTATAACCAATTTCTTTGATAATTTCAATGACAACGACATTCCATTCGCTTTTATTACCTAGTTTGTTTGTTAGATGCACTGCTTACAATTTTTTCTGTTTTGTTCTAAGGTTGACTGGTGAAGAATGCCTTAAAACATTAAGTCTGCCTTATATACGACACGTTTTCTTTTGTGCGAAAAAGATTAAATAAGTAAACTAAACGTCACAATATTAGCTATGTCGTGAGCTGTTAAAAACTAAGTCGAACAGCGCAAGGACCGTTGCCGGAGGCCCAAGAATGTGGAACTTTCCCCACAGGCTCGTGACGTCATCCGTTACTGGTGAGTAAGCCGGAATCGGGGTTAGGCAGGTAGGTCTAGTCGCCACAGGTGACATTTTGATTAAACCGGCTTAGACTGTTTTTGGTCTGCGATTGAAGAGTGCTTTTGAAACATATTCGTTTGAAAAAGGTTTGGAAGCTGAACGAGCAAGGAATGCTTAAAATATGCCATTTAATGTAATATCTGCATTCATGAAGCGGATCTGCATTCTGTCAAAACATACATTTATGAATATAAAGTAAAGTCATTAAAATTTTATAAAATCTGTTTTATCACAAAAGAACACTAGTTTGCCCTACCAGTATTAAGTAGTATAAGACCAAGGCTCGAGTCGGTCGCCTACCCGATGGTTAGATCTGATAAAAACAATCACCGGCTTACCTAAAGCGAACGCCGAGGATCAACACACTTGGAAGAGCATGGTACATAAATCAACAAATCTTTCAAGCTAGACACGACCTTGAGCAATGAAGATGCCGATTACCGACTGAGAAGAAGATTTAGTACTTAGTATAACTACTCTTCTTGGGCCTTAAAAATAGATAGATAGATAGATAGATTTTAAACAAATTTATACGAATTTCACAAACACGAATTAATTAAAGAATAATAATAATAATTAACAATAATAATGAAATTGTGTCTCCTAATAAGGATCGTCATGAGTGTAATACAATTTGATCTAATAATAAAAATCAACAGTAAGTATGTCAATACTTACAAATCAAAAATATCGAATAGTAATAACAATGAATCGAAATGTCAAATACATGTAGGCGGAATAATAGGGTTATATAGTTTAGAGTTATATCTCCCAGTAAGAATTGTCAATAGCAATGTGAACAAAAAACTAAAAGTAATAATCAAATAAGTACATACATTTCCCAATAAAGGACGATCATAATAATAGTAGAAAACAATGTCAATTTAAACTTAAATCAATACAATACATTAAAATCAATAATCGTAATTTTAGTGCCATGTACTCATTTGTTGAGTACAGAGGATTATTCAACAAAAGGTAAGCGATATACTTATCTTAATATTAGGGGCGCAGCGGTAAAGTGCGACTTCTACACCGTAGTTTCCTGTTCGAGTCCCGACTCCTGCCAGTCAGCTTCTTTTACAAAATATTACGTAGGTTCCAATCTCTTTTGAAGGAAAACATCGTAAGGAAAACTGAATAATCATAATAAGCTTGGAAACTAAGCCGCGAGGGAGGAAAGACGGCAGTCGCTGTCGTAAAGACTAGTACTTGTTCTAAATCTTAGGATTTTCTAGCTAAAGCGGACCCTTGGAAGTTAAGGTTACATTCTGATCGTAAAAGAGTAGCTGCACAGCAATGCTGTAGCTGGAACGGGGTTGTTACTGACAACTGTCTTTACAAATGAGCGATGGAATGAAACGTTTTTGGCGACAGTATATGCCGCAACATCAGTTACTTAATTATTTAATGAAAATATTAGTGATATCGTCCGTTAGCCACTGCTTCTACAACCCTGCTGCCTGCTGGTACAACCCTATAGTAGCAAAGCAGCAACGCAGCACTACCTACCGCTGGGCCACCAACGCTGGGCTGTTTGTAATGTGATGCTGACGAAAAATTATATGTATATGATGTAGAAAAGTGTTTTTCAAAGCGTGAGTCGGAACCCCCAAAGGGGTCGCAAAGACTCTGTTGGGGGGTCGTGACAGCTCGCAAAGTCTTTGTAAGACCTACAAGGGCTACAATTAGCGGCGGGTCCCTAAATGCGCCGTTTCGTAATTTCTCTGTCAAACCGAGGGGGATCGCGATAAAGTTATACATGCTAAGATTACCTAAGGGTCACACCAGAAAAAAAGTTTCAATTCAGCATCAATTATGCAAACAGTTCCGCGATAACTTTAGGCAATCCCATTCATAATTACGACCGGTAGGAAAGGTTAGCAAACAAATTAAAATTTCGATTTGTTAGTATCGCAATCACTAATGATCGCTACTCAATGTTATGAAATTTGATTGCTTACATCCAGGTATCGTTTCCTTTGTCGAACTGATATGGTAAATATGTGAGGAAGTATTTAGGATTACTGGCATGTAAAAGAAAAGTCGTGGAGTCGTCCACAAATTACGTCTATGTTCAAGCGTCACAAGAAGGGGGTTCCCGAAAGTGACATTTTACCATGCTACTTTCGGGGTTGAAGTCATGATGAACGTTGCGTGACATTTTTTGTAGGATAAGAAATGCTATCGTAAAAAAATACATTTTGATTCTCTCTGTCTATGGCGGATGTTACACTGGATGCGATTCGCACCGCAAGCGGGTGTGCAAGGGGGATAGCGCTATAAACATGGATAGCACACACACACTGGAGTGCGGTGCAAATCGCATGACATCCGCCCTAGGCTCAAACGGCTTCACCATAGGTACATAGTTTTGCAAGGGTATACTCAGATCAGAGGGAGCAAGGCGGATGTCAAACGAATCGCATTCCATTTGCACCACACTCCGGTGTTTGAGTGAGACAATGCTATGCGCGTATATAGCGCTATCCCTCTTGCACACTGGCGTGTGGTGCGAATCGAATCCAGTATTACATCCGCCTAATACGTTAACGTAACGTTTTTTAACTGGTGCAGACGATCGCGGGCGAAGATTGAAATGAGTTATTTTATTGCATTGATTCCAAAGTGATCGTGTTTACAATTATACAACCATATATTAAAATAATGGATGTAAATATTGTAAACTCATGCATTCTTTGTTTTTAGAAGTAAAAAGGTAAGATATCGGGGATAAAAATATAGTGACGTAATTGCTGGATAGCCCCGGGTGATTAAACTTATTAGGCTTGTAAAGAATATTAATTGCAGCGTCGGCATCAAGTACCTTAATTATGTTGTTTTCCAAATATTATTTTATGCAACAGTGATATAATATGTTGCATATACTAATTTTTCTACGACAGTAAAAATAGCGAAAAAAGCGATATCTCTGTTGGCGGTAGAATGTGGAAGATTTCGTATGCCAACTTAGAAAATAAAAAATAAAAATCCATTTTTTTTACAATAACTTCGTTTTTGTACTAACTTTGGCCAAAGTATTATTTTCTCGTGTAAGTGCTAAGTACCTATAATTAGTAAAGGTGACACGTCGTGTTAGTGTTTTCCTAAATTTTCTAGCCGAAGGAATAGCCTAAGGTTAGGGCTGTATCTTAATATGAACAAATAAAATAAGAGGACCGACAATATCTGCACAAAACCTCTATTCCTCCAAACTGATTTTTTATTAAGGCTTTACACAATTATGAAGTACATCACAGTCAAGGAATTAAATTACTTAATTATTTGCGACCCATTTCGTAAACTTTTCCTTTGCATTTCAATACAGTTTGACAGGTCACTTTAAACTTTCGCGTTTTGTACACATTATTACAATTATAGAACGGGTCTATCAAACGAAGCGGAGTGTTCAAGAGAGGGTGAAGGACCACATAGCGGCAGTAAAAAATTACCAAGTAAGTACATAAATCTTCAATAGCTGACCACCTGCTAACTTCTGGATCGAGTTGCAAATCTAAAATACTCTCCACTGAACGTCACTATCATCCCCGTTCCCCGTATAATAGGCGATAGATTATAGTAGAGAGGCGATTGGGATCAAAAAACATCCCAGAAATTTCAATTATTACAATTAACGGGGTATACCTAACTTTTGCGTGCATGCGTTTAAAGTGTCTTTAGATTGCAAGGACAGTTTATGAATGAATACATTCATAAATTGCCTATGCACTTTTGAACGCGTGTGTACATTAACTAAATTTGATAAAACGTTTGACAAGGCTGTCAACCTTATGTGGGTTACAAAATAATTCCTTGATTGTAATACCTAACTCAACTCTGAATTTATTCTAAATTTTAGATGAAAATCACTATGCATAGAAGCGTTGGTGGCCCAGAGGTAAGGCGTGCAATTTTCAATCAGAAGGTCGCAGGTTCAATTCCTGCCGGCTCGTAACAATGGGTTTTTCGGAACTTATGTATGAGATATTATTTGATATTTACCAATCGCTTTTCGGTGAAGGAAAACATCGTGAGGAAACCGGAGTAATCCCAATAAGGCCGAGTTTACTCTCTGGGTTGGAAGGTCAGATGGCAGTCGCCTTCGTAAAACTAGCGCCTATTACAAACTTTGGGATTAGTTGTGAAAAACCGGGAAAATGCTAGGAAGAAGAAGACAATTATGTATTAACATTGTCAGTCGCCTTGTTTTATAAATTTGAGCATGATACCGTTCGAAAAATGTTTTTTTCGTGGGTTTAGTGTTACTGTGCAAAATAGAATGATGTCATACCAATTACCTAACAGTCGCTTTAATGACGTGATCAATCTCACGATCCCACGACGTTTTACTAATTGAAAAATTATTTCAACACGTTTTTCAAGGATTTAATTTTATTCTGGGGATTTGCTGGAAATCTGAGGAGTAAAATCTGCTTCTTAGATTTACTAATGTAAGCGCCACTTGGACTAGGGTTAGCCATGTTTGACTGATGAGGCATGTTTTACTTAGGGCCACTTGCACCAACTGGGGTAAGCCACATAACCCGGAATTACGCGTTTTTTTTTAAATGGAATTTGACAGCTTAGCTCCGGGTTAGCGGCTAACCCTGCGTAGTTCAGTGTATGTTTATGGTGTATTCCGTATGGGTTTTCATACAATGTAAAAAACACTACGTGACTCGGCTGTTATACCATTGGATATTAGATTTTGTATCTATGGAATTATGTGATTACATAATATCATAGACACAATATGTAATTGCTTTTGTAAAAGGTACCACTTTGTCGATTAATAAGGCGATAATACCATATAGATTAATTTAGAAATTAACTTTATCAACAACCGGAATAGTGGGACTTCTCACTAAGAACAATTTGGAACAAATGTTGTAGGTTCCAGAGGAGGCCTTACCATGAAGTCTTAACGCAATGCAGTTCCTGTGGCAGAGTCGATTTCCCGTCAACAGCTCAATTAACAAGTCACAATTTGGTAAAAAAATACACAAGTTTTATTTCATAAGGGCATTTGTAAAAAATGTGTTTACCTAATTTTTCAGTTTCAAACTACCTTCCTCAAATAAAAAACTGTCAAACCAATTTGCTAACTTCATATGTACTAACATTTAATTTAATCATATTTGCATTAAATGAAACTAAAAAAATAGACTACTCCCCTAAAATATATATTACATAAACACATTTAGTCCGCCAACTCAGTACCGTATGGGAAGGTGTCCATATTTAGTCTGGCTACCCTCGATGAATAGTAATGCCTCGGCCTTTTTGTCCAAGGAACTATAGCGAGTCGTAGAACCACTGGTGGTTTCTAAAAGCCTCCTTTTAACCACTTATAGACTGTAATATCGGGAGCTCGATTTTATTTTAAAACCGTGGTAATAGCCCGTATTCATTAGTTACAATGTAGGCATCTTTTCTCCACACCATATTCAATAAATATTTATAAATGAGTCGCTTATTTTAAGTCGAATACCTAGTCAGGAAAGTTCACTAATTCTATTTCTACTCGAAGTCCACCGCCGAAAGGTTGGTCACGTTACACAACTTTACTCCCTCGAGGATACGTTAAGAACTGTGGCATCGCCAAATTAGTCGATCAACGAAGCGTCTTGCCGCTTACTGACTCGAGACTTAAGCTATTGCGATGCGAGATTATTATCGTTAGTGTTTTTTGGGGTTCCATAGTCAACTAGGATATTTGAAAAAGAATAGGGGTTTGCTGTTTAAAGGAAAATTATTTTACACACGATCAGTTAATCCATTTTTGTTTTTTTTTCTGCAAAAACTTATAGGTATCCTCTAAGTAAAACTCCTCTAAGTTTCTAGTTTGATCATGGAATTTACTAAAACTCCTTTTAGACTCGCTTATTTTTACGGACGGTTAACTACGGTACCCTACACTGAGCGTGGCCCGACATGCTCTTGGCTGCTTTTTAAAAGTAATATTAGAATATTGAAGTTGAGTTCAAAGGCCAAAGTACCTACCCGCAAATACCTCCAACTGCTAAAAACAAAAAAATAATTAAACTGCTGCTGATTGAATGAGTCCATCGTAATTAGTATAGTTATATTATAACCTACAAACACGAATGTAACTACCGCAGTTAACACAGTCCTCTGTTATCTAGATTTTTTAAGATATTGGGTTGTATTCTGAAGAATTGTTTGAGATGATGCCAACGTCTATTTTTCACCATCGCACCGCTCGCCATCGACAGAGCGCTTATCCACACACCTTGCAATGCAACCAAAATGGTCGCGCACTGTTCGGTTTCAGAGGACTTTTCTCCCGCGGACGCTCTGGCTGTGGAATGCCGAGGTTTTCCCGAAAGATTACGGTGTGATAGTGTACTTCAAAACAGGACTGTTCAAGATTGGCAACTAGCATGTGACCCCCCTGGAGTTGCAGGCGTCCATAGGCTACGGTGACCGCTTTCCATCAGACGGGCCGTATGCTAGTTTGCCACCGTCGTGGTATAAAAAAAATCTCATTTGCCCTTTAACAATTAACCTGAAGTTATCATGGCACATTATGTAGGTGTTCATGTTAACAATACACAAAAAACAAACGCGTGTCTATTGGAGCAAAAGGGTTTTTTGTTTGAACCAAAAGGGTCTGAAATTGAAAAAATTAGCTTAACTATCTATGTACCTAAATGTTACATGTAGGCAAGCTAAGTTAAAGTCCTAAGCATTAGCCATAGGTGGCACAAGAGTGCTGCGATATCTCGCAGTCGAGAAAGACACCTGTCATTTTCTAACTGTTCGCAACTTCGCATTTTAGACAATGACAGTAGGTAGTCTTTCTCCATACGACAATAATGTTACTTCGAATTCTGCAAAGTATGTATGTACCGCCTGTTTCAATGAAGTGTACTAGGGCTACAAGTAATTATTTTTCATATATAAAATTTTAAACACATAAATAGAGGTGAATTGTAACCTCACAAACCTAGCATAGCAGACATAAAGAGTGCCCGCAGAATAGGAAACTAGGACAAAAAATCCAACATTGTTACACTTGCAAGAGCCGCAACAATTGATAGTTGATTTCGTGGGAGTTTCGTTAAGGAAACGTTCTATGTTCCTGCATTGTTTTAGAGCAGTGCTTGCGTCGATTTACTTACTTCCTTATTATGAGCTTGTGCAAGTACCAAAGTTATTTAACTATGGAATTATGTGTTGGCTGATAAGTTTCAATTCAAGTTCAAGAATAAAAACCGGCCAAGAGCATGTTGGGCCATGCTCACAATAGGCAACTATAAAAAGTGTTTAAATAGATACCATGCTCAATTTGTTTAGAATAATTAACAATTCGATGATACTTTCGATCACACCCGTTGTAACTACCCTACCCCCCCCCTTATAATCTAAAAACTAAATAAACTTCCCCTTAAACTACCCATATGTACCCCGCTATTAAACCCCGTTATTAAACCCCACTATTCAACTACTATTTTAATCACTTACAATTAATATTTTGGCCTTGTGATCTCTAGTGGTGGACTCTTTAATGTTGTGAACCGTAATGACGCATGATTCTTTAAAAGTAAAAACTGGCTCATATTACGTGCTCCTTTATCCCGAATTTATTTTGTTATCCCTAATGAAACAATTTAATGAAGGATAATGTTTAAAATTGTTAATTAATTAAACTTTGTTGAATGGATATTTGACTCACTTATATACTTGATTAATTGCTTGTTCATCTAGTCAATCTAAAGTAAAACTGGTATTAAAAAAAATTAGTAATATTCAGTTGAAGAATAGATTAGAATTTACAGTTGATTGAATTTACAATTAGCATAAACGAATTGTATTAATGAGAGATAGTATTTAATGAATAAATTTTGTTTTTTATGGCATTAACCCCGACCTACTATTACGGTCTCTGCTCACACATGATGGCATTCTAATGGGCTAATCCCTCCTAAATCCTACTTTTTCCAAAATAAAACCTGATTAATCGAAAAACGCCAATCAATGTGCCGGATGATTCGGGAATAGAGACCCCTACACTAAACCAACCAGTTTTGAGACACGCCATAAAAATCTCATCAGTTGGGCTTTCCTACCATCCTATGACTCGACCAGTATTTCTCAACCTAGGTGAACCTATTCTAATGAATTGAAATACCAAGGTATTCATTAGTCAACCATACTATCTCTCAGAGAAGGCTCTGTTTATTATGTGAATGTTAATATAATGAACGCAGTAGGCAGCAAATTATATAAGTAAAACGAATTGATTTAATTATAGAAATTTTGTTCAAACTGAGTAGGTAGATATGTCATTTCATGTTTATTCCCAATGCAAAAAGATAGACAACTGAGCTTCAAAATAAAACAAATAATTACTCTAAGAAAGGAGGTGTTAATTTGAGCAATATCCTTTACCCAAATCAACGATTTCAATGTACTGCTTCGCCTGACATTGATCCCTACTCACAGTGTACTGCTCAGCCTGACACCATGGCCCTATATACAAAGCATTCTACTATCTGAGAATGGATTGTATACCTATCTCTCAAAATATTAGTAATATCATAAAATCAGATTTCAAAGCTCAGCCTCCTCTCTCACATTAGGAAACCAGGAAATGAATATGAAAATAGTTAATTATTCCAACAAAGTCACTAAGGTAACTGGCTAATAGAGTTGCAAATATAAAAGAGTGTTTCATCATCATCATTATCTGACGATGGAGATGGTTAAAAGAGTAAAAAAAATAGTATATTAGACGACCTAATTCCCTTGCAAAATGTGTACCTATTTCGGCTACCCCATTCCCTATTCTAGTATCTCTAAAACAGGAGTCGTACTTACCATAGACTACCTGTTTCCGAGCATACGTAAAGTGTATCCCTACTCTAATTAAAGCTCAAGTTCGGCGGGCAATTCCGAAGTTGTAACTATAGCCGCGTATGGTCAACTCCCTCTTTCCATCCCGTAGGATATGGTGGGAAAGATAAGTTGGGTCCCTACTGGTGTATATGAAATAACATGATATATAAATATACTTAATAAGACTACAAGGCTTCAACTACAGCTTGCCAGAAATGAGTGTGGATCACCCACATCGTTAACTCGGAAATATGTAACGCTCACTCTGATCAAAAGCTGCTGGGCATTGAAAACCAGGGAGAATCCATCCTCTTCAGGTGAGAGGATGCCAGACACCTCCATGCCTGGTGGCGAGTCCCAAGTTAATATTTTTGTCACCGTTAGGTAATATGAACTTGGTAGACAGGCTGTTAACCCATCTCGATAGTATTGCTGGCTAAAAACACTTTAAATTTGAAGTTAATTTTAAGTTAGATTAAGCAAAATTCCGAGACTAGATCCTATAAGAACTTTTGATTCTTACAATATCTAGCTCATAAACAAACAATAATAATTGAAACACAAAAATTAACACAATTAACCAGCGTTAACTACCACTCTGACGCTGAGTACCAAAAAACCAGATAATTAAAGGTAAGAAGAAATATCCCTGAAGCAAGCACCATAATCCAGTAAAATTCATTAACAATAAAAATCACTAAACTAAGGCACAAGCTCCATAGATTCTCAACCCACCAGCAATCCTCCAGAGATCCAGACCCACTGACTTTTTGTTGTTGAATGACCCCGAATTCATTTTTCCACCACCTTTTATAGCTTCAAAATGGCGTCCGTTCTAGCGACCGTTTCAGCGACCGTTTCGGCGACCGTTCTAGCGACCGTTCTAGCGACCGTTCCAGCGACCGTTTTAACGACCGTTCTAGCGACTGTTCCAGCGACCGTTTTAACGACCGTTCTAGCGACCGTTCCAGCGACCGTTTTAACGACCGTTCTAGCGACCGTTCCAGTGACTGTTTTAGCATTTTATCTCTTATGTTCCATATATTAAAGTTCATTTTTGTTTAAACAACACTCAAGACTTCTATGAATAATTTTCAGCTAGCTGATTTAAACTTTAAACATTTTACATTATGGTCTGTTTTTGCCTTACCCTGTAGTTGTAGGTTGTATCGTAGTGTACATAACGGAGCCTTAATGTATTAATTAAAACTCAAAATTATCATTTTTAAGCTATTTAATTGACGACGAACGTCTTACATGAGTTCGATAAAAAGTGAAAGAGAAGGGTAGTAAAATATAATTATGAAACGGGTGCTTGAAGCGCCTGTTTAAGTTAATGGCAACAAATCACACACAGAACACTAAGACGCACGTAGGCGCAGTTCATGCATCTGAAGTCTGAACATCTTCCCGCCTCGTTGAAAGGAACAGCCTTTCAAAATTTCAAATCCTCGGCTGTTGGTAGAGGGCAGATACGCACGAGTGGTCGTCGCACACATCCTCTGGTAGTGGTTACGTCCGCAACCCTGGTAACACCATCAGCACCCGGGAACAAGCGCGTAACTCTGCCAAGACGCCAGCATAGCGGAGGCACATGATCTTCGTGTAGCAGAACCAAGTCACCCAGCTTAAGCTTGGCGGTGTTTGATTTCCACTTGGTCCTCTCTTGTAATTCCGATATGTATTCTCTTTGCCACCTTTGCCAAAAGTGCTGGCGTATCTTTTCTATTCTAGCATAACGTTGAAGTGACATTTCCTTTTGATTCTCCAGTGCAGGCGACGGTAGTGACGTCAGTGGTCTTCCTATCAAGAAGTGCCCTGGAGAGAGGGAAAGGAGGTCGTCGGGGGAGGTAGACATGGGGCACAAGGGACGGCTGTTAAGAATTGCTTCCACCTGCGCAAATAAAGTAGATATCTCCTCAAATGTTAAGTGACTATTGCCTATCACTCGTTTTATATGGTGTTTTGCGGATTTTACTCCGGCCTCCCAGATACCGCCGAAGTGAGGTGCGTAAGTTGGAGAAAATATGAATTTTATGTACTCTTGATTCGCAAAGTCAGACAGAGGTTCCTGATTAGCCTTTAGAAATTGGCCAATTTCTTTAGCCGCAGAAACAAAATTTCGCCCATTGTCACAGAATATTTCCGCCGGCTTGCCTCTTCGAGCAATAAACCTCCTAAGCGTCATTATGAACGCGTTTTTGGACAGATCACTAACGGCTTCTAAGTGTAAACATTTATACCGTAAACACACAAACAAACATAGATAGCATTTTATTAATTTGGCACCTCGGCCTTTTCTACTCACAATGTAAAAAGGTCCCGCAAAATCTAAGCCCACTGAAATAAACGGAAAGTCTGGATTAACTCTCTGAGAAGGGAGATTACCCATTTTAGGGGTCAGAGTCCCACCACGAGCACGCCTGCATCGCATGCAATTGTTTACTGTGCGCTGAGCAAGGCGTCTTCCATTTACCGGCCACACGGTTTCCTTAACAAGAGACAACAATAATTGAGGAGGTGCGTGCATATTTTTTATATGCACGTTGGCAAATATAAGTTTCGTTAAACGATGAGACGCGTGAAGCACAATCGGGTGCTTCTTTTCGTAGGGATAATTAGATTCATTTAATCGGCCGCCAACCCTAATCATCTTCTTATCCAAAAAAGGTGAAAGTTTTAACATTTTAGATTTAGAGCTCAACGGCTGAGCTTTTGTAAGTTTCCCGTACTCATCCTCAAATGATTGCATTTGAGCGACTATACAGAGAAAGTTTAACGATTCAGTCAACTCGTCCACGGTTAAAACCCCCACTCGCTTGTCTTTAGGATTTTTTAAATTAAATATAAATCTCTTTACATAAGCAAACGATCTCTGTAATTTAGTTAATGTAGAATATTTTTCGAAATCTATAAAAGGGGCTGCTAAATTTACCACATTACATTTCGTTTCAGGTAAGTCATTAATTTGAAGATTTTTTTAAAACAGGCCATTTACTTTCATCTTCAGTTAAAAACGTGGGTCCATACCACCACAGATCCAGCTTTGAAAGCTGGCAAGCATCCACACCCCGCGAAATTAAGTCAGCAGGATTTGCAGAGGTAGGCACATATCTCCACGATGATTCTTTAGTCTTATCGAGAATTTCATTGACGCGATTAGCTACAAATACCTTTAATTTTGCGGCTTTATTGTGTAACCAACCTAGCACGATACTGGAGTCACACCAATGAACTACACGGTCCGGTGTGTATCTTAAGGAGTCTAGAGTTGCCCTGCTGAGCCTGGCGGCCAGCAACGCAGCACCTAGCTCTTGCCTTGGCATCGTAGTAGGTTTCAATGGGGCAACTTTCGATTTGGAACACAGCAGTCTTACAGTGACGTCACCGTTTTCAGCTACAGATCTTATATAAATACAGGTACCCAGGGCCGACTGCGCTGCGTCACTGAAAACGTGCATCTCAATAAATTTTGGTGAATCGCATAAAACTTGCCTGTCTATTTTGAGATTTTGAATGTAAGTTAAGTTCTCAGCAAATTTATTCCATTCTTTTTTAATAAAATCAGGGACAGGCGAATTCCAATCGATTTTGAGCTCCCATAATTTTTGAAGGAGCATTTTTGGTTTAATTATACACAGACTTAAACAACCTAGTGGATCAAAAATTTTAAATGCATTCGACATAATGTATCTTTTAGTTATTACGTCACTAGGGCTAGGATCTTTCACAGGGAAATTTAACGTATCACTGACTGGACTCCATCCCAACCCGAGAGTGCTAGTTGACTCACTGATTATCAAGTTTTCTTGTGTGTTTATATTAGAGTCATCGAACAGAGACGATAAGTTACTTTTGTATTTTCTTAAATTAAAACATCCTGTCATCAATGCTTCCGAAACTGTTTTTTGTATATATTTTAGTTCATGTTCATTATTGGCTCCAGTGATCAGGTCATCAACATAAAAATCTCTTTGTATTATAGTTTTGATGAGCTGATCATGCTGCTCCTCTCCAACTTGAAATAAACATCGCGTGCTCAAATAGCTCGCACTTCCAGTACCGTAAGTGAGAGTATTCAATCGCAGCATTTTGAGGGGTCTGGACTCATCTTCTCTCCATAACATGAGTTGCAAATTTCGGTCTTCGTCGTGTACTTGTACCTGTCGGTACATTTTCTCGATGTCACCTGAGAGAATGTACTTGTATTGTCGCGCTCGAACAAGTATGGAGAAAAGAGAGTCCTGGACATTTGGACCCACCATAAGAATGTCATTAAGTGCTTTACCGGAGGAAGACGCAGCAGAGGCGTCGAAAACGACTCTAAGAGATGTAGATTCACTTGTTTTTAGTACAGCATGATGACATAAAAAATAATTTGGATTTGGTTTCGGCAGAGTAGACTCCGATAGATGGCCTAACTCTGCATACTCATTTATGAATTTAGTGTATTCGGATTTCAAGGTCGGATTTCGCTTGAATTTTAGCTCCAAATTAAAAAATCTTTTTTTGGCTAAATTATAGGAATCCCCGAGACATTCAGGCGATTCAATTAATGGCAGCTTTACACAAAATCTGCCCGTATCCAGTCGAAACGTATTATTTAAAAAGTGAGTTTCACATTCCTGGTCATTTTGATTTAAAATATTTTTATTGGGGACCTCTTCGGACTCCCAGAATTTAGTTAGCATATTTTCGATATTTTGTTGAGATTCAGAAATTATCGCATGATTACAATGAATTTTATTTTGATTTTTGCAGTTTTGATTATTAGTGTTTGTAGGTATTTGTCCGCATAATATCCAACCAAATTTAGTTTTACGCAATTTAGGTTGTGATGGACCTAATGAGTATTCCTCGGTGCCTAGGATGTCCCAAAACATTTCCCCACCGATTAAAATCTCGATCTCGTCTGATTGGCTAAAATCGTGGTCCGCTAGTTGGATATGTTTAGGTATCTGTAGACTTTGGACATCTACTGGATATCTACGAATGCTGCCTGTTAGCTCCTTTTGAACAAAGCATGGTAAAGCAGATTTAAATGGTTCATTTAGTGATTTGATTTGTACATCACATCTTTCGACAATGCTACCTGTACACACATTACCGGCTCCTATGATATTTAGACTATCTATAGGACTCGAGTCTAATGACAGTTTTTCTTTTAAAGATTGTTTTATGTAAGAGCACTCGCTTCCGTTATCTAGGAAAGCGCGCACTATTTCCTTTTGGTTAGTTTTTGGATTGTATACTTCAATCATTGCGGTAGATAAAATCCCTCGCATATTATCTAAGTTAGGAGAATTAGCCGAGGACGATGCGTGACTGAACGTAGTGGCATTATTCATAATGCCTGGACTAGGCTCGTGAAGCAAGCTGTTATGCATTTGCTTACACTCCCGACAAGGACCCCCGCGGCACTCGCTGACAGGGTGCCCCTGTCGCAGACAGTTGGCACATAACTTATAATTCGCGACATCGGCTAATTTGTCCTTTATATTTTTAGCGGTAAAAGCAGGACAATCGTATATTCTGTGGTTGTCGCTGCATATTATACATACAGCAGTGCCAGGTGTGTAGCGATTTTGACTCGTATTTTGCCTTGGTTTTTGAGTAACACCTGCAAATGATTTTAAATGAGCGCTTCGCTCTTGTTTGAAATTTCTATAATTGTTATTTTGATTATTAGGTCCTGGCGGGCCTGGTCGTGGCATAGGCGATGAGAATTTAGAAGTACTGGCCTCATACTTATTGCGATTTAGTGCTTCAAGAACGTCGGCGCGATCAATCAAAAATTTATGAAATTGATCCAAAGTTGGAACGTCATCAAGAGTGTTACGGTACTCTTCCCATTTCATCAGGGTGTTGCTGTCTAATTTAGATGACAACATAAATATAATGAGCATGTCCCACTTGTCAGTCGGCTGACCTAGACTTGACAATGCTCTCAAATTTTTAGTAACATGATCGACTAAGAAACGAAGTGCCTTTTCTGACTCGCGCGCCGGCGCCTGAATGTTAAATAAGGAGTTTAAGTGATGGTTAACTAATAATCGTTTGTTATTATAGCGATCACCCAATAATTTCCAGGCATCCTCATAGTTAGCTGAAGATACTTCGAGATTAGAAATAATTCTGGCCGCATCGCCCTCTAAGTAGGATATGAGATAATGAAATTTGTGTATAGGCCTTATACGTTCATTGTTATGAATAAGACTCTCGAACGTGTCACGAAACTCAAGCCAGCGGAAATAAGCTCCATCGAATTTTGAAATTTGAATTTGTGGCAATTTAAAACCTTGATCCTGATGGTCGTGAGTACACTGAGCAACCACAGGCACAGCACTAGACTTGCGTCTTTCGATTTCTAGTGTACTGTGTTCGTCAAGTAATGATTTAGCTTTTGCAATGTTCGTAATAATATTTTCCTCAATCCTCTCGCGTTCATCAAGCTCAACTGACAATTGGTCAGAATTCAGGATCTCAATCTCATTTTGCAAATCGTCGAACTTAGATGACAAACCCTCGAACTTGCTAACTTTAAGGCTAAGCTCCGCTAGTTCAAGTGCAGGAATATCCGTTTTTGCACTCAACGCATTTAAATACATTTTAAATTTAGTTATTTGTCCTTTGATTGAACTACGCGAAACAGTTAATTCTTTTAAGCGGTTTATCTTCCGTTTTTCATCTTCGCTCGACATTGTTGTTATAAAAATGAAACTTTACTTTAAACTCAAAAAATTGTATAAGTATAGGTAAAAAAGGTTTATCCTCACGCTCCTCACTACGGTAGTGGTACTTGCCGCTGGGAGTCCGGCTGCGCGCGCTCAGCTGACTGGTAGATAGGTACTTGATTGTAGAAATTGCTACGCTGAGCCGCGCCGAGACGATCCTGGAATAGTCGGCGAAATACTTTAAGTACAATGATATTAACTGTATGTAGGTTAAATGAGGGCTAGGGTAAACAAACCAATTTGTAATGGTAAAATTATTAATAAAGTTAAATTTCTAAGTTGTAGAAGGAATGTACGCTAATTTGTCTTGAAAAGATGATGTTTTAATTTTTGAAAACACTTAATAATGTGTAAAACTAACTTTACTAAACATGGGCCACCATATAATTTAGATATTGTAACTATAATAATAGTTTTTTAGGAATTGAAAATACGAATACCAAAAGATGATTCGGCAATTTGTAGTAGGTACGAATGAAGTGCTATTTTGAGACTTAATTTCGTATTTGCGTAGGCGGAAGTATACTATGGCTCTTTATAACTATCTAGTAGAAAATTGTTTTCAATTTTGACTAAAAGATAAAAAGATCTAGGAAGAAGAATAGGGTGTGAAGGACAAAGGAAGGGCACTTAGCTCTGGCAACTGCTTCGACGCGCAGGGTGAAACTTTCGATGTAACACTGCACTGCACTTCTTCACAATCCAGCCAAGGTTTACTCTTCACTCGCCTCCAGGTCCAGGAATTGAAATTTGGAATCTTCTGGACTGCATACGCGCCTTTGATAATCGTATCTTGGATTTCTTGAATGTTTTACGTTCCCCTCATGTAGCCACCAATTTATGTATCGTAGTGTACATAACGGAGCCTTAATGTATTAATTAAAACTCAAAATTATCATTTTTAAGCTATTTAATTGACGACGAACGTCTTACATGAGTTCGATAAAAAGTGAAAGAGAAGGGTAGTAAAATATAATTATGAAACGGGTGCTTGAAGCGCCTGTTTAAGTTAATGGCAACAAATCACACACAGAACACTAAGACGCACGTAGGCGCAGTTCATGCATCTGAAGTCTGAACATAGGTAAATCATTTTGGTTCGAGAACCGTGCCATAAAAACCCGCTAACATTTCCTTGCATTATGTAATAAGTGAACATAATATTCTTGATTCTTTTGTTTTACTGTTAACTTTAACTTAATGAAATTTCGGTAAAAGTCTAGAAGAAAAAGGAACAAAACATCTGAATGGCTTAACAATTGTCATATATTCTCGCCATTAGAATGATACACTCAGAAGACGACCCATCGTTCAGTTACACAGTCCCGACCCCATAAACTCCAGAAAAATCTTAACAGCGCGAAGTAGACCACGGTACAGCGCCATCTCTCGGGAAATTGGGTTACTAATTTATACAAACTAGGTATGTTGGGTTTTCGGGGGTAACTTTTGATCGCGTGAATCGATTTGAATCATTCTTTTTTTATTAGAAGGTAGGGATACGCACGGAATGATAAATTAAGTACATGATAAAACAAAATGTTTGCATATACGGTTAAATTACAAACTTAATTCAGAAATTATTTTGTACAATTTTTCTAAAACCGTTCAGCCAATCAAGTCTGGATTTTTTTTCCAATAAAGTTCTTATTAAGTTCTACTTTTGTAATTTTTTTCATATTTTTTTAACTCGTAGTTCAAAATTTAGATGGGGGGGGGGACGGACACATTGTTTTAAATTTCTGGAGCGATTATTTCCGAAAATATTAACCTTATCAAAAACTTTTCTTAAAAAACCCTCATTATTTTTTAAATACCTATCCAATGATATATCACACTCTAGGGTTTAAACGAAAAAAGAATACACTTTACGTGTACCCCAAAACAAAATTATAACCACTTTTTATTTTACCACTTTGTTGGCGTGATAGATTATCCGCGGCCGGACGGGCAGACAGACAGACTTGGCAAAACTATAAGGGTTCCTAGTTGACTACGAATCCCTAAAAACCATCATTGTATCTATTTATCGCCCATTGCTAAGAATAGGCTGAGATTCTTGTATACGATTTTAAGCTAACATGGTCATTTACATTAAGGAAACCTACTAATTAATTACCTACTATTTAAAACGAGATATTAACCATGTATATTTGTATCCCCGAATATGTTGTTGAATAATTGTCGACGATCAGACGATGCGTCTGCTCGTTTGCTTCCTACATATCTCATTAAACAAATATTTAAATGGCAAAACATAATACCTAATGTGGCTTGCGGAAAGTAGGGAATAGTGGCGGAAGGCCATCAAGAAGTGCGCGAAGTTACATGATGAAGCCTGTGTGCTTACCACGAATTTGAAATCTACTGTAGAAATCTATAGTCATTAGAGTCTATGTCAGCGCACTGTCTGTGCGTCTTGCTCACACTTGCGGGTGGAAGCAGAATGCAAATACATATATCCTTTGAGTTCTATAGCAACTCATGGTAGAGGCACTGGTTAGAGTGGTTAGCCGTTAAGAGAAGAGACGGCACGGCTGCAACGCAATCACTACATCAGCAGCAACTTACACCTATCCAAATTGTGGGCGCAAATGACAGTCCCGTATTGACTTATTCAGCCACCGCAAAAAGTGTCGCTAAGCATCAAACTCATAGCGACTTTTGCTTACCATGACTTTTACTTAGCCACGGGTCGATAGCGACTGTACGATTCGAAAGTATTTCCAACTCGCTCTCACCAGTATCAGTACCATGAGTTATAACGTACAACTCATACGTATCGGATCGGATCGGATCAGACTGGTGTGAGTCATCCTTTATGTAGCTGACCGTACCTATAGTATTCAAATACGTGTTCGTGAAACAAAGCTAAGAACACAAATTACACAAACCTCCCAACAAATTATGTGATGGTGAGACTAATGTGTTTTACCAGTATTTATGCGGCATAATACCAAAAGGGCTCGGAAAAAGGTTCCTTAATGTGCTGACTCATTTTCCCTATGTGAGTAAAAACATGTAATTAAGTTTCTCCCGAGAATATCGCTGACTTTTTCGCTAATTATGCAAATTTTATTTTTCATTTTATTTTCATTTAAGCGTGTTTTCATTTCAGTTGAAGATTATTTTTTGGTATTTTTCCGCTCTTTATTTTGTGAGTTGCTTGGCCTAAACCAGTTGTTGGGTTGGGTTGTATAAGTGGGACACACTTTTTACACTTTTATAAATAAGTAACTAATTGAAAAGTTTTAATTGAATTTTTAAGAAAGTTAATTACTTTAATAAAATGCTTAAAGCTGAATTTTCCATCGTGCAGGATTAAAAGAAAGTATACTTTAACTTAACTGTGACCTCTGTATTTCCAGGAAAATCCAAGAAATTGGATGTGCCCAAACTCCAAGTGTACTAGTACCTAACCACCGCTTCCATCTTCTTGACACAAAAAACTTGCCATTTATTTTCTTTGAAACTGTTAGTGTTAAACATAATAATTAAACGGGTCTAACGCGAATTAATTTGTTTACCTTATTTACCGACGTTTCGACACAGGTTTCACTGGTTACTGGTTTCGTTTAATTATTATGTTTAAATATGTGTTTAAATCGCTAAAGTTTTAAATGTTAGTGTTAATCTTGTCAGAAATATGGAAAGTTGAATTCCTGGATCCAGACATTTTTTAAGGCGAAAGTTTTGAAGCGTCAAAATATGAGAATTTTAAAAGCGCCAAAGAATGAGCATAGTCGGGAGTAGGGTTGTCAGATGTCCGGCCAATGCCGGATATGTCCGGATTATTACGGTCCTATCGAGCTAAATTAGTATGAAGAAAAAAACAGGATCAAGGTAGGTAGGTCTACAAAAACATATCTCAGAATAAAACCGACGACAAGCGAGTATGATTTAGGTTTATTTCTCAAATATCTCGATTAAGTAACTTTTATAAGCAGCATCGGCGAACGACGCCTTAAATCTTAGAAGGTAGGTACCTAAAAGTATAAAAAACACAGCCTCAGCGAGACTCGAACTCGTTACTCTGTATACACGCCCATCGATTGAGATTGTTCTTATTTATCTACATTTCGTAAAAACCGGCTAAGTGCAAGTCGGACTCGCGCAAAAAGGGTGTAGTACTGGTCTCGTTAGGTACCTACTGGTACCACCATTATTTATAAAAACGGCAAAAAATCATTTATTTAGTTCTGTTCTTTAGTATTTGTCTTTTAGGTCCCGCCCGCACGTGGAGTACTGTTCTTATCTTTGGGCGAGGTCACCAAAGTACCAGCTGGGTGAAGCTAGACCGCATCCAACGAAGAGCGACTCGAATTGTCGGCTGTTAACGTATTTCTGATCGGCTTGATCCATTGGCGCTGGCTTCTATCGCATGTTTAACGGGGAGTGCTGAGTGCTCCGAGGAATTGTTCGGATTAATCCCTGCCGCTTCTTTCCGCCATTGATCTACGCGACAACATTTCCATCCTCATCATTTACTCTACTGTGGGTTTCTCCAGAAACTTCCTGCCTCGCGCAGCTAAAATGGGTAATGAACTGTCGCCTGCGGTATTTCCAGATCGATTCAACCGTCAAACCTTCAAGAAAAGAGCGTACTCCCACCTTAAAGGCCGGCGAACCATGAACATATTCGGGGTTACGCGCTGTCGATTGGTAAGAGCGTTGCCGGCTTTTGAGGTGGTGGAGCTGCCCGATGCAGTCGAAACATGTCATGAACGCGTATTGTGATAAAAATACGTGATTATAACCGGTTTTTCAATATTCATTTTAAATATAGTTTGAGTTCTGTTAAGAGATTTGTCACAAGAATTTACCCTGTATACGTAACTACAAATAGGTACCTACGTAAAATTTCAATATAAGATAAATTAAGAAAACTAATAACAATTAGGAAATTAAACTGCATATTGGCTTGCATAACTTATTACATAACGAGTAAGCCGGAATACTTCATAGGTATGAAGTTAAAAAATATATCTTACTGGTTCTTGCGACCATTAAAAAAACAAGATTCTGTTAATGGTTTTTTACGTTTCTAAGAGTTTACGACAAATATTTATTCCATAACTCCATTTTTTTATCGAGAACCATATAAAAAACACAAAATGACGGTCAAATGTGCTTGTTTTAAGCAAAAGGTACCAATTTGTCCATTGTTGTTAAGGTTTATTTCTAAATCAATCGCTAGGGTAAGTGTACCAGTGAATGAACCCTTAAGGAAATTTACAACTTCAAAAATTTATTTGAGACATATTATAACATTTAAAATGCAAATGTCGTGTTTTTATACAAAATAAACTATTCTAGTTTAGTTATATTGCTTTGTTTTTAAAGTAGGTGTCTATTATTTAAAGTTGCAGGACAAAGTAGGGAAAAAACGGGAAATCACCAGTGAATGAACACCGTTTTCTAGTTAATGAACGGGTTAGTTCCAATAAATGAACTACGATAACAAGTTATGCTTTATTTATGAAAATATTACAAATTTGTACATATTTTTTCATCATCATCATCATCATCATTTCAGCCGAAAGACGTCCACTGCTGGACATAGGCCTCCCCCAAAGATTTCCACAATGACCGGTCCTGCGCCACCCGCATCCAGCGGACTCCTGCGACCTTCACCAGGTCATCAGTCCACCTTGCGGGGGGCCTACCCACGCTGCGCCTTCCGGTACGCGGTCGCCACTCGAGAACCTTTCCGCCCCAACGGCCATCGGTTCTACGTGCAATGTGCCCCGCCCACTGCCACTTAAGTTTAGCGATTCGGAGAGCTATATCGGTTACTTTGGTTCTGCTGCGGATGGTCTCATTTCTGATACGATCTCGCAGAGAGACTCCTAGCATAGCTCTCTCCATTGCCCTTTGGGTGACTTTGAGCCTTCTTATGAGGCCCATTGTAAGCGACCACGTTTCAGTACCGTATGTCATCACTGGCAACACACACTGATCGAAGACTTTCGTCTTCAGGCACTGCGGAATATTGGACGAAAAGATGTGTCGCAGCTTCCCGAACGCTGCCCAACCGAGTCGGATTCGACGACATATTTTTTAAATAGAAAATATTTTATTACTCATTTAAGCAGGTAATTATTACGTTGTCGTCATTTTGACACAAATAACGTGATAATAAACAGAAAACCAATTTGAAAAAACTTTTAACGATTACTCTAAATGAGTTAAACTGATCTGCAAATGAATAAACGCCACGTCTGGAACAAGTAGGTTGTTCCAATATTCTTTGATATCGTTATAATGTACTTCAGCGACATCTTCTAACTGAGATTTTATGAATGTAATTATGTTATTGACTGCAGACTTTTTCCTACTTTTTTAGTACTTTTTTCGTTTCTGGGTATTAAAACCTACTATAACACATTTCCATCATTTAGATTAAGATGAGTCATAACAATAATTTTCAACTGCTGTTAACTCTTCATCTTCATTTTTCTTATTTGTCTGCTCTTTTCTCAGCTTTTTTTGCCAGTTTGTCGTTCCATAAGGCCCGAAATTTTATTTGCCTGAAGTATGATTCTGTTTTGATTTACGTTTCTTTGGTTCTGTACTCTGATTATCTTTAACATCTATTTTGTTTCTTATATGTGTGCTGTTACTTTTACTTGGTTGTTCATCGTAAGCTTGTTTAGTCATAGTTTTTTGTTGTTTAGGCTTATTTAATCTTGCTGCCTTTTTTTGCTGTTGTTGTTCCTTTTTAAATTGCATTACTTTTTGTTTATCTTTTCTGCGTTGGTCTAGTTCGTCTTCTTTCCTTTTCTTCTCGTCTTGATTTTTTTCCATATATTCTTTATATTTATAACCTGTTAAACCAAACGGCATTGGATCTTTCTTTTTCACAATGCTTTGTTTTTCTGGTATTTTGGGATACGATAAATTGACTTTGGTATGCCAAATGCCGTTCTTGCCTTACATAGTGATAGTTCTCCACTTGCAATAGCTTTTAAAGCTTTGTCTAGAGTTTGTGGTGAATATTTAAACCTCCGATATTCTTTGTTTTGTGTTTCCATTTTCTAAAACAGTTAAAATATATAATCAGCGAGATTTTTTATTCAATGAATCAAAATTTTAAGCAAAACAAATTAATGTACTTAAGGTAGTTCATTCATTGGAAAATGTGAACCATTGAATGAACCTACTTTTAACCTTGTGTTCGAACACTGGCCACTTAAAAGATAACTAAATTGTTTTAATATTGCTGTAAGTAATATTTTATTATAATTACGAAAACGCAAGAAATTGCTTAAAAACTGAAACACATTATTCCAGTGAATGAACCCCCCGGTTCATTCACTGGATTTATCGTGGTTTAGGATCCAATAAGTAAATACTCGATTAAAAACCGATTATAACCATGATTTATCATTAAATTACATTCACATAGCTCAAATATGTTCTTATTATTTAAAAAAAACATACTCCATGTGCAGAAAATATACTATACAAGTATAATAGTTCAATAGGTAGATGGCGACTTACCCGTTTCCTTATAAGCGCTTCATACAAAAAATCGTAATACGCGACACGTCAACTTCACATCACCAATACTTTAATACTGTTGAGCAGGCGTCAACCGGAGTGTATCCACAATCTCACAAATAAGGTCGGTAATTTGAAAAAAAATACTACCCTTGGCATAAATATGCAGAATTCTTGTTTTACGAGAAATTGTGCGTTTTGTTCATTTACTAGAAATGTTCATTCACTGGTACACTCACCCTATGTTATGGTATTAGCGCCTTATCGGTAAATGACAGTGGTACCTTTATATACCTTTTACTAAAAACAATCATAAATTACTATGTTACGGGCGGACGAGATGGTATGTTGGACGGTACTATATAGTTAGTTAGGGTGCAAACCCCTTCACAAAAAAAAATTCGCTGGAAAAATTCACACAATCCCAAGGATTATGAAATGTAACGACGAAAAAAAATCCAGTTCATAGGATCCTTGTATGAAATTGATTGGGATTTTCTGTTATCGGGATTGGTGGGTAACAACAGGTTTTTCCAGGAGTGCGCTAGGGGGTATGAATTTCTGCGGATTTGAGCATTTCCCTTCATATCCCAAAGGGACATGATGTGATTATTTCTTTTAAAACTTGCAAATCGCATAGATCATAAGATAATTAATATTACATTTAGGGTGTAACAAAAAAGGTGGCGATTAGTTTAAGGTAAACAAGTAACGTAATTTTTTTCTATTCCTATCAATTAATTCCCTTATTGGCCCTTATTCAAAAAAAAGTTTACAGATATTACTTAAATTATGTTTTCTCTCTTTCTCACAAACGCAAATATCAAACTGACAAAACATCATCATCATCGTTTCAGTCAAAAGACGGCCACTGCTGAACATACGATTCTCCCAAAGATCGCCATCACGACCGGTCCTGTGCTACATGCTTCCAGCAGGTTCCCGCGACCTTGAACCAGGTCATCGGAATATCTTGTGGGAGGTCTGCCCACACTGCGCCTTCCGGTACGTTCTCGCCAGTCGAGTAGTTTTTGGCCCCATCGGCTATCCGACCTTCTAGCAATGTGCCCAGCACACTGCCACTTCTAAGAGTAATGTCAGTGACTTTGGTTCTCTTGTGTATGTCCTGATTTCTGAAAAACTTTCGACTTAAGACAATGCGGTAAAGGCGAGAAGATGTTGTATAGCTTTCCGACCGCTACCCAGCCATGACAAATTCGACAATTAACTTCTCTGATAAATAAGGACAAACAAAAGTTTTTCACTTAAGGAAACGTTACGTTCTAAACAAGACTACTTATGTATATGAAAAAGAGTCGCAACTGCTGCACTTTTACGGCGTCATTTTTTTCGGCTGATTGGGTATCCAGTTCTTTTACCCTTTATCCATGGCAAACAATCATTTCGCTCCACTGTGTTTGACCTGCGGTTTGTTTGCGATTTATGATTTTCAATTTGGAATTTGATGGAACTTTACAATACATTCGAGTCTGTATATCTAATTTAAACATACTTACATTGTATTGTTGTTAAAAAGTATCATAAAATTCCAAAAGTCCTATTTGCAGGCAAAAATAAATCTAATATTATAATAATCTAATATCCCTAATTATCTGACCACGACTGTACGCAGGGATGTACCTATTAAAATGTATTTATCTATTCATGTATAATTATATATGTACCCACAGGACAAGCTTTACTTAGTTTGGACCTAGGATGATGTGGGTAGGGCTGTCTCCAAATATTTATTTATAAACGCGACATACGCATGTTGTACTTCACTTTCAAATAGTTTAATTATACGACGAACTTACCAAAGTCGAAGTTTGTCTGTAATGTCTGTGTTAATGTTCTAAAGTAAGACCGTCTCAAGCTTTGCCGGTTTTATTTTCAATCTCCTTAAAACTAGTATTTTATTCTGTCAATTGGATTGAAAGTAGTTTCCAAATAAAACTTCGCACTTAACGCGATATCTGCTCAATAGCACTCGAAAAGTAGCAACATTAATATTAATACCGTAGATCCCAGGCTTAGAACAAGCTTCGACGCTCAGACAAATGGTATTCTTTGGCGCGACTACCCTTATGTTACGAGTCCATCGATGGTAAGGCACTATACTCTGGGGCATCGGCATCGTAGGCAACGCTCAATGTATACGGGTTATATGTCAATATGTGGTAAATTTCTCTGGTTTTCGTTAAAGTTGTGGAATGGCGCGGAAGCCACGTATCTCGTAAACTCGTTAGGGCAAAATGAAACCGTGCACTGTTTGCGGTTCCTTTGGGAGTTACGTATACGTGTACGGACCCGTCTGAAAGGATTTTAATATTAAAAAAGGTTGCCAGTCAAAATATTCGTGTTGAACCCCCTGGAGATGAATATTTAGTAAAGGCCTGTCGAAATAGAGCTTTGATCGTGTGTTAAACGAGTCAGAATATGTTTGTTAAAGAACTCTTTCTCGTCCATCTTATTATTGAATTCTGAAAGATCATGGAAAATATTCTGGATAAGATTTCACTTGCTTATGTTATTTAAGACTTCTACTTGGAAACAATACTTTTATGTAATTGCTACCTAATTATGCCACTTGTGTTCGTACTATTATTTGAATTTAATAATTCCAGGAACTGAGAAAAACAATGTCAAAATAATTATGCAGGTAAATAAATACGTTCAAATTGTTTTATAATTAAAATGTCTAAAATGGCAAAAAACTAATATACTCGTAGATGTGTTTAAGAAATTTCCAATGGAAGTGTAGTATGTTCAATTTAACTGTTACGTCAATATTTTTAAGGGAACATGCCACAGATGTAACTAAAACTAAAAAAAATAGATACAAACGAACATAAACTTCTCTTAACCGAATTCTCGACCAATGGTGGCCATTGCAGGTTAGGCCTATGAAAAATGTGTGGAATATTTTTAAAGAACTTTCGAAAACCGTGCAGTATCCGCGATCGTTTAGGTGAGAGTGTTTGATGTTTTCATATTCGGTACAACCGGTTCTAGTGTTAGCACTAACTGTCGATTATTTCACATGGTGTATCAATCGCAGGACCCGCGGGAGTTCACACCGGATTCCCTCATTAACGCCTAATGGGCGGGTTCCCTTGCGCTTTAATTTCGCGTTGCTATTGCAAAACCTGCAGGCGCTCATGTTTGCAGCGACTTGCTAAATGCTAACCCTCCTTTTATTATTTTATTCAAAGGATATTACAGTCTGTTACTAGTGTTTATTATAACAGTATTACAGTACAGTGTATGTATATCCATCATATTTTTATTAAAATAATAATAATATTTTATGAAAAATATTATTCTCATAAATAATAAATAAACACACAGTTTCGCCAATCGACGCCAGTATTTAGTATATCCCATTTCTTGTCATTCGGAAGTTCATGTCATTAGTAAATTGGCGTGATTGTTAAGAGTCCGGTAGGTATACTTACTTTTTAAAGTGAAATCGTTAATGATGAAATAACGCATATAAATTTAAATTGCTAAGTTAGAATTGGTATTACAAAAAAGTGGTTTTGATAAATATATATTATTATTTAGGTAGTACTTATCCAAAAATACAATTCTTACAGAGCTTGTTTTGAGAGGTGGTTGATTCATACAATATTGTAACTTGATGTTTTACTATTGATTATTATACCACCTAATTTATTTTCATACCTACATGTTAATTGGGCATCAAATGAAGTTTAAGTATTTTTGCACCTACTCAAATATACCTGTTAAACGTTGGCATCTTTTCTTAAATTTGGTTCTAGCTAAATGTACATTTTTTCGAAAAATATACATATATGAAAATGGAAAAAGTGTTCCATTTATTCCTTAAAAGACACATTTTCCAACACATATGTATAACTAACATAACGGTTTGATATCATTTTGATTATCAGAAAGCGTCAAGTAGTTACTTGTTCGAGCAAAAATCGCGAAACAGTCGTCAGATTTAGGTACATTATTAAAAATCTAAAAACAAAAACAAAAAAGTAGTTCATACATTCCATTCGAATTGAAATTATCTTCCTTAATTTGTTAAAAAACTAACAGGATTCTGGTTAATTACTCCAATATAGTATCAAAGACCAATGGCTCCTAAAGAATCACTTTGGCATCGACGGTAAATGTCGTAAAATAAGGCGGTACTTATACAATTACTATAACCCAGGAAAGATACGATTTTGACAGACATTAAATTATAATAGCCTGATTTTTTCAAATTACGTTAAAATGGGATATTTATATATGATATATGCAAAAATCCTACAAACTTTTCTTCCGGAAGTAGTAGTAGTAGTAAAAAAAAAACTAAACTAAATCGATTTTTTTAACTGAACGATAGCAAATAGTTTTCTTGTATGTGAACATGACGACATATTTGTCTTCTATCTGTTAAAAGAGAAACCGAAGAAAACTTATTCAAGTAAAACCATTAAATCTACAAAATGTACGGCACGGGTGATAGATGTGTTATTTCGCTAGAAACAAATGTTAATAGGTAAAAACTGGTCCTGACCCATTTTAAACGGCTTAAAAAACATATATACATATAAATCTTACAACAAAAATGTTTGTAACATGTGTGTACATATTTGTGACGTTTAGCGTGTAAAGATATTTTGTTGGATTTTGTTGCCTACTTAATACGAGACTCACGATATATCCGTTACGCTAAAAAAATTACCTATTATTAATTATTTCCCAAACTGTCAAAATTTCCATACAAGCTGTCAGTTCAATGACTGGATTTGGCACATACCTACATATTGTGATGACTGTATTGGTGTCACTTATATTGCAAAAAGAAATAAATCAAGCGGTTTCACAATTATTGAGCCACATGATGGTTAATAAAGTTATTTTCATTTTCATTATTTTCATTTTCAATTTTTCTCATTTTACTGATGTTGTCAATTTTGACATGTGAGTAAATACACATAATACACAATAATAAATACAAAATACGAAATATCATTTGATATTTATTTACCAATAGCTTTTCGGTGAAGGAAAACATCGTGAGGAAACCGGACTAATTCCTAGGCCTAGTTTATCCTCGGAGTTGGAAGTTCAGATGGCTGTTGCTTTCGCAAAACTAGTGCTTACGCTAAATCTTGGGATTAGTTGCTAAAGCGGACCACAGGCTTCCTACATGAGCCGTGGCATAAGCCGGGAAAACGCTAGGAAGAAGTGATTTAGATATTTTACAGAACACCAAAACTAACAATACATACAGGCATAGATTAAAAAAAAACCTTCATAGATAGTTCTCTCCTTGTGTTATCTCTAAGTATTGAAAAAATGCTGCTAGATGGCGTTACAAGGCTCATTCGAAACAATAAAATCTTAAAAATAACCATAAGTAACTAAATATGGCATTTTACTGTTGCCATTAGACATTTATATTTATTTTTAGTGTTATTGTACCGGACTCTTTAATATAACACTGAAATTAAATCAATTCGAATTTAATATTTTTCACTATTCCAATCTTTAATGAGCTCGCTTTCAATCACCATAATTTATTCATTAAGGAGCATGCTGTTGATAGCGAATTCCAGTAGATGCGCACAACGTTTACTAACACTACGCAAAATTACCAAACTATAAAAACTGTCTGTGAATTATGCATATACGCATTAAATATATTTACCTATGATTTGAAAATTCCGTATATTTTTCTCTGATATTCAGAAGACGCTAATCAATTGTTGATTATAAAATAAGCCTACCCAAGTACTCACGCAACAAAAGTATTTGCTCCGTCGAAGGCGTTAGTGAATTTGGCGGACGCATACTTAACTATAGTATTCAAAAAATATTTTGAAGGTTTGAAACACGTGAAAAATTTAAGAAACAAATTATACGATTGCGTTAAAAAAATCTACCACAAATATATCATTGTGTATCTTTTATTAGTCAAAATTTACGATTATTATAAATCACATAAAAAATGTGCTTGAAAATAAAATGCATTCGCAAGTAAGGATATTAAAAAAGTTGTAATATGTAAAGTCAGCATCAGAGTAAAGGATTTTCCCCCTTGGTAATGACATGAAAACGTTAAGTATTTTCGTCAAGTGTGATAGAAGTTGAGATGGTTGGGTGCAAAGCTGTGAGGCTACTAATATAAGAACACCAGTTCAAATCCACCGATGCCATCACTTTTTTTCTTTTTTTTTAATTAATTACCTTTTCTTTACTGTTATAATATTATTACTGAGAAATTAGCTGAAATGAGGTACAAAAGAAAAGATGGGCAGGTATATTGCATATAATACAATTATTTTATTTATTTTATTAACAGCATAACATTTTGTACAGTTAACTTATAAACTTAATTTTTAATAACAACAATATAAAAAAAAATGTAAACCATTATAATAATAATTAAGTAGGTTATACACTTTTCTACCTGTGTAAAAAATTGTTACTTACTATGATTTTGAATCCAACCAAAATTACTACCAAAACACAAAATAGATATCTGGATGACATTTACCACGTTGATAAACATACACAGTTTGTTTTTAGTTAAACATATTTCTAGATACTTTATTGACTATATAATTTTTATCGCCGGTTTATAATAAAATTATGGATGTCCGCAACGTGGAGGTATCTTCGAACCATGCTAAGTGACACTCTAAAAGTTTCAGTAGTTCATCATGTAGTTTTAAAAGGTGCCACTGAATGAACTTCCACAATATTTTAGTGTCGCTCCGAGTCCGAGTCATCAGTATAAAATCTTACCGTTATGCCCATATCTCGTGATATTTTTTTGATACTTTTTCCCTCTTCCCAAAGCACAACAATTTTAGTTTTTAAAAACTTTATTAATTGCACCATTGTTTAGAATTATCGAACTATGCGAAAACTTAGAAATTCGGATACTCGCATTAAGAATATGTTAATAGCGAATCGACAGAAAACCTAATGATTTGAAAAGTCATTATAAGGTTACCTCAATCACAATTTAGTAAATAAGACGCAATTTATTTAAAATTCAATCTTAACCTGTAGATCATAACACGCAGAAAGACAAGAATTAGTTTTCTAAATTAAAATTGTGGTAGGTCAACAATCCGCAACAAGAACATTCTTTGATCAAACGAAAAATCTATACGAATTTCAACCTTATTTTGTAATCGATTGAGAAGTGAGTGAAGTGACGTATGGATGTACAAGCATAATCCTTATCTTAATTTCGCCGGGATATGCATCTGATCTGACAGCCTAGGGGTATAAGCTAATGTCAGATGATCGGCCAACGCATGGTGAGACCGGGTTCAAATCTTGCAAATTACTATTACGCGATGTCTTTTTGTGAGTTTTTCTGGGCATGTGATTTGCTCGGAAGGCGACCATATATACCAATTAAAACTAAATAATTTGTGTGGACTCTAGTCGGTAATGTTCGGAAAGATGGGTGCGGGGCGAGGGGCACGGGGAGAGGGAAGGTACTCGGGACGAACACGTCACATCACGTGACGCGCTCGCCGTCGGGCAATAATCTTTTGTTTAATTTTTGTCACCTATCGTCCTGATTCAGTCACCAGTTACGAAGAATAGGAACTACCTTTACCTCTCAAAATTAATGTTTTTGAACGGCATAGTAGTAGAACGGTAATAGTTATTATACAAGCGATACAAGGTATCCCATCATAAACATTACATGTAAAAAGACACAAGTCTCGCTCTGCAGTTTTTATGCTGCAAAAAAGTTTTGAGATGTAATGTTAAAACAGGTCGTTATTTACAGTTTTGGTGGATTTATCATTTATACATTCTGAAAAGTGGTTCAATTGTCCCCGGTCTTTTTCTACATAGACCAGCAATATCTATCCGTGTCCGTCGTTGGTTAGGTTAGGAGCAAAAGAGACCCAAACATGTGTAAACCTGCAACAAGCTGCCAGCCCCGACATCATTTAAAGTGTCACGAGTCTTTGTGTTTCGTTTTGAAGAAATAGTACATTTCGATGCTAGTGCGGAAAGTATGTCATTACCTCACGAGTCCCGAGGTATCTTGCCACGAGCCGTAGGCGAGTGGCAATACTCGGGACAAGTGAAAAATGACATATCTGCACGTGAATCGAACGACGTTTTTCAATACAGATGCGAAAAAAATTAAAATGTATTTTAATAAGAACGAATTTTAAAGTTTTTTTTTTATTATTTCCGTGGCACGATTGTTTCATCTTCCAAATGTTTATCTTATCTTCTTTACTTTCTCATTTTCAATCTATAATAAACAAAATAATAAATCGCATGTGACAAATCGTATCGTCATGTCTTATAGGCCCTTCGAATATATTTACCTGATTGAAAAACGCCTCTACTTTGACTGACGTTTCGTAGGCTCTGTTCCGTTTCATACACACAGATTTATAAGAACTGTTTTCAATGTTAATATTTTAATGAATGATCATTAGTATGATGAAGAAGTAATTATTGAAATATGAAATATCAATATCTTTAATATTATTGCGTTAATAGTAGGTATTTAGTTTGATTACGGCTCAGTAAAGTTAACGAACAATAATACTCTTCGGTGAGCAGTCATGAATTGGAACACAACTAAAATTAAAAAGATTGTAAAAGTAAAAAGCACTAGTTTGCAAAAACAAACTTTGCGCACGCAAAACAGCCAAGAAAAGGGCACTTTTTGAGCAACTGTATTGAAAAAGCTTTTTATGGCAACTTGTACATGTTTTTATTGATGTACTGAATCATTAATTCAATTATTTTCGTAAATAGGTACCTTCATATGTTTTTACTATACAACATTGCATTTTTTACCATGAAAACATAGTAAACGACAATTAAATTAATTTAAATTCCCTAACTACCTAGACCTACCTCTAACTTAAGTTACATTTACTGTACTTATATATTTTAAAAGTACTTAAATGTTTTTTTAATTATTTTTTATTATACACATATTTATTTTGAATAACTACCAGCTAATCATCAATAATCATCAGCTAATAATGAGATGCGTACTAAGTTAAGTACTTAAAAATCACCAATGGAGTAATTTGAGTTTGTTTATGTACAAGACGGCTATTACTAGAAGCATTTTTGATTACTACGGATATTTTATTATTGACTTTAGGGTCTGTATTAGTAGTTTGAGTGTGAAGCTCCGCACTTTTTCGACATTGCAAATAATGTACAAGGTATCGTGTACCTACTTATGTGAGTCACCGTGCATTGCTCAAGGTTGACGCTCATGTACTTTGCTACTTTTCGAAGACAGGTAAGATTTCACAAATTAAATGCACGCGCGCTTTTGAAGTTCACTGTTATTATATCAACGAACATTATCGTTCAATTACAGTAATTAGTTACTTTTGCAAATACCTGTTAGTGTTATCAACTTAAAAAGAAAACATTGTGCGAAATTGAATTTGAACATATCATACTTATTTGCAAATTTGAATTTTATCGCTTCATATCTACTAGGTATATACAATATACCTCTATATAAAGTACACACAAACAAGCTTGCTATAAAAAAACATTAAATTGTGTTTCTCGGTTCATCTCTTTTCTTCAAAACGACAAATTTTATTTTATAATCATCACGATTCAACTCTGTTGACAAGTTAAGCCGGCACACAAACGACAGGTTCACACACACACATATCTAGCACAAGTAGAACAGCTTTACATGAGTTAGAAGTACCTCCACTACTCAGTAGATGGCGCTAAAAGCGCAACCCTCATCCTGCACAGTAACGACATCTTGGAATAATAATGGAACCAAAAGGTACCGGCGACGATAATAATTATCAAGCAAGATTATTAGACAGTATGGAGAGAGCACTCTGTTCTGGTTATAAAATACTCTGTGATACAGGTGAAATAAAAAGGACCGTTCAAACTCTAGGTAAGTAGGTACATAGTTAATGTAATTAGTCACACAGAATCGCGAAAAAAAATTTGACTATTTGTTGTGCGATGCTGATCGCGATTTTGGCTTTGGCCCCATAATAAAAGTTACCTATTCAGTATAATTTATACATTCACTATTTAAAGTTTGAACGGTCCTTTTTATTTCACCCTGTATACTTACCGTTTTCGTGCTCAAATTAAATTAAGAAACATTACATTAGCTTTGTAATATTTTCTGTTACAAATCTGATGTAATGTTTCTTAATTCAATTGAAACTTTATGAGAGCATCGCACGTAATCCTGCCAGCGTCACAGTTACATTAATTATCATGTTCCCTTTAATGAATATTCAGATCTTAAGACCGTCTTAAGGAATGTTAAAGGACTTCCCAGTTACCTACTTTAAAATTAAAAATTAAGTACTAATTATGATAAATTAATTAATTGGACCGTTGGCCAAATGACCAGAATCACAAGATTTGCTTTGTTTAAATTCATTATATGTACATACCCATACTGAATGTGAATACCTACACTATGAGATGTGTCTGACAGTACTATGTGTACCTATGTAGGTACATATAGTACTATAGGCATTTGGGGTTGAAACCCTGGGACCGTGGGGGCCAAGCGCTCGACGTCATTATAAAGACAATTGCCTCGCGCCTGGTTAAGGCTTCTGGTGACCAGAGGGCTGGCCTCTATTTCGCCCAGCGGGTCAGCAATTGCTATCCAACGGGACAATGACGCCAGCCCTCTGTGGACCCTGCCTAGCTCGGAAGACCTGGGCCAATTTTTATATTTGTGGGTAGCTTTTTTACGGATTATGTATTTGCTTATTTGTTGTTTGTGGTGTAATAAAGAAGTAGAAGTTAAATTTCTTAAGGTAGCGGGGAATAATTTATTTATAAAAAATAATATATCAGGTTAGGTATATATCATATTATTAGGATGTAACCCTTAGAACATAATTCATACACATACTTAATTACTAATAAAATTGTAGGTACATGAAATCACCACGAAGTTAACTCCAGGGACAGATTTCTAAGAGATAGCTATTCAATTTACTGCTTTGCTCAGTGTCGACTTGCATTAATAGTTAGGCCCTAGACTGCCTAACTGCATAGTTAAGCCAGACAGGACAGGCTCAGGTGGGTAACAGGCTTTAGATAAGTGAGAATACTGGTGGAACCTCAGGGCCTGGATGCCTAACGTCTTAAGACTAAGGTCCGGTCGTTTTTATAAGTAGCCTGTAATTGTTAGTATATTATGTAGTTTAATTATTGAAACTAGAATGCATTTTTGTTGAAACAAATCAAATAATTAAATTTTATTTTCTTTTGATTTGTTGTTAAAGTACTAACACTACTATATATAAATGAATCAAATCAGTTATTATTTTTAATAAAGTTATGATCCCAATATTGTGTGTCTATTTATTAGTATTACATAATAATAATTATAAATTAAGCAATGTTAGTTACTTAAAAAAAAACTTAATTACTTACACTACAAATCAAAATTTCAATCCTATATACAACCCATCCCTTGCCATTCCTGGTGCAAAAGTACCCATAATAATCCAAATCTTTAATACTATCTTTGCACCAGAAATGACTCAGAACGGGGATCCTCCCCCTTCTGTCTAAGTCAACGGCCAATGTCTCGCATCTTAAATAATTTCTACTACATTATACAGCCACGCTTTCTAAAATTTCGTAAAATAGATTCGCTATTTTGAACTGTGAAGTGATGGTTTAGGTTTTACCTGCATTTTTTTCTTGAATTCGGTTAAAACTTTTCGGGGAAACTTTACCGTTTACTTTCAGTCATTAAAATTTTATAGCCGTAAATCCGTATTTTTTTATGAATATTTTAGTAAAAACCTTTTTTAATCGGCTTGGCTGATCCGCAAACGATCCATACAAAAACAAATAAAACGTCCAGCACTCAAGGGGATCTAAATTTATTTTTGAATAGTAGGTGCTCGGTGGCGGAGTTTTTCGTGTTCAAGGTTCATGAGTTTATGAGATTATAGAGGGCTACGCTCACATCGGAAATTTAAAATTTCGTAGCTGCATCTCTTACGCTCGAGTAAGCAAGTGCGATAGAGAGGGAAATACATGTATTCGATCGTTTGATGTTCGTGGTGGTAACCCAGGACCTCTGCGTTATGAATATTTATAGGCGGTATGGTCTGCAAATGCGTATACTAACGGTATAATCGCCTGTTAATGCAAAGGTACTTCCGAGGATTTATCATGATATTACACAACAGTTAGTAGCGGTAAGGTGGTTTAATTACGCCATTGGTGCCTCTAGGGTAGGTACTGAATTTGTAACAAGATATGACGAAGAGCTTGGTCGAAGTGGGTATTTAATAGGTAGATAACACAAAAACTGTCGATTCATGTCAAAATTTATAATAAGCGACAAAACAATACATAGTATTCTAGTTTTGCATATATTTGCAAAAAGTCTGTTAATGTACAATTCGATCAATTTATAGAGTTCCGTACCTCAAAAGGAAAAAACGGACCCCTTATAAAATCACTGTGTTGTCCGTCCGTTTGTTCATCCGTCCGTCCACCTATCTGTCAATACCCTTTAACGCGTAGAGGTAGCAAGTTGAAATTAATACCATATACACAAAATTGCGGTCTCTCGAAGGTGTGAAAAAACCATACCTCTACGTCAACGCGATCAAAAGATACTGCCGTTCATGTCGCATCGCATTTCCCATACATTTGAAATGGGAATCCAAATGTACGGGGTACCTTCTATTGACCTAGATCCCCGAAGTTTGGCAAAAAGCAAGAGCTTGAAGCACAAAAAACAGAAAATTGTATAATTGCCGCACACTGAGGGTTCCGTTGCACCAGTATTTTTAAGTACCTATCTAAGATCATAAATGGCCCAGCATCTTTGAGCGGAACCCTCGGTGGGCGAGACCGAGTAGTCAATTAGGAACCCTTATAGTTAAATTCGTCATGTCATCCGACAATCTGTCTGCTTCTCCATAGTAAAGATATCTACAATATTTACAAAATATTATAGTTAAAATAACACTAAAAAAAGGATTAAAATTAACGTGACTCCACGTCAATCCGTTTTTAAGGTTTCGTAGTAATTTTAATATTATTGTCAGTATGACTTACTGAAGTTTAAATTGTAAGTTTGTATATTGTCAACCACGCCGTAGTACCTATTCAAAGAACAAATTAAAATATGACTTATTAAACGAGGCTTTTGCCTGTGTTTATAATTATTATTTAAACAAAGCGAGTTTGTGAACCTTACGGAGTGATTTGTCCCGGCGTTACAGTATTACCGCGAGAAAATATGAGGCTCCTAATGAGGGTTCACTTCGTTTCAACTTTACAGCTTAATACCTTAATTTTATGCGTTAAGATCTCATTATGGTGTTTGCAGGGGTAACATACCTGGGGTGCGAAACATGGCGTCCCTTCCAAAGGGTTGTAAGTCACATTATGACCATAGCGAATTTCAATGTTATTTTAAGAGGAAAAGATAACTATTTTGTTAATAAACTCTTATATTTGAGTAAGAGGATACGCGTGTTCCCTATATTTCACAGAAATGGTTAAAAATAATGTTAAGTATCAACAAATTACCTATGAAGTTTCCCTGTTGATGGCAGCGATGGCCTTTAGATAGGTTCTCTCGCAGATGCCGCTGTTTTTTTTGAGTTATTCAGTTTTTATACAGTCTTAAATTAATATCACCGACCGCTACATTTAGCTGGGCTCGCAAATCTGTAATGACGGCAGTTGTATCCCTGAAATAAAAATACGCATTGGGATTGCAAAAGATGCTATGACCCGTTTAAATAAGACCTGGAAGAAAAGAGGAATTGGTATCAAAACCAAGATTAGACTGATACGAGCCCTGGTATTTCTAAGATTGTCCACGCTTCTACTCTATACAAGTAGAAGCGTGGACAATCTTAGCTCAGGAAAGACAAATTAATGATACATTCGAGATGTGGTGCTGGAGGCGAATGCTGAGAATACCTTGGCCGGCGTGACGCACCAATGCATCGATCTTGACTCAGCTGCGAATAAAAATATAATGACAGCAACGCATTTTGTCATATTTCGGCCACACAATGTACAGAGGGGACGAAAATTTACAGAAGCTTATTGTGGTGATCGTTCACCAACAAGATGGACAGACCAAGTGAATGACTCTTCTTTATCCAAGTTCTACTCGGTCGTAAGAAACGCACGGGACAGACAACGATGGCGACAGATATTCGCTCCAGATGCAAAAATGATGTTGATCACGATCCTCATATACAAGGGACCGACCAGAGAGAGATATAATTTTGTATAAGCGAAGATGTGAAAATATTTCGAAATGGATTGCTTTTTTTGGACGGTCGTCGTCCACAATAATTAAAACAAAAAAACACTCGACTTTGCCAATGACATACAAATAAAACAGACAAAAAATATTAGCGAAATGAATTCGAAGGCCAAATGACACGTTTTCGCTGTTTACTTTTTATAAATCCCCTTTAAAAGTGTAATGTTAGTTCGTACTTGTGTGGACTGTAGGAGCAGAGCAGACGGCGACTTCGATAAGTCGCCCGCTAAGTTTGTATAATATTGTTTGTTAGTAATGGCGACTCTATAATACACTGCTAACACCAAGATGCAAACTTACTTTGGGTTAATTATATGTATAAATACTCACAGACAACAAGTACAGAATAGTAACAGAGGGTCTACCACGAACACTCGAAAATTCGAAACATTTGAGCTGCTTTCTTTCAATCGAATATGTCGATATATAAGATAGAGAGTGAAGTACAAGTTTTCGTTTCCTCAATTTTCACTTTGGCTACACACAAATATCTAAGTAATTGTGACTAGCCAAAGTGAGCTAGTGGTGTTTTTTAAGAATTCAAAAGAGCATTTACGTTGTATACATTTTGAATAGTTGATACAAATTTTATACTGTAACAATTCAATTTAAAAATAGCTTCACATCCTCTAGCCGCCTACAAATCAAAACTTGTTACAAAAAATGCATTTTTGATAAGTGAAGATTCACACCATACAACGGACTGTTTATCAGCCTCTGGAAAACTAGATGATGAACGACGTTCACATTAAAATAGCTATTACATTACTTAGTTTATCATTTAACGGTGACTACTTGTAACTTAAAGCAGGTAGTTATTTGCTTTGTAAGGTTATTGCATTGAAATTTTTGGTAGGCGTTTAGATATTTTGAGAGGTACTCTTCTTCTTTGCCTAACCTTTTCCCATTTAACTTGGGGTCGGCTCTCCTCTTCAATCTTCGCCAGGCGTATCTGCTCTGGGTCGTCGATACATCTAATTGTGCTTTCTTAAGGTCGTTGTTAATAACGGACACCCAGTTCATAGGTAATATTGATGTTTAAGACATGATATGATCTTGTGGCCCGAAAAAACCTCACGTGTTTGTGCATGAGCCCGTAGATATATGTTACATTTTGGTATGTTGAAATAAGGTAAGGTAAAAGTTTTCATACCTAAGCACTATGCAACATTTCTAAAATAGTAAATAACAGCACCTAGAAGAGAAATATATCTTTACGACAAGCGGTGTTCCATACCTAGAGCTTTTTAATCACTGGTTGCAGAATTGTATGTAAGTACTATATTATAATCTTAATGGCAACCAAACATTCTAAAAACCAAGAACGCGAATGTTCATTCAGGATGCTCTCGTCTCGCAAGAGCCAGCTGTACACTCTCATCTCGGCTTCTTGAATATATTTTGTTGTACAGGCGCCATAATAGATAAAACTCACTCACTTTTGCTTGTTCGAAATAATTGAAATTATTATCCCATTGATTGCATATGCATTTCATGTTCATCCAAATTGACGCGGAAATAAAATTTCTGAATAACTTCATCGGAATCGCACATTGTGATTTTAATTGGTGCCACTTTTGTTTCGATTGGCAGTAATGACGTTGGTGCAATTCGTTTCTCTTAGTTTATGCAGTGTCAATAGCAGTAGCAATTACGTTGTGGATCAATTTTAATTTGGTTCAATAAATTCCTGAATTTTTTAACACTTGAATAAAAGTCATAGGGTGGGTACGCTTGACAGCTGCCATCTCCATATAGTTTTTAACTTATTTTGCGTTTAAAAATTATAAAGTGTAAGGAGATGAGCAGCTATCAGCGTAGGCACCAACCCTATTTAAAAAAATCTATGTATACATGATTTTCTATATGGTGTTGCCAGAAAACATGTAGCCTAATGTAGTCAAAATAAAACACTGTAGGCAAAAATCTGACATCTGAATTAAATATTATCAGGACTACTCCTGTATATAATATTTTGTCTGATTATTGAGTTTTCTCATATCTTATTTTTAGGGCTCCGTACCTCAGCTGGCTAAAACGGAACCCTTATATTATCAACTGGTTTTCGGTCCGTCCTCGCTTTCACGGCCAAATTTCTCCGAAACTGTTATACTGATTAGGTTGAAATTTTACATGGAGATAATTATTGGGGAGTCAATTATAAAATCAAGTTTTTCAAGCAATATTGTATGACATATCAAAAGGTCTTCTTTGTAAGTCGTGAATTTATACCCCTTTCATAATGCGATGTGTATAAATTGTCCGTATAAAAGGCCAATAATGTACAATATAGAAAACTGCAATCCTTCCAGACAGGGATATCCGTCCCTCTAACCATCAGTTTGTTACGAGGCTTCCTTGTACAGATTTATGCATGAAGGTGAAGAATCTTAATTTATTACGCGAGGCCCGACACGCTTTTGGTAAGTTTATTTTAAATTTACAAGCAGGGACTCCGCCCTGCTGGGATTAAAATCAAATACAATCCGCCTTATTCATAAAAACTTAACAGACCTTTATTAGTTAAAATATGTTTTGTCCCTTTTTAACAAACGTAAATGTCAAACTGATAGATAGGACGAACAACAAATTAGTTAACGGAGGTTTGATGAGCGTTTTTCTAGTATAATTAATTACACACAGTTAGTTTTCAATTTAACTTTATTACTTTATTAGTCATTCATATAAGAGATCATTTATATATCACCTGTACAAATCAATTTGCAAGTCTACCGCCTTAAAATTATTTTTTTATCATTATCTTTGAACCCTGCAATAACAAATGAAAGACAATAAATACTGACGAACATTAAATGCCAGCGCCAAATAAAATAAGTATCCTGATAAACAGGAAGCGTACAAAAGCATAGCATTCATGCCGCTTTCTTCATAATGACATATTTAATTGTACTATACAATGCCAGCACTATTCACAAACCTGTAAGAAGTTTGGCATCATTTGTCTATCATCGACCAAACCAAAGTCTTTCAATACGGTATACGAGGTTCTGCTTTTGACCTTATTAAATCTTATTTAGAAAATAGAAAGCAATGCACAGTTATAACGCGGATTGATAAAAAAAGTAAAACTGAAGTTGCCTCTCACTCCACAACAAGAACAATAGAACGAGGAGTGCCCAAGGTAGCATTTTGGGACCTCTGTTATTTTTATTGTTTATCAACGATTTACCAAACGTCACTAAAAATCGCACTGTTCTCTTTGCTGACGACACGACTATCCTAGTTACAGGTAACAATAGCAATACTTATCAAGATAGACTTAACTTAGCATTAAATAATGTAATGGAATGGTTCTCCAAAAATCAACTCATTGTAAACCTAAGTAAAACAAAATATATGCAATTCTACTTACCACAGTCCAAGCCTAAAGATATTGTATTAAAATATAATAACACTTTATTACAAGAAGAAAAGGAAATTAAATTTCTTGGTCTGACACTAGACTGCAACGGAAACTGGAAGTCACATACTAATAATGTATGCAAAAACTTAAGTAAATATGTTTTTGCTCTCAGGAGAATATCGATAATATCTTCCCAGAATACTGCACTCTGCGCCTATCACGGCCACGTGTCGTCAATATTAAGGTATGGTCTGCTACACTGGGGGAATTCTTTGAACAAAAATGATGTTTTCATCCAACAGAAGAATTGTGTAAGATCTATTGTAAGAGCGAAAAGACGAGATAGTTGCAAGCCTCTGTTCAAGAAGCTTGACATTTTAACCCTGCCCGCAATGTTTATATTAGAAGCGTGCATGTTCGTTAAGGAACATTTAAACGAATTTAGAATTATCGATAGAAGTCGGCCACGGAATCACCAGAATAAATATGAAGTTCTCCCAAAAAACTCCGTAAAGACTGCTTACTATGACAAAAGTGTATTTGTAACGGCTACTAAATTATTTAATAAATTACCAGACTCTATAAAAGACCAAGACATGAAGGGGTTTAAAAAATCGCTCATTAAATTATTAAAAAATGTAATGCCATATGATGTTAATGAATTTTTAGAATTAGACTGTTTCACAATTTTGTAATTGGGTGTAGGTAAGTGTGCTTGTGGTGTTTCTTATCTAATGTGAAAGCTGCATTTTGCTAAGGAGAAGAAACACGACTGAAGTATGCAGTGTAAATATTTTGTACATATTTAATTTAAATTAATATTCTAGAGTTTAAGTAAACAAATATTGTACGCCTTATAGGCAGGTTATAGTGATACTACCAATAATAACATGTTACCCCTCTGTACACCTATAATCAGACAATAAATGATTTCAATTTCAATTTCAATTTCAATCGGTATGAAATGTATTAGACTCAGTCTATGCTAAGTTTCCTAGTTTTGATAGCACAGAATGTGAAAGTGTTAAGTAAACGTCATAATTTCATAGAAGATTGACGTTTAAAATAACATTTTAAGTAAAAAAAAAATTTGCTCGGCAGAAATAATAACGTGGTTTGACTCTAGCAGGGAGCTAATAAATCAGATAATCTTCATAAAACTAGTGGTTCGCCCCGAACGTGAACTCGCAACCCCTATATCTCGGCAATCCCTTGAGCGATTCGGCTCATAGTCGAACTTAAAAATAAAAAATACATACTTATAAAATTATATTTATCTCACCACCACCTGCCGAATTTCACGATTCGATCAACGATACCCGAGTTATCGTCGAACAAACATACATACAAAGATACCTAGATATATACATACAAACAGAGGGTCCAAGTATATTGGGAGACCTCACTCGTTTCGCTCGCTCGTTCGATAATGCTTAGCAATAATGTTTTTTTAGCTACTAGGTCCCTACCACAGACGCCTACCACGAACATTGAAAATAGCATTGACGGGAAAATGCAGGTGTGACAGAGATGGAGATACAAATCCGCAATCGTTCGATTTTCGTGGTATAGGCTCTGGGTAGTTGTTTAGTGTATTTGTTTCGTCCCACAAAACAAAATAATGTCTAAAAAGAATCTCTGGTTTAGTAACCTGTTCATTTTGCCTTCTAAAAGGCCTAAATGTTCCAACGCACAATGATATAGGAGCATTAATTATCTTTGGTGATTCGAATTCCAAAATACCGGGTATGTTGCTTCGCGATATTATATACGTCAGTCACGGACGACACTCTTGTTTACAGGTTTACTGCGATACGGACCGATTTATAAATTGGATATAAACCTTTTTCAAATTTGGAACCCGGTGCAAATTACGAAGGGAAATCGCTACTTTCCATGCGTCTGACAGCACACCCATAGACAAATTGAATTGAGGTCGTTTTTAAAGAAAGTAATTTGGACTTAGCTTTATTAGGTTGCAGATAGCAGGCAATAATGTGTCAATAAAAAAAAATGGCGACCCCGGGGTCGCCATTTTCAGGTTTATATTTAGTGCAATAAATTTTCACATCTGTATATACAAACAATGTGGTAACGCCAGTAGCATTTTTGGCACGTTTAAGCCGGGTACTATACATATCGGCCGTAGCTTAAGCACTAGCGTAAGTGTATAGAGTCCGTCTATGCTAAGTTTTATAGATTTTGGTAGCGCAGACTGCTAAATTGTTAGTAAACGACACAATTTCATAGAAGTTTACCATTTAAATTAATTTTGTATTAAGTGTGCGAACGAAATTTACAATTTTATAACTGAAAAAACAAAATTCAAAAACACCGACCGGTACCGGTGTTCAGAGAGGTCGCAAGTTCGAATCTTCCTCGAAGCGGGGAGTTTTTCCATTTTTCTTTCAATTATAACACTTTCAAGTTTGATACATAATTTGCTTGGAAGGGATAACGTGGTTTGATTCTAGTCTTAGTCTTTTCAGTTCCGGTTGATTTAAAGCTATAGCTTTATTTCTGTTTATAAATTATCTTATTACATTAAAAAAAACAAAAATCAAACCTAAAAATTGTCATTTAAGGTTGACATTTGATTGCAAAATGAATGTGGTTTGACACATCATTGCTTATCCGCATCCTTTATTTTTTTAGGTAGCTTAATCAAGATTAGGCAAGTTCAATATACCTTTCATATGCACCTCTTGAAAGAGACACTATATACAAATTATGCAACTACTTATTTCCTATTTTTGTCTGAAAAATCATTTGGCTTTGTTCTCATTAATTGCTTCGAATGACTTATCAACGCTCTGTAAAATGTCGTGGTCCGAAGCTGTTCTTCAAACTTCTTGCAATGCTCGTACAGCGTGGGGTAGAGGTATTTGAGTTCAGCGTGGTCCAATGTAGGGAACAAGTGGTGAAGGTAGTGGTCTCCGAAGCGCGTGAGCGACTTGAAGTGGTTGCCGGCGTAGTCAATTCTTTCTACCACCGTGTCGAGCTGGTGGAGTCCCCAGTCGACGTAGTCGGCCCTGGAAAACATAAATGCGATTGATACAATATTGTAACAGCTGGTTTTTCATCGTCATCACCTGTATACATGAGCTTTTTGGGGCCCAGGCTACCATGGCATATCGATTATATGTACCTATGTGGTGACTGGTACTCCACCTGTATATGTTATGGTTAATTTACAACTGATTTATAACTAGCTGATGCCCGCGACTTCGTCCGCGGATGATTTTGTTTAGGTTGGAATTATTTTGTAATATATAGTTTTTACAGTATTACGTAGTAAATAAATATAAACTGCTTCAGTTTCTTAATAATATAAATGCAAGATGTTGTCTTATACTTTAAGACTAAAACTTTTCAATTCAATCTTTAGCGTAGGTAGCGTATAAGTAGTTGTGAGGTAAAGACAAAAAACAGAGACTAAGTCTCTCTGTTCTGTGAGTAAAGACGAAGTAGGTGGAACGAAAAGCATAAATTAAAAATTTGTCGTCATCTATGTTAGTTACATGCTATATATAACTGCTCGTAAAAACCATTACGAGCAAGTGGTTAGACTTGTAAATTGCAAAAGGTCACATTGGAGGGCAAAACTGGTCTTTGTCGTTGTTTACGCGCGTAATAAATAAACCTAAGGGAAAAATAGTTGTTGATCTTAGCCATAAATGGTGTTTCTAGGTATCGATTTGATTATAATTACAGATAACTTGGAAGTGATAAGTAAGGAAAACATTTCGGATCCTTAAATCTGTTGGTTTATCCTTTTTTCATGTATATACCTACACTGTGTACACGTACACGAGTAACCCGACAGATTATAACCACACCACGCATTACTGACGTCATAAAGAGCAAAAAGTGTTATATAATATATGAGGTTTGGTTAAGTTCGCCAAAAAAAAAACTTCGTGTTTTTTGTTTTATGCACATCACATGTTATTTTTTTACATCTCATCTCGGCAACAAACAAAATTAAGACAAGTACAAAAAGTATTTTTCATTTAAAGATTAAAACAATTTTCCTGCAAAAAATTTACATCTGTCAGTAGGTATGTTTAAACCAAATCACTAGTGGCAGCATCGCAGCCAAAAAGGCGTTATTCGCTGACAAGCAAGGTTTCACAGTAATCGGACCATTATCTCTAAAACTAGAGCAAATTTGTTGACGACTGGACTGGTTTTAATTTTTCAGAAAATCTAGAAACTTTTGCTCGTAGAAAAAGGTAAAAAAACTGTCTGTTCAATATCAACAGTTTACATAGAAGCTTACCTAGGTTTGTCGCCCTCAAAAAAGTTTTCATGAGCATGATGCCCTGCAGTCAGCCCGAACATTACGAAGAAGAAACTTGCAAATACAAGTGACGAGAGCCAGACTACGAGCGTCCAGTGCAGGGGGAGACCGCCGAGGTACCACATCCACGTGGGCACGAGGAAGGGAATGGCACTGGCTAAGGTCAAACGCTTCCCTTCGACGTGTACGGCGCAGATTATGATTCTGAAATATAAGGGTGAAATCTAACATATTTTTCAAAATTTGATCTTGAATAAGTTCTAGGCTTTTATGGGCGAATTGAGATTTAGATGCAGATGCTGGTGATATGTATAGAGTATGGATGGAATAAAGGAAAGGACTCACTCTACAACGAGCCGGGCCTTCCGGGCCCATTTCAATGTGTCCATTTCTGTAGAACGCGTCACGTGACGCTTTGTATAGAAATTAACACATAGTCCTAGCTCAGCTCGTTCTAGCAGGAGTCATCTTTAACTGTCAGATTTACATTGCTTGCAGCAGTGCATTAATTAGCGGAGCATCCGCTGCGCTGCTCCACTGTAACACCCGGAATCTAACCCTTAAACCATTCGGTTACATGAACTGTCTTTAAGTAATATAATGGCAATCAACTGTCTAAAATATATGTTACTTACTAATTACGATTTTTTCTTCTTAGCGTGTTTCCCGGTTTTGACACGTTGTATAGTCCTTGAGCTCAGTGATACCATTTTAGGTAGAAGGCAGATGACAGGAAAAACAGCTGAATAAACTTACTCTTTTACGAGTTGCACCACCAATGCAACTGAGTAGACAATAGGCCAATACAAGGCAGCCATTTGTTCCAACAGTGACTTAGTCCTGTACGGCAAAAACAGCAAAAAAGGCTCCAACGCACTTAGCTCGATGTCCTGAGCCGTGTTGGTGTGCAAATGATGCGACATTGCATGTGATATGCGCCAGTCTCTAAAACAAGCACACAAGAGTTTCAGTAAATTAATAAAAAATTAGAAGATATTTTTAATTAGGGAGTCCTATGGTGTTAGGCTAAGATTATGGCATAATGTACCGTCAACCAATTTAAACCCTAGGCCACTCTAGAACCATGTCAAAATGACAAGCAGTAAGAGATTTCTTACAATTTGGTTTATAGCGTCACTATGATATAGTCCTACAATGGCCTAGGGTTCCAATTAGTTGACGGTACTCATATTCAGAAATATTAAACGGGTTAATGCGTTATTAATACGACACGTGCAACCTGAGTTGAAACGTAAGAACTCAAGGCAAACAAATAAGTAGGTATATTAAAAACAGATCCGTTGAATATTAGTGACTAATCGTAGACCACTTAAATTGACTTTTAGGGGTGAACCTGTTATAGTACCTATTGTAGAGGCTGCATAGCAACCTTTTACGATACCGGTTTGCTAAAACCAAATATCATAATTACCATATTCAAAAAAAGAAGTTTCAAAAAGTCAAAAGTCAAGTTGGTCTCCGGGTTCGCCGCGAACGTAATAAAAAAAAAGGTCCATCAATATGTTTACCTCTACCATCCTACTCCCCTAATATTATTAGTAGGTCGTTTCATCTATGTGCCATTCGTATTTGGGCATGGCATATGTTAAAGGGCTTCATGAATCTTCGTCAATCAGCCTTGACGCAATCCTTAAGGCGCAGCACTAGTCGTCCGACCGGTCATTTTGCATCTGCAACTTCTCCTAACTTCCCCAAATACTGCAGCAAATAATTAATTAGTCTTGCTACAATGCAGTGAAATGCAAAATGGTACTACTCAGCTGTGCTAATAGAATCATAGTCGGAAAAAGGAAATCCGACTGTCTGTTATCGGTTGCGCACTAGGAATATGATTTGAGTTTATAATGAGTTTTAGTTAACCACGAGTCGATAGCGACTGCACGATTCGAAAGTATTTTTAACTCGCCCTCACCAGTTAAGAATGAGCAAGATACAAGCAAATACTTTCGAATCGCGCAGTCGCTAACGATTGTCATTCTATAGCAACTCATGGCAACGTGCATGGACTTGACCCATAACAGTAGGAACTATATCTTCAATATCTTTATTATTCATCGAGTTACAATCTATCTAATGCCAATAAGTTTAGTAGTTCAGGCAAGTGTGGAACGTGGTTACTCAGCGGAAATTCGCTGTAAGTACCTACAATGTGCAACAATGTGCAGAGACTAATTAGGAATAACGTCAGTTTTATTATAATTACCAGCATTAATTGCCTCCAAATTGCTGGTTATGGTGTTATCATTACTTTGTTGCCTGTAGTATGTGTGATTATAAATGGTTGCACGAGTATAAAGTGACACGTGTCAGCTGAAGGTAAAAATTCAACACGTTATGTCGAGTGTACCATCGCCAACAATGGTAAGCGCCCATTCTTAATCCTTATTGCAACGACATAAGGTCCAACGAGGGTAATTTAATTGCGTTGCTGTTGGTATGTGATACCGGCTGTACTGTCGCGTTCAAATTTGTGGGGCAAAGTTCCTAATAAACTTGTTTAGATTGTACTATGTGTCTACAAATTACGTAAAACAAGATACCTAATTTAAATTTAGAGTACAATGTGACGTTGAAGCGACCAGGGTCACCAGGGTGTGGTTAAACTTGTTTAGGGGAACCTGTTCTACCTCGGACAGTTTTTTCTTTTATGATTTTTAGAAAAAAAACGAAAGGCTGCAAAACTGTTATTTATTCGAAAATCATAAGATCCATTAAAAAAGTAACTAATACAATACGAACTTAAAGAATTGAACTATTTGTTTTGATATAATACGTTGACGAAAAAAATGGGAACAGTGTCAAAGGAACAACACCCCTGATGTTCCTTGGACATATCCCGTTGTACCTTGGACAGGATCTTTTTTATTCACTATATTATATCAATAGAAATATTAGGTATTTATTTATAAAGTCGTATATATTTTTAGCTTATTTATGCCATTGATCAGAGTTTTCTAGTACAAATTATCTTTAAAAAAATACCTAGCAATAATTGTCATATTTTATTTTTGCCTACACCATTTAATGAAGTTTTTCTAAGATTGATTACTTTATAACTCAAAACGCAGATAACTAATAAATATAGATACGGTTAATATTGAACCTTCAGTTAAAAACAAATTACAGTAGCAGGAAGGTCGGGGCCAAGGTACAACATATTTTTGGTGTCCGAGGTACAACAAAGTAACTTTTTGGATAAGTAAGCTTCGTATTAGCACTTCCAATTAAGATTAGGCTGAAACTATAACTACCATCGAGTAGTTAAGTATCTTGAGTTTAACCTAATAGAAAAGTTTTATTTTCCAAAAGCAAAACATGAAATAATTTTTCATGATATATTTCATATTTAATTATTTTTCTCGAGATACCGCCCGCCGTCAAGTTTTGTTGATAGTTGATTTTATTAGTTATTAACTTACGTTACAAATAATATAGATACAATATTTTAATATAGAAATATTGCCAACTGTCCTAGGTACAACTATGTCCAAGGTTCAACAGTTTCCCCTATATTGAAGTTTTTTTTTATTTTATTGAATCAAGTGTTACTTTTCTGAATTCCATATTAATAACGTCAATAATGTGACTTTGCTATTCCGACAAACGTGCTAGCCAATTAGTGTTTACCTTTTATACATACTCGCGAATTTTTTGCATTTAATTAATCTTTCCACTCTCCTGCGCACCGCGCCGCGTGAAAACCCTCACCTGTCGGACTCCAGATCGACAACATCTCTTGCATCTCCTGAGGATGCCTCGTGGAGAGGCTTTACATGTGTCGGGTTTTGTATTATTGGTGGTGGTTTGTTATATTTATTTGCGTAATTATAATGTCGTTATAGATTTTTTTAAATATGTACATGGATAGAAATGGTTCTACTTACGCGTAAGATGATCCTAGAAGGTTGAATATATACATTCTCCAGTTATCCCGTCTATGGAAGTAATTGTGAGAACAGGTCACGAGACTCGACAGGAGGTAACCGCTCGCCGGTATAAAGGCCAGTCCAACCCAAACGTTTCTGGTCATCATCCAACATGACAGTGAACTGACTGCCACGAAAGCGATCAATAAGTTGTCTGTGACAAAGTCGCTTTTCTTTCTTACGTTGTTTGGTATTTCTTTCACTTCTTCAGCTACTTTCAACTTAAGAGTTTTGTAGAAACCGTCTTCATGGAAGGTGAATGGGGAGTTTCTTGGAGCGTCCGTTTTTCTGATGAAGTACGCGGGTAGTTGGTCTTCGGCAATGCCTTTAAGGTGATGTGTTTCGAATGCTTCCGTTATATCCGTACCCTGGAAAAAAAATATTAACTGGTTTAGTACACACTTATGGTTGACAGTCCTGTCAAACTTTATTGAAATTCAGAGGATTAGTTTGCGAATAGACCGCAACCGTATGACAAAAATTGTTACCCTAAAGGTGAAATTCGGAAAGAAGCGTATTTGGCGTGGTCAATAACTAGCTTGGTATATTATCGCTAGAAATTGAAATAGCCACGACCAATTTTGATTTATTTAATAATCAGAGGATTTTCGAGTTCTGTCCCTGAATTTATTGTGAAATTGACGTATGGCAGCAGCAAGGAAATTTTCATATACGTAGCTCGCTCGCACTAACATATGATATCAGTTCGAGCGAGATGCGCTACGAACGGGCTTATTACGCTGTCTCTGGCGATCATGACCGTGGTTGACTTAGTGGGCGTGGCAAACGCCAAGGAGTATCACTCGACTTGTGGTTACCTACTAAATGTTCAAGGTACGCGGAAAAAAAAGTGTGACAGCAAGATTTTGTTATTTGTTACAACTATATTTATTTTACTCAATAGGAGAAAATTGTGCTCTTTACACTTGACTATTCTAGTATTAACATCAATAGATTCTGTTAATACTAGGATTCTATTAATGAGTACTAAAATATATGGTCGTCACAACACAACAATAAATCTGGTAAAGGAACAAGATAATTTCTTTTTCTCCGTGTACGTTTCGGCGACAAGCGAAGTTTTACAATATCGAATGACGTCTTCGTCACCACGTGACGCACATTCATTTCCAGTTTTATAGTGCCACCTTTTTAAGACCTTCACATTGAAAGATTTAATGATATTCTTTTTTTATAGCAGTTTTTGGCACCGACGGCAAACTAGCATACGGTACGCCTGATGGAACTCCAGGGGCATCACATGCGCGTTGCCGACCCATTAATATCTTGTACAATCCTTTATAGGGTTCCGTAGTCAACTAGGAACCCTTACAGTTTCGCCAAGTCTGTCTGTCTGTCCATCCGTCCGCGGATAATCTCAGTGACTGTAAGTACTAGAAAGCTGTAATTTTGTAACGTATATGTATATCGGTCACGCCAACAAAGTGGTAAAATAACTACCTGACACCTACCAACCTAGATCTTCATTCTGCAACTTACGCGGGTATACTGCCTGCCAAACAGAAAATATTTACTAAAATTGTTTCAACAGTACCTACTAACTTAAACTTTTTATATAATATCAGTGATCGGGTAGCCCAGTGGTTAGGGCGCCTGCCATGAAAGCAGGAGGTCGCTGGTTCGATCCTCTTTCATGGTGACATTAGTGGTAGTTTTCACTTTGATCAAAATAACAATAATACAATTAGGTACATGTTTATTTTTCCCATCACCAGCAATTATTCAGTAATAGCAATGAGGCATTAAAATGCGATAGGTATTTAAATAGAAATTATCGCTTACTGTATATTTAAAAAAAACGGTACCAGGAGTTGTACATAACAGTATTCGGCAAACCCAATACTTCCGATAAAATTGTATACGTTTCCCTTAGTTTAATAGTTCGAACATGCGACACCTGATTAGGTTAGATTAATAAAAAAAAACTAGAGAATGTCCATACAGTCTCGTTCATCGATTGTTTGGTTAGTATCACAGGAATATTCCTCCTGTGGCACTATCTATTGAGACTATTGAGAGCAAGTTGTACTTTAGAGAAGCATATTTTAGCTCCACTCGTTTTAGATGGCGTGGCGCTCCGAAACTGCACGCCTACCACGAACATCGAAAATTAGCATTGACAGGAAAACCTCTTTGTCACTCCAATATGTAAGTATGACAGAGATGGAGATACAAATCCGCAATCGTTCAAGTTTCGTGGTATAGGCCCTGACGTAGATAGCCTGAAGAGCTATTCAAACGTGTTAAAGTGACATTTCGATGCAAACTTCCGTGGAAATTATCAATATGCCATGCTAAAGACGTAGGAAATATGAAGTGGATATGTCAAATGTCAGTTTAGCATGTTAGAATAGGTCTCTCGAATGGGACTCTACATTTTTTGTTTAAAATGGGACAAATCCACACACCATCTCAACTACTAACTACTACTCGTACTGTACCTACTCTGTAAATGAAATCTATGCACCAACCTTTGTAACCGTGATCCACTGTGCACCTCCAGGATGTACTTCCACAAAGCTGGTCAAATCGTAAAGCGAGTCGTGTATCCTCCACAGACCCTGTGCGCCGTCTTGCAGCCGCTTCCCCTTTAGCCACTGCTGCGGAGTCCGGGGCTCCTCTTCGCGCGTCACCGGGTATTCTAAATGCGGAAAGCTGACTTGTGTTTTAGGTTTGTCGGCGTCGGGTGCCATGTTTAAAACTGAAATAAAGAAAATTTTTAGGTTGTCAAGACATGCCAACGGCCTTATTTTTAGTGCATTCTAATATTTTGAACATATTATATAATGAATACGTTACAATACATTCAGCTTGGGCAAAAATGCTTTCGTTACATGTCGCATTTATCAACGAATTCTTGTGAAATTCTGTAAGTATATTCGTTAATTACATAAAAAAATTGTCGATTCAGTTTTTAGAAATTTTCCAAATGGCGGACTTAGCAGAAAGTTCCTAAGCGCCATAGACTCCAACTGCGCTTACGACCTTTGAGCCAATACCAGTATCAACTCGCTAGAGATACTAGTATTTGTAATAGATATTTTACAAGTAGCACTAGTAAAAATGCAGGTCATTTCCCTACGGTTTCTTAACCCGGCTTAAAGCACTTATGATACGTGTGAAGATAAAGTAGTGAGTGCAACTATACATAATTAGGCATTAAAACACTCGTCTTCGGCTCGTTTCATAAACCCACACTCGTATTGTACTGCCCTTCATTACAGTCTAAATAGGTACAGTCGCCTAAACTACTAGTATTTTATTGATGATACCGATTGAATCATCATTAATCATTAGTTCATTAGTTCTTAAAATACTCAGACTCTTGAAGAAACCTTTTTTTTAATACATTCGTACCTACATTAATATTTACATTAGTATTTAATTTGATAAACACTAGTTTTACTCATTTTGAAAAAGAACAAACAAACTGCTCAGTGTCACATATTTGACCTCAGAATATTTAGACATTGGTGTCGAAAAAAAATAAAATATCTCTTTACTATGCACGTTGGAGCCTTCACCATTATGTGACCTGAGTTCGTTGCTCACAAAACGGGCCAAATTTATAATTTGAAATAGTATCCTCCAATGTTAATGCCGTTTTTTTACCTCGTCGATTCGGAATATTATAAATGAAATTAAGTGGGCACTCGCAAGCTAAGGTCTGCCTGATAATTGTGCTTAAAAAACAAACATAAACCCCTAATTCCGATGAGTAGCGATAAAATAACCAGTTTGACCCAATCTCAGACAGCGAAGTCATATTAAATTCCAGGTAGTTTGTTGATCAAATGTACCTAAATGCAATGGGACTTTAATCATCAGGGTCATGTGGTCTACAGTGGCTCACTTTGTAGATAGTTTTTAATACTTTCATATAAATACTTCAAAAAAATTACTACCTACCTACTAGTTATTGATTAAGGCGTTAATGGAATGGAATTTAACATAACAGGTAATAAGCAATCAGCAATCACATTTAAATTTGATGATAGTGACATTGTAACTCACTATTAAGCTGTAACTACAACGTCATCAAATGATAGTGTTATAATGGCATATCTACTATCATTAAAGAATGACTGAGGAAATGTTATCAAGGAAACATTGATAATTGTTCATTATCAAGGTTAGGTGGCCAGGTGAGATAGAAATGCAATTGTTTGTTATTAACGCCGTATTGAGCATAAGCTCTTGCAATGATATATTTATCAATATTTAATTATGTATTCTTAAGTTTGAATAAGGTGTCATTGAGTACATTTATGCATTTAAGATATTTTTGTCACGTATTTAATCTCTACAAAAGGTACTTTTTTATTTTATTATAACTCCGTAAACAGACCAAGCTAAGTTTGCCTCTACTTTAACTTTAAACGTCAAATTTCTATGAAATCATGACGTTTAACACTTGTACAGTCTGTGCTATCACAATCGATACAAACATAGTCACTCTTTACATTTTCTAAATGAATTTGAAGACAATTTCAAGCATACTAATTAATTTTAACATCATTAATTCACTCATTTAACATTTGTATTTATTTTGTAAGAATCATTAGCCAGCCTGGTCGCGGGCGTTGAGCCATGGTCAGGGAATTGTGTAAGAATAATTCAAGTTTGAATAGGTACTTGCATAATAACGACGTAAAAGTATTTCATCGCGGCAGAATTCGTTCTCGCGGCCAATGGCAAGACAAGCTCTGTTCTTTTTTAATATTTTTTTAAGAATGTTTCGAAATTGAGGGTCTAGTACAGTACCTAAGGTAAACGTGCGTTATTTTCCTGAAGGCGGAATTCTCCACAATGATATTTTGATGTTTTTAAATGGAGTAGGAACTTAGGAAGTGCACTCAAGAAAATTAAACTGGGTTACGTTGTATGAGATTTTATTTGTATGCGCAGAAACACTGCGAAGCAGCAACAAAAGACAAGCAAAAATAATGACACATTAGGTTAATAATATTGTCTACGGTTTGCGCGGTTGTTGTTTATTGAAATTAAATACTTTAGAACGGATTAATCGCGTTTATTACCACCATGACCCTACATTTGTTGTCACAGGGTAAATATTATGACTGTTATGGGCTCGAAACTTAGTGTTGATAAACGCGATTAATCCATTCTAAAGTGTTAAATTTCAACGTTAGGTTAATATTTATGTGTACAAAATGTTCTTCAGTCTCAGTATTTTAAATATTTCCGCATTAGTCTGATGTTCTGTACTCAAGAGCTTGAGTAGGTCAGGGGGCAAATACACAAAAAATCCCCATGGATCGAACTGTATCAGCAGACCCTCTAACCTTAGAACAAGATAAGATAAGATAATATTCTGCACAGCCGTTCATCATATAAAAAATAGTCAACTGAACTGAACTGAACTTTTGAATTAAATAAGTTTGCAAGCTTAAGTTGCAAATTATGAATGAACAGGATCTAAATACTGTTTTGTAACGTCCTACTGATTAATACAGTGGACACGTAAATCTGGCTCACCGACGTACAGTCTACCCTTGTATCCCGGGCGGTGGTCTGACGGCAACTGCCGACCCCCACTCCTGGGTCAGACGTTTACGCTTGAGACAGGTTATGCAAACCTCAATACACTACATCCCTTCCTTGTTGTTTTTTTCTTTATTAGTTTGCATCTTATCAATCAGTTGTCAAAACAACTTATTTATAGAGTTACTAGTAATGACTGGAATGACACAAAGTAAATTACTTCTCCGAATTTGGATTTCTAATATACATCACTGTCTTCATCTGATCCCAAATTATTCTCAGTCTCCTTTCTCGATAATTTTCCTGATACTATCCATTTCCCGTCCTTCTCCTTTTGTTTTTCTTTTTTGTTTTTTTTTTAGATCATGGGCGTTGTGCCTGTGTGTTTTACCGTTGTTATCATTAAATACTTCCACTTATATGATTCTCATCTAAATTTACTCAACAGTTACGTAGACATGAACGCATAGTTAGATCCATTCAGTCATAAATCGGCTGTTAGTTTGGTAAAAACAATGATTAGCTCACGTGATGTTGAATACACTATGCTACATAGTTAGAAAATACTATTTACCAAAGTAAATATAATTTTCGACATTATTATGTAACTATGTGTGTTTTAACATTCATAAATATTTTAACAAACTTAATATCTTGTTGTAATTTAGATAACTTAGTTTATGTTACTCTAATAAGTGTATTTGCTGTTTATTATAAATCTGTCAATATCACTGAAAGCAACTATTGCCGTTATTCATAAACGCTCATCAAAACCTCCGTTTACTAATTTGTCGTTTCTCGTTATCTGTCAATTTGACATTTGCGTTTGTTAAAAGGGATAAAACATATTTTAACTAATATGAATCTGTTAAGTTTTTATGAATATGGCGTTATACAATACAATACAATAACTCTTTATTGCACCTCAAAACAACAAAAATAACACAAACTGGTATAGATTACACATGAAAAAGAGGCAAAGAGGCGTTATATCTATAATTAGAATGAGTAAGGCTTCAATGGCTTACTTTCTTTTATTTATTATTGTTTAGTAATATCCCTTAGCTTGCACTATCAGGTGCAATCTAAGGGATCATATAAGTCATTGTAATTTGTGCAATAAAACCAAAGTTTGATTCAATACATCTACTGTAGGTACGTGTTAGTTTATTAACTTGCATTTCCGTAAATACTTAAATACTGATACGTGTGAAGTTGGTACATTACGCATTTAAGCGTCTCTAATGTGAGAAATAATTAGTATAGCACAAAGAGTAAAGTAAGTATATAGGTAGTATAGCATTACCATAAGCTATAGGGTTTAGGCTTATGGTACAATCACTTATGAGGAATTAAGTATTTATTTGATCATGAAATGGTGAGTACCTAGTGGCGTTCAGTATTATGAATATTTGTATAATATTATGATAATAAAACTTAATTTGACCTCATGTAATAAAACCACTATAACCCAGGGTTCCGGGTTTAGCATTCATAGAACAATGTTATCTCTCTCTCACTTCATCAGAAAATATTGAGATTCACGGTAAAGCTTTTAGCCCTCACATTTTACAGACCTTCAGATTTTTTTGAATTTATGCTCGAAAATATTCTTATTTTTTTTTATAAATAAGAATGTCATTTTAATATTTGCAACATGGAGAAATATAAAAAGTTACTACTTATATAGGTATAGTATCATGGCGTAATTCCATGAAACTCCAACTGATATTACAGGTAACTAGGAATTAGGTAAGTATATTAAGTACTCAGGCTCTCAGCGATCTGAATGCTTTTCGATTCAAACTTAAGTGCTTATGTGATCCTTGACATCACTTTACAGGAGATGTTTAATGTGACTGTTTTTTTTTAATGACCAACAATACATTGTCGCGCGCGGGCGGATCACCCCGTTTCGTCGCGCGCGACCCGTTTCCTACGTCGGTCTCGGGCAGTGATGCCCGAGCCGCGAAGGTACCAACACCACTCTGTCTATCCGACGTGACTGCCCGATGCATTCGAAACATGTCACGCCTATTGTGATAAAAATACGCGAGTGTTAACCGTTGCAATTTAATATCAATATGACTCACGAAAGTTTAAATTATATAATACATTGTTTGTTGTGTAATCACCTAGACACCAAATAGTCATGAGCTTTAGTAGTTTAACAGCAAACTTCTTCTATTAAAAGGACACGCTATCGCCCGCAGATAGTTCTTCGACCTTAACATGACGATTTTAATGTAGGTAGCACAACATTCCCAAAACACCAGGGAATTATGAAGAGTCAATGCCTAATCCTACGCAAAGGTTATCTTGAATCTCTTTTTACCCTTTTTAACTGTTTATTTATATATTTTGTACCAATTTTAGTGCAATAAAGTATTACTTTGACTACTGCTGTATTATTATTATTCGCGCTTGATAACCCTCATAATAATAACCTTAATAACGGATAACCTTCATAATGGTGTTAACCTATTTGTATGCTTTCTTAGTTATCCTAGACTTACTGTTGCGTGTACCTTTGTGTGATACATACATGTAAGAGTCAATGATGGTGGATACACGTTAAACCAATTTTATTATATTTTCCTTATCCCCTTAAGGACCCAGCCGTTGAATTAAGTTCGGTTTTAAGTTAGGTTAGTTTATCCTAAACTACATGAGGGATCCATATTCTTGATAAACACTTCTCTATTTTCAATTAGACTAGCTTCTGCAGCATCCCTTCTTTTATCTGAATTTTCCCTGTACTGTAGATTTACATTGTAGTTGTATGATTGCAGCCTAAGTATTCTTTGCTCGATGAACAAACAAGGTTTAGATTTTCAATAAACAGTATTTCTAGTTGTTGTTTCACATTGAGTAGAGTGTGACTACCATATGTAAAAGCGTTTCACTTAAACTTGGTGTCTTATTGATATTCTTTGGTGGGTTAATATTAAAAAACAAACTGAAATTTCAATTATATTAACCTGAAATTAAATCACTTTACTATTTTCAATTTAATGAAGGTTGTCAACCATTTCCAATTTAATGGAAGCATTCATTTGAACTACCAGACATTTTCCAATTTAATGGTGGTTGTGTTAAACCATTTCAATTTAATGGAGGCATTCAATTGAACTACCAGACATTTTCCAATTTAGTGGCGGCTATGTCAACAACCCGTTTCAATTTAATGGAGGCATTCAATTGAACCACCAGACATTCTCCAATTTTATGGCGGCTATGTTAACCCATTCCACTCGGATTTCCTATGAAGATAAGCCTTTTGCTTTTGTTTTGCATCGAACAACAACTAGGGGACTATGTAATCAAGTCATTCAAGAATCAGATTCTCATCGCTCGCTTCCAGCGTTCCCACCTAACGCCGACTGAAGTAGGGTCCGCTTCACAATCGAACTTGTCTAAAGTGAGCGTCGATGACATGGTTTGGGCGACCTGCAATCAAACCGTTCAACGGTCAGATTCTCGTAAGAGCCATCTGCTCAAGTCAATGTAATGACCAGATAAATATATCTGTTGTAACTAGGTCAGTAACTTTTTTTCTGTAGGTATACACATATTTTATGTATATATTATCGTATAATTTACTTCTTTCGGTATCAGATACATTTTTACCCGCATACGGTGTAACTTGTTTTTTCCTTACATGACAATTTTAATGTCCAGATTCGGTAATCTGCTGTGTTAGTTAACTTAATAACCAGACCACTGGATTTCCATTTATACATGACAATTTAATGTCCAGATTCGGTAATCTGCTGTATTACTTGACTTAATTACCATTTGGTAATCTGCTGTTATAGTTGACTTAATAACCAGACCACTGGATTTCCATTTATTGCCATCATATTCATGGCAAAATAATAAACACTGATCAATGTTAAGTAAAACTCGACAGTCTGTGAGATTTAGGTACCAATCCTACCATTTGTTAAAGATTGATAATTTCCTGTATGTATAAGTTAATTTAATAACCAGATAATTGTATCTCTTATAACTGATCTGGCAGTAAGCTTTTATAATTATATTATTGAATACAAACACATGGCAATTAAATGTCAAGATTGAGTAATTTCCTGTATTAGTTAATTTAATGTCAAGATAATTGTACTGCTTTAACTGATCTAGTAGTCAGCTTTGTAACTAACTATATTTTCAAATACAATCAAACGCATGACAAATTAATGTCACGATTAAATAGTTTCCTGTATTACTTAATTTAGTAAACAGATAATTACATCTCCTATAATAGATATATTACTCTGCTGCTTATAATACAATACTCAATACGGACCAGTATGTTGGTCGCACTGGTCTAAGATGTTAGCATGACAGTGACGATATGAGAACGTCCACCATTGTATGTTGTTAAGGCTTGTCCTATGACGTGAAATGACCCTGTCCGCCATGGCCATTACACTTGCCATGCATTCAGCAACAATATATTTATGACAAAATAATATATCCATATTCGGGCATTATTATTAAGTGAAACTCGTCCGCCCGTACCATATACACATACATATTATATGTTTACCCGTATAGTGTTTTCATCGGCATAATATGTATCCTGTATGGTTTTTTATTATAACTTAAGCAAAATTAAAGATGCAGGTATCTTCGGTTTCTATAAATTTCATAGTTCAAATTCATGGACCACGCTGTCCAAGCTTAACGATGTCGAGGTCATGTACTTAATTTGATTTACCTATACCTAATTAGTTGGTATTTTATGTAGGTACCTTTATTTTATTTTTTTAACGCTCGACTATCTACGTTATAGTAACCATAATGTGCAAGTTATCATTTATATTCATTTAATAATTGCACAAGGAACATTCTAATGCTTAGGAAGATATTAGTAGGTACTCGTACTTTGGTCGAAGTCACCGTCATATTAACTCACCAGTTTCCTATGCTTTGGTTACGTCAGCCCAGATTTTTATATTAAAATGCACGCATAACTTTATGTAAAAGGCTTAGTAAACAAATTCGTTCAAAACAACTCACTTGGTTTCATCATAAAATCCGATATTAATGCAACGTAAATCCATTTTTTTTTTTGCAAAAACAGCGGTAGTCTTTGAAACGCCTATTTAAATGTTTACTACTCCTCCCTTTTGTTGTTTTAATGATTTCGGAATCTAATGTAACTTTAGTATTTTTTTCTCGTCGCCACATGTAACGTCCTACTGATTAATACAGTGGACACGTAAATCTGGCTCACCGACGTACAGTCTACCCTTGTATCCCGGGCGGTGGTCTGACGGCAACTGCCGACCCCCACTCCTGGGTCAGACGTTTACGCTTGAGACAGGTTATGCAAACCTCAATACACTACATGTTTTATTCATAATTTGCCATTCGGTGATTGTTAAAATATAAATTATAAACAAATCCTAACGTTGTCTTCCAAAATTATATTAACTCGCATAAATAGAAAGAAAGGTTCCTGTAGCTGTTATATTCTTTGATATGTCGAAGGCATTCGACCTTGTTAATCACTCTATCCTCTTAAAAAAATGTGAACATTATGGCATTAGAGGTAAATCATTAGAATGGATTGAAAGCTATCTTTATAATCGAAAACAGTGTGTTCAGATTTGTAAATTTAACGAGCTTAATGAACTAATCCAATACCGGTCCGATTTTCAAATAAATGCTAGAGGAGTGCCTCAAGGAAGTGTTTTAGGACCACTTCTTTTTCTTCTTTATATCAACGATCTACCTATGATAACAAATTACAAAACCGTCATGTTTGCTGACGACTTATCCATTGTCGTCGCAAACACAAATAAACTTGAGGCACACGAAGAGTTAGTTAATAATGCAATAAATGACATAGGTCAATGGATAGAAGCTAATTGTCTGAAAATAAATACAGAAAAAACTAGTTGTGTTCAATTTTCAAATTACAAGTCTGAGCAAACTACATTAGATGTGAGATATGATGGACAACCTATTAAAAATAAGGAGAACGTAATTTTTTTAGGCATTTCTCTAGATAAATTTTGTAATTGGAAAACACACATTGATAATTTATGTCTTAAACTCAATAGGTTTGTCTATGCTCTCAAAAGATTGAGAAGTGTAGCGGGGGAACCAGCTGCCATAACAGCATATCACGGTTATGTTTCGTCTCTCCTCCGTTACGGTCTTATTACTTGGGGAAACTCAACTGATATTCAAAGAGCTTTTTTATTACAAAAAAGATGCGTGCGTGCGATGTGTGGTGCAGCACCATTAGCGCCATGCGAACCAATTTTTAAAAAATATAATGTATTAACATTGACAAGTATGTACATATTTGAACATGCAAAATTCGTAAGAATGAATCCTGAGCTGTTCCCGAAGCCGATTCAAAATCCAAACTTACGAGATAGAGACCTCTATTGTGTAATGCAACCTAGGTGTGCATCCGCCTTACATGGAAAAAATGGGTATATGATGTCTATAAAAATTTATAATAATATACCTCTTGCATACAGAGTGCTACCTGATAAGTTGTTTTTAAATAAGATTCGCGGTTGGCTGCGAGATCAATGTTTTTATAGTATAAAAGAATATCTGGACATGTATTAATTAGATTCATTTTTTTTTCTTTAATTATTATTATTCAATTTTATTATGATTTCCATTGTTTGTTGATGTGATAACGTCTTTTTATTTTATGTGACAATTGTGGATTTTATCTTATTTATTGTATTAGTTATAAAGTATAAATGTATACACTTTGACATACGAATATTAAATTGACATGTTTCATTCTGTTCTGTAGTTGTGTAAATGAGTATTTTAGTGTAAATATTAGGTAATTTTGAATTTTGCATGCCAAGTTTATGGTGAATTGTGCTGATCTGTATTAACCATTATTATACTGTGAACTACAACAATGTATATACCATGATTCTAGCAAATAAAAAAACTAAAACTAAAACTAAAACTAAATATAAACCACTCACCAATTTTTAACAATCCTTATTTCTATCACACATCAATTCATTTATACTTCACAGTATTATTTTTATTTACTATATTGTTTAGTAAAAAACAAGTCGATCAACATGCGCGCGCGTCGGTCTCTTGATAAACCGTAGCCTTGACTGCATGTGTAACGATCGCGCGGGTGTTGTTATTAATGTTACTTTTTAACTGTTTTCGGCGGTAAACTTGTTTTGTTAACAACAGCTCGCCATGAACGAAGAACGTCACGCGACCTTAATGTATGATATTGTACATTTCAGCGCGTCTGAAAGGTTCGGTTGGTTTTTGGCCGAAACCGAAACTTCGGTTGGACACTACTGAACACCCATCTGGATCGTACGCGCTAAAACCAACCGTACTTTTAGACTTTAGAAACATGTCCATAACGCTGCACCAGCCGGACAGTTCTGACAGGATCGCATTAAGCAATACATTCCTGGGTGTAGCAGCCACTGGACTAATGGATGTCAATTCATGATATAAAAATATTATAGGATTCCAGGGTATCAAGTTCGGGGTTGTGATCGTGATTCCACAACGTCAAGGCACTACTTCCTGATCTTCCTGCTATCTACCCGGATATTCCGCAGCTAACAACTATCCGCACCTATCATACTATAACACTTACTGAAATTAGCGATTAAAAGGGGGCACATCTTTCCACAACGGGTAGTTCGAACTACCTATTGTTCAGGGATGTGCCCTACTGAGGTAGAACGAGGTAGTAATCGGGATCTTTCCGTAACCCGGAAGCCTACAGATAGACGTGGGTCACGGATTAATAGGAACGACAGGACTGTCCGGATGGGCCCATATTGGTGCTACAGCTCCGGGTCACACTTACGCCTTATTTATTTCGTTTTAATTTTTTAATTTATTTATTTTGAACTTAGTCAATTAGTTTCTCTTGCTCTGCAGCATTCCTCTAGAAGGTCGATGTCGAGACGAGCAGCTTCCCGTACTCCAGTTGGTACTTATGAGAACGCTATTTTTTTAGATTATTAAAGTAAATAATTAAAGAAAAAACAATCCCATTTCACTGTGGGTTCTCTAGATCCGTCTTAGGTTTTGGTCCTGGTGGCTTTATGAAGTCCAAGTTTTAAAGATATTCGCAGCGAAATGCAACCTATTTGGGGGGACGGGGAGGACTACAGGAATTATTAAAATATGGAAACATAAAACTTTCAGAAAAATATATTTTAGTAACAAAACTAGTTCTGTGATTGAAGTAACATGAGAGTTTTTCTGTTAGACAAAGCAGCTATCTCTGCACAATAGAATGTATAACTTGAAAGATAACTTCCCGTTTGCAACTGCAGAAGCATTGTTGCTCCGTTATTGCTATCGTTGACACATTTGGCTATGGTGACTGGGCGGTTCAACTCTGTCACTCGATTAAACAAGGAAACGCTGCTGCTGTCGCGACCCCAAAGTTACCTTATAACGGTAAATCTATGGTTCAGATGTTGTATACAGTCAACTAATTGGAACTCTTGGCCGCTGTAGGACCATGAATGTGACGTTATAAATCAGATTACAAGAAATCTTTTACTGGTTTTCATTTTGCAATGGTTCTAGAGAGGCCAATGAAATTGATGATGAAATTGATTGTACGCGTCCATGTGTCTCATAATTATTTTAATACTTTTTATAGCATTCGGCAGATCATATGTTACAAACGAAGTAGTTAAACAAGTGTACTTAAGGACCAAGCACAATACTCGATCTTTTTAATACCTTCGCTCCCTTTTACAACAGTGACCTCTATAAAGATGCGACGACGATTTTGAAAGTACAATAAATAAATTAGTAAGAATCAATTAGTCCAGTAAACCAAACCCCTCCCTAATTTTAATAATAAGATAAAGTTAAGTAAGTGTTTTTGTACCCTCGGTGTAGGTATATCTTTCCCACTGAATATAATTATGACGTAACAGTTGATATCACAATGTTTGTTCTAATAAAACAGTAATGTAAAAAGGTGGAATCGTGGGCACTTGTTGTTTTTTTCCTTGTTACCATATCCTGGTTTTTATGTTAGAAGTTGCTTTAACAGACACCTAGCTCTAAAATACCTGATAGCGTAAAAAGGTATTAAATTTTTTACATCTGTTTTTCTTTAAAATCATGAGGTTTGGATCTCAATATTTGTTTGTATTGGTTTTTAAACGCTTGGTAGAAGGTTATCTGCCTTAATTCTACTTGAAAGTTTTTACAATGTTCAAGTACTACTGGGTAGAGGTGTTTGAGTTCCCCGTGGTCCAAGGTCGGGAACAGGTGGTGAAGAAAATGGTCTCCAAAGCGGGTGAGAGATTTGAAGTGGTGTCCCGCGTAGTCGCTCCTCTCCACTACAGTGTCAAGTTGGTGAAGTCCCCAGTCTATGTAGTCGGACCTGGAAGAATATTCATGTTATTCATTGTAACAGCTTTTTTGTTAATATCATCATCAGATTACGTATGCTGCTAGTCTAATATCGTTGGGTTATCACCGTAACGTTCTAATAAGTTTGTAAAGGCGAAAGTGAATGACAACTATCATACTAACCTTTTAGTAACTTTTGTTTTTACGTTGACGCTGTATAAAGCGTGTCGTATCACATTTCTACAGATGTAGTGCATAATTACTTTCCTTCGTATTTATTCGAAAACATTCGTGTTGGTCATGCTACTTCGACGGAAAATAATTATGTTCTACATTTATGTATGGGTATTCGAAAATCCTGGGGATATAACGTGGCGTGCGGCGTTATTTTAAAGAAATGACCACACATTATAATCGGATATAATGATTCATATTATAAGTAGTCAAAAAGATTGTTTTTAAGTATTGTACCAAATACGTAAATGGAAAAATAAACCACGTTTTAGAAATATTTAAAGATTTTTATCGCACATAGGTAAATACAGATATTTACAGTTGAGATTCAGACCTTAGTTTCGAAATCCGCTAAAATTTTAGCGATCTACGTAGTAAACCTTGCAAATCAGACAATGATTTGACATAAACCTTTTTTGAGTGCTAAAATGGAATATTTGCATAATTGCATGCTGTCGTGCACTGCATAATTAATATTTTAGGTTCATTCATTCTGCATCATTTTTATCCTTGTATTAATGTCCTTGGTATGTTCTAAAGTGTTTAATTTCAATGAATAACAATCGCGGTAACAGAAGACAATATTAAGTAGGTAATCATCGTTCAGACTCATCATCACTTTTCCCTAGCGGTATGCTCATTTATATATTCAAAGTTAGATGAGTAGGTACTGATCGTACAACTTTTAGAAATTTCGGTGCAGCATAGTATAAATAAAGGAATTTTGACAAACATGATGAGATGATCAATAAATAAAATAGGGCATAAAGATGCTTTTACCGCAACAATGGTGCACCAAAATTGTTAAAAATGTTATTACTATCGTATACTTTTCAGTTACCATAAACTTTTTATACCTGGCTTTGTCACCCTCGAAGAAGTTGTCTTCTGCGTGATGTCCCGCGGTCATTCCATACATGACGAAGAAGAAGCTTGCATAAAACATCGTTCCGAGCCACACTGGGATAGTCCAGTACAGAGGAAGACCTCCGAATAACCACATCCATGTCGGTACGAGGAATGGAATTACATTGGTCCAGTTTAAAAGCTTTCCTTCGTGCTTTAGGCTTGAGAATATTACCCTGAAATGTAAAAACATCTGTGAGAGCAGTATTATCTTCATATTAGTCATAAGTCTTTTACTTAGGATGACTTAAGGGGGACTTAAGGTTTCCCGCTGCTGATATTAGATCGACAAATTCGTTTTTTGTAGTTCGTACCTACTTGTTTCCATTATCTAAAACTTGCTTATGATATTAAGAAGCAAGCTAGGCTTGTTTTTAAATATAATTCCTACAAAAACCAGGACGATAAATCCACATTTTTGTAAAAATCCGGCCATGTGAGTGTCGGAATACGCATAATTGTGGGTTCCGTACCGTCATACGATGAACAAATTATGCAAGTAAAAAGGCGTAGGTACCTATGCCTTTTTGCTAGCACGTTTAAAAAAAATATTTAAAATATCAAGGCACTTACGACCTTTTGTAATAAAGTAACTTGGTAAGTACGTCTTATATCTTCCTAAACTTTTTTTACATGATTTGAATCAAATTTTAGTTAAAAAAAAACCTTTAAGTTATTTTTAACAGATTGAGTGCCAGTGAGTGCTACGCGCTACCCTCGTAGCCGATTCCGTGGTTTTCCCGCTTTGTAGCGGAAAGCGACCACCCACAGAGAACTCCCCTAGCGGGTTCCCGGCGCTCTGTGTGTTTAGACCTATCACTCCTATCAGATGATGCGCCACAACGACGTATTTGACAAACCTTTTTTTTGACATTTACATGTATGCAACCCCCCCTCCCCCCTAAGCATATTTTTCGCAATTTATGTCCAAAACTAGAACTCAAAATACACCTCTAGTCATTAATCAATATCATTACCATACGTTTTATAGTTACTGAGTAAAACCGTTGTGACATACGGACGGACAGACAGACGGATTGAACGAAATCTTATAGGTTTCGTTTTTGCCATTTTGGCTACGGAACCCTAGAAGACCAACAAGTACCTAGGTTGGTAAATTCCGTGTCAACTCTTGCGTGCTGTTCAACTGTTTGTGTCGAACAGCAGCCAAAAGGTTAAATTGACGCTGACGCTTGGAAGATTCTAGTGTTACAAAGTTGGGACCCATAGGTGTCGTAAAGACTCCTCATTAAGCAAAACATAGGGTAAATTTTGTGGTAAATCAATGATTCATATTATTATACTGAATAAGAAGACTGAGAATAAATATCCAATTATTTTAATAAATACTTACTCTTTTGTTAACTGCACCAAACATGCGAACGAATATATCACGGGAAAGTAGACTGCAGCCAGTTTCTCAAACGTGGATTTGGACATGTAAGGCAAGAACTTTATAAAAGGCTCAAACGCACTAATTTCCAGGTCTTGGGCAGTGTTTGTGTGTAGGTGGTGAGACAGAGCGTGCATAATACGCCAGTCCCTAAAAAAAGAAGTGTTTGATGATAATGGGTTAAGAATTTCACCGCCTTCTTTCCTCTCGTGGGTGTCGTAGAAGTTGACTGTGGGATTTAGGTTCAAGTGTGTTGTGGGTGATGGGCTAGCAACCTTTGACTGCAATTTCACAATCCCATCCTATCTTGGAGGAAAATAAGAAGGATGTGCAGCTATACCTTTTCTGCCCTCCGGAAGGCAAGCACCCAAATACAGGCCGCTACGCTAAACAAATCCGACGCTTGCCGATTGCGTCGATCAGAAAAAAATAAAAGTGCACATGTTTGTCGACATATGACATATGATCGACGATTACACGTGATCAGCGTGCGTAGCCAAGATACCAATCGCTAACGGTTTTTATCGTGTTGTGCAAAAAATACGCAAGTAGGTATAACGGGTTGGCACTAATTGACTAGCACGATTGGCGGAATAGCAAAGTAACATTATTTTCGTTGTTAATATGGAATTCCGCAAAGTAACGCCTGATTCAATAAAATAGTTATCTCTCTTTATCACTCTTCCGTATTCGTGCGATAATGACGATTGATTTTCGTTCGCGATTGAGCGTTAGCGATTGACATCTTGGCTACGCATCCTGGTTATTTTCGCGAAAAGAGATCCAACAACTTATTTTTTTCTAAAACAGGTAAATTAAGGTTTTTCCTACTCAGAATCACGAGAGCTTTCGATCCTACTAGGAAAAAAAAGAGTCCCAATTTTTTTGGTCCATTCCGTTACCATTTTTCAAACACTTTGTTCACGTTTGAAAATTTTGAGACCTTTTTCCTCGTAGTTTATTTCTCTTAGTTTGAAAGAGCTCATTATTCTTAGTAGAAAAAACATAAAATTTACCTACCTTAAAAGTATTCGGTACGTAATCTACTATTTCCGACTCCTCAAGTCATAATAATGAAAATGAATAATCGTTTATTTAGTTTACAAAGCATTTTTAGGATTATTATGTTACTGTTTGCATGTCTAGACAATACACTTACATTAAATCAAGTGACATTACTATAATTTAATAGAAACATATAAAATTTGAATTAATTACATAATTCCAATGCAAATGTGTGACATCAGTTAACGGGGAATCGAGGTCTGCTGATTAATACAAATGGCAAAACAAGGAAAACCAGTTCATAGGTAAGTTTACGACAGTTCATTGTGTTTGATAATTAATTGTGAAGTGAGTTGTATAATAATATATTTACATAGTTTACCTAATCTACAGAATATATATTTGCTAAAATCCGCATGATCGCTCCAGGCGCAAAAGTGGCCATTACGCTCGGTGCACGCTGCGTTACCGCGTTGGACTGCAATGGACAGCCTCTGCACGAGGAACGACCCAGGACGTGGATCAAGAAGTTTATTTAAATTTATTGTATTGTAGAAGTAAAATACTGGTACTCACTTGTAAGAAGATCCAAGAAGGTCGAATAAATACATTCTCCAATTGTCCCTTCTATGAAAGTAATTGTGAGCAGCAATAGCAACACAGGACAAAAGATACCCGCTAAGAGGTATCAAAGCCAGCCCAATCCAAATGCTGATACCATTCATCGTCCAACAAGACAAGGAACTGACTACTATGAAAGCCAGCAACAAGAGATTGGTCATCATGTCGCTACGCTTTCTTTCATCATCTGATATTTTCTTTAACTTGTCAGCGACTTTTGGCTTAAGAGTTTTGTAGAAGCCATCTTCACGGAATGTAAAAGGAGAGTTTCTAGGGGTGTCGATCTTTTTCACAAAGTATTTGGGCAGTTCTCCCTCGGCAACGCCGTGAAGATGATGCGTTTCGAAGGCTTCTGTTATATCAGTTCCCTGTGTAAAAAAAACGGTTAGGTACCTACTGGGTATATTCATATTTTAAATGGCGAGGACATCTTGCAGTCTCGATTTTGATACGCCTTCGAAGCGTGAAAAACCGGTCTCGGTATAATACCGCTAATTACTGAGGTAATTACCGAGGTGATTTAGATAGTACATTACCACTAAAGGATGACTCATACTAGGGCGGGACGGGAAAGGGCGGGACGCGGCGGGATGGCACGGGACGATTTGTCAAATTCGATAGAAATAATCACGTGATAGCTCGGAGCCCTCGGATGTCACGTGACGTTTTCTATAGAAACTGAATGATCGTCACGTCCCGTCCCCTCTTAGTGTGAGTCATCCTTGACTGAAACATGTCTTTAAGGCTTTCTTTGTAAAGTTGGCCGTCATTATCTTTATCTTTAAGGCATGTCATGGTAAAAATTACATCATTTGGCATTGTAGTAAGTTTTTGACTGACTACTTGACAAATGTCTACGTGTAAGCATTAAATATATTATATAAAGTTACACATACTTAATGAAAAATACCTCATCGACACTACAACAAAATATACTACGACATAATACTACGACGAAATATTAGCTAAGGAAATATCACTATTAAAAGCATTTTAGAATTACCATACGTGTATATATTACGTGTGTATATATTTTCATGATGTGTAGACTTAGTTCAGATTAAATGTAGTAGTAGTAGTAAAACACTTTATTGCACAAAAACAGGGAAAAAATAACAAGATAAATAACACAAATATTTGTACAAAGGCGAACTGCGAATGTAAATAGGTAAATCTATGTTACTCAGGTTTTAAACGTATACTTTTATGCTTACACCACAAATCCCTTTTCTTTACCAGACACTTAGTAAAAAAAAATTAATACAAGAGTATAAAAACCTTAGTGAGTTCGATCCACTCAGCACCACCGGGGTGTACTTTCGCAAAGCTTGTCAGATCATAGATCGAGTCGTGTATCCTCCAGAGTCCTTCTGCACCGTCCTGCAGGCGTTTTCCCTTTAGCCACAGCTGTGGGGTCCGCGGTCCTGTGTTACGAGTCACGGGATACGGTAAGTGCGGGAAACTGATCTGTCGTCGGTTTTCTTCATCAGCGATTATTCTCTCGGCGTTTGGTGGCATCTTGGTTATATCTAAAAAAACAAACTGCTAAGATGGCTACCGGAACACCGGCAATCAAAAAAGTTTCAGCCATATAGGGTCGAGTGACACTATATAAATTGTCGTGGTGCCAATCAAATAAATGCTAAAATTATCAAGTAAGTACGAAATAAAACAAGGGTGGGCACAAGGGCCTTACCATGACGTCTTAACGCGATTCAGTTGACGACCTAAACTGAGTTGCTTCCATACAATTGAGCCTAAACTGAACCTAAACTGAATAGCGTTAAGATGTCATGGTAAGCCCCCAGATTTATTCTACTAGGTAACGATATTAGTTTAAGTTAATCTTGCCAGCCCTCTGGCCAACTGTCTCTTCAATGAGGCGGGACGCAAAATCTTTATGGATTTTGCGCGCATCAGGTACCCACAGCAACCTATCATGTTTCAACTTCAGGTTTCAACCCCAGGGACCTAAAATATGTAGCCGCTCCCAAGAGTAGCATATTTGCGGCGTTTGGGATCCTTGATTTTGTCCCGTAAATATAACAAACAACCTATACAAAGCACACAACACTTGAAAAATCTACATATTTGAGAGTGGATGGACCGTTTGCTTAGGCTATTTGAGTTGCGGTGTTACCTATTTTTTCATAGTAATAAACATTTTTACAGATTTCATGTACGTAAATAGGATCATGCCTTCTGTCAATTTTGATAACGTAGATATTTAGAATTTTAATGTAATAAAAGAAACAGGTTGTTTAGAGTTTGGGTTTGAAAGTAGTGTATATAGTAATAGAGACCTTAAATGTTTTGATCCTTTCACTTGAAGGGGTGATTATTTTTATAGCAACAACTAATTAACAAGTTTATGGCGAACGACTGTTGACGTAAGTTGATAATTATTAATCATATTAGGTTTAGGTTTAAAGATATTTATTCTCAAAAAAGACACAAGTCACTTACATGAGAACAGCGTTTTAGAAATTAATTATCTTATTATAACGGTAGAAACATAATTGTTCGATAGACGCACGCGCACACAATTCATTTTTTTAATTTTTTATTTTTATGGTGGGAGTGGTTTAAAATGTGATGTGATAACTTAGTTTTAAATGCATTGAATGAGCATACCCCTTTCAAAACAGACGGTAATCTATTATAAAGCTGTGCACCTTCATAAGTAAACATTTTTTTCCCTAACTGAGTTCTTATCTTTGGTAATACAATTATAAATTTGGAATTACATATTATAAAATCACATTTATAAATATGAATTAAACGAAAGTCATTCACATATTTAAACACCACTACAAGTTCTCCAGAAAATATATTTTGTCTGGTCCATGGATATGTGTATTATAAGTCCAGAAATATATAATACTAAATAACGTTGCAGTCACACATGCAATTCTAAATAATTGTTTGAAATTTACTAACTTAAAACTCGTTAAATATACCTACTATAAACATACCTCAGTCAATCAGCTCAACGTATCCACGTCGAATACTCTGTACAGTACTAACACGAGAGTCTGTTTATAAGTACTATGCAACACTTTTTTCAACGTTTTTTCAGGGTTAAGCATCTTGAAAAGGAACCGTCCAAGTGCGAGTCGGACTTGACTCGACCACTGAGGGCTCCGCACAAAGGATACTCCTTTATCGTCAACCCAGATCGCGCGTCTAACCTTAACGCGTTCCTGAAATAAGTTTCTGGACAACTAGTGGCACGGAACTCTCAGTGCGCGGCAATTTCCGGATTTTTTCCTGTACCTATGCTACATAAGTACTCTTGATTGCCCGTGACTTCGTCTGCGCAATATCTTATTAAATTGTAGTCTATGTGTCATTCTGATGTACTTATAAGCTATATTATTGTAAAGTTCCATTAAAATCCATTCAGAACTTTTTGCGTGAAAGAGTAACAAACATCCATACAAACTTTCGCGTTTATAATATTAGTCGGATTTATTTGATTATAATAAATATCTTAACTCGATTTCTCCTTTTTCTTTAGTATGACCTTGAATTAGTCGCATCATAATATAGAAAGGACAGAAGTGTCATTTTTTATATGAAAGCAAAACAAAAGATTTTGTTTCAACTAGTCAGATGGAGGCGTTACATTTCATCTTTTTTGAGCAAAACAGGTTAGAAACTTTGGCTTTGATGTAGTTTTATCGTTTTTGACGTTATACAGGTGTTCTGGAATGGGTGAGCATAACGTGTTGTGCAACTAATGGATTTAGAGTCCGTCTATTCGTCCGTAGATATTGATAGCACATAATGTGGAAGTGTTTAGTAAACGACGTAATTTCATAGAAGTTTGACGTTTAAAATAACATATTAAAGTTTGACGGTTCATTTTCCCGGCAGAGATAATGTAGTTTGACTCTATTATTGTAACGTTGAAATTACCTAAGGCCACCTTTTGAATCTCTTTAATTTAACAGTTTAAAATTTCGCGTTTTTTGCACACATAACGGTATTTACATAGAACGGGTCTATCGCGAATTTAGATAATGGAGGGAACCTTGGACATAGTTAAGAATGACTCACAGTAGTCCGTTCCGTTCCGAATTCCGATCCAATACGGGACGATCTGTCAGTTTCTATAGAAAGTATCACGTGATAGCTCGGAGCCCGGACGTTACGTGACTTGTTGTATAGAAACTGAGAGATCGTTCCGTATCGGATCGGAACGGAACGGACTAATGTGAGTCATGCTTTACTCGATAGCTGGCAATATTTTTACGTTGCCACGGTAATTAAATTATTTTATTTAATATTAGTTGTTACGTTATTCATTCACCAAACGAAACTTGAGGGCGGGCGGTATCTCGAGTAAAATAATTTAAAAATATGAATTGTGTCATGAAAAGTTGGTATTTACAACTTTAGATGAAGGATGATCATTTCATGTTGTGTTACTAGACAATAAAAAAAAAATAGTCAAGATAATTAGCTACTCGATGGTAGGATCGTTTCAGCCTAAACTTCATTGGAAGTGCTAAAACTGAAGTTTCAATATTTACTGTATTGTTGGTTACCTGTGTTTTACGTTACCAAGTAATTAATCTTAGAAAAACTTCTTAAATTGTTTTAGGCAAAAAAAACTTAATTACGATACAAGGGCGAAAAACTCCGTAGGGCGTGTTTTAAATTGACACGAGTTGCGAATTACCTCTTTGCACGTGTATTGTACGACGTTTAACAGTAAGTACATATAGCCCTTTGAATATTCAAAGCAGGCACGTAAAGTGCTCATTATCGCCCTAGGGCGGTAAAGTAGCACCGTGTGTACTGTAAAATATGACAATTGCTAAGTATTTTTCCAAGATAATTTATAGTCGAAAACTCTATTTAATGGAGTAAACATGCTAAAAATAGCTATGATTAAAAAAGTATATACGTAACATTTTTATATATATTATAGTTCATAAAAAATATCGTGTCCGAGGTACAACGTGATATGTCCAAGGAACATCTGGGGTGTTGTTCCTTGGACCTTTTACCTTTTCGTGGACGTATCCTATCAAAATAAACATACCAATCCTTTAATATCGTATTGTATTAAGTAGATAGTTTATTAATGTATCTTATGATATTCGGGTAAGCAACAGTTTAGTAGGGGTTTTTTTTTAAATCATATTATCATCATAATAATAAAACTATGCGAGATAGCAGGTTCCCCTACCCCCTACCTTAATTTGTCATCAAATGTTTACGTGTCTGAAATATTTTATTTGTTTGAGCTTCATTGCACAACTTTAAAAACAAAAGAGTACAAATGGCAAACTTAATGCGTTGAGGCTTTCTCTAGTCTCATTGAACCTTTGAATCAAACCGAACATATATTTGGAAAAATTGTTTATTACTGAGTATATTTTCATGCATAATTTAAATGTTACTTACCTACTCTTTTTGCATCTTTTCCGTCTGTTTACTTAATGTGTATAAGCTAAATTCGTTAATCATTCCTACTTAATTAAACTTAACGTTCTATGTAGGCAATTAGATGTCAATAAATGACGAAACTTTAATTGCCATCAGATTCGATTTTTGTAATACTTGGTACTGAGCTATAGTTTCGTGATTGGTACGGTTAGAAATCCATCCTGTATTTGCGAATCATTATTCTTATTGCATTAATATGTCATTCAGACAGTGACATTAATCTGAAATAAGATATGTAAGTAATGGTAAGTAGTAACGGTAAGTAGTAACGGTAGATATGTTACCTATTATTGAAAGGCATCCAGTGTAGTCCCGCTTCCACTATAGTAGCTTTAGTTTAAGTTTAGACCAAATGGTTCACCTTCTTTGGGTCATTTCAAGAATCAAGAACCATTTTGCCCCAGCGTAGCAGCGTTTGGGTTCGCAAGCAATATATCCCCTCCATTGGCATATTTATGCTACAAACTTTCATGTTTTGGACATAGCCTCCCAAATCAATTTCATTTTCCGTTATTTCCTATTGACCATTAGTTTTTCGGTAAAGGAAAATATTGTGAGGTAACCTGTATATGTATTCTACCTGTCCTAACCTACGGTGCTCAAACATGGTTGCTCATAGAGATTCAGAAGTTCAAATTGAATGTGTGTCAGCACGCTATAGAGCGCACTATTTTCAGACATGTCAGGACAGCTGATCGCATTCAGACCACCATTTTGCGCTCAAACTCCTGCATTGGCGTTGACAAAAAGCTGCTAGGGACTCATGGGACTGTAAAGGCCACGTCTACCGCATGAATCCGGACAGGTGGGCTATTATTGCCACCAAGTGAATCCCGCAAAATAATGTGGACGGGGCATGCCCGGAGATGGCGGGATGATATGGACGCCTTTGAACAAATGGCCAGGGGAAGCACAAAATCGGGTGCGGTGGATGCCTTTGCCCAGCAGTGGAACAGATAAATAGGGTATGAAAAAAAACCTGCGTACATCCACGTAGAAATTTAAAGATACATGCGAAGTCTCCAACTCCCTTTCGGCCAACGTGAGGTCGAAATCCCAATCCCTGTCGTGCATGGGAGGAGGCACGTACAGCCCGTAGGCTTCAGGAAGGACCTTCGGATTTTAGAACGATACTTTGGGTATTGGCTGTATACGCGAAGGTAAAGCAGAACAGTTAGTACCTATCACCTTCGCTTAAGGTTCTTTATTAAGCTCACGGGTATCCAGCAGTGGGATGAATATCTAGAACTGCAGTGTAAATGAAATAGACGCTCATTCCCAAGCATTGCTTATTCCAATTCAGACTTAACACTTGTACAAATTGCCGAGTTCTATTCGCAGTTTGATGGGAACTCTGAACAATTATAAATACCTCCACACCTTATTGAATTTGTTTTCTATTCCCTACAGTCAAAAGCATCGCCCTGCCAATTCATTTGCAAACCGTCGGAGCTTTGGTGTAATGATCTCGCTTCCCTTATCACTCTTAATTAAACTGTATGTTCTGCAGAGTAAAGTCACTTTTATCTCAGATGAGCATCCCAACAGTTTGTCATTTCCAGCCACTGAATAGTCAAACTGTGTAGTACCGAAGTGCTGTAAATTATAGAGTTGTTATATAAATTAATTTGAATGCTCTCAGGTTCTTAGGAATTAACGAAGTTAATGTGTAATAAACAGAAATTATGGCAAGAATTGTTATATTTGTGATCTAAAGTGTGTTTTAGTAAAATTGAATAAATTAAATAAATCACATAATAACTATTACTCATCTTTTAATCTTTTTCCCAACTACAACTAGGTGTTCAATTCATGGAAATGAAATAAAGCATTTATTATTTAATTATTGAATGCTTTTATAAACATAGCAATTATATTAACATCAATACATTAAACTGAATTTTAAATCACACGAGTCTAACATTAAGTCAATTTCATGGTTCAACTCACACATGAAAATTAATTAAATATTAATGCGTTTCATTACTGTAGGCATATCTCGAAATAAATATGTGAGTGTTTTATATTGTGTTTACTTACATGCAAAACTCAAAACAAACCTCGCGTGCTTATATAAACGCCAGGTTCTGTTATTAAGCGTTACGTATAAAGATAGTACGTAAAGATAGTAGGTATTATCCTGTAGCATAAAAATCCATGAAAAGTTATGCGTAAAAGGAAAAGTTAATCTTTGAGTTCTTTAAGAGGCCGGTATAGCAATTCGATTGATTTAGCTCAACCTTTTACCTTTATTCATAAATAAAACAACATTCAAAAGTTATACTTTACATCATTAGTATACAGTCTTCTACTGTATAAATGGAACACTTTTGAACATTACATAAAAACTTTTAAGTAAAAAATTAAAAATGTGTTAAATTATGGTAGAAATACCCGAATATTAGCCAAGTTTTGTGCTACATAAACAGTTTACATAAATTAATATGCAAAAATACAGTTAACATCATTCTGTATCCAAAAACTATAAACAAGGTAGGTGGCTTGTAAGTTACTGTACATATTTTGTTAGTTATAATATATGATATAGTAATTTAAAATGAATTCTTTAATTATTAGTATTTTTTCTGAAACAACACTTCAAATAACTCCGAATGTCGCTATAAAATATGCAACGTAATCTCGGAATATTTATTCCGCTTTCAGAGCTCATAGAGTGCGGTCATGCCGCTCCGCACTTTGACAATATTTACAACGATAGAGATTTACAGTATAGAGGAATGTGTAAGTAGTGTCAATTGAAATATTAGGCGACTGAGTAGCCCCTTGTATAGTTGTGATTCTTTGGTATGCCTAATATATTTATTAAGATTTTACTTTTACTGTGCAAAAGTCGTATCTTGCGCGTATTTGAATCATGACCGCACCGCACTCTTAATTACGTTTACAATACATTAGCTTGGAAAGTGCTATTTTCAAGAGTAAAATTATGCATAGAAAGTGGTTCTTTCGCGCACACGTGCGGGAACGTAGCTATTTAATTAAAAAGAACTGTAATAGTACATTGTGATATACGTTTGCTATGATGGTCATTATACACGATGCGATATTGTGCGCGTGAGCTGAAAGCGAGTGCGCCATAAGGAAGCCGATGTGTGTAGGTGCTTTGAACTTGTAAGTAAAAATCAAAATTCTATCGTGGTTATTAACTTTTGTTAAATACGTTAACTTAATTGTCACAATTACGTCGAATGCCTTCATGTGAATTGGCATATGAGTTTGACTGACCTTTGTTGACTACATGAAGCTTCTTGCGATGCCTTTTCGACGTTGGTTGATGACAATACTTTACATTTTCAACCAATAAATCCACTTAAGACCCAAACGTCACAAATAAGTAGGTATATTTATCACTGTTTGTTATAGTTTTACTTCTAATTCTCTTAATTCTTGCATTTTATCATAATAATTAAGCGAGAAGACTGTCACAAATGTTTTATGTAAACAAATTAGCGTGGCGCGCCATTGGAGCGCATTTTTTTCGAATCGCGTTACTCGCGCATAATTGAAGCAAAAGCCCGCCAAACAGCCAACTTAAAAAATGTTTTAATTTATGTTTAAAGCACTAATTATTGTGAATCATGGATATAAAACGTTACATATATTAAATAATTTAGAAAGTTTTAATCCATGTATTCAACTAAATACGGAGATATTGCTTTTTTGAAAAAAAAAACTTTTTAATCCATCAAAATTTGAATGTATTGTTTGCGTACGTAACTTAGTCTTGTAGGGTACAAACTTAATTTGATGGGTTTATCTCTTTACCACACTAGTTGAATAATATAATGAAAAAATACGCGTGTTTAATATCTTGGATTACGAGCCTAAAAGCGGTACGATAAGAACCTCGTTACGAGCAAGTGTGTTGAAAATAATCTAATAATTTCGCAGTGTCCAAACCAAGGCACTATTTGAATAACAACAATCATACATAATTTTTTGTCTTTATTATACAATATACACATTTATAAAATATATAATCAAGTATATAATGAAACATAAATTAAAATTTTAATATATAAGTATAGGTATAGTAACATATTTACTTTTTTTTAAGTTTTGAAAAGAAAATATCCTTCATATTATTTTAATTTTCTCCATCTCGAACCTAATTGCAAACGGTGAGCATGCCTATAATGCAGCGTTCTCATTCAGAATGATAGGTCCGTATTTTACCAGACTAGACAAAGTATAATAAAATGATTAAAATACTTTTTATTAATTACAATTTTCATAAACATTAAAAGCAGCACCCAAAAGTGTAATTGCTAAATATTGTTCTCTGTAATTATTAAATAAAGGATTTGTTTTCTTAAGTCCTAGTAAATAATTTCGTTTTGTGACACACGTAACCCGAATGCTCAATTCGGACCGAGCGAACGACTGTTCGGGCGCGCTTTGGCTAGTTTATTGGTAGTTTCTTATCACATATAAATTTGTTAAAAGTATTTCGTTCTGACTTTGGTTAATTTGGCTTGGAGTTTTTATATCGCAGTGAAATTCAATTGATGCCTTCGAAAATTCGTAACGAACGAGGCGCAAATGGTAAGATTATTTCACATACATTGATTGATTGTTATTTAAATGCTAAGTAGGACGTTTTGAATGATAAACCTTAACGCATGCAGTCACTATTTTACTCGAAGTATAAATTATGCAGGTATCAGTTTTGCATCTTATTTTAGTTATTTTGCAGAACTCGTGCTTGAAATGTTCTGAATTCACAATTTCCAAATACTGATGCAATCACAAAGGTTGACATACAATAACTAGGGTCCAAAAGTTGACACCATTGCGTCATGAGGCCTGGGCCGGGACGATGTGTCAATTTCTACACCGTATTTTTTAACTGCTTTAACTTTAAGGGAGCTCTTTTTAGTTTAAATTAAGTTAATTTAAACTAAAGATGATCCGTCACCCGTCTCATTTTAATTGAGGATAATAAAATTCCACTACCTTTTTGTTTCCCGAGGGTAGGTTGTTGAAAAGTCAGTTAGCCGCGATAAAGGCGTACTCGGAAATCCAAACTACTTACTAACTTTCGAAATCAGGCTTTAAGTATCTCTATTAGCATATAGCGGTAACCATTAAGTACAGTTAAATTTCCGTATTGGAGATATCATAAAAGAAAGCAAGTTTTCACTACACTACCCGTCGGCACCGTAAAGCCGCTGGACGTTAGTGGGAATTACTCGCATTTGTTGTTCCCGTTTTTGGAAAATAAAATACGGGGACTGAGTCAAGTGAACTTGTCACAGTAAAATAGTTTAGAATCAGTAACAATCTATATTTAAGCGATAGCCCACCCACTCAATGAGCTTGTTCCTCCGCTAGCCTGGAGCAAGTGCACTGGCGCGGACTCGTACAACATACTTTAACCTTGCACACCACTAACCACTACGCTGGTGCACGCCTGTGTACGGCCTCCTAGCCCAGTTGGTAGTGACCCTGCCTATGAAGCAGGAGGTCCCCCAAAGGGTTCGAATGCTGGTCAGGGCATTTATTTGTGTGTTTCTCACGAATATTTGTTCCCGAGTTACATGGATGTTTTCTATGTAGGTATTTTTTTCTATGTATATATCTATTAATTATATACATATTCGTTCAGTACCTGCAAGCCCTATTGAGCTTACTGTGGGGCTAGGTCGATTTGTGTATGATTGTTCCCAACATAATATCTATATATATATATATATTAGTAGTTTGTATGAATAAACGAAATATTGCTTCATTTCTTCGCGCAGTTCGCTAATTTATTTTTCTACCTAGGTTTACTTTGGGGTATGCAGGGTATAGGTACTGTGCGTGCTTAAATAGGCGGCTTTTAATTTTGGAGTATTAAATATTCCCCGGGAACACAGGAACACTATCACCCTCCTGACGCCGTATTTGTTTAAACGGGATCAAGCTTCTATCACTTATTCTGCAGAAGGACCAATCAAAATGGAACAAGCGGGCCTTGTTAAGGGATGAGGCACTATAAGAGCAAATCCTAAATACCAGGCAGTTGATCCAAAATACTCGAAAATTTAAAATACCCACGGCTTAATGCTTCATCGACTATGCCAAAGCTTTTGACTGTATACATGGCAGAAAATGTTTGAAGCTATAAGGGAAATAGGTATACCCATACCCTATACCTGGGCGGCAAATCTGGAAGACGTCGAGTCCCATCCTTTTAAGTCAGATCTGCATACGGCCCCTGCAGCTGTTCAACTTGGTAGGCGAACTCATAATGCGCACAACGCATACACACACGGAACTCTTAGTACGCGAAAAATTATACTGTTTTAGGTTTTTTAGGTAGGTGCTACTGCAAGAATCATGGTCAACGGCAAGTACCATATACATTTAGGTTTTTTCCACAACTTCAAAGGACTGCAGACTTGTGTATCCGGTATTAATTTCAGCTTGCCATGTTTACGCGTTCCGCAGATAAAGGGTCTTGAATGACAGCTGGTGGGTTGACAATAAAGTGATCCTATAGTAAAGGTTCCTTTTTTTTCCTTTTGAGGTACGGAACCCTAACCCTCTCCTCCTCTCTTAGATGAATTATGTTCCAAAGGTTCAAACTTCAACGCCTTAGCTTGGCGACGTGTGCCTATTTAACATGTCTTTTATATTTACGAGAATGTACATTTTTTCTTTTTATTATTGCTGAGAGTCGTGACTACCATTTTTGTCCATATCTAGGCATTCCTTTTGTGACATTTGAGAAAAGCTCAATCATTTTTCCACGTCGAGAAAAATTAATTAAAACATCGCCCAGTTTCAGACTATTTCGTAGAAAACTTCTAAGGCTTGTTATTTCAGTTCTTTGCCTTTAAGGAGCATGAAACGTCAAAAATTAGGTATAAAAGTTTGTGCCGGCTTCCCTATTCCAAACTTTTCTTCTTCAAAGTTGGGTGAAATAAGAAAAGTGCGAAAATGTAATTACTTACTCCATTCCTTTAGTTTGTTGGGCGGGGGAAATCGGCTTGTAATTGTGTAAGGGTTATATCCGAACATGGCGGAATTATTTAACTTGCAAACAAAAAATAAGTATACCTACATAATATAACTATAGTTACCACAAAAAATATTTTGTATTACATATTTTAAATTTTTTATACTTTGAAAATGAGATGAATTTATTATACTTACCTAAAACTATGGTCTATGGTATTTGTTAAGGATATCTAGATAGTAGCTAGCTAGCTACGATCGATATCGATGAACACAGTAGTAACCATAGCTGGGCATTAACTCGTTAATCCGTTAATCGTTAATTAACGAAGTTAACATTTTCATTAACGGATTAACTTTTAAGTTAACTTTAGAATATGTTAACGGAATCATTAACTTCCGTTAAGTTTTCCCAAGTCCGTTAATCGTTAATCCAGTTCCAAAATACTTACCAAAAAGATACCGCACATACCGCGCCACGCGGCAAAAAACCTGTTTCCACCCGACAACAAATTTTCAAAAAAGAAGAATTTCTCAATTCATGTGATTTTTTTATTACGGTTAAAGAATCTTTATTCTCATAAGAATTACAAATTCACTTACATGAGAACATCTTAAAACTAGAAAAATATTTGAGTTAAACGTACAGTGCATACAATTACAAGGCTTATTACAAAAAAAAATGTGAGGGTAAGTAAACAATCGGCATGCAAACACTTACAAACTAGTTCTGTTGCTGTGCGTCGGCGCATCACCGGGCGCGCAGCGATAAGGAGCTACGGTAACATTAACGTATGCTAAACTTGACGGATAATGGATGCGGTATCGACACTGGACGAGATTGAGCGTACTATATATATATTTTTTTTGTAGTTGGTTATGTTATATTTCTTGTTTATTTGTTGTAAGAAGTTGTATTAAAGCAAATGTTTTAATATTTTTTTTATTTTATACAATGGTCTTATACTGACTTCTTTTATGTAAATTTTAAATAAATTTATTGTGATTATTTATTTATACTTACTTGTTTTCAAGATTGATGATCACCATAATATAATGTATGTTTATTATATAAATACTAGTATAACTATATACTTTTGAGGGAAGTAATATGACAAAGAAAGAACAGTAATATATATATATATATATATATGTATATATATGAATATATTAAAAAAAAAATACATGCATCTTTTAGATACGCATTTATTAAATATGGCAAAACCGGCCGTAACATTTAGTAATTTAAGATTATTTACTTATTTTTAGGTTTTTGTTTTATTTATTTCATTTTAGGTAAATTTTATTCAACAAATCATGTGTTTTTAAGTATTCAAACGAGTTATTAAAGTTTTAGATTGTTAATGATATGGTATTTCAGATACTTTTTGAATCGGTTTATAGATTTTAGTTCCTTAAATTATTATTCTTTATTTTTATTTTTTTTTATGTTTGTTACGTCAGAACTCCGTCAATACTGAACCGATTTTAAATTACAGCAGCATTTCTGATGATGGGATCCATGAGAAATTGAGGGAACTCTTCAAATTTAATATGCTTATGCATGATGATTTGGGTGTTTTTTTAAGATACTCGAGCATTTTTTTTACGAAAACCATCCATTTGGTGGAGTGGAGCTGATGATGGAGCCCAGGGATGGCAAAGTGGAACTGTCTGTTAATTCCCATCCTATATGAGACATTCATATTTTGAATTCATGGAATTCATGAACTCCTCAAATTTTAACAGCACATACATTATGATTTGAGGGTTTCCTTATAAACTTGTTTTTTTTTTTTTTGGGGTTACCAACATTTTGGTGGAGTGTACTCTGATGATGAACACCAGGGATAGCAAAGTGGAATTGGTCGGTAAACACAGACATTCATCTTTTTGATTTGATTTATATTCTGATGATGAAGTTCTTGAGAAATTCAGACAACCTTCAAATTTGAACGGCACGTCCAATGCGATTGGAGGGTTTTCATAAATACTTGGGGTATTTTCTTAATCAAGCCATTTCTTTGCTGCAGTAGACCTGATTTTGGATATTCTAGCTCTGTCCTCCAACTTGAGGTGACCTCGGAGGTCTACAAGATAGTTGCATTTGATTTTACTTCAGATCAAATGATGGAAGCCATGAGACATTAAGAAAACTCCTAAATTTTCGAAGGTCCCCTCGGATGGTAAATTGGATATTTCTGAAGGAAACTGATTACCTACAGGTTGTAGATCACTAACTCAAATATGCCCTTTTTACCACGTGTTAACGGATTAACGATTAACGTTAACTTCCGTTAAGTCTTCCGAAAAGTAGCGCTTTAACGATTAACGAAGTTAACTTTTTTTGTAACGGATTAGCGATTAACGAAGTTAACTATTTGATTAACGGTGCCCAGCTCTGGTAGTAACTATGTAGTAAAAAACGGCGTTTACAAACTAATTGTCATAAAATTGCTATGGCAGTTACGGCTTCACAAATAAGAGCATGTCCAGATATGATGAATCACGAGAATGGACGAACTCCGTAGTAACGAATCGCGAAGTTGACGAATTGCGTATTGACGAATCGCGAAATGGACTCATCATATCATGGACGAACTTCGTAGTAGGCGAACGGACGAAACACGATTTGGACGAACTGCGTATTGGACGTACAGCTAACAAATCATAAAAGTAGAATAAAACTTAATATAGGTAATTAGACACACATGAACTCAACGTCCCACCTCATTTTATTTATTGAAGACCTGTTATAGATTTAATACAATTTTGTTACTACAAGGCCAGATTCTTAATATCCGACTTCTACTTTTGGAAATGATTTCCGATTTAAAATGAAGTGTAGAAAACATAAGTGGAAAATTCAAAGAACTCCGAACAGAAGAAGGTCATAAATTCTGTAAAAATAACGGAGTCCAATAAACACGAAACCTTTAAGGTGGCTACCACGTTTTATTAACTTATTTGTAATAATCTACAATTCAAATTTTAAGAAAACTTTTGCCAGACTCACATTTGCATTATTAGCAAGGTTCCTTTCCTCAGCACTTCGAAATAATTTTAACACAAACAAAATAAATAAGTAAATCAATTTTTCAATGTTTGTGAGTTTTTCTATCTCATTTTGTAGGTAGTCGTTTTTGTAACTTTGCACGCCCCTGTTAACGGAGAGAGAGAGAGGTTGCAGAATTTGGCTTTGATGAATTATTGTAGAAAACAAATTGATTTTATAAATTAATGTATATATTATCTTTTGTAAAGGTCGATTCTCGAGAGCTGGCACGAATGAATTGAACGGATGAATGATAATGTCTATGTGTGCATTACATAATTATTAAATACAGGTTGATGCAAAAAGTGAGTATGATAATTGTGTTTTAAGAGAATCTAGCATACTCGCCAAAATAAGATTAATCTGGACTCCAAGAACACCTAAAGCATATTAGCGTGCCTACCACGCCAACGATTCCTGAAGAGGTGCTATGATAGGTGAGTAAGCTATGGTGTGCTATGATCATGACTTTCATGACTAAGATGTATAATTAATCTTTGACGACACGTTATAAAAATGCCGTGAAAAGCAAAAAAAAAACAGTTAAAGTTTGAATCTTTTTGCCTACATTTTTTTAGATTGCGGCGTCAGTGTGATAACAGGATATAAATAAGTAAATTAAAAACTCTGTTGACGAGGGACTCATATTGGTCTGCTGCTTTTTTAGATTTTTTTACAATTCGAAGAATAAATATACGTTTTATTTATTAAGGACTTCAATCATAATTTAAGATTTTAAGCTAACATGGTCATTTACACTATAGTTACTATTTAAAACGAGATATTTACCATGTACATTTGTTGTTTGTTTGTGGGAGCTCATGAAAACAAATGTACATGGTAAATATCTCGTTTTAAATAGTAAGTATAGTTCAATCATAATTACCTACTTAGGGCCACTTTGCACCACCCGAGGTTAGCCACATAACCCGAAGTTAAGCGTTTTTTTGTATGGAATTTGACAGCTCAACGCCAGGTTAGAGGGTAACTCTGGGTGTTGCAAGTGGGCCTAAAAGGATTACTATGATACTTTGTGCAGATTATAATAGTATAATATTTTTTTTCTTGAATAACGAAAACGTATTAGGTACATTTTTATAAAATATTAGGAGGCGCCTGTACATGTACAAGATCGGCACTCACACTGTCACTATCAGTGACAAGTGACATTACTTTCGGTCAATTCATTCATGCCAGCTCTCGTGAATAGACCTGTACCACATTTTGATTAACACATAGCAGTCCTTGAACCTTGGCCGTCTGGCGTTCCATTCCAGCGTTTTACGAAAAACAAGTATTCAACCAAAATCCGGCTTTTTAAGGATAAAAAAAATACTAAAGCATAAATGTGCTGTAAGACATATTTTAAAACAAGAACCATGTAAGCTACGTCATACCCAGTCATCTAGCTTTTGGAATCGCCACTTTTATAAAAAATAGTCACAAAGAGTTGATTTGATAACTACACAAATGTCTGTAAATGTTAATATGTTGACTGACATGAAGAGTTGCATTTGTACATCCAAACAGCAACTCATGACCTTACTTAAAGGTTCCAAGCAATGTAACTTTGTTACAAGACGTTTATATACTCGTACGTAAGGGGGACATTGAAGAAGTAAGTATACACTTCACTGTTTCTACTTAAAAATCCTTTTAAAAAAATTTAGTTCTTTAAGTTCTGATCTCATTTTCTACTCTTTCCTTACATATTAGTTATATTTCATTTCTCGCTGACCACTTTGTAAGAAAAAAAAACTAATAACGGTACTTTATTCCAGTTATTGTTATTAAAACACGGTTTCCTAGAATTAAGTTTTACTGTATTTTATTTTATTTTGTAAGTAAAAATTTGTTTTCCACTGAAAATCAGCGTGGCTGCACTATGGTGCTTCGACAAATGCTGAGTGGCATCCGTTTTGGGACAACAAAGATTTCAATTGTTCAATATGTTTTTATGCTATAAGATTGCATAATATTGTTTCAAATACATATAACAATTTTCATTTCATTTCATTTCAAAATGGAATCTTAAATATTATAATCACCACAACGATGCGTAAAGCCCTGCGCTACCTTAAGGTTGATATTTCAGGGTGCATATTAGCCAAGATGCCAATCGCTCACGCTAAGTGGCGTATCGCAGTTATCTCTCTCTCCTATCACTATTCGTTGAATGACAGTTGCGTTTTGTTCGCTAGTAAGCGTTAGCGATTGGCGTAGCCAACGCACGCTGGTGTTGCACCGTGGCGGTTGCATCTCCGGATGACAGTTGTCAATATCAACGATCAATCGATCACCCGGACTGCCGAATCCGTTGAACTTGGATATCACCATGGCATTTTAGGTTAGGCGTAGTCATTCAATTTCTCGAGTAAATTGAATGACAGGTGCCATCGTAGCCGCAATTTTGCAACAAGCGGGAGGTCCTTTTAAACAGACACATCGGCGGCGTTCTTTAAAATGTAACAGGGACATGTTTTTTCAAAGTTGTGCACCCCATTTATTATTTATTTGGATTTTTTAAAGGATGACTCGCGGTAGACTTAGAAATCGTAACGGATTGACTCGGATAGCTCGGAAATCACGTGACGCTTTCCGGCGGCTGACGGCCCGGCCCGTCCCAGCCCGATTTAGCGTGAGTCGTCCTTTATGTGATTTCTACTCAGAATCATCTTTTTCGATCCTTATAAGCGGAAAAATCTGTCCGTAGATTTTTTTCCATTCCCATTGTTTCATGGACATTTCATGAAAATTTTATGACAATTTTTGAAACTTTTCCACTAATTTCACCAAAGTTTCAAAAATATTTGCCGCGAACCCGCATCTGTACGTAACGAATACATAAGAAATACCTATTTTAGATTAATATTTCCTAGTACCTCATAACTCGTGAATGGGCAGAGTCGTAAAATACGTATTGTAGTGTATTTTACGGTTACCACCGATGGCACCATTTTATATTTCATTCCACGCTCCATAACGTACGTTAATTGAATTTTAACGACAAAAGAAATTGGCCATTATTGAGTTTCAGCGAAGACAGGTTGCGAGCTGTTTAAAGAGACAACAATGCGCATAATATAAAAGCCCTTTTAGTTAAGCCTTCTTAAGGATGACTCACACTAGAACAAGACGGGACGTGACCGGGCCGGGCCGATCTGTCAGTTTCTATAGAAAACGAAAGCTCGGACGGATCGTCCCATCCCGCCCCGTCCTGTTCCGTGCCAGTGTGAGTCATCCTTTAGGGTAACGCTACTTGCAAAGAGCGTGGTAGGGGAAAATAGCTACGATCGATAAAATTAGGATTGTTTTCCCTATTGCCGAAACGATAACCACTAAGAAGTTTAATATGAAAGATAGTGCAACGTCACTTTTCAGTATTTTCTAATTTATTGAATAGAGATAAATCGTCAATCAATGTTTTTCCACTAAGTAATTCCTAGTGAAAAATAGTTTGTTCAATTTACACATGACAACCAGAAACTAACTTTTTACTTAACGGGCTGGGATTAGCCTTAAAGATATTGAAGTACCTATGTAGAGAAAACTTTAAAATCTTATTTTTTTAAATTAAGCTTGAAATGTGACCTCCCTTTCCGTATTGTTATATTACTTACTCCTTGAAGTTTTCTTTAATTTACTTTATAAAATTCTCTTATTGTCCACATCCAGCTCATCAGAATACACCGCATACACAATGTGCTCATGCAATCCCAAGGTTATTGATCCGTGCCAATCATGCGAGGTTGGCTCTCAAGAGATTAGTTTCCAATTAATGCTAAGGCGGGATGATTACTGCAATATAGCCCTTGACTGTAATCATCTGCTTTTGTGCTGTTTGAAGGTACGAGCTTATTTTAACAAAGTTTAAACTAGTTTCGAAGGTTATGATGAAAGGGAAGTACGGTTTCCACGTGGCACTGGTTTTATTATGGCGAGCACCGGGATTTTCGGTACTTTCGGGACTTTCGGGATTTTATGAATTTTATTTTATGTAAGTATATTATTTTATTAAGCTCCAGTTTATCCTATAAGGAAGAGAATACATTACACTTACATACATCACACTGTACTCGCTGTGCTGTATGGCGCGCTCGCGAGCTGTTCTGAACGATTGAAAATGGGGAGCACTTCGAAACATATTGCGCGCAACGACTAAACATACGCGAGTATTATCCGTCAATTTGATTAGAAGACAGGACCAAATTGAGGTATTAAAAAATAAACAAATCACTTTACATAGTACTAAAGAATAGCGGATTGATAACTTGGTACCTTTGCGTTCCAGTGTTGTCTGCGGTCACCTCATCAGTGTAGATTAAAACTATATGCACGTATCTTTATTAAGGACATCGTTTAATACTAAAATAAAGAAGAAGAGTATAAAAATGTCTTAGAACCTACTAGGTAGTTTTAAAACTCGTTTTAATATTTTTGACATCAATATTCTTCATTTTTTATCACGTTCTGGAGGAGTTCAGAGGCCTTTGAAAAAAAAAGATAGATAGAATAAATACTCTTTATTGCACACCTCAGTACAAGAAGAAAAATACATTGTAAAGGTGCAGAGAGGCAAACAACAGGTTGTATTATCGCTAAAAAGCGATTTCTTCGAGACATAAAGGTGATATTTAGAAGAAAGACTTGAATTAAATTATACTCGCAGGGTCACCAATTTCAACGCACTCGCGGTTATGCCTTCTTTGCGCATCTCGACAAATGGTGTTACAGCGATTGTGTAAGGTATGGTAGCGAGATTTGTTGGCGCCTGATGGGTTAGTTTTGTACCTGGACTTGGCAAAATTCTTGATACTCTGATCTTAATTTCAGGAAGTAAAAGAGCCCAAACTTTAATTTAGTTTTAACTATAAAACTCTCGTGAGACTCGAACATATTAAATAATATTTAACATGTCGAGCGAAAATCGACTAAATTACGTGAGTGACCCGTTTTAAATATTATTTAATTTAGTTGATGTACGGTCTCCGAGGTTTTTACTAGAAATTCTAGGCACCCCCAGAACCTTTTTCCTGATTCCGCAAATACTGCACTAATGCGCAAATGTGTATTCTATTTAGCTTATAACATCTCTTATAAATTTCCTGTTGAGTTTAGAATATTACCCTCTAATCTACAGCGTGGGTATTTGATACGGGCGAATATTTTAATGACGATTACTATTGGACCTAGGGAACCTATTTACATTAATTTCTTTACGAAATGAAGATGTTTATTTTTTCATACAAAAAAATTCAGCACGCAATGTATTGCATCCACATAAATTAACGTAGCTATCTAAACGTCATACGAGTATCATGTCAGTGTCATTTATCATGTCAAACAAAGTTGGACGACATACATTGCAGCTCTGTCGCACCTTAGAAAAATCATTACACTTAATTAATAACACAATTTAACGAAATGATTATCCCATACGATTCATATGAACAGGTACTATAGCTGGATTAATTATTCGCCCGTATTAAATACCCACGCTGTATTTAAGCATAAGCTCTTGACATCTGTAATTGAAAATGGTCTCTATAGTATTTCTCGGTTTTTGTTGCATACATTAAATTGAAACGGTTAAAAAAACTCACGTATTTTTTATACTATTCTCTTTTCTACTATTATACTTTATAAAATAGTATATTTTTTTGTTAGTCATAATAATAGACATAGTAGTTACTATAATCATATTGCATGTAAGTATGTAAGGACATCATAAATCAATATTTGTCCGATATCAGGCAGGGTATTAGTGCTACTCATATTATTTTTACCACCAATTTAATCAGATTGACATATACTTACAAATAAAGACACTTTGAACTTTGAACTTTAACAAATTTGCTTTATTTTCTTCTTTGAAATTTCTCCCCGGGTTTTTCCTATTTTTCAACTTGTCGCCAAGCTAGTGGAAAAGTTTGTTTCATTTGAGAAAGTTACACTGCACGTGAAAAGTTTCATTCAAGCGGCGTCAGCAGAACCTTAAAGATTAACTAGGTTTTTTGTAATTTACTTTATTGACCGAGCGAGCGAAGCGAGCGATCCCTCTCCATTTCAGCTTGGGCAAAAATGCTTACGTCTTTCCGGCTGTCTGTTCATTTGTTTTCCTCTACAGGTCGCATTTATCAACCAATTTTTTAAGTCGATGCAGTTTGTGTAAATTTTCTAAATGGCGCGAGTTCGTTGTGATAATGAATCAATAAAGGGAGTATTTCTTATGTAGTAATAATAACAGGATGCACATGCAACGACATCTAGTGAATGAGGATAACTAGGGCTGTCCATCTTCTCAGCGGTGATTGCGGTGAGCGGTGAGACTCAATATGACTCGATACCCACTTTAAATTCGAAATCAATAAAATTGTATCTTCACTTCACTTGATCAAGTAATGGTTGCATATATTGAACATATTAAACATAATTATATAACGAATAATATTTGCACAAAGGAATTAAGTGCCGCACAGGCGCTCGCGAGGTCTACTGCTCACAGGGCCACGAATACTATATTTTTTATAGTTTTTTAACGAAATTATAGATTCAAAAATCCAATATTGAAATACTTATTTCGGGTTACTGACGTCAAAATAGCTTGACACGTTTCGGATCAATCCGTGTTCTTCAATCATGAGATACGCTCGCAACGGTTCCTTTGATGAAGAGACACGGATTGTTACGAGACATGTCGAAGCTAACATTTTCGACTTTAATGATGTGAGTAACCCGATTAAAGTATTTTAAATATCCTGCCCAGTTATTGATCGCACCCACTCATCGACTTTTTGTGAATATTTTTTACGCTGTTGTCGTTTATCATACATCACTCTCGCATGTCAGGACGTGTCAGCTACGATGACAAGCAATGAAGGGGCGGTCATCTTAAAGGGGTCAGAGCGCTTACCGCGAACTTATAAATGTGGATATGTTCGTGTTACACTCTTTCGCTCGATTATGCAAGTGCGATAGAGAGGGATATTCGGATTTTCGTTTGTTTAATTTTGATGCAAAAACCGGTTATGCCCATACAAAATAACCCATTTGCATTCCTTACAGTAGACTCAGGTTCAGTGGGGCGGAAACTGCTTATGGTACTAGAGCAATAAGGTCTCTTGTGAAGTGTGGAAAGGCCTCCAACTAGATGGACTGTGGACGAGAGGGTCAAGATCGCGGGGAACCTTGGATGTGTGAGGCGCACGATTACGTATCGTGGAAGTCCTTGGGGGAGACCGTCGTCTCGCAGACGTATTTCGGCTAAAATTACGATGATTGATAAATAAATATTATTTTACACAAAACAACCTAGTCGCACAGTAAGCTCAATAAGACTTGGGTACTGTATAGATGACGATATATATGTGGGACTGCGGGTGTAGAAATAAATAGACTTTTTACAAACACTGAGTTTAATTAATAAAAATCAAGGAGCACGTTACACACCTCAGTCGCGGCCATAGCATCGAATCTCACCGGAAATCCGTTACTACCAACTTAACACTAAAATATAGTTGCCTCGCTCTGATACATACATACTATCTCGCTTTACCGTTCCATTCCATGCATTCATCAATCTTACATCCTACATTTCGGCCAGCCTGCCTTGTCTGACCCAGACAACCCTATCAGCTATACAATACTATACATAGGTTATACAATGATGCACTGATAAGATTGACAGCCATACCTAGAATTACATAATATCCAGCGAGACGACAGTGACGTAATCATAGCAACAAAGTTATATCAAAATTTGTTAGTACAAGTGAAATCATGCTATTTTGTACAGGGTTTGTACAGTTAGAAAACAGCGAGATATTGCAAGCAATGCAGTTTATAATCATTATAAAGTTACTATAAGTATTGTTTTCTTTAGGCAACTAACAAAACAAATATGAAAACATCAAGTTTATGCAGGTAACATAAAATTACACTTTAGTTATAGAAGTGTGAACCGAAGCCAAACCATAAATAGTAAATATAACATCAAAGTTACATGCTTATGCTATCAACAATAGTTTTAAGGATCAAAACAATGAATCTTAAACATTGAATGTATGGCACATTGAAAAGCAGTTTAGTGCAATGAGTTTTTCCCGTTTGAGCACACACATTCATCCCTTACAACCATCTTCATTTGGAAATTGGTTGCTTACCTGAGACTACCTAACCCTCATTGACATCTGGCCATCGTTTCATATGGTCAGCGGAGGTGGAAGTCTTGACTGGTCCCTCGGCCAATGGGTCTGCCTTCTCCACGTCATAGCGGTCGAGCCTCTTCACTTTAGTGACACGGTATGGACCCAAATACTTAGGTTTGAGCTTCAAACCCGGGCCAAACTGTGTACGCTTAATAGCGACCAGTTCATCTTCTTGATACTTTGTGCTGTCTTTCCTGTTCTTGTCATAATTTCTTTTATTTTCTTCCTGAACCTTCATTATTTGCTGTTTAGCTCTGATTCTTAATGCAATTCTGTCATCCATATAGGTTTCTCTCTCTTCTTGCTGTAGTAAATCGTAGATTTCGACCTCATTTCCTCGCCGCATTTTGTGTCCTATAAGTAAGTTATATGGCGTTGTGCCAATGCTCCTTTGGTATGTGCTGTTAAGCACCATTTGAACTTTGCCAACCTTCCGGTACCACATACCTGGTTGCTCAATACATAATTTAGTTAGGACAGATATGATAATCTTCTGAATTCTTTCGACCTGGCCGTTGCTACGTGGAACTCCCGTGGTTATATGAATGCATTCTATGTTCTCTTCCTCACAGTACTGGTGGAAATCCTGGCTGGTGAAAGCTGTGCCTCGATCTGTTATGAACCTGTCTGGGTTTCCAAAGGTCTGCTGATGGACTCTCACCTTGTTCAGTACTTCAGCTGTTGAGGTGCTTTTACAGGGGAAAAGCCACACAAATTTAGTAAAAGCATCAATCATTGTTAAAATGTGATTATACTGTTTGCGTGTCTCCGTCATCGGCCCCACGTGGTCTAAATGCAGAGTACTCAATGGAAAGTCTCCTTTGTCAATAGGATTCAGATACCCTTCTTGTTTTCCTTCCTTTCTATTAGCCAGTAGGCATGGTATGCACGTCGCGATGTACTCTTCCACTTTCTTGCCTATTTTATCAATGTAGTAGTCCTTACTAATCAACTCCAGGGTTTTCTTCTTAGCAAAATGGCCATTATCATGTGCACGTCGAATAATCTCAGTTTCCATCTTGGCAGGAATGACCAGTTGCTGTTCGGAGCCTTTATACAGCAATCCATTGCACAGAGTATAATCTTTGTACTCAGTTCCTTCATTCAAAATCTTCATTATGGCATTCAGGCCTTCATCACTTTCCTGAGCGTGTCGGACCTGGCTGTGCAAGTCAGAGGTTATAATTGCTACATAAGGATTCCGGCTTAGCGCATCAGCGTGTCTCATTCTTGTACCCTCTCGGTGTTCAATCGTAAATGTGTAGTCCTGCAACAGTAGGACCCATCGTGCCACTCGTGTAGACATTGCCAAATTCTTTTTATTTAATGTTAGCTGGAAAGCCTTGCAATCTGTTATAATCTTAAAGAATCTGCCATACAGGTAATGTCTGAATTTAGTAACTCCTGCTATAATAGCCAGCGCTTCTAACTCGTAGCTTGTGTATCGGCTTTCAGCAGGTGAAGTTCGACAACTCATATAATGAATCGGGTGAAATTCATTGTCATCTTGCTTTTGCATCAAAATAGCGGAGTATGCCACAGAGCTTGCATCAGTACGTAGCTGTGTTTCAGCCTTTGGATTAAAAATCTTTAGCACAGGTCCAGTAGCTAACTTTGTTTTCAGCTCATTGAAGACTCTACGATGCTCTTCAGTGAATATGAACTTAGCATCTTTCTTCATCATGTCTGTCAGAGGTCGTGCAATCAGTGCAAAGAAAGGAATAAACTTCCTGAAGTAGGAGCAGAGACCAATAAAACTTTGTAGCTGCTTGACATTCTGTGGCTCTGGAAACTTGGTAACAGCATCTGTCTTCCCTGGCGAAGGCTTGAGTGTCCCATTCTCTATCACATGTCCAAGGTATTCTACCTTTCTGGTGAGCAGCTGACACTTTTTCCAATTAATTTGCAAGCCATACTCTGATGCAATCTTCAAGACTTCAGCTAGTCGGTCTGCTGCCTGCCGCTCATTCTCTGCGGGAATTAAAACATCATCAATAAACACAATTACGACTCCTCTAGTAATCAGCTCCCTGAAAATGATTGTGATAAACCTTGTGAAGACTTTGGGACAGGTGGTCATGCCGAACGGGGCACGAAGGAATTCATATTGTCCTGTCGCCGTGACAAACGATGTATATTTTATAGAATCTTCATGTACACGCAGGTGAAAGAACCCATTCTTGAGATCTATTGCACTAAATACTTTTGCCAAGGCCAATTTTTCTATGTGATCATCTATCAAGGGGAGTGGGTATTCGTCTTTCACTATCTTACTATTTATTTTCCTATAATCAACACATACTCTCAGTGTACCATCTTTCTTTCGTACTAGCACAATAGGACTGGAATATTCTGAAAAACTCACCCTAATGATGCCCTCATCAAGCCATTCTTGTATTTGCCTGTCCACTTCTTCTTGTTCCCTCGGGGACACACGTCGCGGACGCTGGGCGATCGGCACGTCATCCTTCAGAACTAGCTTTAACTCGATCGGTGCCTCTTTCGTCTGGCATGGCTTGTAGTCTTGAATTAAACTGGTTACTTCCTCCTTGACAGCAGAGTCGCTCACGTGACCTAGGCAATCAACATAACAAGAAAAACATCTCACCTCATTCAACCATTCACAATCCGTTGAATCCGGAATTGTCCACACAGCATTCCCTCTACGAATAATCGTAGTAACATTCCGTAAAAACTCATTGCCCAAAACACACTTAAATGGCATACATTCGTTAGGAACTACATGAAACACAGTGTCAATATATACAATACCATCGATTGTCATAAGCGTAGTCAATTTACCATAAGAATACACTTGAGCCCGTCCCAAACCGGTCAATAATTCTCGGTGGTTCGCGTCGTAAGGCGGCAATTGAAGTTGATTGTAGTTGTCAATCGATAAGAGATTCAACGCGCTGCCGCTGTCCACTAATGCAGTCGTCTTTTTATTTAAAATCCTTATTGTCTTCATGGGTCGGTCGTCGAAAGATCTTTCGTTGTTTACATTCTCACTGACGTTGGTAACCATGACATGATGCGCGGACGCCATATTGCTAGTTTCGCCGCTACAGCCAATCGCAGCCGCGCTAGTGATGTCACTCTCGTCGTTCCGATTCGGTATGAAAGTAATGTTGCGTCCAACTTCCTCATCGCCATACAAAGTGCTGCCCTCTGCCACGGAATTGAAGTATACTTTCTTAGAGTGAAGTTCGCCACTTGCCGGCCTCGCAGTGCTGCCATCATGACCAAATCTCCGATTTCCGCCATTTCCGTTGCTCGTACGTCTTGTTTGTTCTGCCGATTTCGTGTCCGCCATCTTGCGTTCCTTACAATCGGCAGAGAGATGGCCAAAAGCATTACAATTGAAACACTTACGGCCTTGTGATTTATGCGGACACTCCGTGATGACATGATTTTTCTCTCCACAGGCGAAACATCTTGCGTTTGACGATTTCATGGGCTTCGACTTGGACGTACCGGCTTGAACCTTTGGTTTTAACGTTTTGAGATGCTGCTTTGCCTTCATTTCTTCATACACCATGAGTTTTTCTTTCAGGTCTGCGTAGGATTTAACAGAGTATAGCATGATTTTGTTGACTTCGTCGTCCTGTATTCCATCTACAATGTACTTGATAGCTACGTAGTCTGCGATCCTGCCTTGTTTGCCAAGCGCCTTCATAGTAAACATGTAATCGATGCAGGATTCGTCTTCTTTCTTCTGTCGTGCACTCATCATCTCGTGTATTGTTTTACTGTCAATGGTGTCTGGGAATTCTCTCCTGATGGCTCCTTTCAGATCGTCCCACTTAGAATAAACTTTCTCGGATCGTAACCATAACGCAGCGGTGCCGGTTAAAGATCGCCGCGCTACCAGGAGCCGCTGTGTAGAATTCCATTCGAAAATGTCGCCATTGTCGTCAATCTCTTTCATCCACGTGGACACGGGATAGGTCTTGTCCTGCCCGCTGAACTTTTGTATGAGAGATTCACTATATCGTAGCATGTTGCCCGAAGCAGGGGTTTCGTCGTCGCTCATCGTTGCGGCTTGGTGTAACTTCAATAGATTCCTTCGTAATCTTCGTCTACGGGCCGGCACATAACCTCGTGTGTGCGCGACCGCGTAATCTCGTAAGTCTCGTATCCACACTTATTTCTACACGCAATCCCGGACGAGCCCCCAAATGTGGGACTGCGGGTGTAGAAATAAATAGACTTTTTACAAACACTGAGTTTAATTAATAAAAATCAAGGAGCACGTTACACACCTCAGTCGCGGCCATAGCATCGAATCTCACCGGAAATCCGTTACTACCAACTTAACACTAAAATATAGTTGCCTCGCTCTGATACATACATACTATCTCGCTTTACCGTTCCATTCCATGCATTCATCAATCTTACATCCTACATATATATATGGTTAGATACTATAAATACTTAAATACATAGAAAACATCCATAATCCAGGAACAAATATTTGTGATTATCACACTTATAAATGCCCAGGATTCCAACCCGGGGCCTTCAGCTTTGTAGTCAGGATCACTACTAGGCTCGGAGGCTGCTATATCTGTTCTATTTGTACATCTATCTGACGATGAGTTATGTCTGTTCCATGTGCTTCTTAAGGATGACTCACTTCCTTAAGAAGTCCTGTCCCGTTAAGACTCACGTGATAGCTTGGAGCCCTCGGAGGTCACGTGACGTTTTCTATAGAAACTGACAGATCGGCTCGGCCCGGTCATGTCCCGGCCCGTTCTAGTGTGAGTCATTCTTTAAGTAGGTACCTACATCACACAGAGAGCTGCCATTAAGAAATAACAATAAAATATCACAATACTTAAACTAAATGAACTAACTGCATTCAACACACATTGCTCTAAATGCTACTAACGGCCTTTACGAGGGCTCAGATTAAATTGCAACGTTCTCTTTCATGGATACTGATGCCGGTTGCTAGTTTAATTAAGTGGCACTTAATTAACGCTCTTATTTATGGCGTGGTTAAATCTTTGAAGAAGCTCGTAGTTTGAAACCAACGGAATATAAAAAGCAGAAGCATCCAATTAAAGGATCGCAAGGCTAAGTTACACCGGTTGCACACACAAGTTCATCATCTTATTCATCGTGTTTTCTCTATTTTGTGGGAGTCGCAGGCGGATACCATAAAATGGGAAAAATCGGAAGTCATATTTTATATTTTATTAAAAAGTATTCCGGGTGTATGAATTATAGTTACCTATTCAATGACAGTTGTTTACTAATATATACATCTATAGTTGTAAAATGCAGAAATATTTTAACTTAGGTGTAATGATTTTTTTCGCACCGTAGAATGGTTAAAACGGAATAATTTAAAAATAAATGCAGATAAAAACGAATTATATCCAGTTCAGCACTGCAAGAGGAAACACACATAAACTGCATATTAACTTAGGTAACGAGTATATAAGCGAAGTCCGACAAGATTTTTAGGTATAATTATTGATAGTCACTGTGACTAGACGGAGCATGCTGCTAATGTCCGATCCAAGGTAAATAGTTTTATTTTTGCTCTTAGAAGAATTAGTCAAATAGTCTCTGTCGACGCTGGGCTTCTCGCTTATAATGGCTACGTAAATTCTGTCTGCGATATGGACTGCTAATCTGAGGAAACTGTATTGATAGAGATGCAATATTCATATTACAGAAACGTTAGGTATATCAAAGCCATATATGCCTCACACTACCGGATGGATTCATGTCGCACTCGGTTTATAGAAAATAACATTCTCACCTTCCTTATGTACATTTTTGTAGTTTGTGTTTTTGTTCAGAAATATAAATATTTATTTGTGGAACTCCAGACCTTGGGCTCCCGTGAAACAAGAACACAATATAAATATTGTCTACATAAACCGTCTGTAAAACTGGCACTTTCCTCTAGAAACTCGTATGTGATGTGTATTCGTATCTAAAATAAATAACCGGGGACATTTTTATTTTTTTTACTTACATGTAGGTACCGGGTGTGGCTTGTAATAGGAGCAATAAATTTAATCATAGGTAGTACTCCTCACATCTAACAACTTTTCTTCAACAACTTTTAGAAATGATGTAGGTACTCTGTAGGTTTTTACTTTTTTATACAAACTAAATAGTATTTTCAATGTACGTTAATATTAGCCTAATTGAAAGTCGCTTGTAATACCCAGGGTGGCTATTACAAGCAAGTCGGCCCATCCTGTAAAATATATACATAAGAGATTTATTATCAGCAAGGTGACGGATTCACAAAAGCAAGCTTTATTTCACGATAAACGTGATAGGACATAAACAATGTTAATTCCCGTACACCTACGACGTTTCTCGGGTGAAGCCGACGTGCCAGCTTTATCATGGCATGGCACTCTCCTGCCAATTACTACGCCGCTCATAAAACACGAGTGTAATCCCATATTGCCTTTATGATTGTGGTCGGTCACAAAATGTTGTATCTCAAAGATTTTTTTAAACCATGTGTTTTTGGGTGAGACCAATTGGCTAGACGACAAAAAAAACTATTTTGGAATCGGAAAATTAAAAATGACAAAATTACAATGCGTCAAGTTTCGTGTGACGTCACAATTAGGTAAAATTTTTACCTAATACCTAGGCGTGTTTTCGCTCCCTGCATGTACTGACGCCAGCGTGCGGAGGACGCTGGCGTTAGTACAAAACACGTCTGTCGAAAAATAGCATGAGCAGCGTTGCTGGCGCGAACTCGTGATTCAGATAAAGAATGCAAACCAGTAAAAAATGTATAGGAATTACCGGTCAACCGGTAAATTACCGGTGAATCTCATACTAAATTTTTACCGGTTCCAGATCCGTACCGTTTACCTATACATGTTTTATGTCACAATAGGAACTAATTTTCAAAATAACCTAAACTTTGAAATATATGTGGGGTTTTCAGGCTAAAGGTACCACATTGTCGGTTATCGATAAGGCTATACTTACATAAATAATCACTTAGAAATCAACCTCATCAAAAACCGACAATGTGGTACCTTTAGCCTGAAAAAGCCACAGGTATATAACACCCACATACGTATTAATTAATTACTAATCCCACTTATATATGTCTCACCATAATGCACTTCGAATTGGTACGAGGTCGTATGATAACAATTACAAAACCAGTTCAAGTTCATAGAATCGCCATCTTGGTTATATTGCTATTGTATTTAGTATAGTAAGGATCGCTTACACAATACCTTCATACAGCGAAATACTAATAAACATGTACCTAATATCCTTACATCAATCCGGGAATTTCGGAGAGTTTCATACTTGTTCCAACTGTGTCTTGTTAGTTGAAAACTTTGTTGCTTTAACTCTAGTTATTTTAACAAGCAATTATTTTCCAGACTTTTCATTACGTGACCGAAATTTGTATGCGATGTCAACTGTTGGTAGGCAAATTTAAGCTGTCATTGGGCAAACTGCTAGGCCTAGCTAGATGGATTAGGCGCCCGCACTGACGTCAGCTATGCGAAATAACAGTGTGAATGAAATACACATTCCGAAGTGCAGAGAGACAACTATATGGCTTAATCTGAGTACACACATTGTGGCGGACTTGAGATGTATTAGTAAAGGTGTTATGTTTTTATAAGATAAGGCATTTTCCTAACAATACCACCAACTACCAGTACATTTTAAATTTTAATTATCTTGAAATCAGTGCAGCAGTTGAAATTATATCTCATTTAGTTATAATTAGCGCTCTGTATATTTAATTAAACAGATTGATCTACAGGTTCTTTTCTTCTTCTTCTTTGTCGTATCCGCATGTCTGAGGGACGTGACGAGCTGGAACACTTTTCACCAACGCTCTCCAAGCTGACCGGTTTTGGTCTTCGTGCATGCTGGCCTGTATTGCTTTAGTCTCCGATGTTATTCTGTGATAACGCGTAGTCATACGGCCGCTCCTCCTCTTTGCCATTTTCCTTGTGAGTATAAGCTTTTCCATACTCTCTGGACCAGCTCTGCTTAAGTGGCCGAAGAAAATTTGGGTGCATATGGTTGCGTTCAGTCCATGAGATCTGGAGCATTCTGCGCCAACACCACATGTCGAATGTATTTATCCTTCGACTGGTCGAAGCTTCCTGCGTGCGTAGCCAAGATGTCAATCGCTCACGCTTAATAACGTATCGTGGCTACCTATCTCTATCACTCTTCCTTATTAGTGTGACAATGACAGTTGCGTTTCGTTAGTCACTGAGCATTGGCATTGGCACCCTGATCCAGGATCCCGACGCGCACAATGAAAACAAAAGCCTTGTACTGGACACCTAAACGAACGTGCTAAAGTGACATTTGACATATCCACCTCACATTCCCTACGTCATTAGCATTATAATTATATTATTACGAAATGTCACAAAAACACCATTCGAATAGGTCTCCTGGTAACCAGAATCTAGTTTCCTATAACGGAATGTTATAGGTAACTAGATTCTGGTTATGTTACCTTGTTGTAGGTATATATATGTGACAATAGGACCCTTTGTTGTTGTTATTTACCTAATATTGTTAATTTTATGAAGCAGATAGTAAAAATAACAGAATGTTTTGTATTATTTACACTGGTATCTTTCTTACGACATTTTGTTCGTATTAAGATACATATGCAAACAAACAAAGATTTTGTATTCATTGCGATTGCATCTTTATTTCTACAATGTACTATAGCGCTCAGAATTGCATGGCCAATTTATGAATGAATTCAGTCATAAAACTGCCCATGCAATTCTGAACGCTATAGTACCTACATACTTCTTGATAAGTACGTAATAACTGCGTTTTACTAGAATCATAGTTGAGTGGTAGAAGAGCGCAGGGAAGAGCTCCTACAAGATGGACTGATGCGGTGAAGAGAAGAGTCGGCGGCAGTATACAACGAGCGGCCCACACGGCCCATGACCGCACTCAATGGAAGAAAGCAACATGTGGTCGCGATCCTCAGCAATGAGGGACCGAGGAAGAAGAAGAGAGACTAGAATCATACGGTGTTATTTACAAAGCATATTGTACTCGATACCACATATAACTACCAGGTTTTAGTCGCAGTAAATAAATTTTTTAATGACTACACGTTCTAGTACTATTGTAGATTTTCCGGTGTGCTGAATGATCGAAAATACAAGGGTCCGCATCAGTCTTATTTGTATAATTATTTGAAACTAAATAAATACTAGGTATCATTTTACTTTTTCTCTAAACACCACGGTAATCTTTTTCTAGTAGCTCTTTGCTAATATTATATAACAAACACTTACTACCCACATTTTTCACTTTGTGCTAACCATAAAGTTATACGTAGCAGTAGGCGTTAGCGACTGCGCGTTTCTAAAGTATGTCCGTCTCGCTCCTACCACTACTGTGGCAGGAGCCAGACCGATAATCTTTAGAAATGCTCAGTCACTAACGCGTAGCGTACGGTTACATAACAACTCATGGTAAGCACACTTATCTTTTGTCCACTAAAGCGAAGAAGCGTTGACTTTGTGCAACGAAGAACGTCTACAATTTCAAGTTACAACGCTACGCTTTCCACGCTTCTGTGTACGGTGCTTAAAAGGACTCCATTTATTTTAATAACATGATTACATGACTTAGGAAGAAGTCGCTCGGCAAATGGGAAACGTCTTCATTGTTACTAATTTTTTTCTTTGTTTTTATATAAGTTTCAGTAAATTGGTTTTGCAAATATGCTATTGGCTATTATTTGAAGACTAGCCGATACCACACGTCGGATATCGTGAATGGCAGCAGTTAATTTGAACTCACTTTACACACAATTTTAGGACATAAACGAGGTCAGAAAAAATCTATATTTCATTAATATGCAGTCAATGAGTAAAAAGGCTAAGACATACCTACTGACAGGCGGAAAAACGGATATGATGAAACTATAAAAGTTACATTTTTACAGTTTTTGCTAAGGAAACCCTATAGTCACCCGAAAGTCAAATTGAAAACCTCTTTTTTAGGCTTAAAAGTTAAAACTAACTACGGTGGAGGCGTTCTTTGAACAAATAACGATTATAATTTGTATTAAAAAAAAATTTGAGGGTAACCGAAGTGAGTTGGGTAATTTTACCTACTTAGGTAGGTACTTCTTATTTTTAAGCAGAAGCGACATTTATGCACGGATTACTATCTTATAACCTTTCCTATTATGTTGTAAAATAATTAGGGACACTCACACTGGGACGGGATGGGACCGGGAGGAACGATCTATCAATTTCTCTCCTGATTAAATTGAATTTCTGAGCCCTCGGATGTCACGGGACATTTTCTATAGAAACTGAGAGATCGTCCCGTCCCACTTACTCCCGTCCCATTCAAGTGTGAGTCTTCCCTTATACTGATATGATACCATTTCGTGGCACTTGTTTGTATGTCCTTTTCTATTCATCAATTATCCTGTTTATGTCCGATGCTGCAGAGATAAATAAACTCAAATTCAAATACAAACACACAACATACATTTCGGTATTCACGGTAAATATAAAATACCATTACAGACATCGAGAAAAGAGACAAATATACTCTACAAAATTTACGGATTTACGGATCGGGTTTACGGATAACGGATCCCTCCTGCATGTTGAATGTTTGTCTTCGAGCAACACGGGCTTCGTTGGAACGGAGACGGCAATGCGACATCTTGCTGTACAAATTAGGTATTCTATCACTTCTTGCCGGGGAAACGACGCACTTCTCACACACGACGATATGTAAAGATGACACTGACACATAGTAAATGATGCAACTGTATTAAGAAATCTTGCACAATTCGATCTATTTTTGTGTAACGACTAGCCACAACACAACATAGACTTGCGTATGCCCATTTGGGCTTGCCGGCTTGGACTTTGGCAGAGCGGTAACGGTACGTATGCCGACTACCCTCTCTGTGTTGCTTGAAGACGTTTGTAGATTTACACCAGAAGAACTAATTCATCAGCCACTTAACAGCAGGTAAGTTACTCAACGAAAAGACAATAAAACTTTGCCAATTTAAATTCTGATGTCCAAGATTAAGCTCCACGAGCACATTTACGCAATTTTGTGAGATTACATCTACCAGGGGTGCCATAATTCATTATTATCCAAGTATGCTACGTTTTAGGGTTGCTTCGCTAACGAAACAGAAGCGGTACATTTACACATAAAAAAAATGTTTACAATCTGAACTAGCCTGTAACTAGACGAAACGTTGCAATACTGGGTTTTAGACAACGGAAAATATACCTAAACCAAAAAAATATTTTTTATACATAAAGGAAATAACTACATATTTCTAACATACGAGTTAAGTATATACTTATACAAAAATTCCAATCGCGGTTAGAACCCAAGACTACAAGAATGTGTAACATAACTGACGATTTATACTTAAAAATCTACTGTATAATTTATAGATTAACGATGGAACGAAGAAACAAGATGAAAACGACCGTCCCGTTGAGTCTTATTCTATATTTCTTTCTCAGTCCAACCTAACCCGTATCTCCGTTGACTTCGTGACGGCCATACTTTGTTTTGTTGTATCATGGATTAATTAACGTTGGACAATAAGTGCGTTTAATTTATATAGTTACAAATGACAGTATATCTACTCTAAGAACGTAAAATCAGCGAAATAGGGGAAACACTCCATATCTCATATTACTTAAAGCTCTTTTTTCATTGCTTATCAAAATATGGCACTGCTCACATACCTAATACCTATTTAGAAATATATCGATCTGCTCAGTGACTAGGTTTATTAATTTCTTCATTATTATCTTTTTCCATTTATTACTTTTTACTTACCATTAATAATAGAAAGCCGTCAAAACTCTCCGGATATTTCGGTATATGCGGATTGGGGTGGAGGTCTCGTAAGCCGCTTACACTCTGTCGCCGACTCAGGCAGGAACACTATGTGCCTAACCATGAGTTCAATTTAACAACAGTATAATATACTCGCTAGCGTCTGTGTCGACTCGCTGTCGTTGCATCTTGCTCGTACTTATATGCTGGTGGAAGCGGGATGCGACTGCACCCAACTACCCTCGCAATCTTAACTCACCCCGTTTCACAGCTACCGACTTACACGGCAACGGCGACGTCTCGGACATAATACTCGCAAAGCCCTACGACGGTAGAATCAAGTTCATAAAAAATACATGACAACATTTACTCTGACTCGGCTTCTCGGCTTCGACGGGTTCGACTTAGGTTACACGATTGGCTTTGTCAGCCTGACCTATGTATTATATTTATTGCGCTGACAAATGTGTTACTTTTATTTGAGAACAGCTTGGCGTGGCAATATTCAAAACAGAAACTTCAAAGGAAGAATGAATGAAGCGTTGGTGGACCAGGGGTATGGGGTGTGACTTTCAATCCGAAGGTCGCGGGTTCTAGTCCTGCCAGCTCGTACCTTGCTAGTTTTACGAAAACGACTGCCATCTGATCTTCCAACCCAGAGGGTAAACTAGTTCTTATTGGGATTAATCCGGTTTCCTCACGATGTTTTTCCTTCACTGTAAAGCGATTGGTAAATATCAAATGATACTCCGTACATAAACCATAAGACTCATTGGAACTCGCCGGAGTTTGAACCTGTAACCTTCGGATTGAAAGTCGTACCGCTGGGTTACCAACGTTACCAAAGAACGAACTAATATCAAAAAGATATAAGGTAATTTAAAACTTCGTTACAACTTCTTGAATCGTATAGAAACTTACGAGTAAGAAGATGTTTGATACAAAACTCAATCTTTTATTTTTTTGCTCGTTAGTCTCATTCTGAAGCCAAGAACAACTTGTGAAGTTTGAGGTTGAAACTAAACAAATAAATTTGTAACGGTTTTCGTAACACTTATATTGTAGGTATCTGTAGGTACGTATAGCTTAGAGTCCGACTAAGCTAATATTGTCTTCTGTTACCGCGATTCTTATTCTTTGAAATTAAACACTTTAGAACGGAGGGCTATAAAGGGCTCGAAACGTATGATCATGGTAGTAATAACGCGATTAATACGTTCTAAAATGTTAAGCAAACGTAATATATATGTTTTTTTAGTCTTTCAAAATGGGTCAGGACCAGTTTCTACCTATTAGTATATGTTTCTAGCGAAATAACACATCGATCACCCGTGCCGTACATTTTGTAGATTTAACGGTTTTTATCAGATAGAAGACAAATATGTCCTCATGTTCACGAACAAAACAAATATCGAAACTTAAAAAAAACGGTTAATAGCATTTTTTTTCTATTTACCTGCTTCCGGTAGAAAAGTTTTTAAGATTTTTGCATATAAATAGTGGGTATTTATAAATATCTCTTTCGAACGTTATTTGAGAAAATCAGGCTATACCGTAGCTTTCCTCGGATATTATAGCCCCGACGCTGGCTAAAAACGAGTTAGACACGTCATAGAGGTATCCTATATACCTATGCTGGGGCTATCGCGATCCGCGGGACTATTTGGTACTAGGTCGAAAGCCAATTATCCACGAATGGCATCTGATAATGCTGTAATGTAAGTTGATAAACAGACAAGTTTCACGGTATATGACATCTCTTTCAATTTATAAAAACATGTCATTGTACGTTTACTATTTGAGTCAACTGCTGGTTTCTTTGAATATCATCTCTCAAAAGCTATCGAAGTCTCCTTAATATGCGAGTTTCTTTACTATGTTTTCTTTTACCAAAAAGCAACTGGTAACTATCAGATGATATTTCTTACACAAGTTCTGAATTGATTCAAGAATGGTATTACCTACTATTTCTGTGGAATACACTCTCCTCATACTATAAATAAAAAGAAAAGTGCAACACTTACGGGATTGAAAGTGTTCAATGAACCTTGTAGCGAGGGTGTAAGATATACATACAGTCGGAGGAGAATCGCTTTGAAATGTGGATATTTTAGTAAAGAATGCGAGGAATATAAGGGAAATCAAATCTCTTTTGAAGTGAAATACATTTCTGGAAGTCTTGCTTTTAAATTCATCGAACATATTTTGCAATGGTCAGGGTTGTGATTAGGAACTTATATTTTAAATTATTTTATATTGTAAAAAATGGCAAAACTTTAATTAATGTAACATTCTTATATTGATTAAGGAATCATTTATGTTACGTTACGTAAAAAGTAGTGAAGTAAGTGCTTAAGAAAATCCTTGGCAAAACACCCCGGCGGCGTGCCGTTACTCAATTTTTAAAGGAAACTGAAGTTTCTTGCGATAATCAGGCGCACTTATGCGGCCACGACAATGTTGTGAATTTGTTTTTGTAAAGATAAATTAAAATTAGCACATTAAGTTTGTAAAGGAGGTGTCGGCGCGTCTGGTAGGGGTTTCGGGCGACCCTCGGGCGGGGTCGTTTTTTGCCCAGAGGCTGTGTTTGGCGTTGCAGAGGGGGAATGTCGCCAGCATTTTGGGGAGCTTCCCGGAGGCAGGGGATTTTGGGGAGGTTTTTTATATTTAAGTTTAGTGTTAGGGTTAGCTTTAGTCTTTAGTATTAGGGTTAAATTTGTATAAGGTAGTTTTAAGTGTTTTTTTTTATAAGTTTTTGTGAATTATCATCTTTTGTAGAAATAATTAAATGAACAGTCTGTAGAGGGAAACGTAAAGAATGATATACTCATATCATAAATATTAAATTATTAAAGTTACACGAAATTAGCACATCTATCTATCTATCTCCACTTCTCTAAAGTACAAATGACAGGACAAAATTGAATTAAATTCCATAAACGACAACATAGCGGAAACCTGTTATAGTTTTATGATAATTACGGGAAAAATGTAAACATTGACCCTAACTTCAATAAATTTTTTTATAAAATAAATCTTTTCTGAACAAAATTTGACATTTAACCAACTTAAAAATAAAAAAAAATAAAAAATAAAAATTGTTTATTCTCAGATACCACAGATCCATAGAGTGTTAATCACAAAGTACTTATAAACTAAATTAGTACAATACCTAAACTTAAGAGGTGACACAAAAACATAAAATAAATATATTATATATATATATTTATATCATATCATGCTTTAAGTACCGTCTTATAAATAAAGTAAAAAAAATGGTTTTGTGGTAATTATCGTATAAACTGGTGATCCATAGATAAAAGAAAGAATAGATAGCTAACGGAGGCGTTGCGCGTTTCGCAGCGATGATGCCAGGCCAGATGGCCATATTAACTGTACGACGCGAGCCAGCTGCAACTTAGCCGCAACCGTAAAATGTGCTCCGATATTTTCATAAAATGCTGGATTACTGCGTTGTTACGAGCAAAAATAGGAGTCAAAACAAAAACTTCAAGGACTATGAAGTCACGTACCCCATGCATTGTATTCATATTATTAGTTATTAGTTGATAAAATCATACATTTTTACAAATGTGTCTAGTGCCGTATGATCTTTCTTTGACGAGCTAACTTAAAGTTTTAATGCACTGTCCCTTCAGGGTCTATTATAATTTCCGATAATTAACATCAAGATACTTTAATTTAGTCATATTTATTATTATTTTTACACATCGTCTACTGCAATATTTTTAACCACAACTGGTTGTTCTAGGATTTTACTGTATTTATTAACACATTGAATGCCGGGAACCCGCTAGAGCAGTTCTCTGTGGGTGGTCGCTTTCCGCTACAAAGCGGGAAAACCACGGAATCGGCTACGAGCGTAGCGCGTAGCACTCACTGGCACTCAATGTGTTAATATTCAGAGCGTATCAAATATCGATAGATAACAGTTTATCGACTTATGCTCCTGTCTAGCGCCATGTATCTGCCGATACATGTGGCTGACGATAAATTTCTACTTCTAGGTGAAGTGGCAACATAAAGTTTGCACAAAATCCTCGGTGCGCGAGTGCGACTCGCATTCGGCCGGTTTTTTAAATCGAGATTTTTATTCTAAAACTAGCTGACCCGACAGACTTCGTCCTGTCAAAAAGATTTGTAATGTGTTAAATGAAGTACTTTGACATGTTTCCACAAATTGGAGGACTTTAGACAACAGTGAGTGCTTGATGAACTTTATACCATAGCAATAAAGCTCAAATTGACTACGTTTTAGTTACAAATCATTTGTATGGGAAAAAGAAAAGGGCTATTTTTAGGGTTTTTCCATCAATAATTCTAATTTTTCTCGCCGTAAAAACCATCCTTGAACTTCAACGAACATTTAAAAAAAAGATTTGGCCAAATTGGTCCAGGCGTTGTTGAGTTATGCGCTTACCAACACATTTTGAAACATTTGAAAACCACGGAATCGGCTACGAGCGTAGCGCGTAGCACTCACTGGCACTCAATGTGTTAATATTCAGAGCGTATCAAATATCGATAGATAACAGTTTATCGACTTATGCTCCTGTCTAGCGCCATGTATCTGCCGATACATGTGGCTGACGATAAATTTCTACTTCTAGGTGAAGTGGCAACATAAAGTTTGCACAAAATCCTCGGTGCGCGAGTGCGACTCGCATTCGGCCGGTTTTTTAAATCGAGATTTTTATTCTAAAATCCTTGTCCTCTAATCCTCTTTATAAAATTAATGGCAATTGAAAATTTATGAGTGATAACTTGTCATTGTCATTATATGCATTAATTATTGACTTAAGATCCATCAAATTTTCCGCGTCGTCTCGTATCGTAGTTACTTCATGTAGGATGACCATGTATTCAGTGGTTATTCGTTTCAATTGAGTTTTAACTTTTAATTCATTAAACAGTGAGGTAATTACGTTAGACATAGTCCAAAAAAGTTTGGTTTTGGTAGATCTTAATATATTTCTACTCCTTATCACCGATTATAAATTACCGTGTATAAAAAAATAATGTTTTTTCCAGGTTACTCGTAGTTACGTATTTTTCAACAATATTTTTCAGAAGTAGTGAAATTCCAGTACGTGGGGCTAGGTAAATTTATTAAGAAACCCACCTTATGTGAATGAAAATAGTCAATTTCCGTGAGAGGGTAAATCGCTGCGATGCCGAGATAAGTTGAGGCGGGCACTTATTCCGAATGAAAGCAATTCCGAAACTCGTGCGGAGGCAAATTGTTTAGAATTATAACGGCCCGAGAAGTTCTCGTGGAAACGATGAAATTCTGGGGTATTTACGGAGATAACCTCCTAATTAGACCTACGTAAAATAAATATTCGACCCACGTCTGCTCGCTTTTACAGCTGGTATTATTTGCAATTTTTGTTGGATTCCAGAGCAGAGTAAAAGGAATGCCTAAAATGTTGGGACGTCTTGTGAGCATATCCTAGTGTTGCCTATTCACTTATTTGTTTTAGCCAGCATTTTTGTGTTGCGTCTCGAAAATAGTAGTCTTAAAATAGAATCAGATTCTTAGAGCTAGTTCCACCTCCTGGGGTTGGCCAACTAAACCGAAGTTAGCTGTCAAATTCCATACTAAAAACGCTTAACTCAGGGTTTAGTTGGCTAACCACGTGTAGTGCCAGTGGGACTTAGAGGGTCAGAGACCTATTTTCATGAAAAGGCCAAAATAATCCGACTGACGGACTTTCTGGGAAACTTGAATGTTTCTGTTCCGTTTCTTCGTCTTTCTTGCGTTTTCCTGGCGTATGCCACGGCTCAGGGAGCCTGGGGTCCGCTTTGGCAACTAATCCCAACCCAGACCTTCCAACCCAGAGGGTAAACTAGGTCTTATTAGGATTAGTCGGGTTGCCCCATGAACCTACTGTACTCACTCACTTACTGATACTGTACTCACAGGTACGAGCCGGTAGGATTCGAACCTGAGACCTTCGGATTGAAATTGAAATTGTCACGTCATACCGCTGGGCCACCAACGCTCTCCACCATGGGCATCAATTAAGCAAAATTATGATTTTTTAAAGGGGTATCGTAAACTCAGGTAACAACAGTTTTTTTATATTTAATTTAATATATTATTGAACAGATAAGTGAAAAACTTAGGTAGTAGATTACTACTACGATAACACCTACATGTTACCGGCATTATACATTGCCATGCCATGTATAGAATTCCTAGGCATTATAAGTGACGAGCTCATTTTGACATTGTATGAAATAATTTTTTTTGTATGCCTTTCGCGTCACGGAAAAAATGGTGTTCCGGAGCTTTGGGAGGCGTACGCGAAGCCGAAGTCAACACGCTTTCGAAAATTCAATTCAATAAGAGGTACACCGAGCGGTTGTTGCACCTGCCCGTGTCATGCTCATGGGGCGCACGCAGAAGCAGCACCCGCGAGAGTTTATTAACTATCGAGATTTACTGGAATCAAAAATGTACTGGACTATTTCATGAAAGTGGTGGACTAAAATACTGGGTTATGGTAAATAAAATCGGACCTCCCCCTAACAAAATGGTAAGCAATTTTCGCCCACATAACATGGGCCCCCGTAAAAAGCGACGTCTAAAATGGCTCAAGGGTAACACCGGTATGAGGGCTGGGGGTAGAGAAATGTCACTGGACTTTAAGTAACTTAGGGTTTCCACATCTACGCTCGAGAACACAGCTCTCGCGACCCCACTCTGAACGGCCGGTTAAGGCAAGCCAGAGGCGAAAGGCTTGTTCGGACGACGAAGACCCCCAGAAGCGCTCAGGTACGTGGGGTCGCTACTCCCCGTGGGGTCTAGTTTGTATAAATTAGTAACCCAATTTTCCGAAAGATGGCGCTGTACCGTGTTCTACTTCGCGCTTTTAAGATTTTTCCGGAGTTGATAGGGTCAGGACGGGTGTGATCGAAAGTATCATCGAATTACTTACTTATTATTATTATAGCCTTATATCAGAATCATTTTACATAAATTTTTAAAGGTGTTTTCTTCTTATTATATTTGAACTGATTCTGTGTGCCTTTGGGCAAAGGCCTTCTTCCCCTTCTTCTCCACCACTCCTTGTTGTGTGTTAGTCTGGTCCATGTTTTAGTCCTTCCAACCATGTCTTCAATTTCATCGGTCCACCTTTTAAATTGCCGACCCTTGTTCCTTTTGTAGCCTCTAGGGAACCACAGTGTTAAATGTCGAATTACTTATAAAATAATAAATAAATAATAAATATCGTGGAACAATCTTTCAAAAATCGACCTAGTCCCACGGTAAGCTCAATAAGTCTTGTGTTGTCGATACTAGACGACGATATATACATATAATAGATAGATACATATAAACACTTAAATACATAGAAAACATCCATAACTAAGGAAAAAATATTCGTTATAAACACACAGATAAATGCCCTGACCAGGAGTCGAACCCGGGACCTCCGGCTTATACACTTGACGATCTTTTTGTGAATTTGTGATGTTTAGAACACTAAATGACATGTAATTTTCAATAAGAAATAAAGATATCTAATCTTAAAGAAACAGAATGGCATAGTTAGGTTTATTAAATTCCTTAATTAATATTATTTTTTTGTATTCCTCATGCGAAATAATTACATGTTGCATCAAGCGCTAATGTAAAACCGACATTAGCATTGACTTTACTAAGTAAGTGACAACTAGGACGTATAGGTACTCATATTCGGTTTACACACATGCAAATCCCATATATATACAAGATAAAATTAAATTAGTAGTTATTTTTACATGGAGCTAATAAGAATACCGGTGTCTTTGAGAAATTAACTTAGTTTAAGCTAACGAATGCACCCTTGAATTTAAAATAATTACTCGAAAACACATTATATACGAAAAAAATACCTGCATACTAATAAAACTTAAAGTTGATATGCAATTATGCATATTAGATAAACAAAATATAGGTTGCAAGACTTAAAAGTTTATGGACTAAAAGTCTCGGTTAGTCCTTTTTACAACATCCCCCAGCACTAAAGTTTCCGAACGCTCAGCGATTCGCACAAGCCAGAGGGTCTAACGTGAACATTGAAATTTCGTAATTCGTGAGTTTCATCTCTTTCGCTCGAATAAGCAAGTGCAAGAGAGAGGGAGACACAAATTTTCGTTTGTTAAATTTTTGTAGTAGCCCTGAATATATGCGGTCGATTCGCGGCAATTCCGTTACTAGCAACACCGAGCCATTGTGGACGGGACGACACATGTGTTGCCATCCGCAAATAATTTATGCCCCGTGGATTATTGCATGCAATGATAAGCAGGCGATAAATTAACGTTTTCGTGTTCGCACAACGCGGAAATACGTTTATTGGGCGAAAACTTTAACGGCGGCGCTCATTGCGTTAGGTTGAGAATCAGTGTCCAATATTTTCACTGTGGCTTTGCGAACTCGTTTGCAACGTCAACGTTCAGAGTAGGTTGCACCAAACCATCCGCTAACAAGGTGTGAAGGATGACTCACACTAGGACGGGACGGGACGGGGCGGGACTGGACGATCTGTCAATTTCTATGGAAAAAATCAAGTGATAGCTCGGAGCTTTCGGATGTCACGTAACGTTGTTCAAACTCCGGCTCATACCAATAAGTTTATAGTATACCTACGACATATTATTACTTGATCTTTGCCAATTGCTTCTTGGTAACGGTAATCATCGTGAGGAAACCGGACTAATCCCATTAAAGCCTAACCCAATAGGTTGGAAGGTCAGATGGCAGGTGTTTTCGTAAAACTAGCGGAAGTAGAGAAATCTTGGTATTAGGTTGCCAAAGCGGACCACAGGCTCCCTTTTGGCATAAGTTCGGAAAACGCTAGGAAGAAGAGGAAAACTTGTGGAGGCCCTAAACAGCCCGGAGGTGCATAGGGCTCAACAAGATCCTTCCACGCCTTTCTATCTCGAACAACCTTTTAGGCTTTATTCCAATAAGCTCCACTAAGGTCCTACCGCTCGCAGCTCGCTCTGCATGTCGCGCCGCCATGTGTGTACGAGTACAGGGCGTCTACAAGCTCGCTTTCCACCTTGAGGCCTCCACTCAAATGCGAGACTGGCGCTATTCGTTGCTCCTCTTCGATGGGTATGCCCGATCCATCTCCACTTCCGCAGCGCTACTTCTCGGGCGATTGGAGACTGACGGCATATTTTCCACAAATCCCCGTTTCTTATTGTCTTTGGCCAGAAAATGCGGATGTGGAACTATTCCTAAAAATTAAAATTATGTTTTATAATTCTGAATATCAGTGTAGATGTTATAACACTTTAAACTTTCGCGTTTTGTACACATTATTATAAATATAGAACTTGTCTATCGCGAATGTAAATTAAGAGCGAATTTGAATTAAGGTAAATTAACTAAATTCGTAATAGACGGGTCTATTACGAATTTACTTATTTACCTTATTTACCGACGTATAATAATAATAATAATTAACATATGTTTTGTGGGTAGTTTAAAAATTGTGTGTTTGCCCCAAATTTCTACATAGACTTTTCGTTGGGTAGTTACACAAATCTCTGTTTTGACATTTTGCTGGGACATCAGTTAGCCGCGACCATGACCAGTGAAACCTGTGTCGAAACGTCGGTAAATAAGGTAAATAAGTAAATTCGCGTTAGACCCGTTTAATAATTATGTTTAAATATGCGTTCAAATCGCGAAAGTTTTAAATGTGATATTGTAAAAGTCAAACTTCTATGAAATTATGACGTTTACTTACCACTTTCACAGTCTGTGCTATCAAAATCTAGGAAACAGCATAGTCTTTATAAGCAGCATGTTCGATCCAATGAGCACTATGTTTTCTACTAACGTAAATACTAACATTTGGAATAAGTATTTTACTAACATAACTTTGTATAGATAGTAAATATGGATACCCTGCTGTCTGAAATAAACATTTTCACTTTCATAGGTATTTAACGCTTAGATTTTTTCATCGGACATGCCTGGCGGACGTATTTGATGGACAAATCTGCAAATCAGATATCGCTGGTCTGCCGGAGATCCTTGTCCATGCGTAACTCCTGCCGGAAATATTCGCTAGACAGATCCAGTTGACTATATTGTCTTACCGTAGCAACGGGTCAACTGAGATAATACATCCTCAGTTCAGTTATACCATCATACTAGGGTAAGAGTAGGGTAAAGGCAAAGAGATTGGAAGTCGTAGGGCGACGCGCCTATAGAGAGACGGGTTGAGAGCCAAAACTCGTGTGTTGCGCCAGGCACATGCGACAGTCAGTAGCAGTCAGTACCCCTTGGGCCGTCATGGAGTAATAATAAAATAAAAATACTTCAAAAATGCCACATTGCTCAATAATCGGGTGCCGCAACCAAAGCAAATTTGTAAATAAACAAAATTCAAACGTTTCGTATCACAGGTAAGTAAATAATATGTAATTAATTCAATATAAAATTAGTAGGGGCAAGAGAAATAGGGAAGAGACACGACGCTGCATTTGTTATCGATAGTGTATGTCATATGCCTTACTAAAATAGTAAGATAATTTTTTATTTAAATATTATTGAAATACCAAAAATAAATATACAGTGTGTATCAGAACGAAGAGCAAACCTTAAAATTGGTTGACGGGAACTCGAATACATTGTAATGACGCCCATTTTACGGGCTTAAGTACCTACATGTTTGAGAGACTCCGCTACACGCTCGCAGATCCCGTTCGTTATTAAAATCAGCCGTACGCGCCCGCGTCAGAAGGCGGTTCATACAATATCTAATTAGATTCGTGTCCATTCCGGGTAATCCGCGTCAGCTAGCGGAGGCCCTTATGACTCCGTTATATAAATTCGGTCGATTTAGCTCAACTTTTTGATATGATTTTTCATAGTTGCTATAATATTTTTACACGTTTTGATACGAAAAACAAAATATCATTTCCACGTGAATGGAATGAGTGAGAAACATTTTCAGTTTTGTAATAATTTTTTGAAAAAATCCACTAATTTTGAACAGCTGTTTTACCATTTTTTGCCCAGGGAGCTTCAAATATCTATCCAGTTTTCGACCTTATTGCCACTAAATCTTAGTAAAATATTTTTTTTCTGATTGAGCCTAATGTCTTCAATGGAATAAGTTAAAAACTTTTGAACATTTTTTCACAAAATTAAAAAACTTAAACCATAACGCAGTAATAAAATTAAATAACAATGAAGTCATTTGAGTGTCTGATTTTGAAACAGAGGTTAAAATAAGGTAAGAAATAAAAATATTTGCATAACTTTATTTCATGTAATTTTTAGTGAAATGTTAATAACTGCTCCTAATCTATCGATATACAATATCGACCCATATCACAACCCTATGAATAGCACGTATGGCAGTTTTGACAATAACATGTCAAAATTACCTGACACAGTCGATTTCTATGAGAATCAAAGCCAAAGGCTCCTCTATATGTAAGGTTGTCACACTAAATAGGTCCGTGCTCTGTGGTTGAACCGGTAGGTTTCATACTTTTGTTAAATCCGATAGTTAGGTACTCGTATTAACTTCACGAGAAAATATATCTGTCTATCTATACTTCAGTCAAATATAGCTTTCCATTTCAAGAGTTTTAATTGGGTACCCGTGTGTGGGTTGTTCCGTGTGACTTTGTATAAAGGCCGTAACCTGTTCATAATACAAATAAACGTGACGGAAATTATATCAAATTCGTATTTCCAACTTTCTATGTAGGTAAACCCTGAAAGGAAATTACGTTTATTACTTTAAGAAGTCCAGTTGTCATACAGTTTTGGGATGGTCCCGTTTTATTAACGCCTATTTTGTTAATGTTGAACGAGTTTTTTGTGATATTTATAAACCCAGACATGTTGAAATAAAACGTTATCGATTATTCGATTATTATTCATGATTGTAATTGAGTTTGCAGTCAATAGTTGCAGTACGGTAAAGGAATTTAATTTATGTACAGTTTGTACCTTGACAATAATATCAGGGGCCTTACCATGATGTCTTAAGGATGACTCCCACTAGAACGGGACGGGAAGGGGCGGGACGGGACGATACGTCAATTTCTATACAAAGAATCATAGCTCAGAGCCCTCGGAGGTCACGTCACGTGACGATTTCTATAGAATCTGGCAGATCGGCTCGTCCCGGTCGCTTTCCGGCCCGTTCTAGTGTGAATCATCCTTTAACACGATTCAGTTGACGACCTAAACCGAGTCGCTTCCATACAACTGAGCCTAAACTAAGTCTAAACTGATCGCGAATTGCTGAATCACGTTAAGACGTCATGGTAAGGCTCAGATCTCTAGCCGCTATATTATTGATTATCACTGTGACTAGGTACTAAATCGTTTACGTATATGCATCGAATTCTTTGACTGTGCAATACTCGAATTTGTTCGGCTCTTGTTTACATCAGCATAGAGAGTATAAATCACTATTATTGTGGTTTAAGTTAATATTGGGGTATTCATGCTTTCATGCGTCCCCAAACTTATATTTAATAACTTTGCAAATCAATAGTATATACTCGGGTGAGTAGCCTAATTAAATAAGTAAAAGCTAAATGTGTGAATGGAAATTATGATATGACCAGAGCTTTGGATGCCCTTAAGTGCTCTAAAAGCATTTCAAAGGCCTTTTGATGAAAGTGTAGAGGCAAAAGGTTAATAGAGAATTATTTTCAAAGCAGAGCCTTATATTAAAAAGATAGGTATTGTTTGCGCACTTTCACACAAATATACCTGCAGCTATACTAATATATTACCGGCAAGTACTTATCAAATCTTAGATTTGCTGACGACATAATATTATTTTCAAAAACACCGTCACAATTGGAAAAAATGATAAAAGACCTATGTAGAGTAAGTGAAAATATTGGACTGCACCTAAACACTTTAAAAACAAAAGTTGCTACAAATAGAGCACAGATATTCATATTCATATTCTTTATTATATTCATAATATAACATGTCACATAATACAATTTAATTATTAACTGTAAACGGGTTAATACTTAATAAATTGTAAAGTACTAATAAGTAAATAAATAGTCATTATTAGATTGCTAAATATTTAAAAATTCTTCGTAACTATAGAACGTGTGCTCAAGAAGCCAACGTTTCAGTTTTGCCTTAAAGCTAGGTAAGGAAGTAGCCGAGGTGACTGAGTCGGGCAGCTTGTTATAAATAGTTGGACCCATTACATGGGTCACCTTGTATGACCGCGCGAGTCTCCTTTGTATCGGAAGTAACCAACTTGGATTCCGTAAAGGGCGGCCGGCGTCTGCGCGCGCTTTGTACTCCGACTGGTTACTGCGAACGTAGGTCGCAATTTGGTATATCAGTATGGATGGTAATGTGAGGATACCTAACTCTTTGAAATGAGGCTTCGCTGAGGCGTCTCGAGGCACCTGCGCTACTGATCGCACAGCTCTTTTTTGCAGTCGGAAAGTGCGCTGCCAGTCCGCCGCACGTCCCCATATTTCTGTGCCGTATTGCAGCAGCGAATGAACCGTCGCGAAATAGCTCGCCCTTATGACATTTCGGGGTACAACACGCGCGAGACGGTCTAGTGCGAAGCATGCCCCACCCAATTTGCCACACAGCATATCGATATGGTCGGCCCATGTTAGTTTTTGGTCAATCACGAAACCCAAAAAAGTGGTGACCGTTACTTGCTCCAAGGTTACACCGCCTGCTTGGACGCTCAATGGTCTTGGTGTTCGGCCTCCTACGTGGAAGTGGAGGAAGTGGGTTTTAGTGAGGTTGAGGGCTAATCCGTTCAATCCAAACCACTTGAACAATTGATCTGCTGCTTTGTTGAGGCTTGATTGCAGAGCATCAAAATTGGGTGCAATGACGATGGCGGCCACGTCATCCGCATACATTAACACATCGGCTGCTTGGACGGCTTCAGGTAAATCATTAAGCAGCAAAGAAAAAAGGATGTTGGACACTGATGAACCTTGGGCTACACCTATTGCTGTGGTCAATGGGTCGGACCTGGCTTGACCTCCGTCTCCAACCACAATTTGAGATCGATCGTGCAAGATGTCCATAAATAGCCTGTGCGCATTTCCACATACACCATAGTGGAGCAGTTTGGCGGCAATCACGCTGTGATCAGCTACGTCGAATGCTTTGGAGAGGTCGCAGCAGATCATGGCAACCTGCTGTTTTTCCTCCAAAGCACCGATTATCTTTCGCACAACCTTCCGCGCCAAGTCCGCCGTACACCGTCCGGGTCTATATGCATATTGGCGATTCGATAGTACCTTCTTTTCACCCAGAAATGCTGTTAGTCGGCTGCATAGACCATTCTCGAGCACCTTAGCAATGGTGGGTATAACGGCTACCGGCCTGTACCCATCAATGTTTTCTTTCTTACCCTTACCTTTGAAAATTGGGGATATTTTACTGATTTTCAGAGTCTTGGGAAAACAGCCTTCTTTCAGGCAGGTGTTAAAAAGGTGAGAGAGTGCAGGGGATATAGTGTTAGCTATTGAGTTGAGTAGGTCCATGGACATGCCGTAGTAGTCTTTAGTGGTCTTGTGTTTAATACGCTTTAAGATGATATTACGGACTTCTTCGGGAGTAAATGCTGTAAGTCTCACGGATGATTCAGCGGGAGCGCGCGCTGCGCTCAGCAGGGCGCGCACGCGCTCGAGATCAGCGCGAGGGGCTCCGCAGGCCAGCGCAGCACCTACGAATCTGCCGTTCATTGCATTGACAACCTCCCTTTTCGTGCTGTATTTCATGCCGTCTGCACTCCTAATAAGTTCAGTGAAATCCACAGCAAGGCGTTTAGTTTTACCTCTCTCTTTATTGATGATTTCCCACATGGATTTGCTCGTATTTTGTGACCTAGCCATCTGATCGCAATAGAATCGGCTCTTAGATTGTTTGAGCTCATAGTTATATTGTGTATTTAAACTTTCGATACGATTACTACCTATAGTAGTTAACGAAATACCACTTGAATATGTAGAGAGCTATATATACCTTGGCAAAGAAATATCTTTCAAACCATCCAGGCACATTGACGAAGTGGAAAGAAGAGTAAATATAAGTTGGAAAAAATTCTGGAGCCATAAAGAGATACTGAAATCAAAACTACCATTGAAATTAAAGAAAAAAATAATGGACTCTTGTATATTGCCCAGCTTAACCTACGCCTCACAAACGTGGACATTCGACACCAAAATAAAAAGCAAACTTAAAACATGCCAACGTTCGATGGAAAGGAGTATCCTTGATATCAAGCTCAGCGATCGACAATATTCTGCTGATATCCGAAACCGAACCAACATAATAGACGCTCTACAACACTCCTTACACCTTAAGTGGATGTGGGCCGGCCATGTGGCACGTGCACCAAATGTCAGATGGACGAAAAAAGTGACTACATGGTCTGGTCCAGTTAACTATAGGAACAGAGGGCGCCCCAGAGAACGCTGGGCCAATGACATAGAGAAAACTGCGGGAAAAAACTGGATAAGTACAGCCGGAGATCGTATAACATGGAGAATATTGGAGAAGGCCTATACCCAGAAAGGGGCCTTAACTTAATTAGTTTTATATACTTTTAATTAAACATATTTATAACTATTTTGTAAAGTTAAGGAAATAAAAGGCTATAATAAATAATCTATATATATAAAAGAGGTTGTCCTCATCTACGATCATCGCACAGCCGAAACGGCTACGACTAGAAACTTGAAATTTTTACCAAAGCTTTCTTTTAGTACATAGGCAAGAGATAAGAACGGATTTTTCGAAATTCCACCCCTAAGGGGGTGAAAAGGGGATTGAAAGTTTGTATGGAAATGGATTTTTTTTTTGAGCTAGAGACTTGAAACTTTGTGCAAAGACTCTTTATTATAATTAAAGAAAAATGTTTTCATAGTATTTGGGAATTCAACCTATAAGGGGGTAAAAAGGGGGGTGAAAGTTTGTAAAGGAATGGAATTTTGTTATGAGCTAGAGACTTGAAACTTTGTTTTAAAACTCTGTATTACAATTAAAGAAAAATGTTTTCATAGTTTTTGGAAATTCCACCTCTAAAGGGGTAAAAACGGGGTTGAAAGTTTGTATAGGAATGGAATTTTGTTTTGAGCTAGCGACTTGAAACTTTGTGTAAGAACTCTGTATTACAATTGAAGAAAGACGTTATCATGGTTTTTGGAAATACCACCTGTAAAGGAGTAATAAGGGGGTTGAAAGTATGTATAAGAATGGAATTTTGTTTTGAGCTAGAGACTCGAAACTTTGTGTTAAGACTCCTTATTATAATTAAAGAAAAGAATTTTCATAGTTTTGGAAAATTCAACCCCTATGGGGGTAAAAAATGGGTAGAAAGATTGTATGAGAATGGAATTTATTTTTGAGCTAGAGACTTGAAACTTTGTGTAAGAACTCTGTATTACAATTGAAGAAAGCAGTTTTCATGGTTTTTGGAAATTCCACCTCTAAAGGGGTAAAAACGGGGTTGAAAATTTGTATACCAATGGAATTTTGTTTTGAGCTAGAGACTTGAAACTTTGTGTTAAGACTCCTAATTATAATTAAAGAAAAGTGTTTTTTATAGTTTTGGAAAATTCAACATCTATGGGGGTAAAAAAGGGGTAGAAAGATTGTATGAGAATGGAATTTATTTGTGAGCAATTGAAGAAAGCAGTTTTCATGGTTTTTGGAAATTCCACCTCTAAAGGGGTAAAAACGGGGGTTGAAAGTTTGTATTGGAATGGATTTTTTTTAGCTAGAGACTTGAAACTTTGTTTTAAAATTCTGTATTACAATTAAAGAAAAATGTTTTCATAGTTTTTGGAAATTCCACCTCTAAAGGGGTAAAAAGGCGGTTGAAAATTTGTATAGGAATGGAATTTTGTTTTGGAACTTTGTGTTAAGGCTCCTTATTACAATTAAAGAAAAAAAATCATAGTTTTGGAAAAATCAACCCCTAGGGGGTAAAAAAAGGTAGAAAGTTTGTATGAGAATGGAATTTATTTGTGAGCTAGAGACTTGAAACTCTGTGTAAAGACTTTTAATTACAATTGAAGAACACCGTTTTCATGGTTTTTGGAAATTTACCTCTAAAGGGGTAAAAAGGGGTTGAAAGTTTGTATAAGAATAGAATTTTGTTTTGAGCTAGAGACTTGAAACTTTGTGTAAAAACTCCTTATTAAAGAAAAGTGTTTTCATAGTTTTGGGAAATTCAACCCTTATAAAGAAGAGGCAGAAAATTTGTATGAGGATGGAATTTATTTTTGAGCTAGAGACTTGAAACTTTGTGTAAAGACTCTTTATTATAATTAAAGAAAAGTGTTTTTATGGTTTTTGGAAACTCAACCTCTAAGGGGATAAAAAGGGGGTTGAAAGTTTGTATAGGAATGGAATTTTGTTTTGAGCTAGAGACTTGAAACTTTGTGTAAAGACTCCTTATTACAATTAAAGAAAAATGTTTTCATAGTTTTGGGAAATTCAACCCCTATGGGAGTAAAAAAGGGGTAGAAAGATTGTATGAGAATGGAATTTATTTTGAGCTAGAGACTTGAAACTTTTTGTAAAGACTTTATTACAACTAAAGAATTCTTTTTTTTGTTTTTTAGAAATTCTACTCCTAAAGGGGTAAAAACTAAAAAGGGGGTAGAAAGTTTGTTTGAGAATGGCTTCTTTTTAGCTAAAGTCTTGAAACTTTTTGAGCTACAGGCTTGAATGTTTTTGTAAAAACTTTTTATTTAAATCAAAGAAAAGTGTTTTCAGAGTTTTGGAAAATTCAATTTTGAAAGGGGCAGAAAGGGGGTTGAATGTTTGTTTGAGAATGGTATTTTTTTTTGAGCTATAGACTTGAAACTTTGTGCAAAGACTGTTCATTATTAAAATATAAAAAAGTGGTTTGCTATGAGGATTAAAAGTTTCTATGGAAAAGGAGATTCTTTTGGCTTGAAACTTTGTGAAAAGACTCTTTATTAGAACAAAAGAAAAGTGTTTTCTTAGTTTTGGAAAATTCTACTTCTAAGGGGGTAAAAACGGGTTTGAAAATTGTTAAAGCGGGGAAATAAAGATTTTTTTGAGCTAGAGACTTGCAACTTTATGCATCGATTCCTTATTAAAATAAAAGAAAACTGGTTTCATGGTTTTTTGGGAAATTCCACCCATAAAGAGGTGAAAAGAGTGTTGAAAGTTTCTATGGCGGAAAGTTTTCTTTTGTATCCATAGACTTCAACTCAACTTTGTTATTCAAGTATGTAGGTAATCATTTAAATGCTATTTAACCGGATGGTTGTCTGTAAGAGACATATATGTTGCTTTTTAGCGATAATCCGCCTGTTGCCAACATCTACCTAATAAAAAACTTAAACGTTATCAGTAGTATTAATTACTTTTTGTGGAGTGCAATAAATAGTAGATTGTACATCAAGGGCATAAAGTGACCCATTTTAGACGAGGCCATTTATTGGTCCGAGTGTAACGAGGACCAATATAGTAGCCGAGGATAAAATGGGTATTTATGCCCGAGGTATACACTCTGCTTTTCACTTCGATTGTAAGGAAAATATTAGGTTTTATATCACTTTAAATCGTTGAAAACATAACATCCATACTCGCGCGCTTGGAGGCGGCCGGGCGCGCGGGGAGCGAGGCCGCGGCGAGCGCGCTCCACCTGCGATGTTACTTTATGCACTAGGGCATGAAAAGCGATTTTGTGTTGCCTAGCCACGACACAAAGGCGCACTTTTCGAGCAAGAGAAGTGAAAAAATATTTGTATTATAAATGTGTAGGTTATATCAATTCAGATTTTAAAAAGATAAAACAAGGTATGAAACTCTGTAGGAAGAACCCTATTATACGCGGACGAAGTCGCGGGCGGAAAGCTAGTAAAATAATAATAATAATATACTAATATACTATTCTTAAATAGAAAACGCTTTTAGGGCAAAGCACCACCCGGGGTTAGCCACATAACCTGGAGTTAAGCGTTGTATGGAATATGACTGTTAACATTAATCAGTATCAGTGCAAGTGCAACCCTCGGTAACGTGTCTGTAACACGACTTCACACTTGTATTTCATTATCTATTAGTTTCTTGTAATACAAACGGTAAAATTTGTCACAACTTTTCTTCTATCTTCGAAAACTACCAAGGAATAAAGATTAACTTTTTTATTATTCTGTTTATGATGATATCGAATAACAGTTTAGTCAGACATTACTGTGGGTTAAAACCCCGGATTGACGCCCCACTTTCAGAAAAACCTGTATAACTTTGAAATTATTACGTTATCATGAAACTGCTTGATGATGTTGTCCTGTTTACTACGGTTTTTGCATTATTCAAGGACATGTTTAAAAGGATAGAAGCCCCACTGGGCCAAATGCTGTTTATAATGATCAAAATAACAGTTTAGTTAGATTTTATTGTATGTATAAGCACTAGAGTTCCAAGGACTGAAGATCTTGATACCAAAAAGCTACCAGAGTTATATCTTCTAGTGCTTTCTTGTAAAAATCAATGCACAACCTCGCAGCGAAAAGGTGAAACGAGTTTTCCGAATCAAGAATCCATGATCAGCGCAGGAGATATTCACACACAGAAAATAGCTAACGAACCGTAAAATGAATTACACAGCAAACGCCGGTGTCTGTAATTTATGCCACGTACAAATGCGCCAGCCTGTTAAAATCACACACGTTCGGATAAATAAAACGTTTTTACAAGTCCGCAGCCATGATTTCGTGTATTTGCCGAATTAGGTTCGTTTTCGGGTTCCGTGAGTTCATCTCTTATTAAATCTGTCGTCGCAATCTCCTAAAATTTTCTTTCGAATTTTAATGAGAAACAACAGTGAGTTTGCATTTTGCCTTTATAAATTCGTAATTGTTGTTTCTTAAATTCAGCTTCACCTGTCCCGGTGTCTGTTTGTAATCAAATTTTATTAGGTTAAATTTGACCTATTTTCTGTTTCAGATGATATTTTGCATAAATTTGTAATTAGGATGATAATATAATGCAACATGATATTCAAAAGGAACCTGGTACGACATAAATTAAAATAAGGAAGTAAGAGACTTTCTTTGGGAATTCGGTGATAAGATTGGTATATGTATTATTGTCCTATGTATCAACTAATTTTACACTCATTAATAAAAAGCTTGTATCGAATTTAGTGTTTTTTGGCTTTTATTTATCTCCTCTTTAAATGCTTGCTTCACGTGTACCATACGCATGTAACGAATATACGAATGATAAAATAATGTCAGAAGTTAAAGCCATTATCGAATAGGTCATTGGTCATTGAAATATGTATTCATATTAATAATTTCACAACTTAAATGGTTAAAGAGTGAGAACATTTCATTTTAATGTTCTCGGTCACAGTGACCAAAAAAAATGTTCACGTACTTACTTCAAGGATGCCGTTTATATTTTTTATTTGTTGCAGACATTCAAGATACTAAAATGTTTTTAAAAAGTAGTCTTTACAAAGTTAATAAAGTAATTAGACGTAAGACAATGCCTATGCCCTTAATATACATGTATGTTTCTATGTCGTTTCATGCCTGAATATTGATATATGCTCATGATTAAATATGCCGGTACAAAAGTGTTAATAATGCTGGCGGCATTGCCGCCTTGTATAATTATGGACAGCCTTTGCAACAGGAAAGGAACGAATCTGAGCGGGAGTCCTCAGGACTTCTGCCTGATTCGCCGACCCATCTTGCAAATAAATCATTCCTACTACAAAGGGAACAAAATAGTAGCCAGAGCCGAGGGGTGCATACTTCTGCTGTTTTAGCGCTGCGTGTGTTTCAGCTGCTGCTCCGGCTGCACGCGAGATTCGACCGATATGATATGCGGAGAAGGTGCTGACACACCAATAGGCAACCAGCCGACCTAAGGGACCTCTGGAGTGTCGTTGAGGGCATGGTGACGCAGGTGCCTGCCGGCATATCGGCGGCAAATCATAGCGTGGTGACCATCAGTACCCACCATGGCACAGATGCAATGGTTGACAGACACTGCAGCCCAGACGAAGAGCAACAGACACACACAATGAATCGCCGCCCAGTGAAGTGCCCAATTGGGGGAAGGCAACGCGTGCAGTCATGCCCCTGATCCAGGCCGCAGACTACTACTAACCAATAAATACGCTAATGTAGATCTACATCCTAGATCGTCCCAAGCACGCTAAACCATGGGATTCTGTGCCACTGGCGCTCCTGGGTAGAAAACCAGCATTCCCTCAGAGCGTCGGTCTCATAAGCTAAGCAGGTATGTTAGACCTGTAGCTACTCAAACAATAATTGTGTTACAAAGGATCAAAATTATATATTTCCGGCGAAGCCGAAGGCGTACATTGAATTCTGAATGAAGCGAAGTTTTCTATAGTCAGGGTAAGGGATTTCAAGGTGAATATGATGATTTATAAAATGTATACATTAAAATATAACGACAAAACTATAACATCTATGGAATTGAAACCTTTCTAAAAACCACAAAAGTTATTACACTAGCCGAAAACGGTAACCAAATGGGACAAACTATTGACAATAATAATTGTAAGAATTGTACAAATACATAAAAAACAGAGTCACACCTTAAATATAGCTTAACACCAACCAATTATCACATAATTCCATTTTTAGTTTGATTGACAATTATCTCAATATTGTATGAAATATCAAGTATTGCCTTAAGTACCCCAGACAACAATTTCGTCATCTGTTCATGTAGCTTCTATTCATGTAATGAAATAACACGGAAGGCTGGAAATTTCATAATTGAACTTTATTTGACTGAGCGTAAGCGAAGGTCTCCGTTTCAGTATGGGGAAAAATGCTTTCGTATACCGGACGGTTGTTCTCCTTTACTGATAGTATTCCTCAACCGGTTTTGTAAAATTTTACAAGCAATTTCTATATGAGATAAAAGATCTTTTCGATCCTAATAAGAGAAAAAAGTGTCTGAAGATTTTTTCCTCATTCCGTTAGATAGCATTTTTTACAGAGACTGTATACGGCTGTAAGGGAAAGCAAACGCGTATGGAGGAGTTTATGAAGAACGGCATTTTTGTGTTGCACTGAATTTCGTCTTTGATTAATTAAGAACTGCGGAACGAGGTATCGAGACAAACCGACCTGGTTTAACGGTACTGTCATATAAAATGTTATGTAACTATTATTTATATCGATAAAAAAAAATGGAAGATATAAAAAACATATGATTTTTTTTGAGACATCATAAAAAAAATTGGAAGGGCATCATTTTAAATAAAATGACCCAGGTGAGTCATGTACCGTTTGGTGAAATGGTCTCCACTAGTGTCGCTAGCCAATAAAACTCGAAGGTCATAAAGATTAATTTAAAAATGAACCTTATCAACAACAGTTTTACTGAAAACAAGGACAAATATCGATGCAAGTTTTAGACTTAAGGTCTAAGATTTAACTACTTTAGTACTTTCTGAGGTTCAACTGCACTGCTGTGTATGTGTCAAAAACAGACGTCTTCAATAAACTTGCGACTGCCGTGAGCAAGCCATAAACAATTGATAGAGCGAGATGAATTTACTCGACCCGCAAGCAAGTTCGATAAATTGAGGTAACGCAGTCTTCGCAGTAAATAACCTAGTAGTATTCACATAGACTGCCTCTTGTAGGATCCGCATCATCGAGATAGGAGTAGATAGAGAAGCATTTAAAGGGAAAGAGTGTAGCACGAATTTTAATGTTTGTTTGTCTCCGTTGCCATGGCGACCGTAAGGACGCTTTTGGAGACCTATTGGTTCTAGTTTGAGCGAAGTCGCTCATTTCAGGATGGACACATTTCCCGCGCGGACGAAGTATGGTATGAGCGTCTGCAGTATTGACCTCTTTGATCTGTATCAAAAACCATAGATAAGATTGTTAAAAATGTTCATATTTATAAAATCTTGCCTGGAAGGGCACCACTTACTCGTACATTATACAGCGTTTATGTTTGTTATCTTGTATTTATTCAACTCATGTTTATCCTTGAAAAATAGGAATAAAAAAAATCTACGAGTTCCAAACAGCTTAACTTGATGTACAAGCCGAGTGGTGGACGGTACCTAATGAACATGAATATCGAAAGTTGAAACATTCGAATGTCGGTTTGAGTTACAATTGTTACAAACTTCGAATAGCAGTTCTTAGTAATGATAGTAAATAAAACTATTTCTGTGAGAAATACTTTTTTGATTCAGGTGCGCAGCTGCAATATTCTTTTATATACATAATTATAAATAATATTAAATAAATAAATATTATACGACATTCTTACACAAATTGACTAAGTCCCGCAGTAAGCTCAAGAAGGCTTGTGTTACGGGTACTCAGACAACGATATATATAATACATAAATACATAGAAAACATCCATGACTCAGGAACAAGTATCTTCTGTGTTCATCACACAAATAAATGCCCTTACCGGGATTCGAACCCAGGGCCATCGGCTTAGCAGGCAGGGTCACTACCAACTACGCCAACCGGCCGGTCAAATTCATTCATTTCCTCTTATTCTTTCTCACTCAACCCTCAGTTCTTGTTCTTCTTCCTAGCATTTTCTCGGCTTATGGGGAGCCTGGGGTCCGCTTTGACAACTAATCCCAAGATTTGGCGTAGACTCAATATCAACTCAGTATCGTGTTGAAAGCTGGTCGTCTTCGTCGTATTTGCTCCACCTATTAGGTAAGTAATCTGTAAGTTAGAAATATTCCCAGCGGCAAGCCAGCTATCTCCTATGCCTACTTCTCGAGGCTTTATGAATAATTCTTTTATATTTCTGCCACTTCACTTTACTCGTAGGTACTATGTTTGAAATTGCATTCTATAGTATCACGTTTCACACTATAATGCTTCGATACTTCGTACGCTTTAGGTACCTACTTTAAAGTTGAATTCAGTTTTAGTACAGGCAAGTGTACTGGGTATTTGGGTATATACATCTTACTTAAAAATATGTCTCATAGCATCTTATTTGGGTGTAATAAGAGCGTAGAAAGTACCATATTTATAAACCGATTTTGTCGATAGGTAGGTATATATTTTTGCTCTTGACTGTACAGCCATTGTTATACCTTTGAGATTAGTGGGATTGGTGGGAAAATTGTATCCATCAGGTTATTATTTTTTATAAAAAATGCGAACGCGGCGCAGCGGTAAAGTATAAAAAACCGGTCAAGTGCGAGTCGGACTCGCGCACTTAGGGCTCCGTACCATTATTTATAAAAAAGGCAAAATATCACGTTTGTTGAATGGGAAGCCTCCTTAAATAGCATTTTATTCTGTTAAATATTCGTTATAGCGCCAACAGAAATACATCATGAGTAAAAATTTCAGTAAAACAGATAATTGACTGCAGAATGAGGAATATCTTGTTAAGTAAACGGTTTTCTCTTACAAAAAAGAGAAACATCTTACATCTTACTTAACTAAATTCCTATTTGAGAAACAATTCTACGAGTTCCCTAGTAAAACACCTGCTAACCACAATAACTTTAACACCTGTTTTTATAGCGCCCTTAACATACGCTAAGCCCAGTTCAAACGGATAGAAGTTCATATTGCGAACTCACTTTATTTCATTTGCTAACGAATGGAATTTTACGACACATAAATTCACAACAATGAAGGCCGTAATATCGTCTAGTGATAACAAGCCTCGTCGTTTTATAATACAGGAACCAATCTCCAGGACCTTTGGCCCTCCCTTATCTGAAACAAAACCGGGAATCGAAAGGGCTGTGCGATGAAAAATGAAAGTTCTTCTATCATTGGTCATGTTACAAAGAACATCGGATCGCTCTATGCAAAAGGATCTTTGTCTTGGTAACTTGAACAGTAACAAATCTTTTATTTTCTTTTCTGGTTTAATGATGTGTACTTACGACAATCTTTCATCTGCGGGTGCCGTAATGAAAGGGATACTTTAATGTTTTTTTTTTCTGTAAAGATGATTATGATATGATACAAAGTGATGTTTGAGTGGTGTTTAAAATAATTGGTGGAATTGTCATTAAAACAATAGTAACACTTACATTTATTTATGATCGTTCTTAGCTTAGGTTATTTAAAATATGTATATAGAGTATAGTAAAAAACTACGTATTAAAAGCAATATAGAACATAAACATTAACATTATTAAAAATCTAATCTAGAGCGTTTTTTCACCGGCAACGGGGCAGGGTCAAGGCTGCCGGTGGTTAGGGACGCAAAGAGAGGAACCGTCGGACTATGCACACCGTGTCCGGGATTACCGCCTTCTACACCTGACCTCAGTACCGGTACCATGAGTTGCTGTAGAATGACAATCGCTAGCGACTGTGCGATTCGAAAGTATCTTGCTCGTTCTGAATAGCGTGCATAGCCAAGATGGCAATCGCTCACGCTCCGAAACGTATCGCAGTTATCTCTCTCTATCACTCTACCTTATTAGTGTGACAATGACAGTTGCGTTTCGTTTATGATTGAGCGTTAGCGATTGATATCTTGGCTACGCACACATGACCCTTACCATGACGGCTTTACGCGATTCAGTATAGGACTGAATGAAATTTAGTCGCGGCCATACAACCATATAACTGATCACAGTTAAGAACCTAAACTGTTTCAAAAGCAGACAATAATATCAAAAAATTTTTTCCTTTATTCCATTAAAATTGAAATGATCTTTCAAGTTTTGTATTAAAACAAGTAAAAATGTTGTTGTATTTATGAAAACTCATGGCAAAAAGTTGAGCTAAATCGACAGAATATATATACCGGCCTCTTAAAAGTCACGGTAAGGCCCCTGGTGGCAGCCAGTTGCAAATACTTTCGAATCGCGCAGTCGTGGCTAAATATAACTCATGGTAAGCACACTATTTCAACCACAATTTCGTAGCTAGAGTCTCTTGTTGTTGTTGGTCGAGACTCTTTGCTGTAAGACCGTTCGCCGAAACTACTATCGGTATAACATTGGTTGCCGAATCAACCTCCCACATAGCGGGCCTACCTTGTGGGCCAAGTCTAGCTGGACTCATATTTATTATTGACGCAAGAGGACTGCACGGCCCAGGCGCTCATGCTAGTGGCTTGTCGTCAGAAAAACACTCGAGGCCGTTAATAATTATAAATCCTATGTAAAAAACGTTGGATTCAGCATATTTACTATTAAACAAAAAGGAAAACTATGCTGTCCGGCTATCTGTCCGGCTAGCTGTCCGTCAAAGGGAAGTTTCTTAGGAACACGTAAAAAATAATTAAGATTAGAATGATTGTGTTTAAATTATTATTCAAGTTATGCTATTTTTGATGAATATTTCCACAATTGTAAGAGAACTAAATCTTAACTTAATCTCAGACAATAGGTAAGTGTAGTCAATAAAATATAACAAGCAAGCACCGCCCGCGAATTAGTTAGTATATACGAGTAATTCATCGAATTTCTTAACCCCGTTTTCAAAATCATTTCTTAATAGAGCTTCACGATATTGAAAGATGTAAATATAGGTATTGCGAATTTCAAGATCTCATAGGTATTTAAGAAAACAGAATAGTACAGTTAGTTTACACACTTGCAATACCTTATGAGATAAAATTAAATGACTGATTATCTTCTAAATGGAGCTAATTAGAATACCAGTATCTATGAAATTAATTTAATTTAAACCAAAAAATGCCACTTTAAAATTTAAGTAAATCAAAATTAACACGGTGTATATGTACTTATTGTGAATTGTGATTTATTTATATTAGGAGAAACAGCAGATGAAATCTTCTTATATTCAGATTTATACATAAAAGTGTCCCCAAGTGTAAAATGTCGGACATGGGCATACAATGGGCACATGTCGCAGTTCCGCCACAAAACCTATGCAAAAGGAAACCTGCTCGCGATTAGTGTCTTCCACCCGTAAATCTCTCTGCTTATACAAAATGTAAAGTGCCTTTGTTTGCCGCTACACCGAGCGCAACTAAGCGGTGGTTTGCCAATAGTATTTGGATTTGCGGGGCTGTAATGTACTGTTACTTCAGTTTATGATTTAGGTGCCAATTAATGCTATTATCTCAAATATATGTTATAGTCTATCATAAGGAATAGGATAGTGAAATTAAAATTGTGTACTTTGACACTTTCAATTGGTAGAATTTATGTAAGTGCTCCATAAGGTGCAGTCAATTTTAGGGGAGTGCACTACTTAGATTACATACGGATAGAGAAAAATGCTATGAAAAACAGAATAAAACATTAAGAACTAAATTGTATTTCAAAGGTCGCGGCGAGCGAGGCCTAGAGGGTGGTTTGAGGGCAAGATTTAATTTACGAATTATTTATTATGTAAATTGCCTAATAAAAATATTTGTCCCTATGTTTATGTTTCCAATAAATTGTATTACCTATCGAACTGATGATAGCAATCGGATTAATATCTACATATTATGCGAACATTTAAAGTAAGTAACTTAGTTTTTTTTACCCATGCTGTCATTTTTTTTTTTTTTTTTATAACAAATGGGCTTACTCTTGGCCACAGACTAGCCGAAAGTGTGTGTGTGAAATGAAATCAAAAATCACTATCTGTGTCATTCACAGTCCCAAACGGGGGTTACGTCCTTTCTCGACCTTTTGCACTGTGCTGCTGGGAATTGGGTTCTAAATACTTACACGCTGTAAGACTTGTGATGATGGTAAGACAGTGTTCTGTTGGCCGGAATTTTATTCAATATCATATAATAATATACAGTAAATACTACAACAGGAACTCTGTAATGTTATAATAACCCCGCCACAGCAAGAGTTAGTTGACTGTGTGTTAAGACGTATCAATTACTTTTCTTTAGCCTTTGTTGAGTCATTTATAAACAATGGATTAGTCTCGAAAACCATAAAAATGATAAGGCTGACCTTTAGCACTTAGTATATCGGTTTCACAAAGCAAGTCACTTGCATTTGCATCGACTATCACATGTCTATCATTCATGTTTACAATGAAATCTTATGATGCAATTATTAGGATTAGCAGGTATATTTACGCCGGTATTATATATAGATATTGTTAGAATTCACTAAATGGTTTCAGCAAACCTACAATATTTTATAAGTATTTTCTAGTTTATTATATTGCCCATGAATAATTTGTTTTACTTAGCCCGAAGTCTTAAATTAGACTTCTTCTTCCAATCTTTTTACATATTTCGGAGAAAATGTTACATTTAGCTGGAACATTTTCTTTGAAACTACTTATAAAATTATCGAACGAGTGAGTTCACCAAACCCAAATCTACTTGGACAATCCGTCGTGTGTATGTATGTATGTTTGTTCGACGATAACTCGAGTATCGTTGGACGGATGGTCGTAAAATTTGGCAGGCTCGAAAATAAATATTTTTGAAATATAAGATTTATGCTATAACACCTATAATGCTTCAAAAACCTATTTTAGACTTAAGGTAGGTTGAGGTAGGTAGGTAGGTAAGTTCCACTGTATATATTTTGAAATTAAATGATTAAATCTATGTATAATGCATTGGAACTAAGTAATCCGCGGATATCCTGTACAAACGTTCCACATCAGAGGTACGAGGCTGAATTAACATATTCAATCCGTTTGATTTATTCCTTCACGATAAAACGAAATTCTTAATACAAAGATAAACCACGATACAAAGTAGGTACCTACCTGAGTTGGAAATAAAATCGCTGAAGCCATCTACACTTCCAACGTCCACGAGTGTCGGATAAAAGATAGGTAAAGCAAATTGCTTTACAAGACAGTGTCGTCTAGCGATCTCCGCAAAAGCCTGCAAATCGCATTACGGCGAGCTTACTCCGGGACCTAATGGAAATACCCATTTGTTCCGTTGTCCGACCTTAATGAAAAGGATATCGGTCAATTCTGCTGAAGTTTAAACCTCCCTTTAAAATCGGATTAAAGTGAAGGGAAGCACAGTCCAAGACGTCGAGTGGAAGACTCCTGTAGAACTATTTGTCTTTCAAGTTAAGTGTGGAAACAATGACGCTTTGTACTGCAGTGCAGTTCGAATTTTTGGCTTTGAGGAGACCCTCCACAAGAGTAAGCTTTTATTTTGCTTTAGATAGTACTGAGAACCGAGTTTGCACTTTGTTGTTGCAGATAATCTTTAGAGACTATCAGAATTAAATCACACATACGTATTTATATAATTATTTACAGTCGTGGTAGAATTAACGAACAAAGTTTTTTTCACGTAGGTACATACAATTGCCATTTGGTTGTTTGGTTAGTGTGAGACACTAAGTTATGACATTAAAAATCAACACAGTTAACTCTATTGTATAGTTTTATGAGAATCCCACAAAGCGGGCTCACTAAAGCATATTTGAAATATCTAGTTGGATTGCCTTTTATGAAAAATTTCATTGCGGATAAAAACATTAACGGCATAAAATACTTGAAATGCCTGTATGTTATTAGATTTTGCTACGCTTAGAAATAGCGTGCGTTCCGTGAAAAAGTTATGAAAATTCTAGTTTTTCAATTCAATTTACCAGCAATATGGATATGCACATATCTCGTGCAAATACATATCTGGAACCAGGGGATTTTTACTCAACCTTAATAGTACATTACTGCATAGGTCGTGAAGTAAGGGATTGCTGGACGAGTTTGGAGTAGAGGGCCGAGCCGCAGACGAGACTAGATAAAACGAGTCCTGCGATCCCTCTTCCAGTCGAGGCTTGTATATAGCCCGGTCAATGAGTGCTCAAAAAGGGGGTCTAGGTGAAATGGTGGCTGGGTCAACGCTGCTTTTTTGGCCAGGGGCCCTGTTCAAACCGCTTATTTGACATATTTGCATATCCACTTCACATCCCATACATTTACCACGTGACAATATTCCCAGACTTTTTTGTTGTTTAGGTATGCTTTAAGATTATAGTTCGGAAGCCCACCATGCTAATATTGGAGTTTCTTTTGCACCGTGATGCATCTGAAAGATTAACAGACGTTTTAGTTAAATTCTGTTTTCTCCCTTTCTAATAAAGGCAAATGTAAAACTGACAGATAAAGGCAGACAATAAATAAATACTGATATGATAAATATCTTTATTTTTCAATTTAGGCACATTACAATGCACTTATGAACGTCAAAAAAGAAAAGCTACTACCGGCTCTATCCCTACACCACAGCCTGAGAAGATTATTACCGGCAAGAAACTCGGCGGGACTTATTTTTTTTAAAGAAATTACAAAAGTAGTAAAAATATTTATACATATATAATATGTGGTTCTACAAGAAACCATATCAAAAGAAAATAGTGGAACAGAAAGACAAAAAAAGAATAAACAAAATAAAACAAAATTAAACGGTTTTACACGATATACACAACATTTGATATTATTTCTTTCGTGAACTGTGTCCTTGGCCCATACCACGAAAATCGAACGATTGCGGATTTGTATCTCCATCTCTGTCACACTTGCATATTGGAGTAACAAGGAGGTTTTCCCGTCAATGTCAATTTTCGATGTTCGTGGTAGGTGTGCTTCACTCTATAAGCAGTACATTCAATTAAATTTTTTGGTCGATTTCGTTAGTTTCTGGTATGGGCCATGCATGTTTGTCTGTTAAATAGTCCTCTACTGTGTAATAAGCCTTCGACATCAAAGATTTTTTCAAATAATTCTTAAGAGCGGGAAGGGGCAATTGCAATGCTTCATCCGGTAACTTGTTATAGAAATGAATACATTGTCCAAAAAATGACTTATATACTTTATAATTAATAATTAAGCTAATCCGAGTTTATTAATTCGGGTACCGGGTATTAGATTACACAGCAAAATACAATTTTCCAAAGGCAATGCAGCAACCGTATTTCTTAAAAAAGCACAGTCCCAATAAAGAAATGAAAAAATGCTCGTACCGGCTATGTAAACCCATTACAATTGTGTTTTTTATTCATTTTGAAATCTTCTTTCCTAATACAAAAGTTGGCATGGTACCAAAGGATTCGACACGTGAGGAAAATAAAATAAACCTGTGGTTTTAACTGCGCTTTTCAATTCGATTTAAAGTCTTGGGAGTAACAGCAAGACCATTTCTTCTACGAAATAACTTTATTAATACAGTTGCTCAAAAACTGTTTTGCGTGCGCAAATTTAGTTTTTGCAAACCAGTGCTTTTTACATTTCCAATTTTTTATTTATTTAGTTTTGTTCCAATTCATGACTGCTTACCGAAGAGTATTATTATTAGTTAACTTTGCCGAGACGTAATACAACAAAATACTTACTATTAACGCAAAAATATTAAAGATATTCATATTTCATATTTCACTATTTACCTCTTCATCATAATAATGATCATTAATTAAAAAAAAATAACATTCGAAATAGTTCTTATAAATCTGTGTGTACGTATGAAACGGAACAGCCAACGAAACGTCTGCCAAAGTAATAGAGGCGTTTTTCCATCAGGTAAACATGTTCGAAGGCTCTATTAGACATGACGATACGATTTGTCACATGCGATTTATTATTTTGTTAATGAGAAATAATGATTATGATAGTGAAAATGAGAAAGTAAAAAAAATAAGATAAACATTTTGAATATGTTCTTGATAGTTTAGTTACAATAGTGTTACAGAGATAATAAAAAACCTTTCAAATGCGTTCTTATGAATTTAATTTATTTTCGCATCTGTATTGAAAAACGTCGTTCGATACACGTGCGGATATGTCATTTTTCACAAACACTTGCTCGTAAATTGTGATATTGTATGCAAGCATTCTTAGAGTTGATAAGCTAGCTGTACCTATTATGCCCATGGCCGTAATGGATTTTCATACATTTATTTACCGCCCGCCCGGAGCTCCCGGAGGACCTCGCGCGCCCCTCGCCGCAAGAAGCCGCCGCTCACCGTGGAGTAGGTACTGTGGACTGTGCTACTACACTACCGCTAATAATTATTGTTTATCTGCCTAGTAAATTAATTTATTTCCTCGCAAATGTGATTAAAAACATTGTATGTATCACGGGCGGTACAAGCATTAGAACTCGTGTTAATTAAGTTTTAACACTCGTTCGTAATTTCTTGTTTACCGCCCTTAATACACAATGTATTATTTTCGCTAGAATATAATGGGATTTTTTTACAAAAATTGACCGAAAGTCACAATAAAGAAATTGTGTAGAATCTACTAGAGTCCGTCTATGCTACGTTTCCTAGACTTTAATAGAACACAATGTCTGGTAGAGAATGCCTTATGGCATTAAGTCCGCCTTTTGTAACTTTTTCTACAGTGCAATTAAGTTTAAATAAATAAATAATGTCAAAGTGTTAACGTCATAATTTCATTTGAAGTTTGACGTTAAAAATAACACTTAAAAGTTTGAGAGTAGGTACATTTGCTTGGCAGAGATATTCGTGGTTTGACTCTAATTGTGGATGACAAAATACACGGAACAAACATACAAGTAATAATATAATATAATTAGTCTATTATTATGTAGTTTATTTTCGGTGTAAGGGATTATGTTACAGATATTTTCTCTCTATATCTACAAACATGTAAATACCTCAGCCCCAAATCTATTTGATTAAAATCAGTTCTGGTACATCACTATTTATAAGATGTAATAAACAGACAACCCACGAAACGTCATTTTGGTCTCCGAAAAAAAATGGGTTACCTATTTTTAAAATGAATCTTTTGCATCCGAATACACTTACTTTATCATTTATGACTTTATTTTATAATACTAGGACTAGTTACCAAAACGAACATGTAAAATGTACAATCGGAAAATGTATATCCAAAGTTTATGATTAAAATGATTAATCCGACTGAATTACAGCTGGACTACCGAGTTACTGCAAAGGGTCATTAAGTGGGGAGTGGTTAAATATTGCGTAATGAGACTACGGGAGAAAACTCAGCAAATAAGCGTGCCCGCGGCGAAACTTGGCTTTTGGCACATTATTCAGTTGTTAAAATAAGTACCTATTTGGTTATTTATACGGCAAACATAATGCGGTAATTTTAATATTTAGCAGGCTGATTTAAAATTCGCAAAAAAAAATTTTTGGCACGACTCCACCCATCAAAGTCTTTGCGACTAAAAAAATCAATTAATCAGTAGAATTTGTAATTAAGGGGTCTATCACTGCCCCTTATTAAAACCGCCAACGGTGCAAGAGATTTTCATAATTTTTGTATAAAATTTTTCTTCTTTACAATAAAATGTATGAATTGGTCATTACGGACAATCGCTGTTTTTTTTTGGTTTCTTTTTAGGGGCTCTATATCTTGACATAGCAACGCCGATTCGTAACGCTCGACGCGTATTGTTGCTAGCGTCACACGTGCAAAAAAAACAATTGATCTACCTTATGCCGGTCTCAAAGCTAAAACTGCAACTTTATTTTATTTTTACGTGAACTTATAATTGTGAATGTTGTATTTAAAAACTGTAGACAGACCACAACGTAAAAAGTACTGCGACAATTACTATCGATCTTATGGTTTTCTCACAAAACTGAAGTGTAATTGTTTAAGTGAATAATTTATTAAATCACTCATAAAAAAATGTTACATAAGTTAAAACATAAATCTAACCTAAAGTTGGCACCGACTTAATGAGTTACATTAGCAAGTCTACGAAATTAAAACTGCGGAATGAAATATTTAAAAAAAGTAGCTAAGTGGTAAAGTAGCAACTTAATTAAAATTCAACAGTAAAGTTTGGTAAGCTAATTGCGATCCTAAAATTCTGAATATAGAAGAGGTCACAGAAAATTGAGTTTTTATTATACATATCTACTTTACTATTGTGAAGCGCCCCCTGCACCGGTACCGGAGAGCTTGGTCACTTTTTTCTTTATATCAGTAGACATTTATTTCAGTCAAAGTATAATTTGTACTAGGTACTTATTAAAATTTTAAGTAACTTTTTAAAATTGTATATTAAACTGTTGCAGGGCAAGGTGGCCGGATACCATAAGTGAGCAACAATAAGCTGGGAGACAAAAAATCTAATTAGATTATTAAAAAATATTAGACACATATTTTTTCTTTTGTTCATCAAGTGAAAAATAACCGAAACGCAGTGCATTCAAGTTTCGCGTGACGTCACAATTAAGTACAATTCTTACCTAATATAGTGACGTCACCAACCCTATTATTCTTATTCTTTCTAGAGCCAAGGGTAGTCAATTACTATTTCGCTTTTTTTTTGGAATAATTACCAAATTCAAAGGATGTTACCGTTTCATGTATAGAGGCCCGTACCCTTACGAAAATCGTTGTCCACTGATGAAACTTTTGCAAATCATTGGCCACCAACAGCAACGCTCAGTCGCGAACGAAACGCAACTGTCATTGTCACACTAGTAAATTAGAGTGATAGAGCGAGATAACTACGATACGCTTCTGAGCGTGGGCAATTACAATTAGCATCTTGGCTACGCACGCAGGGACCATGCCTTTTTTTTAACGCGAAAGTTTTTTTTACACCAATAGCAACTTCATTTAAATGGCGGGGAAAATACGTATTGGCTATGTTTATTTCTGAGATGGGGGATAGTTGTCAATGATTTGATGTAGACCCAACAGCTATCAAAACAAAATAAAATTAGTGAAAAAGGGGTACGTGTCGACCATAAACCTCTATTTTAAGATAATATGGTGTGGTAATATGGCAATATGGTGTGGTATTTAAATTGAGCTTACATTACCCACGTAGGATCTTCATTATAAAAAATCGTATTGGGTTTAAAAATATAACAAGTTTAAAAGAACAGTTCGGCAATCTCCTGTCCCATAGTCTCATTTGGCATACTTTAAATTAGTATGCCAAATAAAAAAATGCGAAAAGTATTTATGCGACACGTTGTTTGCTATTTGACAATTCGGCGTGATGGTAAAAGTTGTTAGGGAAGTGATAATTTGCTATACAATTTTCGGACATATATTAGTAAACAACCATAGTACTGTAATATCCGTAATTTGTTGTTGCCGCCATCAAACTTTGAAATTGAGTATACCTTGTATTTAAAATTTTAATTAAAATTCCTCAATGCAAAACCCATTAGTCAAACTTAATCCCCTTTACACTTAATACGTGAATTCGCCGTCAATATTTTCGTTAATCGACTCAGATTTATCTCGAGTTTCACCAGGCATATTTATCTTATAGCAGCCATTTAATATCCTCGCTCGAGTTACTAAGACACAATCAATCACTTGAAATTGCGGGTACGATGGAACCGTGGCATACTTGCCTATGCGTATTAGTAACGGCAATCAATAAGCGCTAGTGGAATAAATCAAAGGTCTTTGACAAAGTCATCATTTTTAGGGTTCCGTACTCAAAGGGTTAAACGGGACTTAATTACAAATACTCCGTTATCTGTCCGTGTGTCTTTCCGTTCGTCCGTCTGTCACAAGGCTCATGAACCGTGACAGTTAGAAAGTTGAAAATTTCACAGATGATGTGTTTCCGTTGCCGCTATAACAACATTTTTGTCGATATTGATAACAGCAATAGGTAGACTTGAAATATTCACAGAATACCGTGATTTTTTTGCCATTTCATTTTGCCATTTCATTTTTTGTTTGTGCGCGTGTCTGACTCGCACTTGGCCGGTTTTTAACGATACCATTCAAAGTGTTGTATTATTTATATAACACAAATTAAATTGTTTACTAGCGTTTCAGTATTTTGCCCGATTTCTAGTCATACTCTTAAATATTTATTTTCCATAATTGGTCATACGTCGTAGTACGTAGTCTTTGAGGGATATAGTCGTTACCGTAATAAGCTAATATGTTGACACTCAACTTTGAAAAAACATGGGTACTGCTAGCAATAGATACCATTCCACGGCGCGGAGCTACGAACACTCGTAGGTATATTCAGCACGTGTACCTATGTCGCGAACTCGCGACAATGCGAGTATTTCGCGAGGGGGAAACGGATAATCTATTTCGCGCGTGAAATAGGTACTGTCGCCGCACATGCGACTCTAGAGGATGTTGGACGGATGGAGCGTAACATAGCTAAGTTTGGAATTCTGGAGAGATTACTGCCCAATTATCAAAAATTCCTATATCCTAATAATTAAAATTATTATCCGTGATCATGATGAGCGTTTAACCCTGATGAACGAGCAACTCTTAGGGCTACTTGCACCACCCGGGGTAGCCACATATCCCGGACTTAAGCGTCTTTTAGTATGTAATCTGACAGGTTAACTCCGGGTTAGCGCCTAACCCTGTATGGTGCAAGTAGGCCTTAGTTTGTGTGTTCTCATACCAATAGCGTTATCGAGGAGTATTCATTTTTCAAAAATGGATATCTATAAAGAAGGCAAATTGATTGTCACGCTATGATGCGCGACTTCTTTCTTACAATCTTTGCAAATCATCGTGATTATCTTGTAACTTGTTGGGAATCTCTAATAGTCTTCTGGGATGTTTTCAAATTCAGGCCTGCTGTATCCACACTATTGTGCACATCAACAGTGTCTGAGAAATCGCCGCTTTGAAATGAAATAAGCCGTGGTAGCTCTCTAGTTAAACGTCTGAGTGAAATTTTAAGTCCAACGCGGCTCCAGTAATATTACCCTGATTTAAATATGAAATTGGTTGTTACCGCGTCGCAAATTATTAAATCCAGTAACATCAATCCGAAATTCTCTTTGAGCAGACATTACCAACTGTGTGGTTATTCTCGAAATTAATGAGCGCCTTCTTTCTAAAATCTCGGGTTTTCAATTCCTTTGATGTATGCTGACGTATGCCCAAGAGACGAATAGGAATGTGCATGTATTTAATAAAAACTAGTACCTAGTAAAAGCTTTTACGAACTGGTTGTAAAATAAAAACTACTATGCATGTCTCCTATTCATATGCAGTGACTAGATCAAAGGACAAAGGCATACTGTATAAATATAGATGCTATCCAAACGCATACATATATATTTGAAATAATAAATAATATGCAAAATGGAGCCAAGATTAAAACAATTTATTGACAAAATAACTTTACTGGTATATAATTGGATGCCTGTTTTCGGCAAACATCAGATAAGCAAATAACCTAGGATAAATTGAAGCTCAAGATTCGTCTTGGCTAGTTTTGTTTTTGATAGGATCTCTATTAGTTATGATTAGTTAGAAATTCGTCCTTCATCTCTTATTTACATCACCACCAAGAATGCGCAAAATATACAAAATGACTATTCGTGTATTTCAGAAGTAATTTATGGTGTAAATTATGGCAAAAAATTGATGCCACTGGTTGTTGAGTAAAATAACGACTTGGGGGGGGGGGGGGTCTGTCTACAGATGAAGACAACGAGAGCAGAATTACGAAGGCTGTGTTTGTGCAACTCAATCCTTACTCGGCGCCTTAAAATATTTCTCCTCGAATCCATCTTCAAGTAAGTGCTGGGGCGTTACCATGACGTCTTAACGCGATTCAGCTGACAACCTTCCATACAACTGAGCCTAAACTCACTTCCATACAACTGAGCCTAAACAGAATCGCGTTAATATGTCATGGTAAGGCCCCTGATCTTCGGCAGCGAAACGTGCATTGACATATAATATGCTACAAGTGTTAGTGTTTCCCTTCCCTTTCGTTCGATCCTTCGCAGTTTTTGGCGAATGTCTAAATTCATTAACTCCGCCATTTTAACTATATTGTGCTACTTTTTAAGGGGAAATTATTAGTCACCTAGCTAAATATACTTAATTTATCAACAAAAAACTTTAAAGACACACTAGAGCAATGTTTTGATATGTATTTATATATTTTTGCTGTGCTGACAGTATTTCAGTTAGGTACGTGGTTATTTTTTCTGTACGTTTAAATACCTTCTACGTTTGCCTCCTACGAGTTTCATAAAAAACATAAATAAGCACAGTTAACAATGTATACAAAAGATCGTAAATAAGCTATTACCACCCGCTATGCCGGAAGAAAATTCAATTTTGATCTAAGAAGAAACGCAATATTTTCCACACACTCTGGGCGGTATTAAAAAACTCTAGGATCACATCACATGTCCATTTACATTAACTCCCAAGGTAATAATATATAAGACGTACTGATATTGATTATCCATTGTAAAGACCGTATCGTTAAATTTGGAACAATAGCCGTTTTGTTTATTTTGGATTTAATTTTTATTTAGAAATACAGAAGCTTTAAGGGAGGGGAGTTTAATAAGTGATTTATTAAGGTACACATTTCATTCTGGGAGTTCCATGTAAAGCATATGGTTTAGACAACATTTACTTAATCGTCCCGAGTACTAAAACTAATGTGGACAAATACTACAAGAAACTTAACGGTTTGCGAACAAGTCATACAAACAAAAATGCAAACCGCAACGACACATAATTTGTAAAGCGAAACATCCTGGGCATAGTCTTATCATATTATTTTTGTTAAATATAAGAATCTGAAACTGTGTATGGTGGTCGCTTAGAGAATACGGCATGTTACTAACGCAACTTTGACTTTATTATCGAATATATCTATCATAATATAGCGTTTTTATCGACCTTCTTTAGCGACAGTTCAACGCCAATGTCATGCGATTTGCACCGCACTCCAGTGTGTGTGTGCTATCCATGTTTATAGCGCTATCCCCCTTGCACACCCGCTTGCGGTGCGAATCGCATTCAGTGTAACATCCGCCATAGACAGAGAGAATCAAAATGAATTTTTTTACGATAGCATTTCTTATCCTACAAAAAATGTCACGCAACGTTCATCATGACCTCAACCCCGGAAGTAGCATGGTAAAATGTCACTTTCGGGAACCCCCTTCACATGTGACGCTTGAACATAGACGTAATTTGTGGACGACTCCACGACTTTTCTTTTACATGCCAGTAATCCTAAATACTTCCTCACATATTTACCATATCAGTTCGACAAAGGAAACGATACCTGGATGTAAGCAATCAAATTTCATAACATTAAATTAAATAATCATTTATTTCGGGCAGGACCCATAGATATTTTAGTACTGTACATTATTTCTTATTCACTACTGTTAGTAGTACATTGAGTACCTATTTTTCAGTTTCATACAAAAAAAATAATATTTTTTTCTGCTTAAAATAAGCCTCATTTTGAAAAATTTTATATAACATTTTTTATTTCTCATATCATTTTCAATCGAAGAGCATTTTTTTAAATAGGATTTTTGGAAAAAAATCATCATTTCGATCCACTGTGCGCCATGTCCGTTAGGCTTTGGTCTTTACCTGACTCTGTATCTACGCCCCTCATCCCTCTTGCGTCAAAAGGTGACGGAATCCAAAATCTTGCTCAAAAACTCATTTTTACATAAAAATAAAATCACGACATTTATTTGGTGGATGGTCAATTGGGCAATTATGAAGATGATTCTTAGACAATTGTGTTTTGGGAGCAAAGTAACCTTTCAGTTCTGTAAATCGTACAAAGGAAAATAGTCTCAAATTGAGATCGGTACGCTTGTCCAAGATATATTTGTTAGATGATAATGAAACCATCATATAAATTCCCCTAAAAAAAATAACCACCTTGTAATGTAAAACTAAACCTTATACCAGATATAACTTGGAATAACCCTCAGAACATAGAAATACAAAATAATACATATGTAAACAGTCACACCAAGTTTTATCTGTTTCCATAATGCGGACTTAATATGCTTTACATCGGTCTTTTACCTTTTGTAGTAATCATCATACATATACAAACAGATCGCATAAAAAGCAATCATAATAGTCTATATTATATTAACGCCTGAAACTGCGAAGGTGTCGCATATATATATGCCTATTCGGTCCTACAAAGACCTGTAAAGATATAAATAGATGGTAAATCATAATTAATTTTAGTGCTTTACTAATAGATACAACAGATCACTATTTGAGATCATTTGAGGATTTAACCTTTTTGACGCTAACGATGGAAGGCCAGCACCATGGGTCCAATGTCGAAGACGGAGTAATCCGTCATAGACCACAGAAAAACATGTACTTTTATCTTTGATTTTTAATCCAGATGGACTAGCAAGCCTACCCCAAGTGGTATGAACGAATCGGTATGACGAAATTTCATACTCATTGTATAGTAGACTGACTTTTATCTAACATAGCTATTTGTGATGATGATGAACTCCTAGCCGATTTCGGCCACAGCGACTGCCTGTACTGGACTGGACTAAGGCATTACTAAATAAGGATTCACTAATTAATTATTTGAGCGCTGCTGTTCTGCTCTAATATGCGCCTTGAGATGACTTGCGTACCCAATTTTGTTAACAAAGGCACGAGCGCACTTTGGGCACGTTAATACACCAGCGACATAATTGTAAGCGATGGCTGCCGCTGGACGTGCCTTGAGCTCGTCTCGCCTCACATCCAGCTCTCTAAGCCGCTCTTCCTCAAAGGAGTTTACATTGGAATGGATGAGGGACCTCCATTCTGACCGCCGTGCTGCTTTTGTCTCCCATTCAGAGGGCTCTAAATTGCATCGTTTCATATGCCTTTTCAGAACATCCTTGTATCGCAGGAATTGGCCACCGCTTTTACGCTTACCATCCTGGAGTTCTGAAAAGAATATGCGCTTCGCCACTCTATTGTCACTCATGCAGGACACGTGTCCAAATCACCGCAGCTGTCGCCTCATTAGATACATCTCAATGCCCCCAATATTTGCGCGTTTCAGGACAGTTGTATTCCTGACTCGATCCGACCATCTGATGTTCATGATATTTCGGAGACATTTGAGATGAAATCTGTCGAGTGTACGTATGTGTTTGCGGTAAAGGACCCAAGTCTCGGACGAATAGAGAAGGTTGGGCAACAAGACAGCTATTTGAACGCTACGTATGAATAGGTATGTTGCGTGTGTGCCCCTCCCCAGCAAAAATGGCCAGACTTTTATGTATAAAGAATGTCAGAAGTTGCCAGTACGGCTAATTAAAAAGTCAAAGACTTCGTCTTCTTTTAACGGCCTCCTAGCCTAAGAAGAAGAAGAAGTATGGATGTTTTCTATGTATTTAAGTATTTATTTGTATCTATCTATTATATATATATATCGTCGCCTAGTACCTACAACACAAGCCTTATTGAGCTTACCGTGGGACTAGATCGAATTGTGTAAGATTGTCCCATAATCTTTATTTATTTTATTTATTTATTCCTCTTTTATAAATAATGGCTTCTGTCCGACAGTTGGATAATTTGTCAACAGTGTCACGTATCAGCCAATTGTGCGATGTTGTTCGGTAATTGGCCCTAATTAAGTATAGCTATTAGACGTAACAAAATAGTTTCTCAGGGGGCTGAGATCCCGGGACAACCGAGTAATTACTCAATAACGGTTACACGCGTTTCAGGATTAATTCTTAATTAGCTGCACACTTCTTCGTTAGTTTACTGCACAAAAAGCTATAAATATTACACATTAAACAACATTAAGCACACAAAAAACAAAAAACCATTCAAGAGACGCCTTCGCCATCTTGAGTATCAACCGGCCGGATTTGACATTTCGATGAAGTGGCGTCTAAGTGACAGTTTTTTGTTTGCCACGGCGTTGAAGAGGTTAAACACCTCACAAAAGACTAGTCTATAGTTGTATCTGTAAAATGATATATTTACTTTTAATTATGATTCTCATACAAGTTATCCAGACTGGACCTGCCATACAATAAATAATGCTACTCTATTTTTGGACAACCCCATACCTCCCTCTTGAAAAACCTCAAGAGGGAGATAATTTAAGATTCGAGCGTACCTACTCTCGGTAGGGGCGCGCGTTTTAATATGGTTTATCTATGCTATTAAATCAGCTACTGGTTGCCTGCTCCGGCGATTAGACAGAGCCCTCAGGCTGTCAATTTATACGCCAAGCTCAAGTACAGTATTGCTAGCAAACTCATTATTTAATTTGTGCTTAGTAGCTGTATTTCTACATAACGATACGTCCAAATTACTAAAGCAAGCGCTACGTATAGCTGTATTAAATATTTTTCTCAAACAAGAAATGAAATGTTGTCATTACGTTCGTTATTAATATTATATTAGGCTTCAAAGTACCTATCACGCTGACGGCGGAGCAACTCGAAAGAACTGTAAAAGAATTTTGATTGAAGACCTAGGCCGGGAAGTAATTTTTTTTTTTCATTCCACATAGAATTGTGACACATCATCATGGATTTTAGCCATTATAAGGTGGCAAAGTTGGCGCATATTACTACGTTATCTCTTCGAAGCAAAACAACTGTCAAAATTTAGTGTTATTTTAAATGTCAAACTTCTATGAAATTATGATGTTTACTTATCACTTTCACAGTATGTGGTACCAGAATCTATGATCAGTCAGACTCTAGTCATCCTTAAGTTATGAGTCATATTAACGACATTTAGTTCCGTAAAGTTTTGAGGTTGCTGTTTTCTTAAATTCTTTGGTTAAACACAAACAATTGCACTTAGTAGTTTTAACCTTGATTTTGGATAAATAAAAAACGACTCTAAAATGTTTCAGCGGTTAGAATAGAGTACTAAGTTTCATGGAATTCGGTCAATCTTAGATGTCTGCAAGAATATATCCATTTAAAATGACTAAAAGAGTAATTTTCTGTTATGAATGTTTCGGTAAACCATTATTTGAGTTTTTAAATTATTTTGCATGGCAGTTCAATTGACATACGTTGAAAAAATTAGCATGTATTATTTTTCGAATGAAAAATAAGTATTAATTTTAACGGCCTCCTAGTTGGTAGTGACCCTGCCTACGAAGCAGAGGGTCCCGGGTTTGAATCCTGGTCAGGGCATTTATTTGTGTGTTTATCACGAATATTTGTTCCTGAGTTATGGATGTTTTCTATGTATTTATGTATTGATATGTATCTGTCTATTATATATATCGTCGCCTAGTACCCACAACACAAGCCTTATTGAGCTTACCGTGTGACTAGGTCGATTTGTGTAAGATTGTCCCCTAATATTTATTTATTTATTTATGACATATTTAGAATATCTCTTTATATATCTCTTTTAGTATATTTACAGTTTACCGCAGTATAATTGAATGTAAAACACAATAGTACATTACATACCAAGGCCGTTTAAGTGGGAAATGCCTCGGATGCCATGTAATTGTCGGCCGAGGCGAAGCCGAGGTCGAGTAACATGTGATCCGAGGCTTTCCCATTTACCGGCCGAGGTTTGTATACTATTTTTCAGCCCGACGGAGCCGGCAGGCGGCAATTTATTTTTGCGTAAAGTGGCGCTTACCGGCCGGAGGACTGAAAAAAAATTAACATTATTATTAAAATATTCTAATGTACCGCTCTACCGGTACCGAGTGCCACGAAATTCGAACGTCGATAATGATGTTTAGTAATCAACTTATCAGATAATTACTGTTTACAACTAAACTGTATAAATATAAAATAAAATAAAAAAATAAAAAATAAACCAAATTTCAGTATGTACTGGTTATAACTCAACTATTTACGAGTAACTAAGAATCATGTTTATAAATTCAAGGGTTTCTACGTTCTAACCAAAAACATGTAAAAAGACCTATGTTTGAAAAATTTAAAAAGCTCGAGGCTTTTGTTAAAAATCATGTAACCAGTTTAAAGAAAATAAGTTTTTTGTATATGAATTAAATACCTACTAGTTGTTATCAATATTGAGATTTAGACGCCTGAATGATAACAATTTGACCGTATTTTACCTTGAAAAAATAGTTTTAAAATGAAATGAAATTAAAATAACTAATTATTATTTAAGGGACTTTGCGAAAGATTATGTTGATTGAAAAATCCCAATAAAAAATTTCTTACGTGTATATGACATTGTCCGGGAGATGGTAGTACTGGCCTTCTAAGCTGGAAGTCTTGGGGATGAATACTAATAATTTATTTGTACACAAATAATACGTGTGTTCTTGTACTTATAGTTCGGCCACAGGCGTCCTGCCTGCCTGTTACAAAGATTGCATATACTCGAGATATTCGCCAACTTTCATTGAGACCGAGTGTTCTAGTAGTTATGGCGGGTTCGATCCCCGACTTGGTCTTCGATGGACTTGGTCTTTTTCTTTAGTATATGACATCTATTTTAAATTTATAATACGTGTGTTATTTTATTATGAATATTTATTTGTTCCTGAGTATCATCACTCAATCAAGTCCAAGCTTTGCTCAGTTTGTGAGTGATGCTACTTGCTAGTTCGATTTGTGTCAGGTTGTTCCAAAATATTTATTCATTTGTTAACTTCCGAACTTATCCACCGTAACGGAGCGTGGGTGATAATCTGGCATTGTGTCTTTAAAGACAACCGGATGTTGAGAGTCGGCATCGGAAAAGATTGTCGGAAATTGCCACGACTCCAACAGCCATTTCCTGTACAGCACCGCCAAGTCTAAGCTACACCGGATTTAATAAAAGCTCTTTCATGTATGCCGGATATTCGGGATATATTTGGATTATTTGGTGCGTTAAAATGGAAATAGATAATAACTGGGGAGGAAATTCATATTGATATGACAAAAGTTTGTAAAAACAGTATACTTCGTGAGGTCTAAGGCCCATATTACATTATTACAGTGGTACAAGTGCTCAAGCAAATGTCTGGAGGGAAGTCACCGGTCACGATGGCCATAGTGTTGAGCATCTTCGATACGCAGGGCCGCATTTGCCTAGAGTGCTCGCAATGTTTTACTCGCAATGTCTGCGCCACTCATATTTGCCTACGGAGTTGATGAGAGCCATCGTAGTGCCTATACTTAGTTAAGAGTGAAGTGGGGGATATATCGGATAAGGCAAACTATATACCTATTTCCTTAGCGACTACGAGTATTCTGGCTAAGGTGCTTGATGGCTTGTTTAACATTCTCATAAGCTCTCTGAGCCTTACAGGTTGCAGTGTGAAGTCTGACAAGGTGGATTGACCTCACCGAAGCTATTTAACGTTCATGTAAACGTGTTGATCGTCGCACACAGCAACCAGCATGTCGGCTGCCATATAGATGGCGTGAGTGTCAATAACTTGAGTTATACGGACGACATGGTATGCTGAGTGCGTCGGTCTGTGGGTTGAGGCGCTTGCTTAACATATGTGAAGATGATGCATCTAGCCACGCCCTAATATAGAACTCGAAGAAGAGCGAAGTGATGGTTTTTAGGTCGAGAACTAGATTACCAGATAATGTGCCCCCAATTCGGTTAAATGGGGTTGTTATTGGGGACTAAGTCATGTAAGGCAATTTAAATACCTTGGCCACCTACTTACAAACGACTTAATCGATGACACTGACATCGAGAGGGAGCGTAGGGTGCTGGCAGTCAGAGCGAATATGCTGGCTCGCAGATTTGCGCGATGCACGAGGGAAGTTAAATACAGTTACTCTCTTCAGGGCGTCCTGTACCTCGTTGTATACGTGCAATCTGTGGGCCTGCTACACACGCAGATCTATCAGCGCTATACGCGTCCAGTATAACGATGCGTTCAGGGTGATGTTAGGATTGCCACGCCGCTGCAGTGCTTCGGGAATGTTCGCTGCTTCTTTACCACTCTGCGCAAGCGGTGCGCATCCTTGCTCAGCAGAGTGCGTGCCAGCCCCTACGCGTCCAGTATAATGATGCGTTCAGGGCGATGTTAAGGTTGCCACGCCGCCGCTGCATTGCTTCGGGAATATTCGCGGAGGCGCGCACCGCGTGCTTCTTCACCACTCTGCGCAAGCGGTGCGCGTCCTTGCTATGATATCTATGCATTCTGAACATGATATCTGGCATGTTCGACTGTTATTTATTACATGAATCACTGCATGTTGATACATGTAAATGAATACATGTGAAAGAATGGTGTTTTTTTTATTTAAAACAATATTGAACTTTGTCCAAATTTTATTCCGCATACGTTAGATAGTTTCTTTGGGGGCCGAGACGCCGGGACTGCCGCGTGATGACTAAAATAATGGTTTCAGGATTAATTCTTCATTAGCTGCACACTTCTTCGATACTTCACATTTAACAACGATGAGCAGACAAATACAAAAAAACTATTCCAGAGACATCCATGCTACCTTGTGTAGGTATCACCCGGAAGTCCCAGCTCAGAAAGTATAAGGAAATACGACATTAAGGCCGGTTAATAAGAACCTAGGAACGAGTGTGAATTTAAGCTCGAGTCGAAGACGATGGCTTAATTTTAACACGAGCTCGTAATTCTTGTACCACTCGTGATACATACAATATTTTTCGTCACATTTGCAAAGAAATAAATAAACTTACTACACAAATCATATTTAAAAAATATAGGTGGTAGTGTAGTAGCGGAGTCCACAGTACACCGCTGTGAGCGGCGGCGCTCGCGTGGGGCTCTCAGCTCCCGAGTCAAATGTATGAAAATTCATTACGGCCATGGGCTCATTAAGTCTTAGTATGTTGTTTGCATATAATATCACAATTTACGAGCAAACGCGATGAAAACCTTTATATGATATGAAAACGATTACGTGACATCTGTCATTCGATACGTGTTTTTCTTTTCGCTTATCGTTTTGTGCAAGCTACTTATCGTTACTTTGGTCACGGGCCTCGCGACAATAAAACTTATGGATTTATTGCTAACTATATACTTACTTGACCTAAACTAATCCATTTATTCTAAAGTATATGAATAAATACGGATAAAATGCACAAATATATTTTAATTTTAAGCCGAATCTGCCCCACATGAACAAGCCATATGCGAAGCCATCAGAGTTTGCATATGGTATTGTGGCGGCATTTGGCAGTATTACGGTGTAATTTTTAACCAACAGGCAGTCAATGTTAAATAAATACTAGCGGTATGCAATGGATGTGTCACATCATATCTTTGTCATTTCTGACTACTTGCGGTATTTGCAAGTTTCGCCCGCTTCGCTTTACAATGGCATTGGACCTTGGAGACTTGGGTTTTTGTACTTTTTGTATAATTTGGTGGTGGATTTAGCTTTAGTTCTAAATTCGCCGTTAACAGTTCCTATAGCAATGTAAACAAAAGGCGTCACATGTTTTGTCACTGTTTCTCCTTGTATTTTCACACTACCTCATCAAACAGCACTAAAATTTTCACTACTGAAACGGTCGTAAATACAAAATATAAGGATAAGTTAATCTTGCAGATTTAATTAAAAACTTAAATATTAGGTTATTTCGATCAATATGGCGGTTTATTTACATTGTTAGGATCTTATGTATAATGGGTACTTTCATTCATTCATTCATTCATTTAATCCATTCGTATTCGTTTCGTATTTATTCCATAGCACATGTTATTGACACGTGCTTATCGGTGGAGGTCATATTATTGTTACGTTATCTGTTAACAGTTCAAGGATTATCTGTGCACAAATACCAATTGTTTTGATTATATTACGTAAGTCAAACATAAACACCTAATATCATTGTTGTTGATTGGAAAATAAACTGTCGTTGTTTTAATTACAATTTAAAAACATGCAGTCAAATAAAATAATAACTGGCTTTATAAGAATATATTTTATCATTTATTCACTTCATCAAAATAAAAAGGAAATAACACTTAGTACATACCCGTACGAGCAACTACGTATCTTTCTTGTCAAGAATTTTGAACTCAGTATTAAAGGCGCACTTGTACTGTCCGATAAACAAATCGAATTGGCTCGTCATTCTGAAGTTGGCCCTGAATTTTTTAGCGTGTTCAACGAACGTGGGGTACAGGTATGTCAGCGTAGCGTGGTCCAGGGTCGGGAAGAGGTGGTGTAGTGCATGGTTGCCAAAGAATGTCATGATTCTGAAGTGATCGCAGTTGATATCTTTGCGGTCCATAACAGCTTCCAACTCGTGAACGCCCCAGTCCGGAGTTTCGGTGTTGTAGCTGAAATTTGAAATATAGAATAAAAATTTAGATTATTCAACTTATAGGTACTTATATAACTTATAAAAGTAACACAGTCAACTAGGTTAAACATTAATGACCAAAATCTCCCTTTTTGAGCACCTTCCATATTGACATAATTACGTACAGCTATATATTGCCAGAATGTACAATTTGTCTGACACTTTTTGAGGGCATTTAATTTTTTTTTGTTTTATTACAATCGAGTAACATGAGATAGGCGTCAGCGTAGTTTGGTTTAATTTGCCTTATTAGTTGTCAAACTAATAAGGAAAATCAAGCAAACTAAACAAAAAAAATTAAACAAAAACTTGAGTTCATAAAGTGGGCATTATTCAACAATGAAAATAGTACTAGTATTTATACAATAATGCAAAACAAAAAAAAATCTTACGCGGTTGAAAGCTAAAACAGTTTAGGCAGACGAGAGCTAGTCTTTAAGGAGCCCTTAAAATATTAACTTAGTAGAGATACGGTTTAGACAGGCATTAAATTATAATAGCGTGATTTTCTCAAATTACGTTCGGATAATGGGGATATTTATAGATGGTTTATGCAAAAATCCTACAATCTTTTCTTCGGAAAGTAGGTAAATATTAAAAAACTAAAAATTTACTAAGTCGATTTTTTGAATTTACGGTAATAAATATTTTTCTTGCGTGACCATGAACGACTTATTTCTCTTCTATCTGTTAAAAGTGAAACCGAAGAAAACTTATTCACGTAAAACCGTCAAATCTACAATATGTACGGCATGGGATAGATGTGTTATTTATGTAGAAACTGGTCCTGATCCATTTTTAAGACTTTAAAAAAACATACCGACGCCGGAAAGGAAACACGTAGTAACCCACACTACAAGTAGTCAAGTAGTAGTGGGTTACTACGTGATTGCTTTCCGGCGTTGATATATACATAAGAATCTTACAAGAAAAACGGTTGTAACATGCGTGTACATACAGGGTGTTTTTTTTACAACCGGCAATATTTTCTGGGTATGATGGGCATCAAATATCACATTTCCTTAAATTTAACCTAGACTTTACCCCATTCATTCTATCTCAAAAAATTCAAACGCGTGCGCACTGCGCACACGCCGCCGCAACACAGCGGTGACGTCACGCGCGGGGCGAGTTGATCAGGCGATTCGGGCAACACATTCCTAACAAAACACCGATTTAATCTGAATCAAATTGTTCCTTCATACTTTTCATAAAATACCGATTATTACGAAAATAAACATTGATAAGAAGAAAATAACTTTGCATCTGACTATATAAAAAGAAAAGATTTTGGCGTATTTAAAACATTGGAATCAAACATGTACAACGATTGTCAAAATCAGCCTAAGCTACTCTTACCTAATTACACGTCAAATATAAGTTACTTTAAAGTAATTGTTCAAAGTGTCGGAACGAGTGAGAGGGGCGGTGTTTAGGGGGCGGAGCGGGACGTTATCGGTTTACAGCAAGGTCATCGTCGCTTTTGCAAGCCTTTTGTTTACTCTGATGCACCGCCGCGCAGTTGGTGGCCATCATTTATGAAAATTTTGGAAAATTTTAGGTAAAATTAAGGCACCCTTTTTTATTGATTTGGGTTCTATATCAGAGCTATATAATCACCTCCTTGAATATAACCGGTTGCCAAAGATACATCCTGTATTTGTGACGATTAGTATGTGAAGAAATATTGTTGGATTTTATTGCCTACATAATACTAGACTCACAATACATCCATTACGCTAAAAAAACAGTTATTATAAATGATTTCCAAAATAAAAATATTTCCGTACAAGCGGTTCCGTACAAGTTCAATGACTACATTGCTTGTTGTTGTGTTGAGCCTAGATATAGTTTAGGTACGTTCTCAAATAACAATGACGCGAAAAATAATCTAGGTAAAAAAGAAGAAAAGATTTATATTCTATATGGTATAAACGGTTGATTACCTGGCCTGGTCTCCATCTTTCCAAATATCAGGATGATGATGTGCAGCATGGGAACCAATCGCGTAGAAAGTCCAGCTAGCGCCAGCAATAATGCATAGCCAGGTGGTGAACACGTGGAGGAAGGGAGCTCCGCTGACCACCCACATCCATATTGGCACCACGAAGCCAACCAGGTCTGTGATGTGCCAGTGCTTCTTGAAATAATGTTTGCGGAATATGGCAGATAAATTCCTGTGAACATATAAACCTTTGGTTATCGAATTTGCTTTGGATTGAGCAATAAATAGTTATAAATCTGTCGACATACAAAATAAACAATTAAACACCTAGTTAAAGATAAATGCCGATTCTGAGCAAGAACTGTTATAGAAAATTTCACTAGTTTTTTTATAATATTAATAATATTTTTTTTAACTAAATTAACTTAAATTACGAACATTTGTGTATAACAATCAATCAATATATATTGTTCACACAGCGTAAGGCTTTTCTAAGACACAAAAATTATGCATTAATACTGAGTTATGTAGACGAGTTATGGAACTTTAAAGAGGCCTATCCATTTACATTATTTTCCCGATCTTTCTAGGTTTACTCATAACGTAACTAGGTATATATTTGCTGAATGTATACATCAATTTTGTAACAATAAGAAGAATTATTTACCTGACAAAGAAGTTGTTAATCGTTGCCAACGGGAAGTATAACAGTTCAACCAAGAACGCAAAGTATCTAGAAAAGAAAGGCTTGTCCATTCTCGGATTCCAATACACCAAAGGCTCAAAGGCACTGACTTCCATATCCATGAGGGTATTCGGATAAAGATGATGAGACAACGCGTGCGATACTCGAAAGTCCCTGTAAAAAATTGAAGCTGCTAGACAACTCTTCAAAAAGTCTGCTTAATCTTTCGTTTCTCAAGACTATCTTAACATAGGTATATTTAAATTGTTATTAACAACAATACTCGTCATCATCATCATCATCATCATTTTCTTTTTCTTACTCTAGCACTTCAAGCTGTCAATTAGATGACTGACCGATATGAAAAAAGTATTAATTAAAAGTATACGGTAAAGCGATGCTCTATTGGATTTCAATACAATATATGAACACTGTTGTTTATTTTTAATTTATTCTTGTTGTTGGCACACTTCTTCCACATTCTACCACTTTTTGAGATTTTGCTTTTACCGCTATTTTGGCTGTCGTAGAAAAAGTAGCGTATGCAACAGCTAATAATTGGTACTTAAAACTCTAGGGTCTATTATTACCGGGTCGCCGGTAAAATTTTAAGAACCCTTATTACATCACTGTTGCATAAACTTTTATAATAATTCTGTCTAGATGGCGAAACTAATAAATAATAATTTTAAAATACTACGATGGAGAAAGCTCTAAATGAAAATTGACACGTAAGAAATGTAGATACAATAATGCTCGTCATATTAAACTAGCAAGCCTAAAGTCCAGTCAGCGATTACAGCTGTATTTAATAAAGCACTTCTATTATTCTTTGTGCGTTTGTATTTGTTAAATAGTTAAATAAACGCTGTGATTATTCTACAAAACGATAACGGATTTTAATTTATAATAACCCACCTGTAAGACCACATGCTCATTGAAAATAGATACATCCTCCAGTTCGACCTCCTATGTATATAATTATGAGATGCAATTACTGTCCACCCGAGCATCAATGAAGCGAGCATCCACGATAGATTAGCCAGAATACGTATATTTGTATAACACGAAAAAGCTGCTAAGATCAAATATGCTGCGAATAGGCTATCTATTATCCTGTCCGACTTTTTAGTGACATTTTTTGGAACCTTCGGCAATTCTTCAGCAATAGCTCTTTTTAGTGTTCGGTAAAATCCATTATCATCAAAAGTGAATGGAGAGTTTCTCGGCGTTTTTGCCTCTCTTACGTAGTATTTTGCTAAGATTTTGTCGACATAATTACTTATGTGGTGACACTCGAATGCTTCTGTGATATCGGTACCCTGCAAAACAATTAATATAAACAAATGTGTATAAACACATACTGCTCAAATGAAAATAAGGGCCACTAAATTTTTTAACGCTACATAAAAAGCACAATGTGAAAACAGGATGTTTGGTGCCTCGTTTGCCAAATTTAAATGTTGGATGGATTAGGTCGTTGACTACCGTTTCTGAATATTTTAGCACGTGGATTTTTTAAATTTTTATAGGTTATTTTGATGAGGCTTTAAGGTCTTACCCGTTTCAACTTGAATTTAAAAAAGTGGAAATAAAGAGGTCAAATTTTTTTTGTAATGTGTAGATGAGCAGGTATATGTAGTAAGTGTATTTCATATATTGTATGTATTCGTTTATTAGTAGACCGGAAAACATAGCAAATCCCCGACTTCTCATTCTTTTTATACATCCTGTAGCTTTGACTTTTTAATCAGCCCGACGTCGTTGCCAACGTCGGTCATTTTCTATACAAAAAGTATTCCTTTTTTTACTGGGGAGCACGTCAAATGCATTTGTACGTAACGTGCAAATAGCTATGTCAAACAAACGTCAGTTAATAAAATGATAGTGTGTCATACCCATTCGACAGAGGGGTAGGCCTGTCAGTTGGTAGATACTCCGTCTGGTTTAAAACTCAAAGCCGTGTAGTTATAACAAAACACCCTGTATTGTTTTTTAATAACAATAAAAAAAGCTTTGGTTTTTATGCAATTACTATAAAATTAGTAGTTGTACGACTATGTAATTAGTTTTCCTGTAATGATCGAAATTCTTAGTGGTCCTTATTTTCTTTCGAGCAGATACAACTTTAAAGTGTGCTTCAATTTAATGGAAAGTTTTTTTTTTACGTTTTGAGTTATTGTGGGTAAAAAAGGTGGAATGTAATACAATTAATTATAAGTACCTATCGTATATAATATATGTACGGAATTCTACTATTTCATATTATAAAACTAAATACCTAAAAAGACAGTATCTATTTGTTACCTGCTCTCTCTTTAGATTCTAATGCAGCACTTTGAATGGAATTTAATATGTGTTCTATATATATGTATGTGTATATGTGTTATAGTATTTTGCCCGATTGTAATATTCGAATTACATCGACAAAGTGTGATCAAAATCAATTAGCAAGTATTGATTCAAATTAATTACGTGTTAACATACAATAGACACAGATTACCTTAGTAAGCTCCAACCACTCCGCGCCACCAGGGTGTTTGTTGATAAACGCATCTAAATCGTATAGACCATTATGTACACGCCATAACCCCTCTGCCCCGTCGTCCATCGCTTTCCCCTCCAGCCATTGTACCGAGTCCTTTACACCAGTATCCCTTAACGATGGGTACTTTAGTTGAGGGAATGTTACATGGGTCTTTTTCTCGATCGCCCGCCGGTTAGCTATCTCGATGTACTCCGCTCCTTTAGGCGCCATAACTCGCGCGTCTGCACTGAATCAACTTCAAATAACAACTTATCTCGTTCACAACTGTAGTTCATTTTATCTAATAGTTTGGTATCATTTGAACCGTCACCTTTTACGTCTATTCGTTGCACTAAGGTTATCATAGTTGTATAATTCTATCGGGTTCCTCGTGGTGATTTGATTCCCCTAATTTATTCCTAGCAGGTTATTTACATAGGAATGGTTTTTTTATATAGGAATATTACTGACATTAGATCGAGACTAATGGGATAGGACGGGTTGGAATATGGTGACATATCAATTTTTATGGAAAGCGTCACGTGATATTAGAAGTACCATTTAACCATTTATAATCCCCATGGCAACGATTTATGATTAACCGATAGTCAGTTAAGAGTAAAACGGTACTTAGATGGTTTGCGCTTGGATATGCCATTATTTACCAAATGGAATGGGTAGTATAAGTATATGTGTATATGTGAGCCTACGTGTGAGCATATATATGTGATGATGGCAAGTACGAACTCGGTCTCTTTAAAGCACGAGTGTATTACTGAACCGGTGAGGTCCATCTTAGATTCTGTCACTTACCATCAACCATTAGATGTGACTAGAATCAATCACCGGTCAGCATCTACAAAAAAATGTGTTCATAAATAGCAGTGTTCGCGTTTCTTAGAAACCTTTCGAAATGTCTACCGCTCTTTTTCTTGATAAAACACAGACCGAATGACTTCAAATGACCCCTCAAGTTTAATTATAGAATATTCCGCAGCCAGTTAATATGCAAGAAACACTCGCAAAACGTCACACATTTATTGTAGCCGAGCGCCGATACTCTATATGGATTGTTAAGTATGTTGGTCTATAACCGGGACCACTTCGTCCTTTCGTTTGTTTATTTGCGTCTGTTTGCCTGGAGTATGTAAAAGAAATACGAGTTATTGTTTGCAATGTTTACATGTGCATACCTAGTTAGTAGTAGCATCCGATCCTTGCGTTTGATTCATCACAAGTCAATATAAACTCCGCCTCATACCGTTTATACTGTTCCATCAACATCGGCTTGATACCGTGCGACTCTATATAATTATTGTTTATCTGAATGTCATTATAAACAACAATGAATAATAGGAAAATTACAAGAATATCTAAAGAATACTTTGACAACTACATATCAGAGCGACAAAAAACACGTCAAATTAAGCCCGCGGAGCCCCCCGAGCCACCCTTGCTCCTTCTTAATATGACTTTGGTGGTGAATCTAGCAATCATGCTGTAGTTTAATTAAATCTTTAAGTATAAACGTCAGGCAACGACCTGCTTAGTCTGCGCCTTACTAAGGCACATACGGAGGATATGGTGGAGAAATTTGGGCTCACTTCGTGTGTAACTCAGTTTGCAGAGCGATGGGCGTGTGTCTCAGAATGGCGAGTTTTAGTCTCGCGCGAGACCTTGAGTGTTCCTCTTTTCCTTTTTCTAATTACTCTTATTAGTATTAATGCGGGAGGCTTGAACTCCCTTACTAGTGCTACGTTGGTGAAGATAATAGATGATCAAACGAGCTTCGCAAGCGAAGTTCGATCGATATTATATGAGTTCGCTTCATTCGAAGATATAAATATTTATGACAATGTAGTACTTTTATTCTACTGGCAACCTCGCACACAATTTTAAAGACACTGTTTTGACTAGTTTTTGACAAAACCTGTCAGTGGCGCCCCACTCCTGTTTACTCCGGAGCGCACCCCAGTTGGTATCGTCATTCTTTTTAGAGATATGTACAAAACTTTCTCATTGGGTTAGGGTGGGTGGGAACTTATATCTTCGAATGAAGCGAACTCATATAATATCGATCGAACTTCGCTTGCGAAGCTCGTTTGATCATCTATTATATTTCGTCGCTTCATTCTTCGATATAAATATTTATGACAATGTAGATGTTTAGAGTTGAAAGTTTTGTAATTTTTGTAAAATGTCCGTATGAATTTAGCAAATAAACGACATATATAGTAAATATGATGTGTTTATTATTATTTTCCTTAACACTTGAATACATTGTATGAACAAATATACCTTATTAGTAAATCAATTATTAATCAACGTTAGGAAAACAGACTGATCTTGCAAAGGTCCCATCGTCCGTTATTTGACGGTGGTAAAACTTTGCAAAGGTCTGTGACACGCTAGTCCACCCGGCTGTCTTCCTGATGACATCGATTGAGACGCCGGAGGCATGTGCAGCGGACGTGGCAGCGTGGCGTGTACTGTGAGCGCCGAACACTGACACGTCCACCCCTGCCTCACGCAATACTTGCTTGATCCATCTGCTAATGGATTGCGAAGTAGCAGGTTTGTGTGGGCGTTTGAAAGTTAGTAAAAGATTTTGATAGCTATTTCTAATTTCTCTAGTCTTTTCGATGTAATCTTGGATGACTAAAGCCGGGCAGATATTGCGGTTTTCATTAAAGTAAGGTAAGACTAGGATAGGCTGTTCTTTACCAGCCGCAGATGTCTTAATGATATCTGTGATAGCAATCTTAACTCCACTGGGACTGATTTTTATATTATTAAGTTTAATTAGGGAGAAAGTCTGCACTCTGTGAGCTGTACATAGTGCTAATAAAACCGCTGTTTTCTTTGTAATCTTTTCTAATGTAAGATTAGTGTTAGGGTACCATTCAGATATGTAATTAAGTACAATCTGAGGGTCCCAGGTTTCACAATATTTAGGCGCGGTGGGTCGAGACTTAAATACACCTCTGAGTAGTCTCTTAGTTTGGTCATTAACGCAAATACTACTTCCTAAAAGCAAGGAGAGTGCAGACCTATGAGAATTTAATGAACCGTATGAATCTCCCATATTAAATCTCTCCGATAGAAATGATAAGACCTCGGAAACTGAACTTTCGAGGGGGTTAAGGGTACTATCTGAACAGAATTTCCACCACAATTTATATGTCACGTTATATTGTGACAGAGTGCTCTTTGCTAGGGATGCTACCATAAGATTTAAGGCTGCTGGCGGAGACCCACGTCTGGTGAACGCGAGCCGGAGAGCGTTGCCGCAGCCAGGGTAAACGTTTGTTGGCCCCTATAAGAACGATACTGAATATCATCATCGGAATCGAGGAAAATTATTTCAGAGTTAATCAAACGGGCTATCAATGGAAACCAAGGCTGTGACGGCCAGTAAGGGAATACGAATATTCCCTCCGCTTTATCGGTTATTATTTTACGTAAACTTCTCAAAATTAGAGGAAAGGGTGGGAACGCGTAAAAATACCAGGCGGACCAACAAAGCGTAAATGCATCAACCGTTAAAGCGTCGGGATCTTGTTTCCATGACACATAATTTTCACATTTCGCATTGGTGCGGGAAGCGAAAAGGTCGATATCAGGTTTTCCTAACTGCCGAGTGATTTTACGAAAACCTCTTTTTGTTATTTCCCATTCGATATCGGGATTTAGTTTTCTGGACTCTTCATCCGCTTCTTTGTTCTCCTTTGTGCTAATATATGAAGCAAAAAGCCAGATGTTTCGATTCTCGCACCACTGCCATATATTTCTAGTGACATCGTTTAGATGGGGGAATTGTATTCCACCCATTCTATTAATGTAGCGTACAGCCGTGGTATTATCTATACGCAACAATATAGCACAATCACGTTTGTCTCGGGCAAAGCATTTTAAGCCTAAAAAGGCTGCAATCAACTCTAAGTGGTTAATATGAAACATTGTTTCTTCTTCTTTCCAACCCCCACGCGCACGTTTATTTTCGCAGAATGCGCCCCATCCAGTGCGGCTAGCGTCAGTAAAAATTTCAAGGTTGAAACTCGATTCTCCAATTGGCTTATATGTAGTTTCGATACTATTACTCCACCAATGCAAGTCCGATAAAATGTCGGGTGGCAAAGTCATCTTAGCGTTATAAGATAAATGTTCTTGTAATGCTAAGAACTTTAATCGTTCCAAACGCTTGGTGTACATCCAGCCGTACTGTATGGCGGGGCATGCGGCGGTCAAAGTGCCAAGAAATTGAGCTAACTCTCGAATTTTACAAACCCTCAAAGATTTAAATTTTTTTGTTAAGTTTGCAATAATGTTGCGTTTTTCCCTTGGAATTGATAGTGTCATTTCCGTGGAGTTAAAAATAAAACCTAAATATCGGCAACATTGTTGTGGTTGAGTCGAACTCTTCTCGAAATTAATAATGAAACCTAAACATTCAAGTAGGCGTATGGTTTCAGTGACATTGCGAACACATTCATCATAATTATGACCTATACACAAAATGTCGTCCAAATAAACGACATTAATAAAACCTTGTTGGCGTAGGTATGATACTACTTCCTTCATAATTTTAGTGAAAGTTCGAGGCGCCACAGATAATCCATATGGCATGGAATTAAATTCATACAAAGTACCTTTATTTGAATTATCAACATTAAAAATAAACCTTAGGTATTTTCGGTCTGAAGGCTTAATAGGTACAAGCAAGTAAGACTCTTTTAGATCAATTGTGGCCATGAACCCATTTTTAGGGATTAACTTTATGGCTGTTCGGTAATCTTCCATTTTAAAATGGGCTTTTGTAACAAATTTATTAAACGGTTTAAGATTTAGAATAAATCTCTTTCCACCGTTTGATTTCGGAGCAAGGAATATTTTTGAGATAAATTGGTCATGTAATGGTTCACATTTATCTATCGCGCCCAAATCAAGTAAATTTTTTATAGCTAATTTCATATCTTGAAATTCATTTGGTGAAAAAGAATTTGTAGGTATATTATATTGTTCTACATTATTACATAAAGGAATCGGAAGTCCTTCTCGAATCCATTTTAACACAATAATATTTTTCGTGATTAGTGTCCAACATTTATAAAATGCCTGCAATCTGCCGGCGTGTACATGTACCTCATTCACTGATGGGTTGCAGCACGTGGTCTGCCGCCGGTCGCCGGTGGCGATTTGTTGCTGTTCGTCATGGTAGACGACGCAGTCCTGCGGGAAGTTGTCGCGTACTTGTATCCCCTCCCGCGCCCCCCCCTTCTCGAAGGCTGATAGCGAGAGGCGCTGGACCAGTTTCCCTGGGCACGCGTGCGAGAAGTCGACGGCTGGAATTGAGTAGATCCAGTAGTGGTGACCTTTTGAGGCGGTGGAGCCTTCTTGATCTGGAGACCTTGTCTCTCTATGGTTTTGGATGCTTTTATTTTTTCGGTAAGTTTTTCACCGAAAAGAGTCTCGTCTCTCTTCACATCCTGTATCACGTGCAAGAAGGCTTTGTCTAAGCCGGGAGTTATAAGTTTTACTCTCGCCTGCGTGTCATTATAATGAAGGTCAGCTAAAATTCTACAGCCATCGGCTATAAATTTTATAGCTTGGATCTTTTTGTGCTTGTCATCATTGGTGAGAAGGGAAGATAATCCTTTACCCACTGCTGAGATTCCCAGTCCAAGTTGGTTCTGATTCATTTCAAGCTTCTTGTCTCGAGCCCTAGCCATGTCTGAAATCGCTGCTGAAATTTCAGCATTCAAAGTGGGCGCTCGTAAGAACTTGCAGTTCTCTGGAATGGTGTGCTCCTTAATAAGGGTTTCCTTTTTATCTTTAGGCAAACCTTTACTTAGCAGGGGCAACCAGCGCTCGGCCAGGTCTTGCTGGATTTTTTCCCCGTACGTGGGTACGTCATCCGCCGGATCGCCTAATGCCGCTAAAAACTCCGCATCTAGTTCAGCGAGAGGTTCCTCGAGTGAGGCTCCGGTCTGTTGAGGCATAGATTTTATTGGCTGACCTTCTATTCCGGGTAAATCATCCGGATCTTCGTTAATTTGTTGTTGTTCAACAATATCTACAACAATATTTAAGTATTTTAATTTTGAGGGTATATATAGAAAATTAAGAAAAAATATCACTTTGTGAACACGACCAAAAGCGGCGAAACTAATTATTTTATATAACTTGAATATTATATGTGTTACTTTGTACAAGTTGGGTCTCTGTTAAAATTTCGGTTAACAAAACACCATCGTGTTGTCCCTCGGACAACCCCCAGGTTAGATAACACCATCGTGTTGTCTCACGGACAACCCCCCGGTTACAAAATACCATCGTGTTATCTCACGGATAACCCCCTGGTAAATAAGAGCTCTCGTGTTGACTCGCGGTCAACCCCCAAGCATAAAGTAATCACATAAATCCCATGCTTAAAATATTTCTAATAAATGGGAACACTTTAAATAGTAAGAAAATTTACGTACCTGACTGTTCGGACTCCTCCGAATCAGAATAAATAATTACACGTCGCCTTTTCCTTGGTGGTTCCTGTTCATTGGAACCTCTTCGCGACATATTTAACAAATTTTATTTTAACAAATTTTAATTTTAACAAATTTTAATTTTAAGTTTCAAGAGCTTGTGCGTTCGTTGCCGCGCACAATAAAAGAATGACGATACCAACTGGGGTGCGCTCCGGAGTAAACAGGAGTGGGGCGCCACTGACAGGTTTTGTCAAAAACTAGTCAAAACAGTGTCTTTAAAATTGTGTGCGAGGTTGCCAGTAGAATAAAAGTACTACATTGTCATAAATATTTATATCGAAGAATGAAGCGACGAAATATAATTCGGCGAATCAAATACTTCCCAGTATTAAAATAAATATTCCAGTTCCAATTGGGAATTAAAACAAAAAAAGCGTGGCCGGCGCCGGACGAGGCCTTCCGATACTTCCAATCTGTCAGAGTCTGGGGCTCTGTGATCACGTGACGACTTCCATACTAATAAAAGCCCCGTCCCGTCCCGTCCTAGTGTGAGTCATCCTTAAATGCCAGAAAATTAGCTTTATCCGTTAACAGAACTTGATAATATTACATTTTAAGGATGAATTGGTTTAGAGGCCGTAAGCAAGTAAGTGGGATTTAGGTACCTAGATTCTCAAAAAGGCATATTTAGATTTACCGCCTACGCTTGTAAACAATAATCTGCTCGTTTAAAGACGAACATAGCTCATTCAGTTTTATGAATTAAACTAATAACATAATTGCTACCCACATTTTTATTTTATCTTCTATCCACTGACGCATACAATTCAATGAACGTCTACAAATTTTATGTAACAAATAACAACGCCAAGCTTGAGCGGGCAGTTCTTAAAAGGACTCTCGATTTAATAATAACATGACTTAGAAAGAAGTCGCCCGGCAAATGGGAATCGTTTTCTTCGTAATGGTTCATAAAAGGTTCATTATTATAAATTGGTTAGCGAAAAATATTACTAGATGTTACCCTAGCGGCAATTGTTTTAAAGAAGCCGAGTTTTTCAGAACTTAATATTTTATACGCTTTAATAGTGTAAAAATGAGTTAACCTTTATTATATAGGTACCTATGTTTTTAGTGTTCCGTACCTCAAAAGGAAGAAACGGAAGCTTAATAGGCTCACTTTGTTGTCCGCCCGTCCGTCCGTCCGTCTGGCCGTCAAGACCCTTTATCTCAGAAAAGCGTAAAGGTAGCAAGTTAAAATTAGCTTACCACGTAAGCAGTAAAAAAACAAACTTCTACCTCAATACAATCAAAAGATACGGCCGTTTAAGTCACACGTAAGTACCATACATTTGAAATGGGAATCAAAATGTATTTACCGTTGACCTAGCATCACGAAATTTGGCAAATATCAACAAGAGCTTTAGCAAAAATACAGGAGAAAATCCGAAAACCGTATAATTGTCGCACACTAAGAGTTCCATGCCACCAGTATTTTTAAGTACCTAAGGTCATAAATGGGGAGCCATCCTTGGTGCGGAACCGTCGGTGTGCGAGTCTGACTCGCACTTGGCCGGTATTATTTCCTTGTTAATGAATTATTTAATAGTCAGGCAGGCAAAGGCCACCAGGCAGGGAAAACGGGTACACAGCAATAGATACAAATTGAACAGGTATAGATATTTTTTCTCTTAAATCGTGTAGTAGCACAGAAGTAATGAAAGCCACGATCAGTCTGCCAAGAGTGTAATGCGAAGAACAAGAAACTAGATAAACATGTAAGTACTTAAGTAAATATTCTATTATTACTGCATTGTGTTTGTCTACCAAACAGATTAAGATTATTTTGATTTGGGCATAATACGTGAAGTGTAGTCAAAAGAGTTTGTCAGTGGCTGGGATATAAACAATAATGTTATCGTCGGAGACAACGGCTAAGCATTTTGTAGGGACCCTTAAACACGCCCCGCTCAAGTACAATTGGTGTCACACAAAATATATGTAGTTTGGCGAAGGTTTGTAGGAGTAGGTGGTAGGTATTCGCCGTAACAAAAGATATAGGTGTCAACTAATTTCAAGCATTTGAAGTGTGGGCTTAACAATTTGTTGTGGTTATAATATTTAAATGAAATCAATTTGTATTAAAAATTGTCTTGAGTTTGTTACCTGCTACACATTTGTTATTGTACATTATATTTCAAAAATATTTTTTGGGGACAATACCACACAGATCAACCTAGTTCCAAACTAAGCAACAGCAACGATACACGTTCTTATATAGATAAATACATATACATAGGACACGTCCATAATATAGGAAAAAATATTCGTTATAATAAGTGTAAAAACACAAATAGTTAAATGCCCTTACCAGGGTTCGAAACCACCACCTCTTTCGTAGGCAGGATCACAAAATTTTCAAATAGAGATAGATGCGCCTACCACGAAAGACCACTTTCGTATATTTTGACAACGAATAAATCGAAATCAACTCTCAAAAGCCACGTTACCTTTTGAGCTATCGTGATTCGATCGAAATGCAGAAAATGCCAGGTACTGTGCTCTTCTGCTGTTTTCTACGTTTATTTGATTAAGAATCCGCGCTATTTTTGGTGATTCGTTAAAAGTTTACGTTTTCAAAAAACTGCTCTTGGATAAATCCATCGTGAGATTTTGGGGATTCGTGGAAAATAGGTACTTACTTGAGAACGTGAGTCCCGCATTTTTATTTCTTCACCTGGCAACTCATAATCACCTGTCATTCATCGTTCGCGAGCACTTTATTGTTTAAATGAGAATAAGTGAATTAGTCTGCGTGGAATATCGTGGTGGCTAAAATGTGGTCGATGCTCGTTTATGAATAACGCCATAAGCTGCGATTGTTATTTCAGCAGATACCTCTACTTACCAGCAATATATAATATTTAAAGCTTACGACGGCTCGCTATTTTTGTAATAAATAGTAGGTTGACTCACACTTCAATCAAGTTTTTAGTAAATCGCTCACAAGTAGGCTTTGCTGAAATAAAGGTAACTAAATTTTACGTCAGCAAATCAGTATACACGTATATCCACGCCGAAAAGCAAACACGTAGTAACCCACTACAACATGCAGGTGTGGGTTACTATACTACGTGTTTGCTTTCCGACGTCGATATTATCATGCGGATTAAGCCGTAACTAATTTTGACCAATATATATGGCGGAGTACGAGTATGTCGGTGCCAATTTTAATTACATAATGAAATTTAATCCATTGCATTGGTCGGATAATATACCGACAGATTTACTAGAAAATGAGCCGCAATAAATCTGAAAGTTAATTTAAATATGTAAACGCACTATTAACATAATGGTTTGAGGGGAAGAAAATTAAATTTTTGTTATGAGTTTAATACCGCGTTACGGCTTAAGATGTTTATCTAAAAGACCACAGCACCTCAATAACTCACGCTTATGTGAGGATGAATGGCCAATTTGTGGAGAATGAATTGCCAAGATCTGAAGATAACTTCAGTCTGCCACCGTTCAAAATACGGGAACTACCGTTGAAGGTAATGGGATAATAAAAATGTACAAACTGTAATTTAATGAGGTGGTCCTCGGGTATTCATGGACGACTATTTTCTACTTTGCCTACATTTCCGACTTCGCATCAATAACTACACTGCCCATTGCTCACTATTTATGAAAAGGCGATTTAGTCAGCACATGTGGGGCTTATCTTCCGCTGAAAATTTATTGCCTACGTAATTGGGGTGGTATCGACAGCGAGTTGAATTAAAATCTGTATCCGAACATTTAGTATATAAATATATTATTGTTAAACGGGATTTATTTTACTTGATGCGGCGATGATTTATTCCAGCAATAACATCATCATAGGTTGTAATTTCGTTCATGTGCCATGCGTTAATCTCGCACTTAACCCTGTAATGCATGTCATATTATTATGAAATAAATTGTTGTAATAATTAGCAATAGAGGTCAACATTGCCTTATATGGCTTCGTATCCCATAAAGGGTTAAACACTTGTTGGAAAGTGATAGCTACAATTCCAGACGATTTCACATACGTTAAACGACTTTAGGCCACACGTTTCCAATCCTTATACATATAATAGATACCCAAATAAATGTTTTAACAGACCGGTATATTTTTTACGATATATCCGACGGTATATCCGAAGATATTGGAGCAACTAGCATGAATCCTGTTACGTATTTAGCATATTACAAAAGATCATTTTAATTCAAATGAAATGTAAAACTACTTTTCTAGTTTTGTTTTTCGATTTTTAAATAATGTACCTTGATCCGAGCGCTGTTTCGCGATTTTTGCTCGAAGAGGTAAATACTCTAGGCTTTTTGATAATCAAAATGATATCAAACCGGTATGTACGAGTAAGTTATACATATGTGTTAGAAAATGAGTCGTCTAAGGAATAAATGAAGCACTTTTTTGAAAATTTGCCAGTGTTTTATAAATTTATTTGGGTATCAATAAAATGAATTTCATAAAAATTACGATGCAAAAATAAACTTCATATTTTGCCTAATTAACGTGTATGAAAATAAATTATGAATGAATGAATGAATGAAAAACATTTATTTGTGACATCACAGGAAACAACATAAGAAACAAAAGAAAAGACAAACAAGGATTAGGATGTGTGTGCGTCACAAAATGGACCCAACTCAGCATATTGCCAGCCAATAAACCGGCGCTGGTCTTCCGTAGGGCCCAAATGGTGATGCCACGACAGATAACACACAATGCTGCAACAACTTATCAAACAGAAATTACACTAAAAAAATTTAAAAAACTAAAAAATTAAAATTAAAAAACTACAACTGGATACATGAACACAAGAAGTAAACGAATCACACAGACACAGAAAAAAGTTACGCCTTCCCTGAACGCGACCATATCAACATGAGACGTCAGACGTCATTGTCAGCGGCCTGCTGTAAATTAGGTTGTATGAAACTTGATACTAAAAAATCAAGTTACAATATTGTATGAATCAACCACCTCGCAAAACACGCTGTGTAAGAATTGTGTTTTTGGTTACTAAACAATAAATCACCAAAAAATAGCGCGGATTCTTAATCAAATAAACGTAGAAAACAGCAGAAGAGCACAGTACCTGGCAATTTTCTGCATTTCGATCGAATCACGACAGCTCAAAAGGTTTTGAGAGTTGATTTCGATTCTTTCGTTGTCTAAATATCCGAAAGTGGTCTTTCGTGGTTTCGTGGTTTCGTGGAAATCTGCTCCAATGATCGGCTTGCCTACGCTAGCTACCACGAAGTTCCACACGAAATCTCGACGTAAGCCAAGGTCAAGGTGCAGCGTGACCGTCCCGTATGTCTGAATTGGAGTCCCGTTGGCAGCGGTGAGGCGGTACTCAGTCGGTTTGCCATCGGGCCAGCTTCCACGTGGCACCACGCAGAGGTCGGAACCGGTATCAATAAGGAACTGCACTTTGGACCTTTTGTCGGTTATGAAGAGGCGGCTCGTGGCACGGCAATCAGTCGCCGCATCTACTGAGAGCCACTGGCATTTCCCGACGAGTAGTTGCAGGGGGATGAGCACTTCTTTGCTCTTTCGCCAAAAATAGAATGATACCAGCACGTACCTGCAGTTCTACTACGGCTCCGACCCCTGCTCCTCGACCGCGCGTTGCCACCTCGACGGGATGTTGAGCGCCCTCGGCCTTGATGCATGGACATTTGCGCAATTTGCTTAGTCATCTCGGACTGTGCACGTGTCAGGTCGTCGATGCGCTTTAGCAAGCCGCCAAAGTCTGACGCGGCGGCCGCAACGTGTAATGGCGGCGACGGCGACGTGGCCTCGCAGATTCTGTCCGCGAGATCTGCCAACTCTTCCAAATTAGCTGAGACCTGCGAAATTAAAATAGGTTGAACATGTGCAGGTAACCTCTTCATCCACATACTCTTCATAAACTCGTCGTTCATTCCGCCGTCGGCCAAATGTTGCAAATGGTGCAAAAACTGCGATGGTTTCCGATCCCCCAACTCTTCGTTAGAAAGTACCTGGGTAATCTGTTGCTGACGGGAAACACACAGGTATTTAGTTAATTCAGCCTTGAGCTTGGGATATTTATCAGTGGCTGGAGGATTCTTAATAATACCTTTAATTTCTTTGGCGTACCTGTGATCCAGTTGTGCAACGACGCAATAAAATTTCGTGGCGTCATCTTTAATACCTGACACGTGGAACTGCGCCTCCGCTTGACCAAACCATACCTCGGGATCGTCCGGCCAAAATGGCGGCAACCGCATTGCCACACGGTTAACGGCCACCGGCCCGCCATCTTGTTCGTCTGCAAAATTGTCGGCCGCGCGGGCCGGCGCCGGCGTCGCGCCCGTGCCGTTATCTTCCCCGGTCATAATTATAAGTTTTGCAACGCACTAAAACTTCCCGCAGTCAATAAACACTCTCGGGTCACCAATATGGGGTTCTTATCTGTATGCGGTATGAATGAAACGCGAACTCCACATATAAGTATTCTAATCTTAATTCTACAAAGCGCAAATAATAAAATAGCAGTAAGCGAGCGAACAAAAGGTTGCGTTAGCGTAAGCGCGGGCTGCGAGGCGAGTGGCACAGGTGCGGCGTCTAAGGCGATCGGATGCGCTCTGTCGCTCCGTGCGGCGGTCTGGCGCCCGGTCCGCGGCGGTCCTCCCCGCGCGCGTTCCTCAGCCCGCTGACGCCTGGACGGGTTTCCGAAATAGGGATGTGCGCATGCAGTGCCAGTGATGCGCCACAGGCGCATGGACACAATTTTACTTTCGGGCGGATATGGACATGTAAGTGCATTGTTTTGGTGGTTAGGATACGTCAAATCCGCCCGTCCGTTGAACCGTTCATGGTTTGTTTCCCTCTCCCTGTTTCTCTTTCTTATAAAATCCGTCGACCGAGTAGGATGTAAGTTTACATTACAGGAGTTAAATTGTTTGTAACCTCTTTGTCATCCTCAGCCCGTACCTTGCTTGTGTGTAATTCCAATTCGTGTCTTATAAATATATTATTATGAAGAAGTGTTAACAGATTCTTGCGTTTTAATTGTGTGTAGTGTATCACATCAGCTGCCCTAAGTCATACGGTATCCACGCCGCTCTGCTTTCAACTCCTTAAGAGCCGTGACTACCAGCGTACCTCTCACATATGGAAATGAGATTCGCTAGACCACAAGCTAAGGCGCTCAGCAGCACCATGTCGTCGGCATAGCTCAAATTATTGACGCAGACTCCATCGATATGGCAGCCGATACGAGTGCTGCTGAGCCCCTCTATAAGTGCGTTGACATATAGGTTAAATAACCTATGTGAGGTTAACCCGCCCTGTCGTACACCGCAGCCCAGTCCGTAAGGCTGAGAATATGATTCTGACCACCGGACGACATTGACCTGGTGGTGGTTTTTAATAAATTGATAATTTAGATTGTTTGTCTTTATCTGTCAGTTTGACACTTGCCTTCGTTAGAAAGGGAGAAAACGTAATTGAATAAAACTAAAAACTTTGTTAACTTTTTTATGGATAAGGGGAGAAGTCGGTACTGTCGGTATTGATGACCCTGTCTACGAAGCTCCTCTAAAGCTGGCCATATACGTTCGGGCATAACCGCCGGATCTGCCAATAAATGTATGGGTAATTTGTCTGGCGGATGCCCGGCGGACATACCCACTATGGAGATCCGACGGATTGCCCGAACGTATATGGCCGCCATAACTTCCGTCAGTCCGAATGCCGCAATTAGTTGGTTTATCACGAATTATTGTTCTTATGGAGTTATGGATGTTTCTACACATATATATATATATAAATGTATTTATTTCTAAAGTCGATTTCGGAAATCTCCCTAAAATAGTTTTTGACGACATCCAAATTCCTTTCTCAAACCGCGTCAAGAATCTTGGCCTTATTATGGATCAATGTTTGTCCTGGGTACCGCAAGTGAGTGAGGTGAGCAGGAAGGTGTTTGCCGCTATAGGGTCTCTCAGACGGCTCCGTAATGTTCTGCCTATTGCTACTAAAATTGCGCTTGCTCAAACTTTACTTCTGCCCATTCTTGATTATGTCGATGTCTCCTATCCCGATCTCTCTGTGGAGCAACTAAACAAGCTTGAGCGTCTTCAAAATGTTTGCATCCGGTTCATATATGGGTTACGCAAATATGACCATGTTTCCAGTTTTCGTTCTCAACTCAAGTGGCTTCCTATCCGCCATCGTCGTAACTCTCATATACTCTCTCTCTCTTTTACTCTATACTTTTTAACCCTGCAACTCCCCGCTATCTCAAAGAACATTTTACTTACTTAAATTCTGTCAGATGCTCTCATAACTTACTACTATCCGTTCCTTCTTCTTCTACTAAGTTTTTTAATTCTTCGTTTACATTCCAGGCTGTTCAACTGTGGAACTCTCTTTCCCTTGACGTAAGACGTGCTCAAACTATAACTGCCTTTAAGTTGAAGCTCAAGGAATACTATCTGTCTCTTCCTTAGCTTTTCTTCTTTGATACTGTCGTTTCTCTTTTTCACTCATCGTTATGTATATATATATTATGTATGTATGTTTACGTATGTATTTATTATGTATGTATGTTTATGTATGTATTTTTTACCGTATTATTATTTTGGTATGTATATTTATTGTGTGTGTTGATTGTGTGCTTTTGTTAATCTCTGTGCCACCTAATACATATCGAGGGTTGCCTGGTGAAACCCAATAAGTATGAGAAACCTAGTTTCGAGAAAAATGGAGTTAAAGATTTATGGTCATCAAACACTAATTTGGTAAGTAAATTCGTAGTTTTATAAGTTCTCCGTGTAAAGTAATTTTATCTACTTTAAGTTAATTTGTGTTTTAGCTATATAACTAATTTAGTTTTCCTGTAAGAAAACGTTTTTTACCAAGGGGTGTCGACTTATTGGGTTTTCGCAAAAATTAAAAAGCTGTTAATGTTACTTATAGGTTTTATTACCTACTTATAAAACACTTATAAAAAAGTTAATCTACCCTAGTAATCCGTATAGGTGTTTTATACGGAATGATTTTTGGGTCATGGAGCAACAGTTAACAGAGTACTGGGGAGGGCCACACTGAGCAACTTTCACAACTCTCTGTGGACAACCACGAATTCGGGAAAAAAGGTCTCCTAATGAAGAGCTAATTGATATTTAGTTTCTCCTAAGTATTAGTTGATCGATATTTAACAATCAAAGATTTCTTTTTCACGATTTCATGATTGTCGTAGTGAAAGTTGGGTAGTGTGTTCTTCCCCGATACCTACCCTGTGTGCTTAGCCAAGATGCCAATCGCTCACGCTTGATAACGTATCGTAGTTACCTGTCTCTACCACTCTTCCTTATTAGTGTGACAGTGACAGTTGCGTTTCGTTAGCGACTGAGCGTGAGCGATTGGCATCTTGGCTACGCACCCTGTTCACTCTTGCTCCATGACCCAAAAATCACCCAGTATGTACGTAATCTTCAAAATACTTACAAAAGTCTGCCTTACTATTATCATCGATGACAATATTGTGCTTTTGGGCGGCAAAACGATTCATCAAGATTGAAGGAGTCATTGTCTGAAATTGAATAAATTAAAGAATGTGTACCAAAAACGCAATCACTTAAAATCATATAAGTACGGGCAGTCACGGGATTATAAACTCGGGTAAGTACACATAAAGGCATACATGTAACTACATAATTATAATGATTGATCTTAGAACACCATAGGGGAAAGTGGGTAGGCTTCGTACAATTTTTGCTCTGGGCCTTGTAAAATAAAAACTAACAGTTATTTAAAAATTAAATTAATGCCATTGCATGGTCCAGTTATCTGTTTATAATAACAGTGCATTTCTGATTTGATCCAAAACAATTTGGCCAATATAACGATTTTCCTAAAAAGTGGGAATTGTACGAATTTATCCCACACGTAAGGAGGCATTCGTTTCTACCTGGGATTCGTCATTTTATGAGTTCTTTTACCTGTTATAATTATATTCTTGATTTTAGTTCCATGGGGTGCATTTGTACAGTAAAAAATCACATACAATCGGAGTTTACGAAAGCACCCCAATAGACTCAAACGCGAAAAAATTCAAATAAACAAATATACGTCAAATAAATCCCAAAACTATTGTTTACATAAGAACCTGAAGCGTGTATTTACAAACAAGGTTGAAATACACGCAAATACAGAGCAAATTCTCCTTCAAGTGCAAGGTACGTAAACACCTCTCTAAATTGCTCATTTGATAGATGTTCCGCATACTTATACTTGGGTACATTATTTATTTATGTATGTACCTATATGTAGGTATATTTATATTTATATGTGTATGTTTATACAATTATTAAAGCAATGTATTATTATTGATATGTCTTTCCCATCACGGAACACTGGTGTTCCGGACCTTTAGGAGGCGTACGCGGAGCCGAAGCCAACACGCAGAGCCCCTTTCGACAATTTAATGAAATGTAAGGGGTACACCGAGCGGATGTTGCACCTGCCCGAGTCATGGGACGCACGCAGAGGCAGCACCCGCCAGGGTGTATAGACTATTGAGATTTAATGGAATCTAAAATATGCTGGACTATTAGGTGAAAGTGGTGGATTAAATACTGGGTTATGGAAAATTATACTTATTAAAGACAGATGCATTCAAACAAGACAAAAAATTACTTTAGAGTTGCCTCATTCAGTTGGAATGCAAAAAAGTTATTAATATTATTTAATAATTTAACTAAACGTATTAATTTAAAGTACTTTTTGTTATTTCGTACCGTAAGCCTCAAAGTCGCGTAGTTTGATTAATAGGTTGCGCTAAAACCCGATAAGTTCGCTCTTAAACGAAACAACAACAATTATCTACATATTAACGGTTACAATCTTACAATAGCTTACATTTATTATTGGGTATTTAAGGACAGTACTATAAACGCGATGTATACCTATCGTTCAGGCGATTATGTCATTTGTTTGTTTTGTTATTTTGTACCGTAAGCATCACTCAAAGTCGCGTAGTTTGATTAATAGATAGTGCTAAAACCCGATAAGTTCGCTCTAAACGAAACAACAACAATTATCGACATATTAACGGTTACAATCTTACAATAGCTTAGATTTATTGTTAGGTATTTAAGGACAGTAGGTACTATAAACGCGACGTATACCTACCTATCGTTCAGGCGATTAAGTCATAACATAATTAAGTACCAATCTTATTTTATACGACAATTCTAAATGTATTTCTAGGTTAGAAAATAAGATTTTACCTGTTTCTAGCATAGCTGATGCACTAATTTTCTGCCTCGGTCACCCATCACAAAACTTTTAACACATACACAGCCATCATTAACACAATACGTCACAAGTTTTAACAGCTATTTCCAATTAAATTTGCAACGACGCAGCGGCGGGGCGCTTGCGATCCTGCCGCTACTTTTCGAGGCAGCGCATGACCTTGCGGTCGTTAAACATATTTATTGGGTTCTTCCCCGGATTTTTTTTAAAGAAATTTATTAAAGGCCCGTGCTAGAATTCGATAACTAGACTTAACATAATATTTCATCAAAAAAATGTTTTAGATAAGTACTATACATTTGTTTATTCGGTTTTACCTTGAAGTAGTTTGTACATTTAACAAATAATATCGTAAAAGTAAAACCCGATAAATGGTTTTAACGTATTTTAATTCTTACTTAAATCCTTTTTAGGTTCGAATCGTACTGAGGTAATACCCGATAAGTAATAGTATCTGGTTTTACGATGTGTGTTTAGTTTAATTTAGTATAGATATCTCTGCACTAAATACCTATAAATGTGTATTGTGTGGTTCTTGCACTAAGTAATAATAAAAACTGAAGCCTTAAATGCACTTGTAGTATTTAGTTCTAAATTAAAACTTGAAATCAAGTACTTATCGGGTATCAAATCGACATATTTCCGTAATACATGTCAAATCTGCTTATCCGATATTACCATTAGATTGAGCGATACCGAATCCATCTCAAACTGTTTTTACTTTAAAATCTCACTTTTTGTCACTTATTGGGTTTCACCAGGCAACCCTCGATATTTTCATTTGATCTGTACTCCACTACCCAAAGGTTGTCTGGAAGAGATCGCTCTTTAGCGATAAGACCGCCTGTTGTTACCCCTTACTGTTACTGTTCTGTATTATTATTTTCTCTTGTAACTGTATTTCATCTGTGTGAGGTGTGCAATAAAGAGTATTGTATATATGTATTTATTTTTGATTTTGTATTTAGTGTACAATACAATACAATATAATACAAATACTCTTTATTGTTCACCAACAAGGAAATAAAAATAATATACATTAAACACTAAAATATAAACACTGGTAGACAACAGGCGGCCTTATCGCTAAGAAGCGATAATAATAAATAATAAATAATTATATAATTAATATTAATTGTGTAATTTTTTATTAAGGATTATTTTTGTATCTTGACTTTATTGTATTATTTTTGACATGGTTTTATGAATAATAAATTTATTAATATATACAGGGTGTTCGGTAATTAATGGACAACCTTCTAACCACGTATAGGGCACCTTATACTGGTCCAGAAAATCGACTTTGAGGTTTAGTAAAAATCCCCTGGTTTTCGAGATATTCGCACTTTTGTTATTTTTCAATTTTTGCATTCTTATTTCACTCTAATGATCGTACATGCCACAAATGAAAAGATTTTTATAATCTGTTTTTTGTTTAATATTCTCAAATAGTGCTACTAACTGATTGACATTAAAGTGACTTCGTAGTGGCAGTGTTTTTTTGGTAATGTGGCCCTAATTCAAAAATTTACATTTTAGACTAACTTTTTCTACAAGTTTAAATGCCTGTAGTGAAAAAAAATGTATGGAAATAAAAGTGGCCAACTTCCTGAAAAATAGGTTACTTAATGGTGATTCATAAATGGTATGACACATGCTATTTATTATTTCCTGAAAAAAGATTTTGCCGTTAACAATCAATTACCCATTGCTCTGCAGTAACTAACTGCCCTTTTTGATAAATATTAATTTATAGTTATACCAGGCGACTTCATTTCGATTGCATTGTTCTAACTATTTGACGGCTTATAACCGTTTTTGCGGTCCTATACCTATACGTTTAGTGATGTGCCATTCCCGGGAATAGGTATTCCCATATAAAGGGAACATTGGGGAATTTTGTAAGTGTATTGGTTTACATATTGTGTGATAGAGATTATCATCAACACGTTATGCATTGAACTTTGATTAAATGACACAAATTTCGTAGCACATTTAAATAAATACACAGCATTATCGTATTTGCAACAAAGGGTGACTTTATTCTTACCTGTATGAGTAGTGAAATGTTGAAACACTTTGCTTTTAGGTCTCATGACCAAAGCAGTGTTTCAAACGAATTTCGTAGCACATTTAAATAAATACACAGCATTACAGTATTTGCAACAAAACGTGACTTTATTCTTACCTGTATGAGTAGTGAAATGTTCAAACACTTTGCTTTTAGGTCTCATGACCAAAGCAAAGTGTTTCAAAGACTCAAGAAATGCAACACGATATTTTTAGAGGGAGGGATACAATCTATATATTAAAAGAAAGAGATAGCAACATAATATCAACAAAATGACCAAAAGGACTAACAATTTTGTAATCGAAACGAAAGCTTAAATTTGAGCATATACGAGTAGAACAGTACAGGATAGTATGATGTGTATCTATTGGGTAGTATAAACAGGCGGTTTTTAGCTAAAGTAATTTGGTCTGCAGAGTACATCCAAATTATACAAGTTATATTTAAAAAAAATGCCCAAGTTGTATTGCAATATTCCCCTGTTTTGGGAATATTCCCAATGGGAATATTCCCGTTCCCTGGAATATGCCAACGGCACATCAGTATATACGTTCATAGTTATTCATAAAATGAAAACATAGCGAGTGCAAGTGAAGCCCGGAGGATAGAACAAAGGCTCCAGGTTTATTGTTACCTATACAATACACCATTGACGTCAACTGTTCACAGGAAAAAAGCTTGCGTAGGTGACGGTTATACCTAGCACGATGTGCCATGATATTATTATAGCAGTTTATGCAACAGTGATATAATAATAAGGGTTCTTAAAACTTGAGGGTCGCCGTTACAAAAAGAGACGGAGTCGAAGTATCTTGGACAAACAGTCCGGTTAATGGGCCGGTAATGTCGGACCTACCAACTTTAAGAAAGAGGTCGCTCGGCGAATCCGACTCGGATAGGCAGTGTTTGGGAAGCTACGTAGCGTAGCATCTTCTGGTCCAAACTACCGCAGTGTCTTAAGACGAAAGTCTTCAATCATCAGGTCTTTTACATGAGCCTCATAAGAAGGCTCAAGGTCAATCAAAGAGCAATGAAGCGACTATATTTGGAGTTGCCCTGCACGATCGATTTAAAAATGAGGAGTTCCGCAGGAGATCCAAGGTTGTCGATATAACTGAGAGAATTGGCAGTATTAGGTAGTCAGCAGTTGACCATAACCAATTCTTACCAGTCTAATCTATTTAAAAGTAGAATATTAGAGAAAAACTATAAAGCGTTAACATTTTTAATGTAGTTCCATGCTTATGTAGCGGTACGTATGTTTAGTTAGTCACTGGGGTATTTAGGTCGCCTCCACCCTCCACCGTACAAGCTAGATCTTCTTAGACATTGAGTGGTTGGCATCCACCCGAGATGCGTTTGATCTTAAATCAATACTCGCATGTGCCAAATAGCTCCGACGAGTCGAGAACACTCAACGTCGTTGGAGACACATCAACCACTTACCAACCATTAAAGTCAGCTTTCTGACTTTATTAAGCATGGCACGATAAATAACATTTATTTTATAGAGACCGAAGCGAGTAAATTCTCCACGTCAATCTAGGTACAGAAAAATCTGACGTTAGTATGTATGCTTGTTTGACGCTAGCTCGTGTATCGTAAACTGGATTGTCGTGAAATTTGTTAGATAAGTAAATGGAAGAAACAGAGTTTTTAAATTAAGATACCAATGAGCCACATCATCAGTCAAGAGGTCGCTATGATAAAGGATGACTCACACTAGAACGGGACGGGACGGGGCGACACAGGACGATCTATCAATTTCTATAGAAATAATCACGTGATAGCTCGGAGCGCTCGAAGGTCAAGAGACGTTTTTTATAGAAACTGACAGTTCTGCCCAACCCAGTCTAAGTTTTACGTTCGGGGCGAAACAATAGTTAAATTAAATAAGAAAGTATATATAAAGTACAGTTATGTATATTTGTTAATCGATTTCATTTTATTTTAGTTAGACCCGAAAGAACTGGTACTGCAGTGGTCAGTGGACAGTGGTAAGAAACATGGAACTATCTAGCTGATTCAATACATTTGATACAATTTGTTCAATACATTTATGATAGATCGCATATTTATATCAATAATATTTTGTGAGCATGCATGTACTTTGAAGGTCTAATGGTTACGTTTGAATAGCTATATAAATGTTTCCACTTATATTTCGCCCTTCCTTTTCAAGGATAAAAATTCTTAAAATGCTTTTTTAAACCCAAAAACTTACCATTTTGTGCGGATTTAACTCATCGCTAGTGATTCGTATACAGAATGATTTTTTTGTCACTAACCAAACTCTAAGTAGTGAATGTATAAGGTCATATTAAGGGGCTAATGCCAAAATTACAAAAAAAATATGTTGACCTTTCATACATTCCGGTATCACACTGCAGCCAATTTGTATGGGACAGCCAATTTCTTTTCGCGATTTTGCCATTGGTTTTTTTCATTGGGTTGATTTTGCGTAAGAGATTGAGTATGACCTCTACATTCACTAGTTAAAGCTTGGTCAGTGACTAGAAAATCATCCTGTTTACATTACGTCTTGATTGTAGTTCTCATAGTTACAAATGAGATAATACCAGGAAAATATTCTCGAATTAGTTAAGAGTATTCTTAATAGTGTTCTAAATTACTAAAGTCAGTAAGTTTATAAGTCTTAGGATGCCACGACGACGCAAGCGGGCGTACAGTCAGAACATGTCACGCGTAGGTATTGAATACGTGAGTGTTATCCCTAATTGTTTATTAGTATTACAATATTAATATGTGCCACGATAGTTCAACTGAAATACCCGTTATGGGTTTCATCATAAAGATTTTGAAAGACGATAGGTACGAATTGCAAATAGATTTCCAAGTTTCTAAAGTTATGTATGAGTCCCTTTTCGATATAATAATAAGACCACCTCGACGAGTAAATTATCCTCACACAATCTCGAAATTCCCCGTCCAAAGTTGAACGAAGTTTGTCCCTATTTATCGAATAAAAGTTTAGTTGTATCTACGAAATAGTTGTGAATTCTGTTAAGGTCGAATTTTGATACAGTCGGCTTCATAAATATATATGCACCTGTATTCAATATTGAGCCTTCTCCCCCAGTAATAAGTTTCGAAGTGTATAGATATTTATAGACGTGACTGTACCAACCCGTGTCGTCATATGTGACATGACGTGACATGTTATTTTATTTTACTGATATGCTTTGTTTCGTTATCCATTAGAGACATTTTGCTCGCTTCGGACTCTTCGGAGATTCGCTAGACTTACGAGCCAGTGTGCGGTGTATATTACTCGTAGAGCTGATGGCTGATGGGGTAGTAAGTAAGGTCCTCGAGTGTAAACCGCATATCGGACGACGCAGTGTGGGAAGGCCCCCTGCAAGGTGGACCGATGACCTGCTGAAAATCATGGAAATTGCTGGATGCGGGCAGCACAAAACCGGTCGTTGTGGAGGTCCTTGGGGGGTCTTTGTCCAGCAGTGGAATTCCATGGGCTGTTATGATGATGATGATAAGTGTATACGGTGATTTGTTGTCTGACCATTCTTACAGAGGTGTGCCAGTAGATCACACTGAATCACTTTTATTATCCGCTCTAACCCTAAAACACAACTACTGCTGCAGCACAGAGGCCTCTTCTCATTTACAGTAGGGAAAAGGGGGTTTGATACTTCACATTTCACAAACCCACTCTCTCTTCGTCCACCACAACTAACATTATTATAATTTTAACATTATTTTCGGCAACGTGACTGCATTTTAGTAAGACTTAATTGTTAGTAAAATAATAATATTAAAGTAGGTATGAAAATTACTCGCTAGAGATCATGTAAGTACTTCCGTTCGTCCGTTAACAATCATCAGTCGGAAAACATTTTGAAAATAATAACATTGTTAATGTATCATTACTATACATTTTTGAAAACTGATAGTTTCAGTACTTCACATATTTTCTTGTAAATCTTCGCCTTTCACAATTATTTCATTACGGTAAAGTAATTTTAATTCCATAATATTTTTGTCTTCAACGATTGATTTTGACAGTGAATATAGGCGCTTATAGTTATAATACAACCCCGAGGCAAAAAAAGGCAAATGCCAACACTTGGGCAAGTGCCATACATACCTACGTATTTTTAATTTATTTAATTTCTTAGAAAGAGAGGAGAGATTCGAACCCACGACTCTGGGATACACACTCATGGCTCTGCTTACTGAACTAGTTAAACCCAACTATGAAGTACTTACTATCTACTATTTAACGGCCTCCTAGCCTAGTTAGTAGTAACCCTGCCTACGAAGCAGGAGGTCCCGGGTTCGAATACTGGTCAGGGCATTTATTTGTGTGTTTATCACGAATATTTGTTCCTGAGTTATGGATGTTTTCTATGTATTTAAGTATTTATATGTATCTGTCTATTATATATATCGTCGCCTAGTACCCACAACACAAGCCTTATTGAGCTTACCGTGGGACTAGGTCGATTTGTGTAAGATTGCCCCATAATATTTATTTTATTTATTTATTTATTTATTATTATCTTCTTGTGTGCAAGAGATATGGTGGAGAAATTGTGTGTCTCAGTAGCTCACTTGGCTGAGCGATGGGTGTGTATCCCAGAGACTCGAGTTGGAATCTCGCTCGAAGACATAGGTTTTTCCACTATCCCTTTCTTTGGTAAATTTGATATCGTTCGCAGACGTTTATGCTTAAAAATAAAAATATTTTTTTCTTTTATGATAGCAACATTCTGATCACCGGCCATTATATTTGTTACGCTTGGCGTAGCAAGTCAACTTTAGATTTGTTTAGCGAGAAGAAATCGTATAGCTCGTAGCAAAAGCGTAGAGCAATCGATCTAGCATTGAGAGGCCATGAACAAAACGCCAGGAACTCGCTTTATACTGGCACTTGCAGCATCAAACGCTTAATTTATATTTCTCTACAGTTGTACAGGAATACCTTGACGCATGCTTTACGGAGCAAACTGTTTAATGACTCCACTAATCTCGAAGCAATAAAGCCTATTTATACAAGTTCTTTTATTGATAAAGAACTCGCAGTATCTCTCCCATTGAGCTATTATTTATTTGCTCGATGTTATTTGACGGTGGAAAGAAAACCAAGCTTTAATTGAAGGAATTTGCCCGTAGCTTTTTTTAGTGGCGAAAGCTTAGTCGCCCTAATATTACCCCATCAGTTATAAAAGCCATAATAGTTAGGTACTTTTAAACAGACATTGAAAACCAACCGATTTTTTCCACAAAATTTAAAAATAATTTTATGATTCTAATGGCTGTTATGTTGAGATGTTTCAGTTAAGTACGCCGACGTATAAGCATTATAGAAAGAGACAGACACGGCCGTTGTTATGCTTCCTCGTCGATAAGGGCAACCATATTTTGCCTGAGAGAACGAAAAGTATGCACCAATTTAATTTAAATATTTGCGGAGTTCCTGATAATTTAAATAATCTGAGTGAGCCGTTGTTAAAAATAAGCTTGTTTGTCTTTACTGTCTTTATCTATGATATTTCTGTGTAGACCTACGTACCTTTGTTCCAATAATATCGCCTTTGGTTTTCATTAAGTTAAATTCTTTATCTATTTATGGAAGATGCTAGGTTTAGGATTTTTAAGGGCACCTTGTATGTATTACCTACATTTTTCTTAATTACTCAACTTATGTGTCTCCTTGACGCTTAATGTCACCTCAAAGTTAAAAGTACCGAAGAAAACTTGTAAAATTTTAGATTACGCCTTATTTAACATTTTCACGCGAGAACACTTCATAACTAACTTATTAAACTTCAAAACTTAGGTATTTTGGAATTTTGTGTAAAACTTTGCCTTTAAAGGTATTATAACAGATAGATCTAATGAACCTATAAAGTCAAAATTAATTATACTGAAACATTTATTTATAGCTGTTCTAAATTGGAAACTCAAAAAATTACAAAAATATAATACTTACATACTGACATTCATTAGGTACTGATTTTACCTACTACCACAGACAAAAAACTTGTCATTAATATTTTGTTGAAGTAAAATGGTTATTTGCTACGGTTTCCGAATGTGTTTTTCGTTTTCATATGAAATCTAGTACAATTACAATAATATTCAGAAACCTAAGTACCATCTGTAAGTAATTGTATAATTGAAAGAAGATTTTGCTTTCAATTATAAAATTGTAAATTTCGTTTGCAGACGTATCTGCTGAATATAAAATGAATTCATCTGTAAGTAGTTATAAAATTTATAAAATAAGTACCTATTTATCGTTTCATTCCACTCACATTCCACTCCTCAACGGCCAACACTCAGTGGCGAAAAGTTTTAAAGTACAAATACGTTCTGCCTCGCAGTAAAACCGTACAACCAAATTGGTCATCTATCTTGACGCAAACGTTACACCGTAATCGAATCCGACAAAGAAGATAGAAAAAAATAAACTCGGTACGTGAGAAGAAACCCGGATCGCACCTACTCAGCACTTGTTTTGTGAGTCAATGAGAACCGATGTAGTGACGATGTTTGTAAAAAATCTCATTGCTTATTGAAAGCGTATGTGGGCTCGGCTTACATATAAATATATTATATTGGGGTAAGAGAGTTGGTGCTAAAGATTAAAATATCAGTGAGACTTGGACACGTGATGCGTAGGTAGCTTTTGTTTTGGGATAATAATTAGTTTTTTAACAATTTTAAATAATTTGACAAATCAATAAGGTTTTGAAACTTAACAATAAACCATTGTTAATATTTTTATAAATAATAATCTGATAGTCAAAAGATCGAGCAATATGAAGATTGAACAGTGGTGGCTGAGGTAAGGTCGTACTACGAAAAGCTAACGATCGAAAATTTCTGTCTCTTTCCGCCAAACGTGCTGATTGGAGTGATAAAACTGTGGTAAACTTGTGGTAGGCCTGCCGAAGGAGCACGACTTCCTTCGGCAGGCCTACCACAAGTTTACCACAAGTCGACTTTCAATACTAATTAAGGTCGTGGGTTTAAACCCCGGCTCGTACTCATATGACATATAACCCCATAAAACCCTTTTCTCTGTAGTTGTTAAGGTACAAATAAACAAAGCAAAAGATAGAAAGGTAATAAACAAAAATCAATGTTTTTATGTATTTTCCATATTCGATAATGAGTATCGGCTTTGTACAAAAATTTACGAAATTGAAATGCTTTACCTTTGTTATTGTCTTGCGTGATTTATTAACATAATAAGAGTAATTACTAATAACGTCAAATTATTTATGAATTTCGATTAAATAATTATTTATTACATCACACTGCTAGTCATCTACTTATTTTTCTTAGATCAACTTTTGACACTTGAAATTATTGAAATTACTTAGCTAACTTCTCCAATATCGTGAAATCGCTGGCTCAATATATTTTGAATATGAAAATTGTCTGCAGTATACTGTTTTCTTTTGATGATTTAGTCTGGTCTAGGGATCGTTCTTATGATTTTACATTAAATCTTGTATAAATATTTATGCGAGAATACAAATGAGCTTGTTGTAAATACAGCTCTCGTATTTTGATAATAATATGACAGTTTATTTATTTTCTACTTACAATAAACTTTACTTCATAAATTCCCTTATATAACGAGAAGTTATTAAAATATTTCTTATTAAGTCTTTTCGTAAAATTAAGTACCTATAATTTTTTACATTACAATTTTTAAATTGAAACTCCTACATTTGGGGCTTAGTGCATCGTACGAGCTCTGAGCTGACTTAGACGTATGACTTGTATTGACCTCAATCGATTTCCCTGAGCCCCGGTGCACGTAAAGATTGATGTATCATATTTCACTTTAGCTTAACGCTATTGGGAGGTTGCAACTTACACTATGGTTACTCGTACTTACAATGTAAACACTAATGTTTCGAGATATTTGAGGGGAAACTAAGACAGTTTATTTTTATACAATACAATACAATAACTCTTTATTGCACACCTTACAAAACATTACAGAAAAAATAATATAAATTAAAATAAAAACACACACAAAAAGTAGAGGTAAACAACAGGCGGTCTTATCGCTAACAAGCGATCTCTTCCAGACAACCTTAGGGTAGCGGAGCAAATAAAACAGGAAATAAAGAAACAGTAGGAGGTGCAGAAAAAAAAAAGAACTAAAGCAAAAAAACTTATAGACAATTATAAAATACATATATATTTATACATTTATATATACTAATAAATACTTATATAAACTCAGATAAAGCAAATAAAAACATACATATATACATATATATATATAAGCAGCCTAATTAATAAAAGTAAAATTGAAATGGATTCCAGTGAAAGCCAGCATAACACTAAGGAAGTGACAAATAATAATCCTTGACTTTGTTTTTGAAAGAAGCAAGTGACGCAGCACGTCTTAATTCAACAGGCAGGGAGTTCCACAAACAAACTGCTCGGAAAGTGAACGAACCATTATAAAACTGAGAAGAGGAACTAGGAACAGAAAGAAGTAAATTCTGCGAGGACCTACTAGAAATTAGAAAGCTAAACCGTTCTTTGAGATAGCGGGGCGTTGCAGGAATAAAAAGTACACTATAGAGAACACTGAGAATGTGAAGATTACGACGATAACGAATAGGAAGCCACTTAAGTTGAACTCGGAAAGAAGACACATGATCATATTTGCGCAAGCCAAATATGAACCGTATGCATACATTCTGAATACGCTCCAGCTTGCTCAGATGCTCCTCACTATACTAAGATTGATTGAATTACTTTTTACAAGGTTACTCCTTAGTTAATAAAATATAAAGCACTGTGTATGTATTGACTTAAATAAAAGATATCTTAAATTGCAGAAAAAAAAAACAAGAAAAGTCTTAAAATACCTATTAGCTAGGTTGGTTACATAAGTACGGCAGATAAATTTTAGGTAGTTTTTTTGGCTTTTTTTGTCATACGAATATTGCAATAAATATTTTTTTTATTAATTTTTATTTATTTAATATCAGAAAGAAATTAAAAATTGTACATTTGAATGTTATACTCGCCAAACTGTTACGTTTGATGGCGAGAGACGCGCTCAGTTTCAACAAACTAAGTATAATCTAAATATGACTATATAATTTGGTTTGTTAAAGCTGTTCAGAACAACAGGTGCGTAAATGCATAGGTAGGTAGATATTTTCTCCTCGACGACAGGTCTGCCGGCGATGTTTTGTAATGTGTAAGTATGTGTTATTTTTATGTGTTAGTGTGCTGACGTTGGCCTGTCGTCGAGAAGGAAGTCCCTAAGCTTTATCTTTAATGATGGTTTGGGAAGTTCAGTTTCCTGTCGGAGTAAATTAAAACTATTAAAAAATTTAGGTACTAAATATTTTGACGTTCTTTTACCATAATATTTTTTTACATTTGGTTGAATTAGTTTTCTATCTTTAACACTTCTAGTACACATTCTATTTTGCTTATTAATTTATGCTCATCTAATAATGTTCCAACCCTATGAGATATTTAACTTTTTTATCCACAGGTAAGATTTTATATAATTATGGGAATTAATTTATCGTAATCTTTGTTACAGTTTTTCTTCACATTTTTGCTAACTAGAAACTTAATCAGTATAGTTTGTAGGTTATTTACATCTTTTACATACGCTTTGAATCAATGACTCAGCAAGTGCATAGTGCACTCTACTCAGTTAATAAAACTTCCCTAACACGGACCGTAACCTATTACAAACCTCACTTACATGTGGCTTCCAAGTAAACGTCCTATCAACAGTTAAGCCTAGATAATTGAATGTATCAACAAATTCCAGACTATCACCATGTACAGTTCAATTTGTTTGTATGTATGTTTCGTAGGTATGTCCTATCATATACAAATGCCCCCGTTCACACTTTTTGCTTGATGGTTATATGGCGAGTGTATATGCATGCATCTGGTTTTTGCAAAGTTCAGAATGATACCATTATCGTGCGCCCATTTCGTTATCCTTTCAAAGTCTTCTTGTACAAATTTTTGAATCACCGATATATCCTTCGAAGCATAAAGTAAACACATGTCATCTGCATAGTATAAATAATATAACCTTATAAAGTTGTTGGTTTCTTTTAACGAAAACCACCACTTTTGCCTCAACTTAGGTTGCACTTCGAGTCAAACCCAGAATAAAATTTTATATCTCCTTTTTACTGGAGTTAAATAATAAATTATTGCCTAAGTTGCATAAGCGAAATCAAATATTTATTTAACAAGTAGAACGAAAACTACCATAAAATTCTATTACAAAACACGTCAAGAAAGCGATGAAAACTTAGCGACGGAAACTTTAAATCCCCTTGCACATAAAACAGCGCAGAAACTCTTTTATAAGGTGACATTTTGTGATATAACCCCGTATGTAGTGCATGTGACGAGGGCTAATATACGAGGCAATATCTCATGGCTTGCAACTGCGGCGTGTCCGAGGACGCGCAAAGTTCATTACATGGGTACAGCGGGGATTCTGAATTCGAGTAGTGCAATAACAGTGTTTGGTCTTTAGGTAATATGCCTTCAAGTGTCTTTGATACATCTTCATTGATGAAGACATTTCTTAAGCGTTTTTTTTAAGATGGGATTTTCTCTCTCGATTTCGTAATTTTGTCATATATTTTTGGAATTTGCCATTATATTACCGCTATGCATAATATAAGGAAAATGTAGCACAATTAGAAAAAGGATCTTAGGAGATATTAAATCCTATAAGTAATTAACATAGAATTCAAAACAAAGATAAGATGCCAAAGTGGCATTTTAAGGAACGTTCAACTAAGTCTTCTTCTTACCAGAGTAATTCAATGAGTAGGTACCTACCCAAGGGTAAGCCAAGCTACTCATGTTAAATGTGTTTCCAAACTATATTCTTGTTGCATCCATTTCAGTGTTTACAGCATGGCATCACAGTGCCTTATACAAATATACGGACAGGTCAGTGGTTTGTGAGAATTAATAATATTTAAGTATTTCCTTATAATAGTGTAGTGGCAAGGTGAAGCAAACGAAAAATATTGCAAATATTTTAGTGTCAGTAGGACTATTTTTTTCCATTATATTCAAGAGTAAGGACTTTATGCAATAACGATAGGATGCCACCTTGCACCGTACGTAACAATGAGATGTTAACTAATTCAAAATTCCAAAAAAGTACAATCTTGTAGTCTTGTGTCCGACATTTTTGACAGATCCGTGATTATGTGAACAGCTTCATATAAATTGTACTGCCACAAGCCCTTCCGGCAGTTATACCTCTCCGGCAAATTCGCCGATCCGGCATAATATGAACGGGGCCTTATATAATCACTTTATTGTCCGTCCTACCGTAGTCCGTCCGGCTGTCTGTCAAGAGTCAAGACCTTTTATCAAGGCAATCAAAAGATATTGCCGTTTATGTCACATTTCCCATACATTTGCAATGGTATGGGGTACTTCCCGTTAACCCAGAATCACGAAATTTGGCAAATAGCAACAAGAGCTTATAGCAGAATTAAGGAAACAATCCGAAAACCGTATAATTGCCGCACACTGAGAGTGTAGGCAAATAAAACAAATGTATGTTTCATTTTTTTATATGGGGTATTGGACACATATAAAACTTATCCTCTCAATAATCTTTGCTTAGTATTTACAAATTAATGTGATGTGAATTTACAAATTAAATTATTTATGGTGATAAGCCTTTTCTGAATACTGTAAGTGTACCTATAGATATGACAAAATGATTGACCTAGGCAAAATATTCCTGCATTTTTCTGTCAGCTACACTCTATGCACGATACAGACAAGAAACTTGTCATACTACAACACCCTTAACTTAGTTTTCGAATAATGTAACAGCCATATAAACTACTACTTTAAATACTATTAAAATCAATTGTTAATTAAAAGCATGATTCTGTGGTTGGTTTCAATTTAATAATTTTATCTGCAACTGCGTAAATAATGTTATTATCTCCATTTACAACCATACCAAATACATCATCAATAACAGCTAATTCTGTTACTTTTTGATTATTGTCAATACTGGCAAGTCCAGAAGGTGTCGAGAAGTACAGATTACCATTTATATCGGCCGTGAAACTGTTAACAGTATAATCACCTAATTTAACGATTTCTTTATCAGATTTATTTAAACAGAATAGGCCGGATGAATTGGAAAAATACATATTGTGGTTATTATCCAGAGCAATAAGTTGTACCATCGTACGTTCTAATTCAGGTACTATGACAGACTTGCCTCCTTCAAAAGTGTACACCCTTTCTTGAGGATAAGCAGTGTAGTAAAGCTTGTCTTTAGAAAACAATTGCCAAATGCTATACCCGTCGGGGTTAACATGTATTACTGACTTCGTTGAGTAATCATACTCGTAGATACCGTTTCGTCCACCGAGATATACTTTGTGCTGGTTCTTGTCGACGGCTGTGGCGAACCCACCGACGATCCCAGGGATGTTATTATACTCTTTAGTCTTCAGATTAAAAGATGCTGTCATGAAGACATCGTTATCACCTTCTCGCCCATCTACTGAGTGACTGAAGAAAAGTGTGTTAGTGTTATAGTCGATGCTCATCTGATAAGGATTGTTTAAGTTATCTTTCAGCACTTCTTTCTCATAGTTGATGTCGTTGATGGATACCAGGTCACACCCTGGCTTGATTACTCGAGCTTGGCTGATAGCCAGCAACGCCAAAGTGATTATCAATTTCATCTGAAAGACAACAGAAAAAAGTATTATTTAGAGATAGATACAGTTATTTAGAGACAAAATCGGAGAGAATAATTTGGTTTGTGATTCGAACAGTTATGAAAGCCATATTGAAGTCAGGGCCGATACTACAAAAATCGAACAATTGCGGATTTGTACCTGTATTTGTGCGTGTGTGATGTTCATAACTCTACTATTTACTATACATACATATAAATTTGACTTTATTCAATATGAATTCCAATAAGTTTTGTTAGGTTACGTGTATAGAAGCTAAAAACGAGGCTTAGAAGTACTTAACGCAGTTTTTTATTAGATGACAACAATCGTGATTTTTATACATAAAGAGTTATATTTATTTTAAAGCAAATAGTTGTAAAATGCTCTGGTCATTAATCGAAAGTTGAAACAATTTTTTTCATGATGGATAAACAGACTCGTGTCAAATTGTCACTCACGAGTAGGTACTACCGGTCACTACGCTAAGCCGCAAACAGGAAAACAAAGGACAGATGGACATGGCTCTATAAGGTCTCATACATAACTAACGAACCCCGCCAGTAAGTAGTAAGCTATCACAAAACAAAACACAGAAAAATAGTAAAATAAAGCTGCTTCACTCTGTTTATTTATAATTTTTTTACTGGGTAGTAAAAAAACATGATTGCTCGAGTATACCTAAGTATTTTATACCAATATATATAATGAGTATGAGATTATTATATGTATTATTATTATTATTTGTGATTGTTTTCAGTAAAGAGCACCTTTTTGTCAGTTGCCGATAAGGCGCTAATGGCATAGAAATTCGTTTAGAAATGAACCTTATCTACAAGCACCTTTTATTAAAAACAAGCACATTTATTTGTTTAATCTTTATTCCACATAAAAATAAAGTGCTAAGGGTGTAAACGCACTTGGACAATGATGCTAGATCTTTTGAATGGTTTAGTATTATGTATGTTTTAGGTACCTATACAGAATGTAACAAAAGTACCGAATGTTACTTCAACAGCTGATAAGGTCAATGACCATGAGTACGATGCAAGTGAAAAAAAATCGTAATACGAACATATTTTTTTTCACTTTGTATGGGAACAGCTGATCGAATATGCACCTATCTCCATACAAAGTAAAAAAAAAGCAGAAATTATTCCACGTGCATCGTACTCAGGGTTAATGAACTTATCAGCTGTTGAAGTATTGTTCGGTAGTTTTGTTACCGTGTATCGTGTATCACTTTAAGAAGATCCAAATAGGTATTACGCACAAAATAGTTTTATTTTACAGGAACAGCTATTTAAATAGTGAAGAATAATAATAGCTATTTAAATATTTTAATAACGAATAATAATCATTTTAATAAATTTAAATAATAATAAAAAATAGGAAGTAGTGCAGGTTATACCTATTTAAGAAATTACAGTGAATGTAAAATGAATAATAGGTACTTACTCTTGCACAACGATCGTTTGTGTTGTGAGGTGAGACTTGCCCAGAATATAAAATATAACTGAATAAAATGGTTTATATACCTACATTATCTTAGCTACTTATCAGTAAACTTTGTCATTCTCGTTAAATTCATTCCACTTAGTACCACACAAGACACATTACACAAGAGAATTTCAAATTAAGATTATTTACAAGGGGCAAAACGGTACCCAAAGGGTAAAACGGGACCCTATTAGTAATAGTCTGCTCTCCGTCCACCTGTCCGTCTGTCACCAGATTGTATCTTGTGAACAATGATGGTAAGACAGTTGAAATGTTCACAAATGATGTATTCTGTTGCAGCTATTAACAACAGATAGGTACTATAACAGAATAAAATAAATATTTAAGAGGGTTCCCATAGAACAATAGTGATTTTTTTGCTCGTTTTTGCTTGATATTGTTTATAGACGATGGTACCACCCTTCGCGCGCTACTCCGACTCGCACTTGGCCAGTTTTTATTTAAGTCATGTTCTGTTCATCTGTCTATATCGAAATGATTTATCGAGTTTATCTACATATTATTATATCGCACTTGTCAACTAAAATATTAACTGAAAGCTTAGCACAAAACGGCTTGCGAGATATTGCTGTAAAGCAAGACACCTGTCATACTCTAATTCAAACAGGTTAGAAATAAGTAATTAACAGTAATTAAATTAATAATTTACGTGATAAATTAGGTACAGGTGGCTTTCTTGTGCACACCGTGCTGAAGATGTTAGTGGTGTTCGGCTACTTAGTCTATATAACAGTTAGAAAAAAATCGGCCAAGTGCGAGTTGGACTCGGCCACTGAGGGTTCCGTACAAACTTTATATGGCAACTACTTCTAGAAGTAGAAATTTGACGTCAGCCACAAGTATCGACAGACTGGGTCAGTCGTTTACACAGCATGGAGTTAATATGCGAGTTTGTTTTTCTTTAATATTTTTTCATCACGTAAACCAATTTTTTTAACTTTATTTTTAAGACAGTGCTTTCAGCATTATATTACATAAATTTTAAAGAAAAAAAAACAATCTAAGTTGGTTAAATTTCAAATTTAGTTCCGAAAAGTTTTTGTTTATTAAAAAAAAGTGAATGATATTTTAGGGTCAATATTATATTTTTCCTGAAATATTTATGATAATATTCACGTTGTGTAAAAAGAAACATATTTTTTCCTTTAAAAACTTCGGAGATAAAGGGGGCATACTATTTTTTACATTTTTATTAATAAATCAAAAAAATTTCATTGTAAGAAAATGTAAATTGATTTAGAATGTGCAAATGTGGCCCTTTCAAATGATACCCCACATGACCCAGTAACTAGACTTTAATATTTGGCCCCTAATTTATCGGGCATTTTTAATTGAAAAAAAAATATAGACAAATATTCTCTCAGTGTGTCTGGGTTAACTTATTTGACTGTTCCAAATTTCAAATCGGTAGCTTAAGTAGTTCTCGAGATATTTACAGTAGTCAGACAGACAGACAGAGTCGCACCATAAGGTTTCCTTTTTACTATTTTGGTACGGAACCCTAAAAATGTTTTGTAGAATTTGAATAGGAATATTTTTTGCTTCTGCTACAAGCCAAGCTTCTGAAACAAAACATTTCTTGACATATTATTTAATTTGGCAGAAGTAAAATTTGTAATTTAGCATCTTTTTTACTTTAAATACCTATGTAAAGAAAATGCTTTACCCATGCATTTTTGCGATGATCGTACTAATAAAATATTTTTTTTATTTCTGTTAAGGTCCTACGTAAGGCATTTTTTTTCTAGCGTTTTTCGGCTTATTTTGGCAACTAATCCTATTATTTGGCGTAGTTCTACGAAAGCGACTGCCATCTGACCTTCCAACCCAGAGGTTAACTCGGCCTTATTGGGATTAGTCCGGTTTTCTCACGATATTTTCCTTCATCGAAAAGCGATTGGTATTTATTAATAGTACATTACATACCAAGGCCGTTTAAGTGGGAAATGCCTCGGATTGCATGTAATTGTCGGCCGAGGCGAAGCCGAGGTCGACTAACATGTGATCCGAGGCTTTCCCATTTACCGGCCGAGGTTGGTATACTATTTTTCAGCCCGACGGAGCCGGCAGGCGGCAATTTAGTTTTGCGTAAAGTGGCGCTTACCGGCCGGAGGACTGAAAATATAATTTCGTACGTAAGTTCCGAAAAACTCATTGGTACGCGCCGCCAGAATTTGAACCTACGAGCTTCGTACGTTCGGTACCGCTGAGCTAGCAAATCTCTTCATTATTATTATTATTTTATTTATTTTTTTATTACAAAAAAAAATGCATGGTTGAAAATTGCTCCTTTCCTCGCGCACATCTTGTTTATATGTCAACAGTTGGTCAATACTTAAATTAGCATGAATCGCTAACTTTGCCGTTATTTCTCGATAGTTTCGATAGAAAATTGGCTCAGTCAGACATATGTAAAATACAATATTTTGTACCGAAGCTCATCTTAACCACACAAAGGCAACGTAAATATTTAGTACAATACAAGTCTACCTGTCATTGTTGTTTCATTTTTGAAATATGGAAAATGAAAACACACAAAACACACGCCCTCAGCCAGCTTGAACCCTTAGCCAGGCCTGACAGTTTTTTTTACTTTTGATATCTAAGTTCGATAGATAATAGAGTTAAGAAAAACTGATTTCTTTTTGTTTTTATTATATTTATTTCCTTAAAAAACCCTGTGGTCATTATTGGTTCACTACCCAGTGATACAATGTGGTGCAGTCAATTAAAAAGATATTAGTATTTGGATGTATAGCCAAAGTCCTAAAAATATGTATACACGACCTTAATGTTTAGGCAATAAAGTCCTTTATACATATTTTTGGCACTTTGTCTGTATTCATATCTTTGTTGACTCTACGTATATGGCCACTGCCCTTATTTAAGTTTGACGTTTTTAAGGTTAGTGCATTCTGTAATGCGAGAGCACTCGCGTCACAGAACACAGAATGCACTAACTTCTGGCACCTTTCGAACTTGACAACTAAAACGTCAAAGAAAATGGTTTTGACACATTCATGTCAGTTGCGTTTTTTATAGACTATACGTAAATGACATTTAGCGGTCTCTCAAATTCAAAGCCCATATATTATTAACAACTGTTAGTAGAAATTAAATAAACCTGTTTTAAAATATGTATTCTTACATATGATATCATTCAATGTGAAATGTGGTGCATTTGGGAATATATCAATTATGAATCATTTATTAATTGCTTACGGTTTTGATATTTTTTCCTTCTGTCCTCAATTCAAAACATTTGATAAGGTTAACTTGTTTGTGCCTGTATCTAAACTAGACCAGATTTATTTATTTACATAACAAAAATGCAATCACTACGTGTTTTGTTATTGTGAGTTGTCATAGCATCGCAAACAAAGAGATGCAGGGGCCTTGCCATGACGACTTCACGACGGCGATTCAGTTTAAGTTCAGTTTAGGTTCAGTTGTATGGAAGTGACTCTGTTTAGGTCGTCAACCGAATCGTGTCAAGAAGTCATGGTGAGGCCTCAGTGCACTGTTTACACCCGGCAAGTCACCATTTCTACTGATAATCAACAATTCAAAGCTTTAATATTCGACTATTGAAAGGTATTAAAGGTAGCACAAGAGTGGCGCGACAGTATCTCGCGGTCGAAAAAGACAACTGTCATTAAATTATTATTAAATCGCTGTCAGTGGAACTTGCTAATAATGTAAACAAACCGCTATATTGATCGTAATAACCTACCTACTAAGTTTTTAATGAAATCTCCAAGATTAACTTATTTATCTTATGTTTTGTATGTTACGGAAATACGAACGTTTCAGGTAGTGAATGGTTTCAATAGTGTTTGATAAGGTAGTGTGATAATACAAGGAGAAACAGTGACACCTTTTGTTAAACATTGTTAGGAAGTTCTCTTGAAGGCGATTTTACACTTTTTAGGGTTCCGTAGTCAACTAGTGCTACCGTTCGTAGAAAGCTGTAATTATTGAAATAGATTAATGTGATTGATACTTATTGATTATTGTGTTGAATAGTACTGGCAATAGAAGAAACTATAACAAATTTGTATTTGCATAGTTACCGTTCTAGGCATTGTTTATTTACTTTTCTTAAGTCAGTTGAATCAAAACAGTGCTCATATAAACATTGAATATATTCCGTTAGTGCTTTTTTACTGTGTTTTATCTGCTTTGCTATCCTTTATATATAAGGGCAATTTTTACCCTCACAGTGGTTATGGGCTTTATGCAGTAAACGGAAGAAATTTTCAGCTAAAATGAGTACGAGTACTGTGAAAATTGACCAACTCAACGAAAGCAATTATGAGACCTGGAAAATCCAAGTAGAAGCAGTTTTAATAAAGAATGATGCCTGGGGATACGTTAATGGAACTATCCAGAAACCAGCAGAACCAGCCGAAGCAGCCAAATGGGACATTGGAGACTCAAAAGCTAAGTCTGATCTCATTTTATCGATAACCCCGAGCGAATTACGACACCTCAGAGGTTGGAAGACATCGCGAGATGTATGGTTAAAGTTACAGAACGTTCATGCATCGAAGGGACCTGCGAAAAAGGCTACCTTATTAAAAGAGCTATTGCTTCGTAAATTGGAGGAAGGTGGTGACCTTAGAGAACATGTCATGAGATTTTTCGATGTGATAAGTCAATTAGCTGACATGGATATCGAAATGAATGATGATCTAACTTCGATAATGCTCTTGTATAGCTTGCCGTCTAGCTTTGAAAACTTTAGATGTGCTATAGAATCTCGAGATTCACTGCCGAAACCAGAGGCATTGAAGATTAAGATATTAGAAGAGGAACATTCCAGAAATAGTAAAGATAGTGTAGACAGGGCACTTCTTGTTAAAGGAAAGAGATCTTCTAAGCCAAAGAGTGGCACAGAGCAAAAACAACGCGCATGTGATACGGCTGAGCAAGGAAATTCGAAATTTAGATACAAATGTTTTAAATGTCATCAAAGTGGTCATAAAGCGTCCGAGTGCACGCAGAAGAAGAATAATTGTAGTGATTCTGTAAAGTATGTGTCGAACATAAGTGATTCATCAGATGTTGATTCCAATTTTGAAACATTTAATTGTGTTTCAGATGTTAATGCTGTTTGCAACGAGAATGGAGATTGGATTTTGGACAGCGGATGTACGTCACATTTATGTAGAGACGCAGGCAAATTTGATACCAAATTTTTACATGTAGCTGGTAAGCTGAATTTGGCAACTAACTCTAGCACGAACGTACAAGGTAAGGGGACAGTCAGATTATCTACATGTAGTAATGGTGCTAAAACTGTAATCCAGTTGCTCAATACCCTATTTGTTCCGGATTTGCGATGTGACCTTATCTCAGTAGCTAAAATTACTGATCAGGGGTTTAGCGTTACGTTTGAGAAAAACAGAGCTATTGTTCGAGATAGTTGTGGTAACACTAAACTTGTGGCGAATCGCAAAGGTAATTTATATTACGTTGAGGAACAATGCGACAGAGCGTCAGCGATTTCCGAGCGAAAAGTTGATGTGAGGTTGTGGCATGAGCGTTTAGGCCATTTAAATGCGAAGGATCTTGTCCAAATCTTAAATAAATCTGGCATGAAGCTTAAGATGACAGATGTAAGAGAGTTGTACGATTGTGATGTTTGTATGCAAGGGAAAATGAGTAGGTTACCTTTTACGAGATCTAGTGGGCCATGCGATGAAAAATTAAAAATTATTTATTCTGACGTGGTGGGCCCGATGCAGCATACATCAATAAATGGTGCCAAATATTTTGTGACATTTATTGATGATCATACTAGATGGTGTGAAGTCTATTTTCTTAGCAAGAAAAGTGAAGTGTTCACTACATTCAAGATATACAAAACTCATGTTGAGAACCTGTTTAATAGGAAAATAACTTACCTTCATACAGATAATGGAGGCGAATACTGCAACCGAGATTTCGACGAGTTCTTGAAGAAAGAAGGAATAGCAAGAAGGCTGACAATTCCTGGCGTACCTCAGCAGAATTCGATAGCTGAAAGGAAGAACAGGACCTTGACAGAGATGGCAAGATGTATGCTCATTTCGTCGGGGCTTTCTCCGGGTTTCTGGGCGGATGCTGTGGCTACAGCATGCCACGTAAGAAATCGTTGTCCAACAAGAAGTCTTGAAGGAGGAATACCTTTCGAGAAGTGGTTCGAACGACCTGTCAAATTAGATTACTTACACAAGTTTGGGTCTAAGGTACACGTCTTGGACAAGTCAACCGGGAAAGACAAGTTTGCTCCTCGAAGTCAAGAAGGAATCTTTGTAGGATATCCTAGAGATCGAAAAGGTTATAGAGTATGGATGCCGAAACAACGACAAGTTATCATGTCAAGAGATGTAAAATTTCACGAAGTGAAGAGTGAAGAGAATAAAATGACGAACATGAAGGTTGACCCCTTTGAAATTTACAAGGGAGAATCGGCAAATGTTCAAAATCAACCTTCAAAGGTTGAGGTAGAATTTCATCCTGAAAAACCAAATGAAAATCGAATTGAGCAGATTTCTCATGAAGAGAATGAAGTCAGAAATCTTGATCCTGCATCTAAGGGAAAAGATGAAGTTTCCGTTGTAGACCGCCGAATGACAGATGATCCAGATATTGTTACGGAACCATTTCAACATGATCATCAACACCATGATGTTCATATTGATGGGAGGAGGGTAATGAAAAGAGGTCCAGGTCGACCACGATTGGAGCGAGGTCATGTCGGACGTCCACGGAAGATATATCACATGGTTGACATTGAGCCACAAGAAGGTTTTGAGTCGAACCTCGAGTCACATATTCCTATGGAAGAGAACGTCGAGTCGAACATGGAGTCACATATTCCCATGGAAGAAGATTTAGAGTCGAACGTCGAGTTACATATTCCTATGGAAGAGAGCGTCGAGTCGAACATGGAACCACAAGTATGCATACAGGAAAATACCGATTCTGTCGATACGTATTTAGACTGTGAAGATTTCGGTGGGATAACTGAGATTACGGTAAAGCAGGCTTTATCCGGTAATGAGCGAAAAGGATGGAAAGATGCGATACTTTCAGAAGTAAAAAGTTTAGTTAAAAACGATACTTTCGATATTGTTAGTAAACCTATGGGTCGAAATGTCGTAGGATGCCGTTATATACTAACTACTAAGTTGAATGTTGATAAAACTGAAAAGAAGAAAGCCAGACTAGTAGCGAAAGGATTTAGTCAACGTTACGGGATTGACTACCAGAACACCTTTGCACCAGTAGCCAGACTTGACTCTGTAAGATTATTAGTTGCACTTGCAGCAGAACTTGATCTTGAAATTCATCAGTTGGACATTAACACGGCATATTTAAACGGATTATTAGAGGAGGAGATCTATATGAGAGTGCCTGATCTTCTAGAACAATGTCTACTAGATCTCACGCGTTTGGAGCAACCAGGTTCAGCTATATACGAACGAGCCAAAAAGATGTTGGATGATATAAAATCTGGGGGCGACGTCTGCCGACTAAAAAGATCGCTGTACGGGCTTAAACAAGCTGGACGGCAGTGGAACATCAGACTTGACGAACAGCTGAAGAACATGGGGTTGCAAGTCTCCTTGAACGAACCGTGCCTTTATTTTAAGGATATAGATTCGCAAACTAAACTCTTTGTTCTTATTTATGTAGATGATATTCTCGTCGCATCGCAAAGAGATGAATGCATAGAAAGTTTCAAAAAAGAACTGGCCACTAAGTTCGAATTGAAAGATTTTGGCATTGCGAAATATATGTTAGGCATAGAGTTTGACAAATGTGACAGCCACATAAAATTGTCACAACAAAAATACATCGAAGATTTATTGGTAAAATTTAATATGGTTAATTGTAAACCAATATCTACGCCGATGGAAAATAAATGCAAGATGAATAAACCCACCGGGAAGTGTAATACTAAGGAACAGTATCCGTATCGTGAAATTATAGGTTCGTTGATGTATCTCTCTATTGGAACGAGACCGGACATTACTAATACGGTTGCTATATTAAGCCAATTTTTGGATTGTCCAAATGAGGATTGTTGGAATGCTGCGAAACGTGTATTGCGATACTTGAAACATACTAAAACGTATGGCCTTATTTACACGAAGACGGGTAAATCATTGCATGGTTATTCTGATGCTGATTGGGGAGGATGTCTGATAGATAGGCGTTCTTATTCAGGTTATGTTTTTATGTTAGGTGGTGGATGTGTGTCTTGGAAGTCGCAGAAGCAAAAATGTGTATCAACATCTAGCTGTGAAGCGGAGTATGTTAGTTTGGCGTCGTCAATGAAGGAAGGCATATACCTGAATAGCTTGCTAAATGAGATTGGATTACGTAAGTTTGCACCATTATCTTTACATGTAGATAATCAGGGAGCGATTTGTCTGGCCAAGGATCCAATGTTCCATTCTCGGAGCAAACACATCGACATAAGGTATCACTTTATACGAAGCGTATTAAGGGACAACAAGAGTATTATGTTGGAATACTTGTCAACCGACTCAATGCTCGCAGACATTTTAACAAAGGCGTTGCCTAGAGAAAAGCATTATATTTGCATGCGTGGTTTAGGCATAGCTTGTTAATTGTTATTATTTTTAGAGTTGTTCTTTGATATCACTTTGTTTTGCGTATGTGTTTTTTTTTTTTTTATTTATTTTGAATATGCACATTAAGGGGGCGTATTGAAATAGATTAATGTGATTGATACTTATTGATTATTGTGTTGAATAGTACTGGCAATAGAAGAAACTATAACAAATTTGTATTTGCATAGTTACCGTTCTAGGCATTGTTTATTTACTTTTCTTAAGTCAGTTGAATCAAAACAGTGCTCATATAAACATTGAATATATTCCGTTAGTGCTTTTTTACTGTGTTTTATCTGCTTTGCTATCCTTTATATATAAGGGCAATTTTTACCCTCACAGTAATTTGGTATGAATATACGTATCAATCATGCTGACAAAATGGTAAAATAAAAAGTCGAAAAACTTTTATTTTTGAGGTACCTCCTATACACATAAAGTGGGGGTGTTTTTTTTTTTTTCGTTTCAGCCCTAAAGTGTGACATATTGTTGGATAGGTATTTGAATACGGGTTTGTTTGCTTACATCATTTTTTATAAGGTGAATATTTTCGGTAATAATCGCTCCTGAAGTTTAAAAAATTCCCCATCTAACTTTTGAACCGCAAGTTCAAAAAATTTGAATAAAAAAATCATGAGAGCAGAGCTTTGTAAAGACTTACCTACAAAATTATTTTGAACTTGATCAGTTAAGCTAGTTTCGCTGTTTTGCAACTAACGTATCATCTCGGTAAAAAGGGTGTAGAAGTCGTAAAAGCTGCGAAGGTACTCCTCTTTTATTGTTATGAGCATGGTATCTACTACCAGCAGAGTTCAGTTTTCTCGTGATCAAGACGGTTGCAACATCGCCAAAATATTGGTATCTCAATTATTAAAAAAAAAACCGTGGTAAGAAACCACTAAACCCATAACCCACTTCATAAAGCCCACTTGGAGCACCCACCACGGGCCAGACAGCAGCCGACAAACAGGCCGAACCTTGGTGCCTCTTAGCTTCACCGTGCGTGACTAAGCCACGGTTACTAAGCCCCCCACCACGACCAGGTATTTGGCAAACTTGGGGGGTTCTTACGTGATCCTAGGATATGGAAATCACTAAGGCGTTGTATAGTAACCAAATCTCTTTTATACCAGATCTCATATTATTAGATGGAGAAATTATTTAAATTGGTTGTCGTTTCCATTACGCAGTGTACCTACTACGTGGGAGAATTGAATTTTAATAAAAACATCACCCGCTTTCTATCACAAATTGAAAAAATCTAAATTAACAGAGTAATAAAAAAGGCAAATGACTTCAGGGTCAACCAAACAAGTACAGTTTATTTAAAATCTACATAATATGGGTTTATCATTCAGTTATTCATTTATTCAAATAAATAAAAAATACAATGGCGACTCCACTACATTAATTGTTCTAAAATGCCACCAGAATCCTAACCCGAAGTCATGACATTTGAAGGTGAAGCGGCGTACCGCACGGCGTCGCGTTAAATTGTCACTGAAGGCCTAGTATAGTATAAAATTGTACGACATTAACTTTTCGACCGCGATAGCGTATCGAGGGGTCAAAATATGAATGTTGCCGGATGATTTAAATAAACGGCAAACATAACTTGAACTCTCGATACGCTAACGCGAGCCTTCTGCACCGCGTTGTCCGCGTTGCGTCGCCATTACATTTGGTCGCCCACGTACATAGTAGGTACCTACACCGCCTTTGGATTTCAGTTCTACCGATAGATTAGTCCTATAGGTACCTATACTTTTCTATTCATTCGTATCTGAACAGCAGTTCAACTAGGTCAAGTAAACTGTCGCATAATTACGCGAGTAAGTTAGTAGAATTGTCACGCTATCTATATGGTTACCAAAGTTGAAAGGTGAATAAACTAAATGTGTGGGGTTTTCGTTCGTTTGTTTTATGACGATATATTTTTGATGTATGCCAGATATGTTTTTAATTACGTTCTAAGAAGTACAATGTTATAGGTTAATTTAGTCATTTCAAAACATCAAAGTAGCAGAAATAAATTTAATTTAGCACACAATAATATATACAGGAAAATTAAACAGGAAGTATTCGAATATGAAGGCTGATGAGTGCCTGTTTTGCTTTGATATCCGCCTTGACAATTATTTACTGTCATTTAAGTTATTAGAATTTTATCAAGTGTATTTTTTATGTACGGCAACTTTCCTAAACGCGTCAATATGTTTTTAATAACAAATAGTACATTACGATACAAGGGCGAAAAAGAGGAAATTGGCAACGAGTGGCGATAAATTAAAACACGACCGATGGGAGTGTTTTAAATCGACACGAGTTGCGAATTACCTCTTCGCACGTGTATTGTACGACGTTTTACAGTACACATGGCCCTTTGAATATTCGACGCAGGCACGTAAAGTGCTCATTACGCCCTGGGGCGGTAAAGTAGCACCATGTGTACTGTATTTTTAAGAAAATAAACATTAAACCTCATAGACACGGAAACAGAAAAGCAACTACTGGTTTAGACCAGCGTACACCTGTTTGCGTGGCTAGCTCCTAAGAGGAAACAGGTGTACGATTTATACAGCTACGAAATCTCTCTACTTCGTGTGCCGCACTATCATTATTAATTAATCCGGGCGCCTGGCAGTTGTTCAGCGGTGGGTGTGGCAGTAGTTGGGCAACAAAGGGGTTGTAAAATCAAATGAAAGTGTGCAATTTAAAGAACTTTTGAGTTTGGTGTAATATAGTAGGTAATTATGTACACACGCATTCAAAAGTGCATGGGCAATTTATGAATGAAAAGCACGCCAAAGTGCAAATTTGCAAACTGCCGCCGGGCCATAACGATGTGTAAAACTCTATAGAAAGCGCCACGGAACAGCTCGGTGATAATTCTTGACTTACAGTATCGTAAAATGAGGTGAGTTGGGATTGCGAGGGTAGTTGGGTCACGAATTAGGAGAAGAGGGATAGTAGAGGGGCGAGTTGGTTTTTTTGAGACCTGAGTTGTCATATTGAGACAATAATACTTTATTCTCCTGGTAAGTCAGGAATTACGTCCTATTTTTTTAAATTTTAAATTTGGGGACAATCTTACTTACATCGAACTAGTCCTACACTAAGCAAAGCTTGTACTATGGGTACTAGACGAAGATATGCATACTTATTTAGATAAATACATAGATATACGTATACATATAAGACGTCCATAACTCAGGAACAAATATTCGTGATAAACACACACATTGGCCAAAATGTCCTTACCAGGATTCGAATCCAGGACCTCAAGCTTCGTAGGCAGAGTCACTACCAACTAGGATAGAGAGGCCGTTTGGGTGCTTATCGTAAAATCTATAAAATGGAACATATTATCATTGGAAAACTAAAATTCATACAACCGGACATCTTAAGTATAAAAATTTACGTACCATATATAAATATCGACTCACCCCATTTTATGGTACCTATACCGCTTTTCGCCACCGAAAGTATCGCTTTTCACCGACAGTTTCTGAATAGGTACGCGTCTTTTATCGAATAACTTTTTTCTAACTGTGTTGTTTGAGCCATTCAATGTAAGAACGTGACTTCCAATAGAAAGAGCCTTTTCAAGCAAAGAACAATTCGATACATATTCGGTAAATAACCAATAACAGTTAGAGAAAAGGCTTTGTTTGTTTGATTTACGTTCATTAGGATACATTAATATGCTGCTACTCCACCATCTACATTTACTTGCTTATTATACAAGTTGTAACATGTACGAGTATATGACAAATGGCCGGTGATTCTTTTACGGGCGTAGGTAATCAATTCACGATACTGATTAAGGAAAATAAAATTTATGACGCACATTTTCTTTTTGTTTTACCTATGTCTGAATTAGGCCAAGTAGGCCAAGGACAACCATTCAAAAAATATTACGTTAAAAATTGTTTTTTCCTATTTGTTCCTAATTAGTAATTATCATTGTACGATACTGGGCCTATACCACGAAAATCGAACGATTGCGGATTTGTATCTCCATCTTTGTCGCACTTGCATAATGGTGTGACAAAGAGGTTTTCCCGTCAATGCTAATTTTCGATGTTCGTGGTAGGCCTGCTGATTAGGTACTTCACCAGCATTTTTGTTACATTTTGTATAGGTTGTTTGTACGTATAAGCATGGTTAATTAGATGAAAATTTGAAGAATATTTTAGAAAGTCAGTGACAATCCATTCTATACTATAATATTACAAATGGGAAAGTATGTGTGTCTGTTTGTTTGTTCGTCTTTCACGGCAAAACGGAGCGACGAATTGACGTGATTTTTTAAGTGGAGATAGTTGAACGGATGGAGAGTGACATAGGCTACCTTTTGTCTCTTTCAAACGCGAGCAAAACCGCGGGCAAAAGCTAGTTGAAAATTAAATTATAAGTAACCACAGGGCTACTCGTGCGAGCGTCTCGCAGACGTGTCGGACTCGCAAACCAAGAGTTCCGTGTCATCACACAGACTCCTTGAGACCAACTTACAACTTACATTTTATTGATTTACATGTATTTATATTCTCCGTGGACCACCAACCAAACCAAATCAGTTCATTCAAAATATGTATAGGTTCTTAAGAGGTCGGCGACGCACACGTGAATCAAATGTAGTTACAAGCATTGGTAGGCTTTGATAACCGCTTGCCGTTAGTAAACCACCGTCTTGTTTACCTCCGTTGTAGTAGAAAAAGGTAACCTTGAATGTAGTGAATAATAATACATTTTCCAAATGGGATATAAATGCAATATTATGTTCTATATCCAATCTTCAATAGGCTTGCCAGTCGGTGTTAGTACGCGCAGTATTTGAATCATGACCGGACTCTTAACACATATACAATTTTTACATAGTAACTGGCGAAGAGACGACGTTTACACAGTGCCAAACCTTAATAAATAGGCCTACCAAGAGATCACAACTATACTAGGGGCTACTCAGTCACCCATAACTCGATATCCACTACTTACACGTTCCTGTGTACTCTCAGTCTCTCATCATTTAATATTGTCAAAGCGCGGAGATACTAGATACATACGTCTACAATATAATTATACTAGGTCGCATAAAACTGTCACCATGTACAGTCGAAGTTCCAATTACATGGTCCATTGTGGCGCCTTGCCGTCGTAATGAAGTAGTCGGCGGGCGAATCGACTGTCCGATAATACAGTAATTTATGGCGCCATATTTCTCGCAGCGAACCCCGATGGGACCCTTATGACGATCACGAGCCGGAGTGTATCGAGAAAAATTGTTACGAGAATTTTCTACAGTGCGATAGAATTTTCGAGCGGTTGGACCGAAAAAAATCCTATTTCTAAACCTTGGATTCTCGCCTGGCAACTTCTTACACTAAGCCACTTTAAACCTAGTGACCTTTTTTATGCGATTATGGATAATTCTCCACCACAGGGACAGTGCAGAAGCTATGTCGGACTCTCGCTGACTAAAAACCCCCTGTTGGTCATCAGATGGCTTGGCAATCAGGTTGGCCCTAGGGTTTCTCTATTTTTACAAAAGGTCGTAACTACCTCGATTCTATGAAGGCACTTACGCCTTTTTGCTTGAACAATTTTTTCATACTATGACGGTACGGAACCCTCAGTATGCGTGGTCCGACACGCACTTGGCCGGTAATTTAAACGGTGTGCTGAGCTTTGATTCAATCCAGTTTAAAAAGAGATTTACAAATATATAAAAATAAATATATTAACAAATATACAATTTCAATAGCAATTGTTGTTTGGCAGAATGAGCAAAATAGACAACGTAAGTACCTAATTAAAATGAGCAGAGGTCTTTGGCTGTTTTGAAATAACAAGTTCATTGATATAATAATGTAGCTATTCCAGGAAGGAATAAAATATAAAATAATGTATTCCATTAATTACACAAGGAAATGTTGTTAGGATTGTTATAAACATGTCTTTGTTATGAACAATGCTTATTTGGAAGGAATACTGGACGTTTAAAAATCAGTCCAAGTCACAGTCCCTTTTCGATATATCTCTAGTCCGGTAGAAATCTTATGGGACCGATTTCACAATGTTTACGGTAAACGTGCCCAGCTTCCAACCAATGCTCTCTTGGCGGTATTCTTTTTTACAAATCCAAAATATTTTACGGATATAACGGAAGATTTAGGAGGGTATTTATGTAAAATTAGGAAACTTTATCGTCAATGGCCACTTCATCCCTCATGGCTGAGTGTTGCAACGCTTATTAATGAATTCAAGTATTCTGATTGTTTTTTTTTTTTTATATAGAGGCCCAACTCTCACCTTAAAGTTTAGTTTTAGAAAAAAAATGTTGCGCGTTGCAAAATGCATGATTTTGATGTCTCGATTAATAAGAAAACATTTTCATTCTGAAACTATATTCCTCAGAAAGTTGTGCCCTTTTAAATAAATAATCACTTGAATCCTCATCATACAAACATTGTGTAAGTTTTGACTGAAACCACTTTTATGTTAGTGTGACTTCAATTTAGCTACCTTATAACTAAGTATTATAACTACAGAATATCTGCCACTTCCTTGCCTAGTGAATATGAAGCTACCTAGATTATTCTACTCAAAACACCGAGACAGTGGTGTCTTTCTCAAAAGGACTACGGTATTTTCTAGACCACTACAGAAAATAAAAATACGTTACCAATATAAGGATTCTCAAATAGTCTACTTTGAATATGTGCACAAAATACTTTAAAAAAAATTACAAAATTATGTTACATTGTCGGTAAAAAAAACGACACACCAACATTTCTTATTTTATATACCTTATCTTGGGTACCATCAAAACATAAAAATAAAAATGTTTTTTTAGAAAAACCTGAACAAACAGGACTCATAAGACGTAAAAACCTTAATATTGAGAGCACAACGCGCTCCCGCCTCGCGTCACCCCGTTGAGATACCCAAGTCACACTGCACTGATAAGTTAAATTCGTAGGTATGGAAAGTTTATTGTGAAATGCAACATCACCTAATCTTATCTTAATAATATTATTGTTGTATAATGTGAAACCCATCAGAGTTGTTTTTAAACCATATTGCTATTTTTGGATCACTGTTTCTTTGTTTTTTGTTTACTAAATATTGGTGAATAAATATATTGTTATTGTTATTGTTATATTGTTATTTATTTATCGAACAGATGACTAATGAAATGATGATATCATTAGATTTAAATTTTAAAAGCTTTGGTACAAATGGTTTACCAAATTATACTTCATATTGAGAACGGTGGGACAAACAATAAAATTATCTACCTAACAATGAAGTTTCTAAAGCGACATTGCAAGTTTATTTAACTCCATCTATTCTGTTGTTGTCTACAGAAACTTGTATGTTAATGAAAATATAGTAGTGTAAGTACTTATACGACGCTCCGGGGTACAGTTTGAGATTTTTTTTTATTTGATCTCGTGACATATTTTTTAATTTTATAATATTTACTTATCCAGTTTCCCCACAGCTATTGACTATCTAAAATGTAATTAATTAGTTGTACCATTTAAAATAATCTATACTAGGCCAAACAAAAATACTTTGGTTTATTGACTTATTAAAAAGCAGCAAGTACCTACCTGATAAAATAATACAGATTAACAGAAAAAAATAAAACTAAATACTATCTGTTACTTACTTATTATTATGTTGCACGTAATTTGGAATTGCTTTACATTTAGTTATTATGGTAGACGTATTGTCTAACTTTAATGTGTCTCAAACAACTATGAGCTGCTAGATTAATTCTAGATAACAGTCTAAACTTATAGAAGACACGTAAGTATAATTTTTATAACGACCTTCGGTGTCTTACATCATCTTTCATTTTCGTAAGCGGGGAGGGGGCAAATAGTACCTAAATAACTAATATTAGAAAACAGGTGATATAATATATATTCAAGTTTGTATAGGTTTGGTAAGAAAGCGCTGTGTACAATTTTTACAGCGAACTAATTTAAAGTAATATTAATGATGAATAATACGGTGGGACACAGTGGTATTGTATATATGTCCGCTTTGCCATGAAACCCACACTTGCTAGTTTTTACAAGGCCTTTATCGATTAGATTTAAGAGTTTGTTCTTCAACTTTCACATTTAAGGACGACTCACCTAGGACGGGACATGACGGGGCGATCTGTAAATTTCTATAGAAAGAATCACGTGATAAATCGGAGCCCTCGGATGTCACGTGACATTTTATATAGAAACTGATCGATCGTCCCGTCTCGCCCCGTCCTGTCCCGTTCTAGTGTGGGTCATCCGTTAATAGTTCAACTAATACCATAAGGCTCGTAAAAAGGCTGACGCGCGCCTTAGTTTTAAGTAACGAAGTAATTAAGGGAGAAAATCAGCTTGCTTGATGATAATTACATCTCGCAGCTTGATGACTGAGATAATTTAATACCTCTCTTTTAACTGTTATGATCTTGCCCTTAATGTCCTGAATAAAAGTGAATTTACTTATGCGGTGAAATGGTACTTAACTTCATGGAATTTGTGACAAATTGGAGCTTTCTATTATTATTGTACATTAACCCATTCACTGCTAATGACGACACGTGTCGTTACCCCTCTACGCGCCATTTTCGCTACAAAGCGGGAAATGCATGTTATCGGCTACGGCGTAGCGCTACGAAAAGTCCTTAGCAGTGAATGGGTTAAGGAAAACGACATGTCAGTCACAAACAATGTTCTGTCTGTTTCTTAAAAATTTGGATCTAAATCACTATATAATACCGAAACACTTATTATACGTACGCACGTACGTTGTTTTTTTTCCCCCTGTTTTTGTGCAATAAAGTGTTTTACTACTACTACTACTATATGAGAATCTGAAAATCGACACATATTGTTTTATTTTTGAAATAATATTTTTAGGTTTAGTGACATCAAACACTTTACAACCGATTAAGGTAAACGGCCCAGTGGATGACTTGCTTGCAGTTTATTTGAAAAAGTCAAGATATCGCTATTGATACATCCAAAAATAGACAGCTCGTGACATTTGCGCATTTTGTTCAGAAACTTCCGTCGATTCAATAAATAATTTACTATTTGAGAGACAGTTTACGTAACTAGGAGGTTTTAGCGAATCTGTTAAGAACTTTTTGAAAGTCAAGATCGTAGCTACAAATACGCGTGCTTTTAGAAATTAATTATTAAAGCTATTAGATAATTTATCAAACTATTGATATAGCGTGTTTGTATGTAATTGTTTTGATTAAATTACTATTTTGGAGGCCGGAAGTCGAAAATAGCTCGACATGTTTTGGAACGGTCCGCGTCCCATTATCATGAGTGAGAAGCGCTTGCGGCGATTATAGACGTGAGTAACCCGATTTAAGTATATTAATATGTCTAATACTCACGAGAGTTTTCTAGTTCAGAAGTTATTTGTAAAAATGCGTGAATTCCCTCCTTAGAGTGTCATCCACTGCGCTGTTCACCTTAATCGCGTTTATTAACACCCATGACCGTACGTTGTGAGCCCTTTACAGCTCTCATTTTCACAGAGGTAAGATTTTGACTGAGAGGATGACAATTCACCCGTCCATCAAAATAATTACTCATGCAGACTAACTACTTACATACAAAAAAAAACTAAAACAAAGGTTAGTCTACAATGCCAAGAAACGAGTGCTGTAAAGGGCTCGAAACGTAGAGTTATGGTGTTAATGAACGTGATTAATCCGTTCTAAAGTGTTTCATTTCAATGAAAAACACACACGCACACACACACACACACACACACGTGAAGACACATTACTTGGGAATATATACATATATATTGGTATTGGTTGTTACACCATATCATGTGACCAATAAATAATTTTTCATTTTCATTTCATTTCATTTTCAATGAACAACTGACTATCGTGTGGCTCTTTCTCACACACTTCGGAAAAGTAGCTTTGTACTTACTTACAATTTACAAATACCAACATTTAATTATAATGATTTCACTTTTACGTCCTGTTTGTAATGTCTATCAAAATATTGAATAGTAGAAAAGCTTGGTAATGGAGTTATAATTTATATGTTTAGTCTAGTCAAATAAGATACGGCCCTTTCATTCTGAAAAAGGTAGGTAGCGGCTTTCCGGTAAAATTTCGTGTAACACACTTCAAACTCGTCGGGAAAAAATCCTACTTTCTACACTTATATCATAAATAACTATTATATGAATATAGACATTTTCACATTAACGGGCATGATACTTTATCTTTAGATCAGTAAAAATGAAACTGACTGTGGGATGCGCGAAAAAATGGTTTGGTAGGCGAATACTGATAAAAGTTTCTATAATAATTATACCTGTGGTTAATAATGTTGTTCAATGCAACACATTTCCAGCATTTTTTTTTATATATATATTAAACCTGTCTAAATGGTTGACTGGTAAATAATGTACTGTCAACCAATTGGAACCCTAGGCCATTGTAGGACTATGCCATAGTGAGGTAAAAAATCGGATTGTAAAAAATCCTTTACTGCTTATCATTTTGAGATGGTTCTTAAGTGGCCTAGGGTTCCAATTATTGACTGTACAGTGTAGACATCAAAGGTGCAAAACGTCATTCGGCCATTACAAATCAATAAGTAAGTTCAATCAATAAACAAATAAGGTTCATTTTGGCTATGCATGAACCGATATTTAATCTGAAAATGTTGGTTAAAGAACAATATTTATTGCATATTTTTAGGTCGATGAAGAATAAGTTCATGTAATAAACAAGTGATAATACCTACTTGACGCGCACAAGTTGTGGGGAAAAACTACGGTATGATAACTGCCTATAAATAAAGAAGTTTTTATGAACAACATATCATTGTCAACTGCACTGCACAACGCGACAGACGAAAAGGTGAGCTTTCTTCTATTAATATCTAATTTTTTAAACATTTTATTTGCTTAATTAATGTTGTGTTAATTGGTACTTGGTAGTAAGGATATTGAAATATAATTTGGGTGATAAAACTAACCAATATTGTGTTCTAAACAAGAAAATAATACCGGCCAGGGCGAGTTGGTCTGTCCGTGTCGTATGGGACCCTTCTTAAATATATTTTTTATTTTAATTTATTTATTTAAAAAAGGACCCGAATTCCACAACGTAGGATATTATTGTATGAAGTAAATAGTAGGCAATATAATAATAAAGTAACTGCCATCAGACCTTCCAACTTAAAGAGGAAACTAGGAGTTAAAGGGATTTGCCCAGTTTTCTTACATTACTCAGTATGTTTTTCTTTCTTGAAATAAGATTGGTAAATATGAAATGATATTAAGTATACAAGTTCCGAATAACTCATATCAAAATTCTCATAGCGGGTTCTCGTTCCGAATAACTCATTGAGTAGGTATGTTTGAGACGGGGTTTGAATCCACAACCTTCGGATTGGAGGTATGCCTTACCATAAAGACAGCAACCCTTAAATGAGTCATTAGGCACGTCTAAATGTAAGAAAGTATTTATCTGCCTCTAATTCTGCCCTTTTTCTTTTGTTTCAGATGAAACTCGTAATTTCTTTGGTGTTGCTGGCTGTAAGTCAGGCTCATGTCATTAAGCCAGCATGTGACCTGATTCCCATACAAGGCATCAACTATCAGGTGGAGGTGCTGAAAGAAAATGTAGACACTCCTTACCAGATGGCTATCGACTACAACACTAATACGCTCTTCTTCAGCTACTCAGAAGCTAATCCAAAAATTGAAGATGATGTTTTTCAGTCGGCTTATTTGAACCTGAACACTAACGAATTTAACGTCATCCCTGGGATCATTGGTGGGTTTGCGGCTACTGTCGACAACAACATGCACAAAGTATACCTCGGGGGAAGAAACGGCATCTACGAGTATGATTACGAAACAAAAAAAGCAGTTCATGTGGATCGTAAAGGATACAGCATTTGGCAATTGTTTTCCAAGGGCAAACTTTACTACACCGCCTACCCACAGGAAAGAGTGTACAGTTTTGAAGGAGGTAATTCAGTTTTAGTACCTGAACTGCAACATACGATGACTCAGCTCGTAGCTCTGGATAATGACTATAATATGTACTTCTCCAACTCAACTGGTCTATACTGCTTCAAGAAATCTGATAAGGAAATTGTTCAATTAGGTGAATATACCATTAACAGTTTCACCGCAGACAAAAATGGCCATCTTTACTTCTCTACCCCTTCTGGTTTTTACAATATCGATGAAAACCAGAATGCTAAGAAACTTATGGATATTGGGGACATTTCTGGGTTGGTTGTTGATGCTAATGATAATTTTATTTATGGGGCTGGAGATAAGATTTTCAAATTATCACAAACGAAAAACAGTTGTGTTTAAAGTGTGAATTAGTGATTGTGCAAAATTAAGTAATTTAATTGCAATATGCTGTAACGATTTTTTTATTGATAAACTTTTAATTTACAAAGCATATTCCTTAAAGCCGAAGTATTACAATTTAATGCTAGATCACATAGCTTGCATACGTTCTTGTGTGTTTGCGCGTCTCTATTTTGTTGGAGTTGCATTTGGTGACGTGCTGCATGGGCAATTAAGTAGTGTGTGAGATGCCTGAAACCTAGTGTTTAAACATTTTCTTTACCGTAATACGATAAAAATTAAGTTTAGGTATATTTACAGATAAGAAATAATGTATATAAAATTATGTTTTTAATATTCAACGGAATAAATAATTCAAACATAAATGACTTTTTTAATGACTTTTATAACTAAAGGACCCTTTCCTCTTTAAGTAACACATGACGTGGCTCACTAAGCATGACAGAAAAATACATCTATAAAATAATGGTATATTAGTAGTTTTGAAAACCAACCATAATTTTATTAGAAGGAATAAATAGCTAACGGGGGCGTGGTGCGTGTCGCAGCGATGAGCCCAGTTGGCCATATTAACTGTTTGACTCGAGCCAGATGCAACTTAGCCACGATCGTAAAACGTGCTTCAATATATCGGAAAAATGCCTAATTGCTGCGTTGCTACATGCAAAAATAGGAGTAAAAACAAAACTTCAAGGACTATGGGGTCACGTACCACATATAAGTATACATTTTATTACTTATAGGTTGATAAAATTATGCATTAATTATGCAAAATCTAAATAAATGCATTCTTATTTGTAAATATAACACTCATGCAAATTGGTCTTGAGCAGAAGTATTAAGATTAAAGGATAACTCACGCTAGAACAGGCCGGGAAGTGGCCGGAACGGGCCGATCTGGCAGTTTCTATAGAAAAGGTCACATGACGTGATTCTTTCTATAAAAATTGACAAATCGTCCCGTCCGTCCTAGTGTATTTATTTAATCTTAAAGTAGCTTTTATTTAATATACGGGCAAGGAAATTTTAATGGGCTCTGGAGGAAGTGACTTATAGTAGTTTAGGTGATTGTATATAATGAAAGGCAATAAAACTCGAGGGTGGGATCCTACTGCCCTGTCAGCTCTACAGCCCAATTGTCATATTCATGGTATGGGACATTTATGAAACAGCAAACAGTTATAACACTGTCAATTTGTCACTTTTCCTTGACGATTGTTGCAATGCCAGCGGGCATCGCAGTAAGCGCTCTGTAATTTAAGTAAGTCGATTTCTTGTATTTAAAGTGTCTTTATTAAATATGTAAATATTATTTTATCTTGGTAGTTTGCGTATTATCTCGTTTCCTCGTCACATCGTTCTTAGTACCCTACTTATTATTTTGTGTTGAAATTACTAAAACAAGGATACAAGTATTTATAAGGGTTTGAGATTTGATAAAACTCTTATAACTACTTGTATCCTTGTTTTATTGGTGCTTTATATTAAATTTTAAAACGTGTTGTTTGTACAGTCAGTGTCAGTGTCCCTGCACCTGGTTAGGGGTTACAATTTGTCGCTTCACTGATTCGCACCCGCCAGCAAAGTTTTCATTTGCGATCATTAAATTATCGAAGAATAATGAATACCAACAGCAAGAGACATATTCAGAAATAAAATAAAACTTCTATGGAACGTTGGCGTGCAACTACTTATTTATTATTTACAAGGCTTTTCCCTGGAACAGGTAATGCCTTCCTTTTTTCCTTTACTTTCAGTGTTTTGGCAAAAGCCATCTTTCATTTAATAATAAGGAAATCGGTACCTACATTCCGATACCTACTAAATGTTTTATAGGTATAATATACTCGTATTAGACCTTTTAAAATTGGAACTCTGTTCCTTATGGTTAACATAATCAGATCAGATACAAGATTTCAAGGGACCATCTTGGTACTTCACCATTTACTTTGGAGTTAACTACATCAATACATCTAGACAAAACTGCATCATCTAAATCGATTGATGATAATCATGAAATAATAACGTAGCAAATAACACTAGAACAGTCGCGCCCTAGTTTCGAACACTTTTAGTCGCTACGGGGTCCAGCGAACCAAGGAATTTATGTGATCATAATATCAACACTATTGAAGTAAGTCTGAAAAACGCATAATTATTTTTAAACTAGGATATAAAACAAGTCATGTTTAAAAATGAATTGTTAATAATTGGAGACACATTGCAAACATTAAAAACATCACAACTTTTTGTTGAAACAAATCATATTATTTTATTTTTTTAAGATAATAAAACAAATCATATTATATTATTTCTAGTATATGTAATCTTAGTAACAGGCAAGACACCCGTGGCCATTTTTAAGTAAACCGTATGTCATTCGACTTTAAGGACTGTGTAAACAAACCGCCATATTTAAATTGTCTTTGAATGATGAATTTACTAGAGATGGGGAAGTGCCATTTTAAGTCAAAATAAATCGATTACTAAAATACCGAAAGAAAAACACATCTCATCTTCATATTTTTAATTGGTTTAATCTTCTGAAAAATCGATGCTTGAAGTTTTACTAGAGTCACCAATATTAATTATAAAAGGTTGCGTTACATCATCGGTATACCCTATCGATGATGCCGTCTAAATTTTTCATTTTATGCTCTTCTCCTATTACATGATCCACGCATTTCTTCCACTGCATGCATCCGCATTTGAATTTAGGTATTTATTTAATTTTAAGTATATTATATCTTACGCTACGATCCTTTACTCATTTACTTACTGTGTAGTGTACACTATGCCTATATCAGGTAGATACCGTGAGTACCGGCATTACAATGTCACTAACTTTAGTCACATCTCTAAACGTCATAGACAAACGTAGAATATAAAAGAAACAAAAACGTCATTGCATTTTGTCGAAATAACGTAACTTTTAAATCGTATTGAATTTTCAATGAAATTTCCAAGATTAAGTAATTTTTTCTATATTATTTGTTTTTTACGAGAAAGGTTATTTTAATAGTGTATGTTTTCAATGACTTTTGATGAGGTGGTGTGAAACTTTAAGGAGTAACAGTGATAAATCAAAGTGACGCCGTTTGTTTACATAGTCCTGAAAGTCCAATGACATACGGTATACAAGCGACGTTGCTTAGTAGTTACTTCCATCCAAATCACTTAGGGGTTCCGGTATGGCGAGAGAGATGGCGCTGTCATCAATACAACTTTTTGTTGAAACAAATCAAATTATTTTTATTTAATATGTTTTCAATTCAGCGGATGTTACTCAATTGCATATTAAGCAACCGCATATTAAGACCCACATAATAAAAAAAAATTGTTACAACAAATTTCTTACCCGTGTAAATACTATTATAGCTAAGTATAGTTGCCGATTTTTAAGTCTGAACTTTTGAAACATCGAAATACCCATAGAACGTAAACGCGCAAGACACTTTGGAATTATAAACAAAATCCCATAAAGACATTACAGCTAGTCATGTACATAAACACAATATTTCACTTTTCATAAACATAATGTGATGAATGTTACATTTTTTCATACATTAGTTATTGAATATTTTACGATAACAATTTAGCATGCCAACAGTTACGGTCTACGTCGTTTTTTTTTTAATTTAGTGTTGTGACCATGTCTGCTGTTCCAATTCATACAACTGTCTGTTAATCGATAAAAATCGATCTTGTTATCAATAGGCAATACAGTAAAAAATCAAAACAAAACGATTAAAACGAAAATAAATCTAAGTACGATGTGGAAAAAATGTTATTTAAAATAAGACAAAGTAACTATGAAGATTTTTATCTTACATTTTAAGAATTCAACAGTATTGATTTCTGAACGAAACTAAGATGACTTTGGAAAAAATCGTATGACAAATGCGCAGTTTCTCGGTCTTATCAAATACAAATCCGTAGTAGTAAAATCGAATCAAACAATTCATCGCTAAAATCAATAATCGCTGAATTTGACAAACGATTTGTCTTAGCCTCATCACTAAGTACGTCAATACTCAAGTGTCAAAAGTTCAGACTTAGAAATCGGCAACTATAATTTATAATTTCGACCTCGACAAATTTTTTTTCAAATTTCGAACATCTGCGACAAACAAGGAAATTTGATTTGACCTCTATTCTAATATCAGTCGAGATGACGTTCAGTTAGAAACGATGCGTGTCGCGACAGACGCGAAAGGCCAATAACAGTAAGTTTTCTCTCGTAGCAACCCTAAACAGCGCCCCCTAGCCGTAAGAGTAGTAACTATGTAAAAGTAACGGGCGGCGGTCTTAATCCAACATGGCGGGAACAAGAGAAGTTCCTACAAGTAATAATGGTGATATTGTGTTTCTGGGGCTGCACGCTGAGCCTCGATCTCATCATAGAAAGCTAAGTATATTTATATATCTTAGTGTGTGCGTAAAGTGTGGTAAGAGTTCTCTAGACAATCCTCTAAGTGATATTTGTCAATAAGATAGTTTCCGGTATGATTTGTGAACCGGGTTGGAATAAAAGAGCAAGCGACGCTTCGTCGATACCCAAATGTCCCAAGTATGTTCCTCATGACTTCTCACAGCCCGGCCCGTCGCCTCGTACCATTGCGGGGCAGTCGGGAGGCTGCTATAACATGTGTGTGCAGAGGCACAGCCCGGCCCGTCGTCCCGTGTCATCACGGGGCAGTCGGGAGGCTAGTATGACATGTGTGTGTAAGGTCACAGCCCGGCCCGTCGCCTCGTACCATTGCGGGGCAGTCGGGAGGCTGCTATAACATGTGTGTGCAGAGGCACAGCCCGGCCCGTCGTCCCGTGTCATCACGGGGCAGTCGGGAGGCTAGTATGACATGTGTGTGTAACGTCACAGCCCGGCCCGTCGCCTCGTACCATTACGGGGCAGTCGGGAGGCTAGTATTACATGTGTGTGCAGAGGCACAGCCCGGCCCGTCGCCTCGTGTCATTACGGGGCAGTCGGGAGGCTAGCATTACATGTGTGTGACGTGGCTCGGCCCACCGCCTCGTATCACCACGGAGCAGGTGGGAAACCGCCAATCTCAAGGTAACGTCATGGTCAGACATCCCGCCGTCCCCCGTGAAGTAGGTGGGGGACTTAAGACCCGTAAAGAGAGAGAGGTAACTTTGCTATGCTCCCCAAGGGAGGAGTAAGATTGTCCAGGGAACTCTATAATCATGATGCACCTCATTACAGAAAGCGCCACAGTCCGGCACTCAGTCCAGCGTCCTTGCGGAGCCGGCGAGAGACGCTGCCCTCGGGGAGACGAGGACGTTCTCCTGACGGACGCAGAAAGGTATGCTGTGCAAACCCCCTTTAGTCCTTTTTGTTACTTAACGCCGTTCGCCCCCCTATTACGGTCATGATTAGCTACGATGCATGGTAAAGGGGGGGCGACGACATGGTGACAGATGCTGGGATCGTCAAATTTAAGGAACCACGGCCCATATAGGAGGGAATGCACAGCATATGTTTCACTTTAATAATGTGTATTAAAGTCAGTCATTGCAGATCAAATGTAAGATAAGATAACTTTGCGAATCTCCATAAACATCAAAGGCATTTTATCGAACAATAATAATAATAGACCACGGGAATCCATGAAGGAATACTTTAAAACTGGGAGAACACTTCAATAATAAATATCAGAGAGCAGCAGTGAACAGCACCGCACGGTGCGTGATTCGTAGATCTATTTCGTACATCCACGTAGTATACTCGCTACACCTTAATGATCATACTCGAGTCGGCAGGGAAGAAGTACTCGTGTACGACACAGATGACGCTGTTATCAAGGTACATTCGACTTCGATAGTAGCGCATGGCGAAAACCACGAGAATATGAATTGCCAAAACACGTTTTATAATAAAAAATCGTTTCATTAAAATTATAAGCGAATTAAAATAACCACGTCATGTTTAAGAAAATAAATTCCGCTGAAATTTAAGTTAAAAAGTAATATCTAGTCTTAACATTCAAGACCTCAACAAGCGGAAAAAACAAGCTACATCCCGAGATACCAACATCATCAAAATAAGTAATCCGACCAAATGACGTCTCCTTTATAGATACAATACACCTTCCTTTCTAACAAGAATCTAATTGGAATTGAACTAAACAAATACCTATGAGTTTAAAAGAAAAACGTGAATAAGACATTTTCCTTCAGTCATAAAGGCGAGGTTATGATTACGTTTCGCTGATGATTATAGGTGCAACGTACCAACATAATCGCGCAGAATATATCACAGACATAAAGCGCGAACACTCGATGGAGTTGCCAGGTCACCAACTAAAATCTCAAGATATAAGAAAATAAGTAAATATCACTGCAACTTTAAGCGGAGTCCCACCACCTTTAACATTGCATTGGAAGAATTAGTGAATTTTTAGTTTTAAGAATAGTTAGTCATTTTAAGTTCCAGGAGTCTGGTATGCTGCGATACCAGATAAAGATATATATTTAAGCGGATACGAACTGTACTTAGACCTAAGACGAGACTATTACACTCATCATTCGTTAGAAGAAGAACAGGCAAGGGATTAAAATATTATGTACCTGAGACAGTAGGATGAGAAATAACAACGAGTGACGTGGATAAGTTCCCGGAAGGGAAATTAAACTGATGCTAATGACCGACACGCAGTCAAGTACTTATCGGATAAGTACATACGAGATATTTACTGGTTTTCCTTAGTTTGTAAGGAGTTAAATGTAAAAAACAAAGATAGTATCGGGAAGACAACACCGGTATAAGTCATCGAGACTAAACTTAGAAGAAAATTATAAGTAAAACTTCACTGAATTCAGTCAAGTTTCTGGAAAATATTTGTTCACGACTGGTATCACTGAACGCCAACTGTCCGGAAGAAATCCAAATCCAGCCGTCTCGAATTCTCGATTCATCACTGGCGGCGCGGTACCCTGCTACGGCACATCAGCTCCTAGGAAAGTCCACGTATTTATACAGGTAAATGGTAATAAAGTGATGGGAAGATGTACAACGCCCCAGGGAGATTGTCATTTCCTTTAGCGTGTAATATTGTGACAGTTTTACTGGATTGTACTCAGGTACAGTGAGCTGAGCCGCCAGTCACACCCGGATTTGACGAATACATGGATACGACACCACCCGGACTCGACGCGTACCCTGGATTTGACTACGACCCCCGGTGAGTCTCAAAGAAAATATAATTTCCAGTTCGAATGGCACGCGTCGCGTCCATTAGAGCATATCTAACATAGCAGCATGGCGTCACCTCGTGGTTTACGTACAGAATGTACCTTTGCGACGCGCTGCAGGATAGCAGATTTCTGACCATGAAGAACAAACACGCTCTTCAGTTTCCATAATATGAGCAACGGATCCAAACTCGTTGCTGCGACTTTGGTGGAAGATATTTCTACTTTCTAGAAATATGTATATGATTGATGATAGGCAATAAGCTGCAATTTCCGATAACCAGTAATGACTAAAGTAGTTCATTTTATTAGATCATTCTTTCGAAAAATCTGTGCACAGCGAAAGACCCAATTCCCGCATATGGTCAGTACCTATGTAATCATACTATCACAACATTATTTAACAGGTTTCTCAAACAATGGGGAAGGAAAATCAAGTTTCACCTTGCTAGGCCCGACTATTCCTAACAATTCAACAGTGCTTTATTACAGAGTGTCATAGTAATGTTAGCATGTGACAACATGAATCGACCTTTGCGGATTAACTTTACAGTTACATGATAGACCCAAAAGAGAGTCTACACATTAACTAGATTAAATTCAATTCAATAATCATTTATTTCAGGTAGGACCCATAGATATTTTAGTACTGTACATTATTTCAAATTCACCACTGTTAGTGGGCACATACATATAATTCCTACATTCAATTTAAAGATAAACCGAATGAACAACTTTATATAACTTTATATTACTATTTCCAATCTCATTTAGATCCATCGTTAATAAAATGAAATGATACTAGTATGCCCTGAGTTGAACAAATAATATTTTACTTTATTTTATTTAAATTTTAAAAGGCAAGCCAACAGCACATAAACATGACGAGTACTTGACTTAAACATGATAAAGAAGAAGAATATATATGCACCAATAACAGATGTGCATCAACACTTAAACAGTTTTGAGGCTTGTACACTACTTAATGAATATTCAAAACTACTTATTTACTAAGAATATGCATACAAAGGTCGAAGTAATATCCGTCCCTCCAACCTTGCTGAACAGCCGTTTTCAGCAGGATTAAGCATGCATTCAAATCAAATAATTTCTTTGTTTTCCATCCTGGTCATTTATCCCTAATTACTGAAGGGCTCACAGTAGATTCTCTTCAAGGCGATGCGAATTTGATTGGAAGCATTCAAAGTGACATGTTTTAACAGCAACGCTACTTCTAATCAATGGTATTTCCTTTCAGAGTGTTACTGTCATATTGTGTTTAACCAAATTTCCCTTTCAGAGCGGTTTTAATTGTTATGTGCTCTATCTTGATATCAACTAAGTGCTCGCTTGTAAAATCCGTGATAACACAAAGTGAAATATAATGACAAACTTAAATTCAGTTGTACAAAGAGTGAGATTGAGGTTATGTTATGTGAATATGAAAATGCTTTATTGAGTGAAGAGAGACAGTATAGCGAGAACCATATAGTTACATACCCTTTAAAAGGCTATAACGAAGTGAATGAATAGATAACAAACGTTAGTAGTTTCGTGTAGGCATAGGCGCAACATCGCGATAGGCTAACTGGTAAAACAAGTTAACTAAGCGACAGTAGAGATGTAACAGTCTGACAGTGACAGTAAACAGGGGTATGGGATGCGCAGGTTGAAAGAAGTGTACAGCTGTCAGTTCGAGACGTTAGCAGAAAGTAACAATGACAGGTGACATTGACAGAACGAGAGACGGTATTTGTCACTAGTAAAGCAAGTAACTAATCGAATAATCGAATCATAAACTCACTTTAGCCATTGATACCTAACGTTGCGGTTTACAAATAAATAAAGTTATGACTTTTTAATGATCATTTATTTAGTGTTGTAACTCGAAAGAGTTATTTTATGGTTCCAGAACGTTATCAAGCCTACCACTTGATAAATAATGTTTAATTTTAATTTTTCGGTGGATACGATTAAAAGCTGATCTCTTACCAAAGGACGATAGTTAGATTGAGTTTGTTTACTTTCCCGAGACGTAGCATGACCATTTATAATACCAACAACGGGTACAGAACACAAACCTGAACATTACCTCAATCAATACCTACTTTAGTGTACATACTCACCGGGATTCAAACTAAATAGTTCCCATTTATATATGCGTTACAGGAATAGACTTACAAGAGTTTCAAGATGGAAGAAACCTTACGTAAACGACTTAGGCTCATACAGGATAAGCTTGAGGCCGACTTGAACACTGTTCCGAATGCGGTAAACATAGACAATCTAAGAACGGCTCAGATTATATATGGAAAATTAGAAGCTACAACCAAGCGTTTTAGCACGGATCTATCAGAATACTTCCGGATGACAACCACTCCGGCTACGGAAGAGATTTGTTTGATGAGCGGTCTTCAACTCGAAGCGGAAGAATCGCTAGCAGAACTACAAGTCAAAATTACACAGAGCATGTCTGAAAACAAATCTCAGCAAAAACTTACTGAGGCACAGTCCTCATGTCGGCTCCCGAAGCTGCAGCTGCCGGTATACGATGGAGATATACTAGCTTGGTGTGAGTTTTGGGACTCCTTTGAGAGTAATATACATTCAAGGAACATACCAGAGGTAGACAAGCTCGCGTACCTCAAAACATCTGTAAGCGGTGAAGCTAAGAGAGCGATAGAAGGTCTTCCATCAACAAACAAGAATTACCCCATCGCGGTATCTCTTTTGAAACAGAGGTTTGGGAAAACCTCCCATCTCGTTGATGCACATTATGCCACAATGAATAATATCCAGACTGCAGATAATTCTGCCGGAAATTGCAGAAAAACTCTTAATGAAATAGAAAGAAACCTAAAAATTTTAGAATCACTCGGAGAAGACATAAACCACAACCATCTAAGGTTCACGATAATGGGAAAGTTTCCCAAGGAGCTGATATATGAAATAAGACTCAAAATAAATAATGAATCCATACAGGAACTTAGAGACCAACTAGAAAGAGTCATCACAGCAAAGGAAGATGCGGAGAGAATATCCGGGAAGAAACGCACACATGAAGAGGATATCAGTACTGTAGGAACCCTACACATACAATCCAAGCGCATGAAACACGCCGACCAACCTCAAACCCAGAACGAAAACGTAAGAAGAGGGAATTACAGACCAACCTGGAAAAATGGACCCCAGCAGAGAAGAACTCTCGATAGAAGATCTCACTGGGCAAGACGGAACCAATTTGGAACCTCCAACAGCGTTGGGCAACATTTTCAAAGGAACACTCATGGCAGTGAGAGTTCGGCGTGCATCTTCTGCAAGGGCAGTCACCGCCACGAGGAATGCGAAACGGTTTCTACTCTAAACGAGAGGCTAGAAAAACTTAAAAATCTGTGCTACTTCTGTTTCAAACCTTACCACCAGGTTAGAACTTGTAACTTTGCAAAGAGATGCACACTTTGCAACAAGCACTCCCACCACAAAGCTGTATGCCCTGTAAATTTTCAGAAGACCATAGAAGAAAAGAAACAACCCTGACAATACACGGGGAAGGATTCACTACCCTTCAAACTGCCACTGTTCACGCAAGATCGGCCATCCAAAAGGAGAAACTACTAAAGTACCGCCTTCTCCTTGATTCTGGATCTCAAAGGTCTTATGTCACGTTCCGGACTGCGAAGGAACTAGAACTTCCCATAGAAGAGGAAAGCCACTTAATCATATTTACCTTTGGCTCGGACCTACCCCAACAGATACACAGCCCTAGAGTCACTCTTCAATTACAGTCTAGAACCAACGAGAAGATTATTATTCAAGCGAACTGTGTAGAACACATTTCCCGAGGCATCCTGCCCAGACTTAGGATGAAGAACCTCCCGGATACCTACATATTGGCAGACGACAGTTCCATGAGCGGACCGGTGCACATCCTGATAGGGAATGAGTATTATTTTAACATCATTTATGACAGGAAAATTCAATTAGATAACAACCTATTCTTGGTTGATTCGGCTTTAGGATGGATCATCAGCGGAAAGACTGAACCTGAACTTACGGAAGAGTCATATGTGGTGACATACGCTCAGACAAGCATAGAAATGAGACTACACCAACCAGACCCACCTCTAGATAACGATGATATAAAAGGTCTATGGGAATTAGAATATATAGGTATAAAGGACTCACCAAATAGGACTATCCTCTGACATAGAGAAAGCATTTCTACAATTAGCATTGCACAAAAGGGATCGAGATGTGACCAGATTCCTCTGGATGAAGGACACCTCCAAGCCAGTATCACCAGACAACTTGTTATACCTAAGATTCTGCAGAGTCCCGTTCGGAGTCATCTCTTCGCCGTTCCTGCTGAACGCCACCATCAAACAACACTTGTCCAACGCAGTAGATCAACAAGTAAAAGAGAAAGCAAATGATATTTACGTAGACAACTTCGTTTCAGGCACCAACACAGTGAAGGAGGCCATAGAGCTCTACAGGAATTTAAAGGGTACTTTTCAAGACATCTCCATGTCACTCAGAGACTGGAGCTCCAATTCAGAAGAATTAATGGAGAAGATTCAAGATACATGCAGAGAGGAAAAGGTCAAGGTACTCGGTTTAGAATGGGACATTAAAAAGGATACCCTTCAACTTAAATGTAACTTAAATGAAGAACCTGTCACTAAAAGAGGAGTGTTGAAGACTATCGCATCAGTCTATGACCCATGCGGTTATGGAGTACCCTGCATATTACCAGCAAAACTCTTTCTTCAAAAGCTTTGGAAAATTGGAGTCCAGTGGGACTCGCCTCTGTCAGACGAGCTGAATGAAGAATGGAAGACAATCCGAAAGACCATAAGCACCATCAAGGAAGTTTCGGTGAACAGATGCTACACGACGCAACCAGCGGAAGAAGAATACGAACTACATTGCTTCACTGATTCCTCTATGCAGGCATACGCAGCGTCAGTCTTTCTAGTCAACGGGTCAGAAAGAAGCTTTGTCATGGGTAAATCTCGCCTCATACCATTGAAGGAGCAGGAAAATCTCAAGATTCCCCGTCTTGAGCTTTTAGGAGTACTGATCGGCAGTAGACTAATGAAATTCGTTCTTAAATCCCTTCAAGTGAAAATAATAAGACAAGTTTTGTGGAGTGATAGCCAAATCGTCATAGAATGGTGCAAAACCAAGAAGCTGTTGTCGCCCTTCGTAGACAGACGCATCAAAGAAATAAAAACAAATAAGGAACTGGAGATCAGATACGTACCAACGGACCTAAATCCAGCTGACGTAGGCACGAGGCCCACCTGTTCAAGAGAGGACAGAGACAGATGGATGAGCGGCCCACAATTCATAGTGGAAGATCCGAAGAACTGGCCAACTACACCCGGAAGTAAACCAGCATATTCGCTCTTGGCCGGGGAGGGTCTTGAGTATCAAGATTATGAAGAACCGATGGACGTGGATGATCCACAGGTCATAAATATCAACCCGAAGGAAGCGGAGATTGGCACAACAGAAAAAGAGACAGAGGTAGAAGACAAGGATCATGCCCCGGATGATAAAATCCTAACACTGAAGAAACTCCAGGAAGATCACTTTCCTTTAGAGGTAGAAGGAAAGATAACCAGTTTGAGCCTGAACTTAGGCTTATTCAAAGATATAGATAATCTACTCAGGTGTAAGGGTCGCATGAAAAATGCAGATTGGTCGTTTGACAAACGATACCCAATACTCATTCCTAAGAATTCAGACTTCACCAACGATATAATAATGAAAACTCATAAAGACAACATGCATGTAGGCGTAAGTCACACGTTAGACAGGATAAGACAAACTTACTGGATCCCTCAAGGAAGAAGCCAAGTTCAACGCATCTTGAAAAACTGCCCCGAGTGCAGAAAACATGAAGGAGGGCCTTATAAACTGCCTGAAACACCTGCCTTACCTAAGGAGAGAGTTAATTACAGCTCTCCATTCACTTACGTCGGTACAGATTATCTGGGCCCCCTTCTTGTCAACAACGGGAACAGCAATAGCAAGAGGTGGATAAGCTTATATACATGTTTAGCAGTGAGAGCCATTCATTTAGAAGTAGTGAAAGACCTGACAGCCGAGGAAGGATTACTCGCCTTGAGAAGAATGGTCGCTACTAGAGGTGTACCTGATCTGATTACCTCGGACAATGCATCCAACTTCAAGCTGCTAGCGGAGATCCTTCAAAACCCTTACTGTGTAAAGAAAAATATAAAATGGAAATTTATTCCACAGTTAGCACCATGGCATGGAGGATTCTACGAGAGATTGGTAGGCTTGGTTAAAAGTTGCCTGAAGAAAACTCTGCAGAAACACTTATTAACGGACAATCAACTTATAACCGTAGTGAAAGAAATAGAAGCAATACTTAACACCAGACCCCTAACTCGAGTGGATTCGGATCCAGACCACGTGCTCAAGCCGTCAGACTTTCTTACAATGGGAAAGTGTATTGTCATGGAAGCGTCTGACCAATATCCTAGTACCTCCCAAGGGACGAACACTAAGGATAATCTTATTAAAGGCTGGAAGAAAGCAACCGTCATTCTAAGAGAGTTTAAAGACATGTTCGAAAATAGGTATCTTCCTAATTTAAGAGAAAGATATTCCCACAACCCTAAGGAACCAAGGGTGACATCAAATATCGAACCAGAAATTGGACAAATCGTACAGATAAAAGGTGACACCAAAAATCGTATTAATTGGAAAGTGGGAAGGATAATTTCCCTTATACAAAGTAGGGACGGCTCATGTAGAGCCGCCAAGGTAAAGGTAGGAGATACAGAGTACACTAGGTCCATCGCGCATCTCTACCCTTTAGAGATCGAAGATGGAGAGGAAAGATGTAAACAAACTTCAACAGAGAAAAATGCAGATCTTCCGACGCCCCCACATCCTCTGTGCAGGGATGACGTGTTAATGGAAGCACCAGTCGAAGAAGCACCAGTCGAAGAAACACCAGTCGAAGAAGCAGCCAAATCTTTAGCTGGGAAGGAGAACACCCAACTAGAAAGTACAGTAGAGCCTATGTCTATTACCCCTAATGAGCCTAAGTCTATACTAGAACAAACCTCAGACACTTTCGCCGAACCCGATCCCATCGCCCACGCCGCACCGGAGCCTCACTACCTAGGAGAAGTCGAGCCCCTGGCAACGAACGACAAGTCGAGACCTAAGAGAGCTGCAGCTCTTCGGGCCCTCGACAAAATCAAAGAATGGACCAGCAGCCTAGCCGCCCTGTTCCTTCCTGCCTTGGGGAGTGTCGCGACAGACGCGAAAGGCCAATAACAGTAAGTTTTCTCTCGTAGCAACCCTAAACAGCGCCCCCTAGCCGTAAGAGTAGTAACTATGTAAAAGTAACGGGCGGCGGTCTTAATCCAACATGGCGGGAACAAGAGAAGTTCCTACAAGTAATAATGGTGATATTGTGTTTCTGGGGCTGCACGCTGAGCCTCGATCTCATCATAGAAAGCTAAGTATATTTATATATCTTAGTGTGTGCGTAAAGTGTGGTAAGAGTTCTCTAGACAATCCTCTAAGTGATATTTGTCAATAAGATAGTTTCCGGTATGATTTGTGAACCGGGTTGGAATAAAAGAGCAAGCGACGCTTCGTCGATACCCAAATGTCCCAAGTATGTTCCTCATGACTTCTCACAGCCCGGCCCGTCGCCTCGTACCATTGCGGGGCAGTCGGGAGGCTGCTATAACATGTGTGTGCAGAGGCACAGCCCGGCCCGTCGTCCCGTGTCATCACGGGGCAGTCGGGAGGCTAGTATGACATGTGTGTGTAAGGTCACAGCCCGGCCCGTCGCCTCGTACCATTGCGGGGCAGTCGGGAGGCTGCTATAACATGTGTGTGCAGAGGCACAGCCCGGCCCGTCGTCCCGTGTCATCACGGGGCAGTCGGGAGGCTAGTATGACATGTGTGTGTAACGTCACAGCCCGGCCCGTCGCCTCGTACCATTACGGGGCAGTCGGGAGGCTAGTATTACATGTGTGTGCAGAGGCACAGCCCGGCCCGTCGCCTCGTGTCATTACGGGGCAGTCGGGAGGCTAGCATTACATGTGTGTGACGTGGCTCGGCCCACCGCCTCGTATCACCACGGAGCAGGTGGGAAACCGCCAATCTCAAGGTAACGTCATGGTCAGACATCCCGCCGTCCCCCGTGAAGTAGGTGGGGGACTTAAGACCCGTAAAGAGAGAGAGGTAACTTTGCTATGCTCCCCAAGGGAGGAGTAAGATTGTCCAGGGAACTCTATAATCATGATGCACCTCATTACAGAAAGCGCCACAGTCCGGCACTCAGTCCAGCGTCCTTGCGGAGCCGGCGAGAGACGCTGCCCTCGGGGAGACGAGGACGTTCTCCTGACGGACGCAGAAAGGTATGCTGTGCAAACCCCCTTTAGTCCTTTTTGTTACTTAACGCCGTTCGCCCCCCTATTACGGTCATGATTAGCTACGATGCATGGTAAAGGGGGGGCGACGACAATGCGTCAATTGCAAACAATGTCGCACGCAAGTCGCACGTTATTTGATATCAAAAGATATGAAAATTGGGGCCAACTCTAGTTTGTCTCTGAATTTTAAAATATAAATATCAAAAATTTAATGTCAGAAAAGTTTTCAGTCATAAAAGTCGTAATGGCGGTCGACATATATACGGTTTGAACGCACCATGGAGAGCTCATGAATCATGATATGTGTGTATATATCACCGTTCAATTGTGAACTCCCGACAGATTATAATTTGACTAGGGATAATATAAACTAACCTTACCTAACCTATCTGCTTGTTTACAATCTTGCGCGTTACTTTAGAAACTAACGGTAGTTAAAACTTTACGGTCACACATATAAACAATCACATTTCATTATATACAATCACATAAACTACTTATCTATGTTACCTGACTGTATAATTTGTAACTGCATTTTTGATATGATTTTGACGCGTCAAATACACAACGAAAAATAAAGCGTCGCGACTACTGTAACGAAATTTGAAGCTGATCAAATCTAGTTTATATCGGGCTCTGATTTATCCATTTGAGTGTGATTAATATCGTTATGTTGTTGTTCGGTGTCAGGTAATAAATATACTAATAGCTTAAGGGGACACTCAACACCAATGACCTTCGGTCTGAATCCTTTGGTTTTATTTTAGTATTTAAAGTTTATTATTTTAACAGAAACAACCTTAAAGCAAATTAATAAATAATACCTTCAAAGTCTCATAATTTAAGGTCAAAAATCTGATTTTATGACCGTAACAATGCCATAATTAGTTAAAAATTAAAATGACTAATTTTTAGAAACGTCCAAGCATGCCAATTTTAAATATGTCCCTTTACTGAAGTTAAACAAAAAAGTGTTATATAGACATTTTTTTCAATAATCTTAAAAAATAAGTATCTGTTGGAGATCCAGGAGATGATCAAATATAAATAAAATATAAATATGTAGTACCAGATTTATTGTGCACTCGCGAAAGCAATAGCAATGAATGACATACGTATACTGTGACATCTGTCCTAAGTAAACTAAATATAAAACAGCCAGGACTTTATGTTGGCACATATAAGAACTCTGTGTTCTAACATGGTTCTAACAGACAGGCGCAGGTCAGGTAGGACAGGTTCTGTGTGACAGTCTTAATGGACTGACAAAGTAACGAATGTCAGAGTTTTGAAAATGATGGAAAAAAAACGAAGAAGTAATTTATATTAATAATAATAATTGAAGGAAAAATTGAAGGGAAGCGTGGCCGAGGTAGAAGGCGTACATCATGGACTAAAAATATAAGAGACTGGTTGGAAGTAAAGAGCATAGATAAACTAATTCGCATAACTGAAGATAGAGAGACGTAAAGATCCAGGAGGTCGTCGACCTCCTGGATGGAGATGGCACGTGAAGAAGAAGAAGAAGAAGTTCTAACAGTATCCATCTCTTTCTAAATTTGGCAGAGACGAATGGAGATAGAATATCGAAGAACCGATGGCCGTTTGTGTTTTATGTCTGTGGTGCAAATTTTAGTTATAACGATTCAAAACTTGTCAAAATCGATGAAAACCTCGGGTAAGTACTTTGCAGTCTTCTTCTTCTTCCTAGCGTTTTCCCGGCTTATGCCATGGCTAAGGGAGCCTGGGGTCTGCTTTGGCAAATCAGTAGGTCACAATCAGTAGGTAGGTGTTTGTACTTTGCACTATGCACATTTTATAGGCAAAACAATATTTTGTTCCGATTTCTGATGTTATTGTTCCACCCAATTGACAGGGTTGATAGGAAAAGTAGGTACAAACATTCCTTTAAGTAATGTTTTATTTTGTGTTTCAACAAAATAAAATAAAATATCATCGTTTCTATGGTCACTTTTATAATCAAGAAGGACAGTCCCAGTAATAAGCCAAACCATATTACACGCTTGTTTATTAGATGAATTAAGGATGACTCACACCAATTCGATCCGATCCGATCCGGGGCAATCTGTCAGTTTCTATAGAAATAATCACGTGATAGTCCGGAGCCCTCGGAGTTCACGTGACGTATTCTATAGAAACTGATAGATCGCCCCCGATCGGATCGTGAGTCATCCTTTATTATGGTATTATTGACGTGACAACGTCTTATAAATTGGTTTGCCGGGTGACACTTCAAGAAACTGCGTTACGCTCCGCTCACGTTATGCGCTCACAATGAGAGCGAGTGAGAGGCACGCGTCCCTTCCACTCGGGCATGGTTAGCCCGCCTAAGAGCGAGAGAGACAGACATAAAAAGTGAAAGGCACGCGTCCCTTCCACTCGAGCACAGTATTTTACCACTCAAAGTCGTTGTCACGTAAAACTTTCGCCCGTATACCGACTTTACAGGCAACCATTTTTTTTACAAGTTTTAGAAGCTTTTATTTTAATTGCAAAATATGTTTGTTTGTTAGATTCAAAGCTTGCAACCTGAATTAGACTAATTTCCCGTATTTCGATTAACCTGAAACTTCACATGCTTATGTTGGTGTGATGACAAAACTGTTATTGTACCCTAGTACAGTCGTTGATAAAAGCTTATATCAAAAATTAAATTTTGACAGTATTTTGGAAGGAAAATCTATCACGGATACTTCTGCACCGCAGGGAAAGTGCAGGGCTTTCTGGGTAGGACCCACAGAGGCGTGCATTCCCTGATTGCTACCGTCTGCGACCCCGAAGACTCCTTTTAGTCGCTATTTACGACAGTCAGGAGATACCATAGCCGTATTCTACTGCCCGGGCTACAGGGCGCAAAACTTATAAGCGTAATCAGAATCAGAAATTTATTTTGTTAATCATAGGTTACATTGAAAGGTGGTACATACGTATATAAGTTTTGGCCACTATGATATACCCGCAATGCAGGTATACAAAAAAAAGTAAGATTATTTATTAAACGCGTCATAGTGAATACTACCATATAACATAAATTAAATTGAAAATTACACTTACTAAATTAAAATACATCATGGCGTGATACAAAATTACAAATAAAAAATGTCAAACAATAAAAAGATAACAATATGTCTAACAATCTTATCTAGTTTTATTAATTCGTTATATAATTTAATTCGATATATAAGTTACATAAATTAATTCGTTAAAAAATGTGAGAAAAACCTAAAAAATAGGACTCGCAATATGTAAACACCTTGTTATTGAAAATTCAACGCCGCGTCCTCATTCCGCTTTGTGACGTTGAGTAGATATACCTACCCCGGTCTTACAGATAAGTACGAGTAAAAACCGCCGCTATCGCGAAATGTGAAACCCAATGCAGATGTTTTTGCGTATAAATTGAGATGTTTTTTGATGGAATACATCATTGTAAATTGAGCGGTACGAGTTGACAAACGAAAAGGTGAGTTTCCTTATATGCACTTTCATTTGTTAAAATTAATGTGGAGTCAATTGGCCGTAAGGACATTTTAGTAGGTATATTATGCCTTTTATAATCACATTTGACTTTGGAGATATTGTTATTTTTTATATATTTATTTAAATTCAGGTTTGTGAATATCAGGCATATTTTATAATATTGTTCCTACGCTTCATTTAATAAAGAGAAATTAAATAGCTACGTCGTAGTTATCGTAGTTAGTTTATTACTTTTAATGCATTAAAAAAAAAAACATAATAGCTTCATCAAATAGAAGAGAATTTACATATGTCCGTGAAGTTAGCATATCAAGTTGCAGCATATCACTGTTTTATTTGAGTTATATTAGCATGCACAATAGTTCCTATAACATTTTAACAACACATAACTTTTTTTTTGTTCTAGCATTTTTAACACAAAACCATATTCCACCGTTTTTTCCAAAATGGTATGCTAACTTCACGCATTGGTATATCATTTACCCCCAAATCAGATAAAATTGATGATATTTTCTAGTAACATCCTAAAAAACAGTTCCCAATACAAAACAGGTGACGTTACTCAAAATTAACATGAAAAATAGGAATAGTTGTAGTCCCTTGATATGCTAACTTCACATGTGCTTTGCTAATGTCATTGATAGTTTCCCAGACCTGTGTTTGTAATTCACCAAACTTTCTGGAGACAGACCTGAAGGTCCCGGAATCGTAAAAGTTCTTTAAGAATATTCTACTGACTCTAAATCTGACCTCTATCTATTGTTCCAGATGAAATTCTTATTTGCTTTAGCATTGTTGGCTGTAAGTCAGGCACATGTTATTAAGCAATCCTGTGACATAATTCCCATCCAAGGCATCAACTATCAGATGGAAGTGCTGAAAGAAAATGTTTACGAACCTTACCAGATGGCTATCGACTTTAATACTAATACGCTCTTCTTTAGTTATTCGGGACCAAAGTCAGAAACGGAAGAAGATGTGTTTACCCATAAGTCGGCTTATTTGAACCTGAACAATAACGAATTTAACATCATCCTTGGAATCAATGATGGATTCGCTGCGACTGTCGACAATAACAAGCACAAAGTTTATCTCGGAGGAAGTGACGGCATCTACGAGTATGATTATGAGACAAAGAAAGCAGTTCATGTGGATCCTAAAGGATACAGCATTTGGCAATTGTTTTCCAAGGACAAACTTTACTACACCGCCTACCCACAGGAAAGAGTGTACACTTTTGAAGGGGGCAATTCAGTTTTAGTACCTGAATTGCAACGTACTATGGTTAAGCAAGTATTTCTTGATAATGACAATAATATTTATTTCTCAAACTCATCTGGTTTATACTGCTTAAATAATTCTGATAAGGAAATAGTTAAATTAGGTGAATATACAATCAACAGTTTCACGGCAGATAAAAATGGTAATCTTTACTTCGCGACACCTATTGGTTTATACAGTATCGATAACAACCAAAATGTTAAGAAACTTTTGGGTTTTTATGACATGACTGGGTTGGTTGTTGATGCTAATGATAACTTTATTTTTGGTGGAGGATATACAATTTTCAGACTATCAAAAACCAACAGTAGTTGTTCTTAAAGTATAATTTTAAGGTGTTGTAAATATTATACAATTTAGCTTTAAGCTAAGCTATTCTTTCAAGGGTAAAAAAAGTGAAAAAAAAAACTTAAGAATCTGTTTTACTGTGGAATTTGATATTTTCCTAATTATTTACGAAATAATCAGGGAAATCTCATTTTTTATTTATGGGGTAGTAGGTCATGTCATTAGCGTTAGTATACTGTATGTTACTGAATTACACTCATTTGGAACATAGATACGCGTCTATTTTTGTTGGGACTACCTTTGGTCTTTAGGATGTATAGCTTCTAATATTTAATATCAAATGTAACATTTGATATAATGATTCCCTTTTTTGACATGTAAGCTATACCTACTGTTTGTATACCGTGTGTGGCCCATAACAGGGGAGAAGAATTTGATCGCGGGTAGTTTTGATTTTTATTACACTTTATTGTTAGAAGACGCAATGTATTGCGAATTTTGTCACTTTTGAACTATGACAAGAGACGTCAATTAGGCTGATGTTAATGTACATTGAAAATACTATTTAGTTAGTATGAAGAAGTGAAAACCTACAGAATAGGTACATAATTTTTAAAACTTGTTGGTCAAAATATGTTGGGTTTGGGGAGTACCTACTACCCGCGATCAAATTCTTCTCCCCTGTTATGGGCCACACACGGTATGTATACTATATTTGATGTCGGAGGTCCAATACAGACTTATTATATTGTATTTGTATTGTAATGTTAAAGTAGAAGTGATTCACATTAGTGCCAAAATGAAATGTTTAGTGTTCAACGAAATACATATTAATTAAACCTGTAACGCATGTCATATAGAATACGAGTAAATAGTTGAAATTTGAATTTTAATAGCTTTTATTAGAGTTCAATATCGTAACTGCTATTTATTCGTATGCAATACCTAAACCAAAAATAATTGTAGTTAAAGTGTAATTTTAAGATGTTGTAAATATAATGTAACTTAGCTGCGATATGCTATTAAGGGTAGAAAAAAGTAAAAGAAAGCTTAAAATTCTTTTTTTTAGATTTCCTTAATTCTATTGTAATTAAATCTCATTTATTGTTCTTGGGCTAGGTCATATTGTGTACATAGGTATACTGTATGTTACTGAATTATTACACTAAATATATATATACACATGCTTATTTGTATAAATACACATGCGTTTTTTTTTGTTGGGACTACTTTGGTCTGTTTAAGCGATGTTAAGCTCTAATATTCAATATCAAATGTTTATTGCCTCTTTTTGACATGTAATCTATGAATCTGATTGTATACTTTATTTCAATAACAACAAAAACACATAAAATAAAAATAAAATGAATATTAAAGTAAACAGTCCCCCTTCGGCATGGTACCGAAAACGCTGGCAGCGTTTCCTCGCTGTATTGTAATACTACTATTTGTATACTATATTTGTTGTCGGAGGTGCAATAAAGAGTTATTATTTGTATTGTAATGTTATGGCAGAAGTTATCCACATTAGTGCTAAAATTAAATGTTTAGTCTACGAAACTATTTCTAGTCTACTTTTAAAGTGTGTATTATAAAAGTTTTATAAAATTAATAATGCACATGTATGTATAAGCATAAAAAGCCTTGTAAATTTAAAATGTCACGATTCATCTTATTAAATTTTTTTTAATTGATTTTTTTATTTTATTTCATTTTATGTCATTATCATATATTTCATTATGTTATTGTATTTTATTTTATATTATTTTAATTAATTATATTTATTTTATTTTATTTTGTTTTATTTTATTTTACTTTACTTTACTTTATTTTAATAAAAAACTACACAAAAATTTATATGTTGACATTTCAAGCCCATCGCATACCAACAGGGGAGATGGTATTCCACATTCGCCACATTCGATCTTCAAATCGTTGCTTTTTTCGTGATCAGTGACCCGAAAAACCATATAAACGATACCCATGTAGATTTTTTCACTTTTGCACCCCTTTTACCCCTTTCAGGGGTTAAATTCTCAAAAAACCTGAAACACGTGTTTACTCGTTTACCTTAAAAATACTCCGGTGAAGTTTCGGATATTTCTTTAGAACCAGAAACTTACGTAAAAATGACACTCATATTGATATTTTGGCATTTCAACCCCATCGCATACCAACAGGGGAGATGGTATTCCACATTCGCCACATTGGATCTTCAAATCGTTGCTTTTTTCGTGATCAGCGACCCGAAAAACCATATAAACGATACCCATGTTGATTTTTTCACTTTTGCACCCCTTTTACCCCTTTCAGGGGTTAAATTCTAGACTCCGCTCTTCAAGACTAGCGGAAAATCGACTCGCGATAATCCTCATTGAGCCCATTCTCACGGTTCCTGCTAAGACGCCTTTCAAAGGCTTCACCCAGTTCAACATTGAACATTGAAATCACTCCAGTAATATTTCTTTTCAGTCCTCCGGCCGGTAAGCGCCACTTTACGCAAAACTAAATTGCGGCCTGCCGGCTCCGTCGGGCAGAAAAATAGTATACAAACCTCGGCCGTTAAATGGGAAAGCCTCGGATCACATGTTAGTCGACCTCGGCTTCGCCTCGGCCGACAATTACATGGAATCCCAGGCATTTCCCACCAAAACGGCCTTGGTATGTAATCTACTATTATTTAAGTTCGTATATTCATTACCTGACACCGAGCAACATTATAACGAAATTATTAATCACTCCTACATGTATAAATCAGAACTTGATATCAACTGGTTTTGATCAGCTTCAAATTTCGTTACACCAGCCGCTACGCTTAAATTTTCGGTTGTTGACGTTACTAAATTTAAAAATGTATTTTTATAAATCACAATTTGATGGCAAATTTAATTAAATCACGTAGATGTGTCTGTCTGGGCGACCACCAATAGGACTTTGTCTAGCGGAAAATCAGGACTGAGAAAATGATACAAATATAATGTGAAGCGCCATAATTCAAACGCCTTCTATAAAAGTAGGAGCACGCAATCGAATGTATTTTTTTGTTTGTTTACTACATGATTACTTCATAAATTTATATTTTGATGGTAGTTACATTGAATCTTGTAACTGATCTGATTATGGGATCCATGAGGAACAGAGGTTCAATCTTATAAGGCCTAATACGTGTCCGATACTATCGAGAACAACTAATTTATTTTATTGAATAGTAGACGCCTTTTCCAAAACAATTTAAGTAATAGGGAAAGGTTTTACCTATGGGAGCCTCAACGCGTGTAAATAATAAACTAAGTAGGTAGGTAGGCACACAACCTTTTAATGGATATTTAATTTTGTTTCTGTATGTGGCCCATGCTTTTGGTATACATTATTCCTTAACGATTTAACGATCGCGAATGAAAAGTTTATTTGGTGGCGGGTGCGAATCGGGGAAGCGAAAAATTGTAATCCCCGACGAGGTGAAGGGACCGGTGACACGTGGCTGACACCTGCACATGTGCGAATAACAAATATGGGAGTTGGGATCTATCATCTATAAATGGTAAAGAATAGGCATGAGAGGTGAACAAACTTTACCGCCCAGTGTAATACAATAATTATTTTTCATCTCACTACGCCGAGGGCAATAAACACTCTTGTCTGTATTGTCTATTGTCTATATATATAAAAGAAGAAGCTGACTGACTGACTGACTGACTGACTGACATATCAACGCACAGGCCAAACGGCTGGTCCTATAGACTTCAAATTTGGCACGTAGGTTCCTTTTATGGTGTAGGCGAGCACTAAGGAAGGATTTTTCAAAATTCACCTCCTAAGGGGTTGAAACGGGGGTCCAAAGTTTTATCTGAAACTTCACAGGAGTATTCTTTAAGGTAAATGAGTAAACACGTGTTTCAGGATTTTTAAGAATTTAACCCCTGAAAGGGTGTGCATTATTAATTTTAATAACTTTTATAATACACACTTTAAAAAAAATCATTTTTAATGTCCAGGGAAACACTAAACATTAGTTAATTTTTAGTCACTCGAATCACATTAATATTAATGCCGATTAGGATCAGTGCACATTGAAATTAATGCGCATTAATATTTTCTCATTCACCTTTCCCATGTTAAATTTTCTTTTCAATAATTTTTAATGTTCAATTACGACTAACATTCGGCTAACACGGCTATTATACAGGGTGTATATTTGATATTACATACAAGATAATCAGTCAGTTTCTTCTTTTATATATATATATATATATATATATATATATATATATATATAGATATAAAAGAAGAAACTGACTGAATGACAGACTGACTGACTGACATATCAACGCACAGCCCAAACCGCTGGTCCTAGAAATTCCAAATTTGGCACGTAGGTTCCTTATAAAGTATACAGGTGCACTAAGAAAGGCTTTTTCAAAATTTACTCCCTAAGGGATTTGGGGGTCCAAAGTTTGTATGGGGAAAGAAGATTAGTTGGACTATTCTATTTAAAAATGCCGCTATTAGGTACTTAGGTCTTATGTGTATAATGTATATTTACTAACTTATTTATAATTTTAGTTTAAGTTTTGTCTTGTTGCTAACAACTATGTAATGGAGCTATAGAGGCTTCGAAATAAAGATATTTTAATTTAATTTAATTTAAAACTTCACAGGAATTTTCCTAAAGATAAATGAGTAAAGACGAGTTACAGGCTTTTTGAGAAATTAACTCCCAAAAGGGGGAAAAGGGGTAATATAGTAAAAAACCAACATGGGTATCGTTTTTATGGTTTATCGGGTCGCTGATTATGAAAACAACGTAGATTTTAAAATTCAACGTGGCGATTGTGAAATATTATCTCCCCTGTTGGGATGCGATGGGGCCGAAATCTAAAAATATCACTACGACTGTCGTTATATGTTTATTTCTGTTTCTAAAGATTCCAAATTTAGCACTTAGGTTTCTCATAAAGTGTAGGGGCACAAAGAAAGGAGTTTTCAAAATACATTTCCAAAGGGGGTGAAATGGGGGTACAAAGTTTGTATGGGAAAACAAAATTAGTTGGACTATTCTATTTGGACCTTTACAGGAGTATTTACAAAGATAAATGAGTTAACACCTGTTTCAGGATTTTTAAGAAAACAACGTAAAAAGACAACAGCATGGGTATCGTTTTCATGGTTTGTTGGGTGGCTGATTACGAAAACAACGTAGATTTTAAAATCCAACGTGGCAATTGTGAAATACCATCTCCCCTGTTGGGACGCGATGGGGTCGAAATCTAAAAATATCCCTACGGGTGTCGGTATATGTCTATTTCTGGTTCTAGAGATTCCAAATTTAGCACTTAGGTTCCTTATAAAGCGTAGGGGTGCCAAAGAAAGGAGTTTTCAAAATTCATCTCCAAAGGGGGTCAAATGGGGGTACAAAGTTTGTATGAGTAAACAAGATTAGTTCGATTATTTTATTCGAAACTTGACAGGAATTTTCCTAAAGATAAATGAGTAAAGACGTGTTTCAGGCTTTTTGAGAAATTAACCCCCAAAAGGGGGAAAAGGGATAATATAGTAAAAAACAACATGGGTATCGTTTTTCTGGTTTATTGGGTCGCTGATTTCGAAAACAATAACAATCTCAACATCCAAAGAGGCGGACGTGAGATACAATCTTCCCTGATGGGGTGCGATGGGGTTGAAATCTCAAAATATCAATATGGGTGTCGTTTTTAGGTTTATTTCTGGTTCAAGAGTAGCGATGAAAATGGCGAAAGATTCGTGTTGTTTCTTAGTAAATATCGTCATAATTTATAATTTCTACCTATTTAGCTAACAGATAGGAGATATAAACACTTATTTAAACTTTCACGATTTTCACACATTATAAATTTACTAAAACGGGGCTTAATCGTGTATAAACTTTGGAAACAAACCTCCGACGTTTCAAGGGCGACATTGTCCCCGTGGTCCCGGAGAAAGACTGGCTGAGGTTGACATCAACATCTTCTAGCTGCGCGGGTTTTACGAACTACCCGCACTTGGTCTTGATTATCAACTTGAACATTTTGCGCACTAGGGATGTGACTGTGTCGACACACTACACTCACGATGTCCGATTTTTGAGCAGGTGATATTCGATTACGCTTACATTTATCAATGACTGGATTCCATGTAGACGAGATTCTAAAACTGTCATCCCGATTGAAATTGGGGTATTTCTTGATTTCAATGGCTTCCCGTAATTTCCTACTATGGAAACGACGATCCGTTGAAAGGATTTTAGGGTTATGCAATTCAATCCAATGGTTTGGTCCAGAATCTAACAAATGTTCGGCAACCGCAGACTTGTGTACCTGGCGATTTCTGACAGCTGCGATATGTTCCTTCACTCTTTCCGCCATAGTACGCTTCGTTTGGCCGATGTAGGAACTACCACAACTGTAATCAATCTTATAAACACCAGGTGACTGGTACGGGATAACATCCTTCGGCGATCTTAGATTGCCCGAAATCTTGGATAAAGGGGTAAACACAGTTTTTATGGAGTACTTCGCTAGCACTGTGCCAATCTTGTCTGTCACCCCTTTCACATAAGGCAAAAATGCCGGTTGTCTCGAAACATCAGGACGCTTCTCTCTTGCTTTTCGTCTGGGCTGCCACTTCTTCACCTTATACCCATTCCATCTGAGTACCTCCTGAATATGTGTCATCTCACTCTTTAAAAATTCAGGGTCACAAAGAGCGTGTGCTCTATTCACTAAAGAGCTGACCACTGACTGTAGATGGCGGGGATGGTGGTGAGACAAAGCGTTTAAATATCGGTCTGTGTGCGTCGGCTTCCTATAAACAGTATGCGTCAGGGTTCCGTCCAAAGTTTCCAAAGTTTATACACGATTAAGCCCCGTTTTAGTAAATTTATAATAGAGAGATATAGTCTGAGCGAAATAAAAACTTACCGGTTTGTATGAGAACCAATATATTCTGCGTCACTTTTCATAATATAATGCAATAATGCGAAAAATACATTGCATTTTACACGTAATATACTTAAACTTGCGAGAGATTCAATCGAAGATCCGCAAGGAAAGATACTGTATTTTATTGAAAAATACAGGGGCGTTTGAAAGATACTTGTATGTTTCATGTCATTTTCATCGCTATTCTAGAGATTCCAAATTTGGTACGTAGGTTTCTTATAAGGTGAAGGGGTGCACAAAGATAGGATTTTTCAAAGTAGGGGTAAAATGATGGTCCAGAGTTTGTAAAGGGAAAACAAGAACAGTTACAACTATTTTATTTGATATGGGTGTCGTTATCGGGTCGCTGATTTCGAAAACAACAACGATTTTCAAATCCAACAATGACTTTCATATCCAACTTAGCGCACGTGAAATAAATAAAAAAACCTCCTTTTTTGTATGCCGGTTTAAAATTACGTTTAGTACGCGGGCGAAGCCGCGGGTTAAAGCTAGTTACAAATAAATGCCATCAGAATGTAATCTATGCACATAATAAATAGTCAATGCTCCGTAATAAAGTGAAGAAACAAGTCAAACTTTAAGGTCAAATAAGGAGAAACAATGGAGAGCAGATCCGTCATAAGGATCAGTTCGGCTTTCACTTTGTACTTTTCATTTTGTTTATTTTTGTACTCTTGTACGAATTATTTGTGGTGTATTACTAACTAACTTAATATTAATCTATTTATTGAATGTAGCGATGTTTAATCACATGAGTGTTTAAACTAATGTGTACAAAATATTTTTCAATACAGTTGCTCAAAAAGTGCCTTTTTTTTGGCTGTTTTGCGTGCGCAAAGTTTGTTTTTGCGAACTAGTGCTTTTTACTTTTCCAATCTTTTTAAATTTAGTTGTGTTCCAATTCATGACTGCTTACCGAAGAATATTGTTGTTCGTTAACTTTACCAAGCCGTAATAAAACTAAATACCAACTATTAACGCAATACTATTAAAGATATTGATATTTCATATTTCAATAATTACTTCTTCATCATACTAATGATCATTCATTAAAAATATTAACACTGAAAACGTTCTTATAAATCTGTATGTATGAAACGGAACTAAGCCTACGAAACGTCAGTCAAAGTAGAGGCGTTTTTCAATCAGGTAAACATAAACATGTTCGAAGGGCCTATAAGACATGACGATACGATTTGTCACATGCGATTTATTATTTTGTTTATGAGAAATAATTATTATGAGATTGAAAATGAGAAAGTAAAGAAGATAAGATAAACATTTTGAAAATGTTCTTAATATATCAACTGTATTACAACCGTGTCGAGGTAATAAAAAAACTTTCAATTCGTTCTTATGTATTTTAATTTTTTTCGCATCTGTATTGAAAAACGTCGTTCGATTCACGTGCGGATATGTCATTTTTCACTTGTCCCGAGTATTGCCACTCGCCTACGGCTCGTGGCAAGATACCTCGGGGCTCGTGAAGTAATGACATACTTTCCGCACTAGCATCGAAATGTACTATTTCAATACAGTTGCTAAAAAGGTGCCCTTTTTTGGCTGTGTTGCGTGCGCAAAGTTCATTTTTGCGAACTAGTGCTTTTTACTTTTCCATTTTTGTAATTTAGTTTGCTTGTGCTTACCGAACAGTTTTATTGTTAGTTAATTTTACTGAGACGTAATAAAACTAAAAAAATGACTATTACCGCAAAAATATTAAAGATATCCAAAAATCAAAATAGACATGACCATGATTTGTCACATGCAATTTGCAATACCAAGTGTGTCATTAATTATTATGAGAAATAATGATGATGTGATTGAAAATGAGAAAGGAAAGAAAATTTTGAAGGTGATCTTAACTGTTCAACTATATTAAAATAGTGTTACAGATAATTATAATAAGAAAAAACATTTAAATTCGTTCATACTTACCTATTTAATTTTTTTCCCATCTGTATTGAAAAACGAGTGAAAAATGACAGCAGCACGTATGTACACGTCCGGCTATGTAATTTTTCACTCTTCATGAGTATTGCCACAAGCCCTATCAAACCCTGCCCTGGCAAGATACCTCGGGCCTGTGAAGTAATGACATAGTTTCCGCACTAGCATCGAAATATACTATTCCTATCCCGAATGTTACACGTAGACTACTTCAATGAAAATACGAAAAATTGGCGCATTAACATTTTATGAAAAGTACGGCATAAAATTTCAGACACGTGAAGCTGAGTTGCGGGAAGTTTCGTCCTCAGAAGAATAACTTAGGACTTTATCGCCAGAAAGTCACTCACAGGAGCCTTGTAATTATTACGTGTCACGAATACTCATGTCTACGTATATTATACTGTTTGTGGCGTGTGATAGGGCTAAATATTTTTTACAGGCGGTAAACCGGGTTCGAATCCTGGTCAGGCCATTTATTTATGTGTTTATCACATCACGAATATTTGTTCCTGAGTTATGAATGTTTTGTATGTATTTAAGTATTTATATGTATCTATCTATTATATATATTATCGCCTAGTACCCACAATACAAGCCTTATTGAGCTTACCGTGGGTCTAGGCCGATTTGTGTAAGAGTGTCCCACAATATTTTTATTTATTCATTTAAACCTCAAAGCTATCTCAAAGAACGTTTTACTTACTTAAATTCTGTCAGATGCTCTCATAACTTACTACTATCCGTTCCTTCTTCTTCTACTAAGTTTTTTAATTCTTCGTTTACTTTCCAGGCTGTTCAACTGTAGGGGAGGGAGTGGTAGCAGTGTCCTTGGACATTGCCAACGCCTTTGGCTCCCCCCCTCCCATACGAGGTCATAAGAGAGGCACTCCGGTTTCATGGAGTGCCTCTCTACTTAAGAAGGATAGTGGAGCACTACCTGACGGGGCGGGTAGTGCTCTACGAACAGGGTGGGGAGAGGAATGAGAGGGCCATGGCATGCGGGGTTCCACAGGGATCTGTGTTGGGTCCCCTCCTGTGGAACTTGGGGTACGATTGGGTGATCCGTGGGGTGCAGCTCCCGCGAATGGCCACCGTGTGTTACGCGGACGACACACTGGTGGCTGTGCGTGGCCGGGAGCTCGAAGAGGTGCTCAGGAGAGCCGAGGTGGCGACCGAACTAACGGTCCACCGAATCGGCCTCCTGGGACTGCGGGTCGCCCTACCGAAGACGGAGGCCATGGTCCTCGGGGGGGAATTGGATGGAGGATGGGGGCGGGAACCGCCCTGAGAGTTGGAGGGGAGCGGGTCCAGGTTAAGGCCCACATCAAATATCTGGGCCTTATCCTGGACAGGAGGTGGAGCTTTGAGGAGCACTTCGCGAGACTGGTTCCTCGTCTCGTGAGTGCTGCCTCGGCGTTGGGACGGCTATTGCCCAATATTGGCGGGCTGAACGCCCCGTGCAGGCGGCTCTACGCGGGCGTTGTGCGCAGCATGGCGCTGTACGGGGCGCCAATCTGGGCCGGGAGGCTGAGCAATCGCTGCGCTGCACTCCACCGGAGACCAAAGAGGGTGGTAGCGCAGCGCATGGTGCGGGCGTACAGGTCTACCTCCCATGCAGCGGCATGCCTCCTTGCTGGCACCCCGCCTTGGGAGCTGGATGCGGTGGTGCTGGCAGAGAGGCACCAGCGGAGGGATGAGGCTAGGAGGAGGGAGGAGCCCCCAGACCCGGGGGAGTGGGAGAGGGCGGAACGAGCGGCAGAGGAGCAGCTCAGGCGTGGATGGAAAGAGGCGCTGGAGGATAGCCTGTATGGGGTCGAGTGGGTCGACCGGAGGGAAGGGGCCCTGACCTTCCGGTTGACGCAGGTGGTGTCCGGGCATGGTTGTTTCGGACACTACCTGCATCGAATAGGGCGGGAGGAGGACGATAGGTGCCATGAGTGCGGCGACGAGGATGACTGGAAGAGTGTGACCGGTGGGCCGTGGAAAGAGCTGCCCTCGTCGCGAGGACTGGTTTGGTGGACCTCTCGCTGCACAGCGTCATCGCTTCGATGCTGGGCAGCGAGAGGAATTGGGATGCGGTGGCCTCCTTCTGCGAAGAGGTTATGTCGCAGAAGGAGGCAGCGGAAAGGGAGCGGGAAGACGCGGTAGATGCTCACCCGCTCCGTCGCAGGCGGCGGGGTCGAAGGCGCTTAGCGTTCATTCGCCAAGACCCATAACGGGGCCAGTGGGTTCGGGTCCCGTATTGCACGGCCCCACGCCGTCGGGGGGAGGTCAAAGCGTTTCTGACTTCCCCCTCCTTGTGCGGATGCCCCGGCACAAAGAAGCCGGGGCCGCCGGAGGGCACCGAGGTGGAATAATATTGATCCCACGGTGCTCTCATTAACGGCCAGGAGGGAAACGCCGGTGTGGAGTTTAGTGGGTAGGGCCGCTCTGCTTCCTTCTCGCTAGGAGAAGGAGCAAGCAGCGGCGAGTCCCACGCACCCTCCAAATGACCTACCCGAGGTCGGGGGACGGTGCGTAACTGCATTCTCCACACCGTCAAAAAAAAAAAAGCTGTTCAACTGTGGAACTCTCTTCCCCTTGACGTAAAACGTGCTCAAACTATAACTGCCTTTAAGTTAAAACTCAAGGAATACTATCTGTCTCTTCCTTAGCTTTTCTTCTTCACTGTCTTTTCTCTTCTTCACTCATCGTTATGTATGTTATATTACGTACGAGTATGTATGTTTACGTATGTATTTATTATGTATGTATGTATGTATGTTTTATCGTATTGTTATTTTAGTATGTATATTTATTGTGTGTGTTGTTTGTGTACTTTTGTTAATCTCTGTGCCACCTACTACATATTTTCATTTGATCTGTACTCCACTACCCAAAGGTTGTCTGGAAGAGATCGCTCTTTAGCGATAAGACCGCCTGTTGTTACCCCTTATTGTATTGTATTGTAAACCAAAGTTTTTAGGGAATTTGATTTTAAGAAAACGCTTTTATTTGGTGAGTTGCGATTTTTTTTTTCATTTCATTTATTTATTGATAAAATAATACAAGTCATTTTACAAGTCATAAAAAATTAAGATTAATATTAATAATATTATATATATACAGGTACATTATTAATTTATGACTAAGTTCTAGCTTAGTATTATATTATTAGGTCAGCCACACCGCCCGACAAATTCATCGATGCTGTAACACGCAAGGTCGGTTAACAGCGTTTTGAGTTTGCTTGCAAATACTCGGTCATTTGGTACATCCAATATTTTAGAAGGAAGGGAATTGTACAGTTTAATTCCAGTGACACTGACAGACTTTTGAGATTTAGCAAGTCTACATTTAGGAATTATTAGAAGGTTACGCCTACGAGTTTTTTTACATGGGTTGTGAGACGTAACGAAGCTTTGTATGTTAGCTCTAATATACTTACATGCAGTTAAGATATAGACTCCTGGCAGCGTAAGTATTTTGGATTCCTTGAAAAGGACTTTCGCAGGGTGGTCATAGGGTTTACGTTGTATTATTCTTATGGCACGCTTTTGCATTTTAAATGCGTTTTCACGATCGGCGGCAGATTAAAAAATGTATTGTTGATACATTTTAAGGTTTATATTTCGGATCAATATATTTTATTTTACTTAGCACTTCAAATTCAAATTCAAATCATTTATTTGTTATTCACTTAAGAGAAAACTTTCTTCTATTGTGGGCCATGGAAAGAGGACCTGGTCTGGTTTAATGCCGGTTTACGAGGTGGCTGTGCACCGGGAGTCAGTCCATTCGTAGTTTTTTTTTTCAAACCTGACAACCTTATTCCGAGATTTCGCGTAGAAGCTAGCTTTAAGAAAGCGACTGCTGTCTGACCTTCCAACACAGATTAAGCCTTATTTGCATTGGTCTGGGTTCCTCACGATGTTTTCACTCATAGAAAACCGGTTGGTATATATATTGGTAATTATATAAATAAATAATGGTTGTGTTAAAGAAATAATAAATAATATTGTCTTTTGTTTCTGCAATTTTTTCACAGAAAAGCGAGTGCTGTAGAGAGCTCAAAACGTAGGATCGTGGTATTAATAAACACGATTTAACCGTTCTAAACTGTCTAACTAGTTTCAATGAATAACAATCGCGGAAAGAGAAGACAATATAAGTACGGTTCACTAGTACGGGCTAGATGTAGCGATTGATTGACAGGGAGAGTACTCGTATTCTCTCAGTCGTCATCTTAATCATGTAAAAAGAGTGCTGTAAAGGTCTGGAAACAGGGTCATAGTGTTAATAAATGCGATTAATTGTATTTCTGGAGTGATTTCAATGTTTGGAACTTGCACTCTTCTTCTTCCTAGCGTTTTACAAAATTTAAAATAATATAAAATCGTTTCTATGGTCACCTTTATAATCTAGAAGTACAGTCCTAGTATAAGCCAAACCATGTTAAACGCTTGTTGATTAGATGTGTTATTATGGTGGTATTCTGTTATATGCGATTATTTTACAAGTTTTACAAGCTCCTATTTAAATTGCAATGTGTGTTTGTTAGATTAAAATCTTGCAACCTGAATTAGACTTACTTCTCGTTTTTTGAATAAGCTGAAACTTCCCATGCTTAATGTAAGTGGGATGACAATACTATGTTTATAAAATGATTTCCTTTATAACTACAAGTTATCTGTATTAATTAAGGTAGTTTTGAAACATTTTTCTTATTTTCTTTGTAAGTGTCTTCAGACGTTTACATCTAGATCTACGATTACATCTAGTTAAAACACAAATTAATAACTTTCCTTCAAGATGACTAAGCTCACTAAGGGTCATTTGCACAACCCGCGGTTAGCCACATAACCTGGAGTTACACGTTTTGTTGTATGGGATTTGACAGCTTAACTCCGTTTTTGCCTAACTCTGGGTGGTGCAAGTGGGCCTTATAAGATCATTGAGTTATTTTGCAGTTTCTAAAATAGCCGCAATATAACGAACTCTCAAAAATATAAGTATACGAGTATGTACAATCCGAGTTCATGATTGAGTGCCAGTTAGCAGTGGAAATTTAGCAAACCGTCAAGCTTATCTTATGTAAATACCCCGCATAATATGTATACACTGCATGATATGTATAGGTACTTTGGTACCACTTGTTGAATAAAATCAAACATAAACGTACGTGAGAAAAGTTTTCACCTAAAAATGACGGGACCTTACTTAATTATTTCATTGCACAAAATTTTACTTTAATATTCCTTGTGATTTAGGTGACAATAAGTTTTGGTCAACCTTAATTTAATGTGACTATTCAAAAGCAAATATATACTAACAGGGCCACCGTAAGTGGTTTTTAGGACTTACGTTGCACAATCAAAATAATGCTCGGCTATATTTTGAAACTGAAAAATACCGCACAAACTGCAAGAGTTAGAGGCAATATACTGTACTTTGAATCGCATTTCTTTATATTTTAATGTTTTGTCAGCATGTAGACCAGTTGAGTGAAAGCCTGGCTGTCCAGACGAGTTATCTCCACTATATTCACCCGCATTCCGGCTTATTCCCGGCTCTTTGTTATTCTGTATGTTAAAACAATCATACAGGTACGATATTGGTGGAGGAAAAAGGGAACTGGAACTACGAGTATGTCGTCCAAAACATGCCACTTTTTGTTTGAAGCGAACGCAATTGAGCCCATGCTTCCGTTTTGTGCTAAGACGCCTTTCAAAGGCTTCACCCAGGTCAACATTGAACATTGAAATTACTCCAGTAATATTTCTTTATTTAATATATTCATTACCTGACACCGAGCAACATTTTAACGATATTATTATGTTCACCAGTACGGACTGGATGTGGCAACGTAGTTATTTACCTTTTTACAGCACTCTAGTGCTTACTAGAGTGCTGTAAAAGGGTAACTGACTACGGCTACTGAAAGCTTCTTCACAGCACTCAATTGGTTGAATGATGACTGAGAGAATGGGATTTTTTTTCTAACAAAGTCGAATCTAAGGCAGATAGTTAATTATCGTAGCGGAATGGTAATTAATTATAAATTGAAAGAGATGTCATATACCACAGAAAAAGTGACCAAGGTCCCCGGTGAGTAGGGCTGGGATTAAGTTATAATTTATATATAGTGTAGTATATCCCTAATTAACACTTTAACAGTAACTTCGCGTTACTGTCTGCAACATACATGTGACGCTCGTAATTGAATAAAATAGCATGTAAGCAATAATATTTACTATAAATAACGTATGTTTAGTTTTACTCTCGTTCTCTCTTGTATTGATTATCGACAATACAACATATCATCCATAATGACCAGTTTTACTTAACCTCCACTCGACCCTCCAACTTCATCATATCTCAATAGTAGTGTGACTACTTAAAAACAAAAAAGCGTGAATCAAAACATTTATTACATTTAATAAATGATTTTATTCGTGCTTTGCAATTGTACAATGGTAATTAATTACTTAACTACGACCCTCAAAGAGCGCAATGAAGGCTTAACTAAGTAAAAGTAGAAATACTAAAAAGTATCAGGTGAGCCTATCGGTTTTGATGATCAGAACTAGCTTTATATATTAATTGACTGCATAAATATTAATACATTTCATAAAGGTAATAAACTATATGAAGGTATTTCTTAAAATGTTTGAGTATCTACAAAGAAAACAATTTTTCAGTTTAATTATTTATTTTGCCGTACTTAACACATTATAAAATAAATGCATGTATTAAAAACTACAGTTAGTTACAACAATCATTGCCTGAAGTGAGTTTTAACCCTTTTATAAAAATACAGCTAACATACTCGTAGCATTATGCGGTTCGAGACATAAGTATATAAATGTTTATATAAAGTCTAGTTCTCCTAGATAAAGGGTTCAATCTCTGGTCACAATTAAAACTAAAAGTATGAGGTTGTCCTATATGTATATGCATAATACTTGGTTATATGGAATATTTTTCTAAAACTAACAATTGACATTAAAATGTCTACCTAACGATTTCTCAAGCCATTACTATGAACGTACTGCAATGTAAATACACTTTTATATATTTCTAAGTAATAATCAAGCAACATTTAATTAAAATAATAAACGCACATTTTGCTTACTGTTGCAATAGTAAACATGAAAATTGCAACATTATTCTAAAAACAAGTTTCGGTAGTTGGCGTCAATTTGATAATCTTATTTCCTGACCCGTATATAAAGTTGTTATCTTCATCGATAGCTAATCCGAGAATGTCATCAGCCTCCAGAAGTTGTTTAACATTCTGGTTATCAATATTGTAAATACCAGAAGGCGTCGAGAAATAAATATTACCATTTTTGTCTGCCGTGAAACTGTTAATGTCATAATCACCTAATTGAACAATGCTCTTATCAGATTTGGTTAAGCAGAACAGACCATTCGAGTTGGAGAAATAAACATTATAGTTGTTATCAAGGGCTACTAGACGTGCCATGGAACGTTCCAATTCAGGCATTATTATAGATTTACCACCTTCAAAGGTGTAAACTCTTTCTTGGGGATAAGCAGTGTAGTAAAGCATGTCTTTGAAAAACAATTGCCAAATGCTGTACCCATCGGGGTTGATATTGGTTGCCTTCTTTGTCTCGTAGTTATACTCGTAGATGCCGTTTCTACCGCCGAGATATACGGTGTGCTGATTGTTGTCGACAGCAGCAGCAAATCCACCTTTGATACCAGAAATGGTGTTGAATTCTTTAGTCTTCAGATTTATAGTTGCTTGCACAAACACATCATCTTCAACTTTTGGATTAGGTCCTGAGTAATGGAAGAAGAGAGTATTGGTATCGTAGTCAATGGCCAACTGGTAGGGGTCAATTATATTTTCAATCAGCACCTCCTTCTGGTAGTTGATGCCTTGGCTGGAGATCAGATCACATGTTTGCTTAATAACATGAGCCTGACTGACAGCCAGCAACGTCAAAGCTATGAAGAGTTTCATCTGAAACAAAAATGTAAGATCATAAGAACAATTTTCAAAATTAGTTAAATACGAAATCAAAATTGAATATTATTTCGTCTACTGCAATTAGGAAAACAGCCCTGGCGGGGAGGACGAAACCTTTTTAAGGATATACATATTTGGAACTGAAATAAAATGAGTATGAGTATGAGGAACTGAAATAATATTGTATCTTGCACCAAGATAGTGTTTTTTGGAAGTTTGGTACCTACTCAGTCGTCTATATTAAACGTTTAATATATTAATGGCGGGTACATCTCCCACTTGCGATTTGCTGACGACATCGTCATCATGGAAGAAATGCTGCTGGACCTACAACAGATGCTCAATGACCTGGTTGACTGTTCTATACGCATCGGCCTACGGAAGAACTTGGACAAAACCAAGGTCAAGTTCAATGAACGTGTACTACCGGAACCGATTATGGTACACGGCGCCGATCTCGAAATTATTAAAAAATACGTATACCTCGGGTAGAAATTGCAGTTGGGTAGGAATAGGAACAACTTCGAAGACGAGGTGAACAGAAGAATTCATCTAGGTTGGGCAGCGTTTGGGAAGCTGCGTCGTGTCTTTAGATCGTCAATCCCACAGAGCCTAAAGGCGAAAGTCTTTAATCAGTGCGTCCTCATGACGTATAGAGCCGAAACGTGGGCACTGACGGTACGGCTGGTCCACAAGTTGAAAGTCGCTCAGCGGGCTATGGAAAGGCTCTCTCGGCGAGATCGAATCAGAAATGAGGTGATCCGGCAGGAAACCAGAATCATCGACATAGCCCACCGTATTAGCAAGGTAAAGTGGCAGTGGGCTGGCTATATTAGCCGTAGAACCGACAGCCGTTAGGGTAAACGAGTTCTTGAGTGGAGACCGCGTCTCGGCAAGCGTAGTGTAGGAGACGCCCTCAGGCAAGGTGGAGTGACGATTTGCGCAAGATGGCTGGCAGATGCTGGATGCGAGCAGCCGAAGATCGAATACAGTGGTGTGAAATTGGGGAGGCCTATGTCCAGCAGTGGACTGCGATAGGCTGGTGATGATTAAACGCTTATATTTTTAAATGTATTAAAGGGGCTGATAACACTTAATTCATGTTTATAGCAGTTTTAAAAAAGAACACTTTATTTTAATACTGTATAAATAATTGTGTTGATTTTCATCATATTTCAAAGAGCGCGCGACCGTAGACAAAGCCGACTTAACTAAAGGCCTTGATAAAAATAATTGCAACAATTAGTCTGAAATTTATCATTAAACGATTTTATGTCTTAATATTTTTTGAATTAGTCGTCTGCAATTAAATTCACAATTTCATTATACTCATGTCTAAGCCGCAAACGAGTCAAATTTCACAAATAAGTATGTAGTCCGCGGCTTTTTTATTTTAAAAGGCCTTTGAAAGATTCAATTCTAAGTATGACGAAACTATGGGTAATTTTAATCAACTGTTTAATTTATATGATATCTGATCTTAATTTTAGGTAGTGAAAGAACCAACACTTGAATTATTGACATAATATTATAAGTTAAAAAAAACTTTTGTTCTAAAATTTAGAAATTTTGACATATTTTTGAATCGTTATTGTAATAAATTCCGTCAGAAATTGTTGTCGTTATTTTTCCTTCTAAAACCAGGCCAGTGATTGTGCGATCTTGTTTACTCCAATAGAGATAGACAGTGTACGTTGACTTAGCTGTGGTCAGCCCCTTAAGTAAATCTCTTAATAATATGTAGGTATGTATAATTAGTTAACCTCTTATTAATAAAAACTTATCAGATAATGTTAATTTATTTATTCTATTTGCCTTTATAACAAATGCAGTTGACAAACTGACAGTTAAGGACAGGCAATCAATTTGTTGAGGTGAAACAGGTCATTGAGGTTTGATCTATTACGTTTATGAATAACGGCATTAATATTTAGTATTGTAATTCATTCGATGGTCCTGGGTTCGATTCCCGGTATGGGCATTTATTTGTGTGATGAACACAGATATTTGTTCCTGAGTCATGGATGTTTTCTATGTATTTATGTATTTGTATATCATATATATATATATATATATATCGTTGTCTGAGTACCCGTAACACAAGCCTTCTTGAGCTTACTGCGGGACTTAGTCAATGTGTGTAAGAATGTCCTATAATATTTATTTATTTATTTAATTAGGTAAATTGACACATCCTTTACGATTTGCACTAACAAGTTCATCTTTGTATTGTAAGAAGTGTAAGCACAAAAAATACCGTCAATTTTTAAATGTTAATTCCTTGCGTTAAGAAAAAATGGGTATTTAGCGATAAAAAATATATATTTATAAAACGAATTAAAATAAATGTATATTTCAATTAAGTAAGTTTTTTAAAAACTTATCATTGAATTTGGTCATTAAACAGGGTACAAAATATAATTATAAAATGTCAAAAAATAAAAATTAAATTACAATATTAAAATTACAACTAAACATAACATCAATAAAATAACTATATTAAATACATTTACTATAACAAAACTAACCTACAAAATCCCCCAAGTCGCTTCCCTGCGGGAGGGTGCCCATAACACTGGCCACATTCCCCCGCTGGATGGCAATGCCCAACCTCTGGCCGAGAAATGAGCCAGCCCTATGGTCACCAGTAGTCTCAAAGAGCCTCTTTTTTATTGCCCTGAATAAGTTGAGGGCGCCTGGACCCCACGGCCCCAGAGTCTCCACCGCGAAAGCCACAAAGTCATGGTTGCCACTAAGGCCAGCATACTTTCGCTGTTTTAAGACCTCCGCAGCCGAAGCCGCCCCGCCCGCCCTGACCGAAGTGGTGGCCACATGCGAAGGCGCGAGGGTATCCACGCAAGTGGCATCCCAAATTAGCGGCCTCCCCAACCGCCACGGAATGAGCGTCATTCCGTCGGGTCTCTTGCCATCGTCACGAGCCAAGCCAGGAGGCTCCAAAGCGGCTGGCACGCCCACGCTGACAAAAGCCCGACGAATCACGTCATTCAGGCTGGCGTGGCGGGATATACGACCAGCGCTCCTCCGACAGGAGAGACCATGGTATCCTCGGGAGTCCACCTCACTACCGCAAGGGCAACGGTGAGGGACAACTATATCCGCACCCAAGCGAAGCCCAACAGCCAATCTCAGCGAATTATTGTCAAGCAGCGTGGCGCAATTTTTGGAAGGAAAGGCATGCAGCCAATACCCCGACTCTCTCTCTGACGCTGCAAGCAGACAAGCTCTTTCGGCCAAAGAGTTGGCAGAGTCAAGCAGCCCGACCTGAGCCTTGCGACACAAGGGCTCATCCCACACCCTCTGCACATCCCGCCTTGACGGCAATTCCTCGCCCGGACAGGCCAAACCCCAAGCATCCACCGCCTCCGCCAAGCACGCCACCTCGAAACCACGTAGTGATGGAGAGAGGATACTTCCTACGAGGGAAAGCGTACTGTGCACAGACGATAGAAAAGCGGGAAGAGCCACACTCGAGACCCGCCGTAAACCGAGGCCACCAAACCGTATCGGAAGAGTCGCTTGGACCAACTGCCTGCTGTCTAACTTGACGTTCAAAATCTGTTGCATGCTGATGTGCAATAAGCCGTCCATTTTCTCACACAACTGTGGAAACTTCCAAAAAGGACTGCATCGCATTGCATAAGTCAACTTTGGCACCAAGAGACAGAACCGTAGAATAAAAAGAGCCATGTGTGAAGAGACCCTGAGCAAACTGCCTGAATGCTGGGAGAAACGCTGCATTTGGCTGTCCACGAAATCAGACATTGACTCCTCAAATACAGGGGCTCCAAGTAGATGAAGGGAGTCCGCGCCTATCACCTTAATGCCCGGACAGACATTCTCAAAATCATTAATGATTTTGGATCTGTCTCCGTTGCCAGAGTCCACAAACAGCTCGCATTTGCCCATATTCAGCTCCAGACCTATTTCCCTAAACTTAGCAGTCAGAAAGACCAAATCGTTAAGGACCGAGGTCGCTTCGCCCCCAAGGCTACCGTCATCCAGGTACCACATGTTGAATTTACTGCTAAGTGTCGAGATAATAGGCTGGATTGCAAGGCTAAAAATAGCAGGCCCGAGTGGATCACCCTGTTGACAACCCACCGCAGACTGAATGTTGTGCTTTGCGTACATTAAATTTGAAGGGCGGCTGTAACATTGCCAGAGGTATGGATACAATCCGGGAATGTTTTTTTGGGTTTCCCTTAACAAAGCATCACGACCGACAGAGTTAAAGGCGTTTTTAATATCCACCTTAACCAGAACAAACTCCTTATCGCTTTGCAAGAACGTGCGGCAAGCGTGTACAGCCGCCTCACAGCCACCCCTAGAGCCGACCCCAAGCTGAGTCGGCTGAAACATTGGCTCCAGGTCCTTAATAACGCTCCTACAGCCAACCTTGGATGCGAGCCTCCTGAACGTAGAACCTACAGCAATAGGACGGATACCGCCATCCTTTTTACGCAGAGCACACAGGTTAGCTCCATATAAAGTAGGGACAACCGCCGCGTCCACCCTACCTGAAAGCATAAGATTGACAAGGCGTGTAATGCTTGTCAGCAGCTCGTCGTTCCTGCCTCCAGGAGCACCCAGCAGAAGATCCTTCAGATGCTGGGGCGTTAAACCATCTAAACCACCCGCCGAGCCAGTCCTAAAAGACAAAATGGCGGCCATGACTGCATCCTCGGTAACCTGCAGGCAGGATAGCGCAGGGTCAGGTGAGTCAGGAAAGCCGATTGATGAAGGTGCAGGCGGGTGCTTAGCCAGCAAAGCCGCTAGTGTCTCAGGCGTATCCGGTGCCGCCGTGTCACTGGAAAATAGGATTTGCGCAGCACCTTTAAGGTCACCATCGTTGACCTTGGCCTCCACCACCTTGACCAAATCACGCGATTTCAGCACACCTTCCCTTCCACCCTGCGAGACGTCAATGTTGTTCGAACGAGAGCAATTTAATTTAATCCTCGCAGTTAGAGAAAGACGGGGCTCTTTCTTGGGTACATGAAGAGTATTGTAAGCGAACGTGAGGAGACTTTCCCAACTAGATGACGTATTCCCCCTGACACAATCGTCAATGGTCTTCGCCAGGCTGGATGCAACCGTAAGCCTCGCGCCCCGGGGAATTCGCTTGACCACCGGAAAAGATCTCTTGTAGCTACTTAGGATAGTAGAAAGAGGAATAGGCGCCCGCTGTGAGTTACCGGGACTCGGTGGTTGAGGAGCCGGGACGCGTAGAGTGGCCGCAGGAGTTTGCACCTGAGGAACCGCGATGCGGAGAGAGTCAGAGGGAGACGGCGACCGAGAAACCGGAATGTGCAGAGATGTACCAGGAACCGGCTGAGGGGAGCCAACATTGTCGGCTGGTTTGTGCACTTTCCCTAGATGGATTTGAAGACCACGTTGCCCCTTAAAATACTTAGGTTGCGAGCAATATGGGCATTGCACAAGTTCACACGGGGACAGGCTATTTAAATGGCCGGTAGGCTGTGACGGGGAAACAGACATTTATATCAAATAAAAATTGAAACCCCCAAAATAAAACTCACAGTTACTTACAACCCCACACACCCAAACAAGATGGTACACATAACATAATAATAATAAAAACACATGTCCAAAATAATTAAAAGCAGTCAAAAATTACACAGTGCTCAAAACAATTACAATATAAGAATAGGTATTACATTCATGAAATATGTCGCTTATCCAAAAAACTTCAAAAATCACTAATAATAAGATAGAAAAACATAATGTCATAATGTAATAATTTAACCAGAATAATAATATAGGTAATAAATAAAAAAAAAAACACATGTCTAAAATAATTAAAAGCAGTCAAATATTACAAAGTGCTCAAAACAATTATAATATAAGAATAATACGAAAAATATTATAATATAAGATTGAGAGAAGAAATTATAATATAAGAATAATTTGAAAACGAATTATATATATACTGTTACGTTAAATTGAATGAAACGAAACTGAATAAAAAATCGTTTTATTTAATAGTAGTTAATAATTAGTGGTTGACTTTAGTATAATGGTAAAATGCGAAATTTTATTTTTAAGTGGCGAATTATAAATATGTTTCGCATATATGACAACCACGGCATTTAATTAACACACAGAAACTTTATGCAAAAATATAATCAGGACACATATTCAAATTATTTAAATAATACTAAGTCTCATAATTTTTTACCGAATCTACCGATGCAACTTACCCCTAGTACAACTGATTGAAAAAGTATGAAAAATACGATCTTTATCCAGTTTTCCACATGAAATATGATTATTACTCACGTATAAGTGTCACAGGTGACGTGTGTTTTACGATATTTTATGTACCTAAATAGTAGAAATATTCGACGTTAGAATAAAAAGAAAATATCTGTTTCTCTTTATGTACGTAATATTTGCTCAAAAACTGGACACTGGACATTTATTATTGACAAGTTATTTATTATAAATTAATTAAAATTCAGGCTATGAAACTCACCGTTAAGTCTGTCACCCTTTGCTGTCTTGTTTACAATGTGGTATATATTGGAGAAACTTGGAATTATATACTCGTTCACACCTACGTATGTCCTTCGTACACACACGTCGAAAATTGGAATTGACGGGAAACCCTCTTTGTCGCTCCAATATGCAAGTGTGACAGAGATGGAAGTACAAATTCGCAATGGTTCAATTTCGTGGTTTAGGCCAGGGGCTACGCGCGATAATACATGAGGTCAGTACTTCATACGTTATCGCTCGTCGCGTAGTAAATTATCCAAATCATACTCATTTTTAATTTGGTCGTATGGCAAATACCAATGACCGACTTTAAGACAAATTTTCGAGATTAATGTACCCTTATTTTTAAAGGCTATTTGATATTTTTTACGTGCCACTGCCACATCCTAGAGGGAAGTTTCAATTCCGTTGTAGTTTTTTTTATGTTCGGGCGCTTAGAAAATAGTAAAATGTGAAAAGAAATTTAGGAAGTCAGTTTCTATAGAAAGTGTTACGTCGGCTCGGAGATCAGCTAGTCTTATATGGTCGGGTTAGCACTGTGGCTGTCACATTTTATCAGGTTTGTAAGTGCGAAAGTAACGTATAACGTGATAGCTGATAAAAAGGCAACAAATAGAAATTAAATTAAAAAAATAATAATATAGCTGCCAATAGAAATTAATACCTACATACCTACATTGTCCAGTCTAGGCGATTCAGGCGGTTTTTAGGGTTCCGTACCCAAAGGGTAAAACGGGACTCCAACTCGCACTTGGCTGTTTTTTTTTTTTAGTTTTACCTTTTTCTTTTATAATATTTGGTAAGTATGTTGGAAAAGCTCGTCATTCTGTTGTCAACTCAATAGTCAAAAAATGTAAGTACCTCCCTGCTTTCCCATTGTGTAAAAAAATAAGTACTCTGCGTATGCAGAACTTTACTTACCTAATCATTATATTTTATCCAAATCTGAAAAAAATGCAAGAATTTTAAATAATGGCCGATTTGGTGAAAGTATGACAGAATAATATAGAATTGGGCATATTTAGAACAGTTGTTTTGTGTATGAAAATGAATTCTTATACAATTCGTAGTAATGTTAGAATAAAAATAGAATCATGTAAAATTTAGACTTAAAACTGAATTAGTATTTTACCAATAGTCACTACTTTTTCTTCCCATCTACGGCACCCATCCCGTACCATCAACGGCATCAATTAAACAGACTACGATTTGGTCCTTTGTGAACACCAAATTAGATCTATGGCCCGTAATTGCTTTTTACTATGGACGCGTTAAAAAGTTAAATCGCTTCAAGTTGATTAATCGAAAAAGTTTTTTTTCTCCTTTTGTTAAAACTTTTGATAGGCGTTGAAGCAGTTTTTGAGTATAAAGGGGAGTTGAAAAATGCGTTTTTCTATGGCCCTGTGACACTTTTCATACGCCCACTGACTTAAACATAGCTGTCGTGTGTTTTTGAAATTCATAAATTACGCAGCGACGTACCGAAATAGGCTGTAAGAGGCTACACACAAATTTAGGGGCAATTTAAGGGAAGCGCTTAAGTGTAAATCTATGTATTATACAAAAATTTAATTAAAAGACAAAATTAAAACTTTAATAGCTTCCCTTATGTAATATCTCTCCGGTAAATAATGACTTTTTAACCGACTTCAAAAAACAACAGAAGGATGTTCTCAGTTCGTCGGAATCTTTTTTTATTGATGATAGGATTGTCTTGACGCTACTTTCCTCTAGAGTTCAAAATTATTGGAAAAATTGGGATTTTTAATTTCTTTTCTTCTCAGAATCGCGAGCTCTTACAATCCTAGTAGGAGAAAAAAAGTGTTCTAAAATTTCGAATATTTTTTGCGCTACCGCCATACTAAATCTGTGAAAAAATGGTGACGAAATGGAAAACAAATATTGAGACACTTTTTTTCTCTTTTTTACTACTTTTTAAAGAGTTAGAGCTTTTTAAAAGAAATTAACATTTAGCAAATAATAATTTTTCTACAACAAAAAATAAAAACGCCCATTTTTATCCAAGCTGATGGAAAGTTAATGCTCGGTCGAAAATTTATTACTATAAACTTTACAAAATGAACCCTCTAGCCGAAACAAAAACTGTCTATATTTAGCTGCTGTTGCTTTCGCTACAGGCTCACTTTGAACTCAGACGATTGACATTTAAATCACTAAAGAAAATACAGTTCGTTTGATTTCCGCTGAGACCGTCCGTCGTCTCGTCTCACTCAGAAATACTTTTGCACTTCAATATGAAGTGCTTGATTTATCACGGACCCTCCTCAATGTTGAACAAGAGCAATTTAAGGGATATACGCAAACGTCTCGGTTCACGTATTGGCGCTTAAATGGAATTCTCTTAAAAGGTTTGTCGAAATACTAAGCGGAGCCAAGTCAGTCTTTTCGTGTGATTATTTCGAACTGGTTTATGTCGATTTCTCTCTTCTGCACGGCGCTGGCTGGATATTAAAAGAAAATTAAGTGTTTTTATAATATACTTGTGTTTTTAGTATTTTCTCTTAACTGGCGTAGGATAACGTTAAAACCTTCGTTTAATAAAGTCTATTTCTTTAGGACTCTGGTATTTCTGGTAAAATAAAATTGATGGGAACCATCACATTATAAAAAGTAGTTTTAAAACATTAAAAACCTAGTTCTATTGTATTTAAATAAATTTAAACAAGTTTTGAAACATTTGAAACAATTTGATATAAACATATTAAAAACAAAGACTTTATTATGGTGCCAATTTTTTATTCTCCGAGAATTTAACATAACCTACACAATGAGCCACCCCAAAATATTTAAACAATGTAATACGTAGCTCAAAAAATCATTTTTAACATACCTACTCAAGTTTGATAAATATGTACAATATAATTTTAGTTGTCAATAGATAATCATATTGTAATTATATAATTGGATTACTTATAATCGCACGAGATAACACAGTAATGTCAAAATTAAATTTGAAGCTCGAGCATACTAAATGGCATCAATAAAGTTGTTATTCCATAAGTGTAGGGTGAAATTACATTCCACTTTCATTTCATGCAAAGCAGTAAACCACATTTATCGACGTCCCTGCAGTGTGCATTTAGAGATAATGTGGAATATGGGATATCTTAAGAAAATAAGCGACGACAAAAGCTTTTAGAGAGTTGCGATGTTCGCACAACATCTCTATACAAAATACACGTTATAAGGAAAAGAACGAAGATTCCAGTATATGCGGCAACAATTTAATATTATATGAAAATAACATAAAAATTCCTTACGACGGCCAACAACATTATTGGATATTCTAATACGTAAATAGCGTTACGTTTAACCAGCCTGACATCTAATTTCACGAGGCACTTTATTTCGGTCATAACATACGTTAAATAAGAACGCAAGGGAAGTCTCTTACTTTTTCAGTGCTTGAATTCAGAGTACGTTTTCATGAATCACATTTAAACGACACTCCACGATAAATGCCTAACACATCGCGCCTTACGGAACATTCAAATATTTATTTGTCTGTAGACATATTCAAATTTATACTGTTTGTGTCGAGGGCCAGAATGCTCGCAGCTTAGGCGCTTACATAAATGTTCGCCTTTTTGCACAGTATTTGAATCTGAATGAACTTCAAATACGTTTTCAATATATACTTAGTACTCGTACATCGGGAAAAATGCATTTGTGGGTGGAATGTAGGAGTGATTTCATTAACGCGAGTAGGTACCTACGAAGCACGTTCTTGTTTTCGCGTGTTTGAAATAAACTACTAAAATAAACAAAATAATGGATAAAAAATTCATTGTCCACAGGTAGAATCAATATAATTTTACCTATGGACAGTCCACAGGTTCATACTCTATGAAAGTCAGGTTTTCAACTTTCTTCTGATACACATGAAATGTACGAAAATGTACTAAATTTTACACTAATCAACAAATATTGTACTACACGTATTTTCGACAAAAAACTTGGAGTCAATGTTACGAAATCTATCTATTTCATTATGATCCAGAAAACTTTACGTCTTTCTTCTGATACAAAAAAATTAATATGAAAAATGTACAAAATTTTACGCAAATTGACAAAAATTGTACTACACGTACTTTAGAGAAAACAATGATTCAATATGTCACCACCAGGAAGGATACTCCCTGGCGGACGCTATCTATTTCACTATGTTGCAGACAACTTTTCATCTTTCTTTTGATACAGAAAATAATTTAAAAATGTACTAAATTGTACGCTAATTCTTTCTCTTTCTTCTGGTACAGAAAAAATGTACGAAAAGTGTAGTGTGTTAATTAGTGTACAATTAATTGAACACTAATTAAAATAATTTGTGCTAGACGTACTTTTGATAAAACAATGATTCAATATGTCACTGCCAACATATTGAACCATTGTTTTCTCGAAAATACGTGGAACTACTACAATTTTTGTTAATTAGCGTACAATTTAGTAATTTTTTTCTGTTTCAGAAGAAAGATGAAAAATGTACTGGAACATAGGTAGTGAAACAGATGGGGGGCTACAACGGGAAACCTCCTCGAGTGCCAGGGCTCTTCCCATTCTCCTTGATCCGGTTGATCCGGGAAAAAGGGAAGGGTTCCTGGACGGTGCTTCCTGGGGGCAACGGTAAGCGATCTCTTGGAAGATTCCGAGGATTTCTTACTGGTGCTGCAAATATCCTGTCAGGGGGGGTTGGGGGGTTCCGTACAGGGAGTACTCTCATTGAGGGAGAGAACTTCTGAGTGTTGGCGTGAGGGGGCCTCCGGGTCTGCCGACAGGAATGCCGCTGTCCTGTATAAAACTGCGGTCCCGTACCCTGTCTAGGCAGAGGGCCTATGATGACGGACCGGGGGTTGCCACTGCTGGCCGGCGCCGGCGTGGTGGCTGCGAGGATGACCACCTCTATAAAAAATCGCAAAGGCAACCTGAGGGGGTGGAACCCGGGGTTTTTCCATCTCGCTCCCGGAGTGGAGGTTGTCATGAGGGACCAGCGTGTGGTGTCGCCCTGCACGCTACCTTCGGGCGGGGGAGCTTCGGCTCCAGGGGCTTCGGCCTCAAGGAGGGGACAGCTTCGGCTGTCGCAGCAGGCGGTGTTCGCGGTTGTGAGCCTAGGGCAATCCCGTGTCACCGTCACCAACGCTGCAAGATGGGCATACCGTGGATGGTTTAGTGGGTAGTGCGGGTCCGGACCTGCGAGTCCCACATACCCGTCCTAGTTCGTGTGACTTTGAATTCCATACGATGTCATGTCACCGCTAGAAAGTTTGACACCTTAAAAATATTTTGTAGCTCCTTTAGCGTCTACGACAAGTTTTCACTTTTTAAAAGGGTTTCCACAACAAGCAAAGTCAAAGACCTAGTTGCGTAGACAAGATGCCACGATTCACACTCATTAGCGTAGCTATCTCTCTTTACCACTCTTGCTTATTAGTGCGACCCTGCGGGCCTAAGATGGTTATCCACGAATGTCATAGGATAATGCTATAAGTTGATAAACTGCGGATAGCGCGACGGTGACAGCTGCCAAATGCAAAGAAATTTGACGGAACAGTTTAAAATTATCAGAAATTAATATTGTCTTCTGTTACCGCGATTGTTATTCATTGTTTTGATTGTTATCAGAAATTGTCAGAACGTGCCGACAAACTATCATCTTATCCAGCAATTATCAAGATATCAGCTTGGCATCTTAGCCCCGCTGGTTAGTTATGTATGACAGCCGTCAAGATTATATCGTTTTGTGGTAAGTAAATACTTCATGCCTGGAGCTTGTGATTTTTCATCCATGAACAAAAAACACCTTTTCTGAATGAAGATAGTTGTTTTGCTTCCTTTGGAAGGTATGAGTAGGTAGCTTTGAAAATGGTGTAGGAAGTGCTTTGAACTGCATGCATAAAGAAATGTTTTCCAAAGGGATTTGTAAAAGAAGGGCGGGTAAGCACTGCGGGAAATGAAGACAATTTTCTACTGCAACGCACCGACGGTAGTCAAAATACTCAAATAGTGCAATACTCGGTAGTCAAATAGTGCAATCTCATTGTTTCTGGGAACATTGGACAACATAATTAAGTCCTGACATTATTCAGTCATGTTTTGTGCCCTCTTATGTTTTTTGTTTTTTTTTTTTAATTCCAATGACCAATACCATCAGTACCACCCTCTTTCACAGAAGCAACAAACAAAAAATCCTCTTGTAGTGGCTAATATTGCCAAAAATTATATTTTTATAAGAGCCATGTTATGGCTAATAAGGGTGCATTTATTGGGCACAATTTATAAGGATAATAACCTTATACCTCCCTTGTAGTAACTTTATCATTCTCTTTTTTTTCTTATACGCGCTATATTATGGCATACAAAAAGGGCATTAAACTTATAATGGCGAGAAAAACCTCTCTTAAAAAGCCAATATACTTATAAGGAACATATTGACATCCATAATAAGGGCAATCATCCTTATAAATACGTGTTTTATTGTTGACAAAAACATTGGAATAATACTCATAACGGCAAAACAAAGTAAATTAAGTGTATTCGCTCAGTGATTTACATTTGTGCAACAAATGTCAGCCATTTTAATGTAAAGAAAACGGTAAGTTATTGATGTATTGTATGTAGTTTACTTGTATTATGTGCTTATTCATAGTGAAAACTGTGTGGGAATTCAAATGTACGGTTAAATGTGGTACGCAGTGGGTTGTGTTATCAACGCGCCCTCGAATTTAAATAGTTTTTTGCTAAAAATGTGGAAAATAATTTAGTCATGGTTTCAATAATGCTGTTATAAGAACAAAAGCAATTCGCACAACGCGTACAAGGATTCTATAAGAGTGAAAACTGTATAAGAGCAACAATGTTGCTTATGCTTCTGCCATCTTAGAATCGTTAGGGTTCCTTTCTCACAAGAGAAAACCCGTACAGCTAGTCACATATATACATTTTGCTTGTCCGCAGATTTTAAAATGGTAGTATTCGCGGATTTGGACACATTTCTAAAACGAAAAGATGTTTTTGGCCTTAGAAATTAACACATTTTATTTTAAGAAAACTGTAAATAAGTCGCTCAATTAAGCGACTTATTAACGGTTTTGACAAAAAAATTTAAGCAAATTGTTGCAAAACGTCTATGTGTTCACGACTTATCACAAAGTGTGAAGGTAAATTTAAAAGAGTGTGATATGTACAATTAAAACATTCCTTTTTTAAAATAAAATGTGTCAATTTCCAAGGCCACCTCACGTTATGCAAAATGATATCTTTCAAAAATTGAATTTCACTGCCTAGTCTCTGATGTCACTACAAATATCAATCTTTTTTAATTCTTCTCTAAAGTCTGCATCACTTTCACTATCACTACTGCTAAAAATGTGTTCTTCCGGGTTGCTTTCCTGTTCATTGGCATGTTCAATAAAATAATCCCCTACGGAACCACCCGCTGATTCTTGTTGGTCATTTCGTATCACTGTAGAAGTAGAAATGGCGGGTGTAATGCCCGCGACCATTTTTTCGTTAACATTTTTCACATTTCTTCCATCGTTTTTAATCAATTTTAAAGAAAACTTTAGAAATTCTGTATTCGATTCACACGCTACTGCACATTCAAAATGGCAAATTTAGTTATGTAAAAGGTTTTAATGTAGCTTTTTTGAGAGTATTTTTTTTTGAGAGTAAAGCCCTTAGAATGACTATATAAATGAACATGGATTGCTTTTAGCCTTGTTAAGAATATATAACAGCTATGATTCTCTTGTTCGATAGACATCCAATAAAATGCTCGTATAAGCTCAAAACCCTCATAGTCACTCTATACATTACTTTTATGAGAATTATTGGCCATATTAAAATCCTTTATAAGGCTTTGAATTATATGGCTACAAGGGAATGTAAGTAGTCTGTCTCTATAAGGTTAACAACTTTAGAGCCCTTATTGTAGCCATATTAATTGGATATATTAACGTTTTCACAGCCAATTTATAAGAATAAAGGCAATATTAGCCAAACAGTCTTATAAAGTGCCATTATAAGGATATAGACATAATGAAAGCTCTTTTAAAACAACTATAAGAATTTCGACCTTATAGGTTTCATTTTATAAGGTTAACTTGTTTGTTGGGTAACTATTATAGTCTAGGAGCTTTGAAATAACAAAGTACAACTCTGGAGATGTTGTAGGTGTCCGTGGGCGGCGATAATCGCTTACCATCAGGCAATATGCTTGTTTCAAATTTGCAAATTAAGCTATCTCAAAAACATTGTCTTCTCTGTTTGCGTCAAATATCCTTATTTATTCGCCCTAATTAAATTCGCGACTTTTAAGGAAAATATGGCCACAAATAATTTATTTCCAATGAAACATGACTTCCAATAATAAACAATAATCACAAACATGTAAAGGGACATTATCCTGGACTTTTGACACCGTCCTGCGTCATGCCACGTTGGTTATTAAAGTAGGCAGGGAATTTCGCAGAAATATGTGATAAAAAGACTCGGGTTATCAATATGTCGACGCTACAATTCAACGTGATACAAGACATCTTCATATAATGACATCGCCAACACTCTAAATTAATCATTTGTAATCCCTAATACAAAGGAATAAGGTATACCGATGGTCAGTTAAGTGTTGCTGTTTGTACACGTGAGTGAGTCATCATCGACACGATAACTATTATTATACTTAACTATAAGGTTTTTTTTGCATGTTTTTTAAAAAAGCGTTACTAATTAAGAAATTATTTTTGGACCCATATTAAAGATTCTTCAATGTTAGTCCCATTCACATGTGCGATGTGATTTTGGGACCGTAGAATAATTGTGATTTGTGATTGACTAGTTCGCTTCACCATAATATCGATCGCAAAAAGCAGAAACGTAGTAACCGCCACATGACCAAAAAATATTTATTGCATATTTGGAATCAGCGATTTTTTCTGCGTCAAAAGGTCTGGGTATTATGGCTCTACGGTTATTAGAAAAACTGGACAGCGTAGCAAAACGAATGCATTTTTTGATCACACCTCAACCTAAATGTTGTACAAACCAAAAACATTATATTTTATTTAACCAAGTCCAAGTAACGTTATTGTTTTTGCTAATTTTAACCACTATGGTGGTTACAGCGCTCTCAAAATGATGTCTGTGGCGGATACAGCGTTTCTGTGTATAGTAATAAAATTATGCTTGCACTTACAGCATTTATCACAAAATGTATAATCTACAGACGGTGATTACGAGGTTTTAAGCACTTTTAGAATTGTTTAACACCCTAGCGCCATTTTAAATATATCTAAAGGGAGAGATAACTGTAGGTTACCACCATTTAAATATGCCTTGACATTGGTCTCGTTAGTCGGTTACTACGCTTAAAGCCGTCAGCTAGCAATCGTGGAGTGATTACGTAGTGTGAGTTTTTGCGTGCGGAGTTTGAATAATTACATCTTCGTTAAAGATAAATAAATAGAGGCAGACAAAGAAGATGAGGTTAATTCTGAAGACAAAGAGTAATTTCTTCACAATTACATATTTTTCTCAAACATGTTAATATGATACTAGTTGAAAGCGCTTATTGGTTAACAAAATATCTTGCAAAGTTTTGTAACTTTAATTAGTGGACAGGTTAATCTCACAGTGTGTGCTTTTATTTATGGAGCGTTCTTGTGCGCGCTTAATAAGAAGGACGAGGAAGTCGCAAGTGATAGCACATTTTGTTAACTGACAGCTACACCCAGGTGTTGTGGTGAAGGAAAAAGGAATATGTTGTTCTAATACTCGGCCTCAACAATTCATGCGTGATGTTTTTTTTGGAAGTTAAATAAATAGAAGGCTATTTATTTAACTTCCAAAAAAAACATCACGCATGAATTGTTGAGGCCGAGTATTAGAACAACATATTCCTTTTTCTGTATGTATCCTTTAGTTTTCAAATATATTCCCTTTCTTGAAATTATCATTATATTTAAGAGTCGGGCTCTTGTCGCTGGAGTAACTTCCAAATTGTATTTATCATCTGCCTTCTTTTTGACTGTTGATACGCTACGACTTTAACTTTTTCCTTTATTTGGTCCATATATGCTCTCCTTGGTTTTCTTGCCTTCCTCTTTCCAGTAACGGCAACGAGAAGCTTGTTCGTCGACTTCTTCGTTTATTGTCTTTTTGGTTAAACTCATTATTACATACGACGCCAACACCACTTCACGAAAACTTCCAGCCTTTTCCTGTCGTATTGACTTATTATTGTAACGTCATAAACAATCTGAAAAGACACGTGTAAGTCTTTTCTGACTATTTATCGTTATTCGAGCTTTAAAAAGGAGTTTATTTGTGTTGAAAGCTTTCTTGGCCTTCACTATTTTATATGGCGATGGTACATAACACCGAGTCCACTACTATTTACATTTTTATCATGAAATATAAAAACTGCTGTGACAATAAGTGTTGTAAAGGACTATACTTCGGAATGAAGTTGCAAATCTTGACATTTTGGGCTTTGGCTCTCCGGTTCGCTTTGAATATTTAGAATTTGATTTGTTTGCATTCTCCTCTGCGACGCGGCAGACTTTCGACTCTACACCAAGCTTTTAGATAACTCAAACATTGAAACTCACCGAAGGGACTGTCGTACTCCCGTTCGCTTGGCAGACATTCGATTTTGTGAAATGTGTCCGATTTCAGTCCTTCTGTAGCAAGCTTTTCGCTTTGAAACATAATTACAGTCCATCTGCCCTACACGGCCTTTCACCCAATGTCGAGCTCAACATTCAGTATTTGCTTGATTAAACGCTTCACCTGTAGACTTTTTACGGACACATCGAACAAATACTTGTTTTAGGATTGATCAGTGACAAGCAGTCGAGTTGGACGCCAATACACACTTTAGGTGTAGGTACCGGAGGAGTAGGGAAGCAAGTCAGCTTTTGGAATTGTATATTGTGTCACGGGCTGGTCTCCGCAATTCGACGTCTAGCGCCTTTTTTGCGTATCAGGGAGGAATGGCTTGTCCCGCAATCCTAGCCTAACCTGTAGAACTTCTGGGAGATCATTCGGAGATCTAAGATGTTGTGTCCTGTATCCGCTTGCTCCGTTGCATTCGAGCACTACGTGGACGGCCGTCTCTTTTGTCTCCGGGGACTGTCAGTAACACCTAAACTTTTTGAAACTTCTTTCTTCTTCTTCCTAGCGTTTTCCCGGCTTATGCCACGGCTCAGGAAGCCTGGGGTCCGCTTTGGCAACTAATCCCAAGATTTGACGTAGGCTCTACTTTTACGAAAGCGACTGCCATCTAACCTTCCAACCCAGAGGGTAAAGTAAGGCCTTATTGAGATAAGTCCAGTTTCCTTCACCGAAAAGCGATCGGTAAATATCAAATGATATTTGATACTTCGTACGTAAGTTCCAAAAAACTCATTTTTACGAGCCGGCAGGATTTGAACCCGAGACCTTTGGATTGAAAGTCTCACGTCATACCGCTGGGCAACCAACGCTCCTCCTAACGTAAACTTTTTGAAACTAACTGACGGAATTAAATGTTTATCAAGGATTATAGCACGTGTACGAAGCTAGTAAGTTAAAAAAATCAACATAATATATGAAACACCAAGGCGAGAGAAACACTTGTATGGGGTTCATTACATAATAATTTACATGCTGTTTCACTTACCCAACTTTATTATGTCATATTAATAATTAAATCATATTATGGGTACCTACATAATAGTTATCGTCTAGGTGCATTACTTAAGACAGATAATCACATAATTAAGTAATGCACTTAGACGATAACTATTATGTAGGTACCTATAATGTGATGTAATATTAATAAGAGTATGACATAATAAAGTTGGGTAAGTGAAACAGCATGTAAATTATTATAAAGACAGATAATCACATAATTATCACAACTATTATACAAATATATGTCACGAGACTCATAAGTAAGTCGCAAATATCATGGGAATTTGCGAGAACCTACAACCCAATCCGCGTGATCGTTAGCAATTGTTTTTTTAAACTGTTTTATCTGTTACTGTAGATAATACAAATAATACGCTTCTGGGAAACGTTGATGACCGGCTGACCGCTGCTTGTTTTGTAATCATGTATTAAAAATATGTAAACAACTAACAAGGATCATATTTAGTGCACCAAATTTCCATAGCGATAAAACGTGGTAATGCTAGTAGTATTTTTGGCACATTAAAATTTATGTCTTATATCAAATGATATGCATTTAGAATGTCGTCTTGGTATTATTTATACGCTGATGATGCCGCGAGCGGAAAGCTAGTTTCATATATAATTATCTTTTGGCAGTGAGAAAAGATATATATATTTAAAACTTGCTACATCTTAACTAGTTCCAAAATCACGATACATTTGGTCTCGAAAAAGTAACTCTCCAGGGGATGGAAATAAATCAAGTAGACGCAATCAAATCGCCCGCTGTCGTGAAAGAGAGATGTCTCCCACGTGCGCTCTTCTACGTAATTTACAGCTTTATTTTGTAAATAATGCTCTTCATTATGTTTAAGTTTATAATAGTACCAAAATTCGTATTTGTGTATCAGTACATTGCTGGTTTTGTTTTGCTTAATACTTAGTACGGAGATTAGTCCCACTATTAAGAAATCATAATTTTATAACTTTTTAATGAGTCGTACGTTGTAGCGGTGACAATGATGTCTTATGGAACTAAAATTCACAAATGAACTTATTCGTGCACTTGGTAAAAAATAATGTACTACACGTACATTCAAGAAAACAATGATCCATCTGTCACCGCTTTAGGGACCGCGGACCGTCACCGCGGGAGGATACTTTTTGAGGATACTTTTTGATGGGGGCCTTCTATTTTACTATGTAGGGATATATCCCATTCGAACGTAATTTGAGAAAATCAGGCTATTATAGTTTAATGTCTGTCAAAATCTTATCTTTCCTGGGTTATTTATTTTGAAATGTGATATTGTAGTCTAAAAATAAAACACTATCACAGTCGCTGAAGAGAGATTTTGCGCCCGAAACTCGATGGGGCTACTGGTACAAATTTATAGTTGACCACGTATTACGTTCTGGTCGCTCAAACGCGATGCCGATATTTGCCCCAGGCGCCAATTTTCCTACTTTCCAAAGTCCCATCACCCCCATGCTCTAATTAAGGGATAAGCATCGTTCCCAGTGCTAGGAAAGAGAGAGAGATAATCATCACAGTAAACATAGAAAAAAAGAATACCTACATTAGAATTAATCACTTCAAAGTAGATAAAAATGAGTATTTAACAAAATCTCAATGTTTCGAGTCGTCTTTTTTCATTGAGGTCCTCCCTGTCACAATGAAGGTCACGTATATTTATGAATATAGGTGTAGTATGGGACAGGGACCGAATTAAACAGCTGATGGCGTATGACTGATTTATTCAATGTCATGCATATCTTGAGGTACCCACATTATGTTCATAAGTCTACCCACTACATCTCCCTTCTTATACTATACCTAAACAATCGAAGACTTCGAACATTTAACCTATCATGCAATTTCATACTATATATGTAGGTACATGTATTGATACGATAGTTTCAATTAAGCGTAGTTTGTGTACATATCATCCTTCCCTCCTTTTTTTTAACTTTATTATTGTGTATAAATCAAATCCAAGCAGAAGGTAGAAATGCATTATATACTGTTCACAGTATACCTATTGAAGAAACTACGAGTACAATAAACATAATGGTCACTCCACAAGTAACAAAATCATGCTACATGCGAGTACATTAAAAATAATCAATTAACAATAATAATGCCAAATTACTATTTCAACAAAATTGGTTTTGTAAACGTTTTTTGTTTAAATAATAATAAATAAAAATGTTTAAATGCATCATTAACATATTGATATGAATACTTCATACTCATAAATTTAGACCGTAAGACCCTAACTTAAAGTACAAAATTAGTTTACTTATATTTTATGCATATCAATGTATCGTGTTTATCCGATAAGAACAATAATTAAGGAATTAATATCTCTGAGGTGGCCGAACTACTCTGCCGCTTTGTGTTACGTAATACCCACTAGCTAACGTCGATGGTTGCCGCTCGGTCCTGGTGGTCGCGGCAGCGGTTGCTGGCCCTCCAGAACCCTGAAACTGGTCCCAGTCCAAATAACCCCGCCTGTGGCCAGTCCCAGGATGACTAGGAGCAGCAAATTCACTAGGGGAGTGTGGTACTTTCAGTATGTGCTGGCGATTCCTTCTGTAAACCCCCCCATCATTCGTTCGTAGCCAGTACGAACGACCGTCTTGAGCTTGGTCAACTATTTGTGATTTTACCCACTCTTTGTTTTGCTTCACCCGTACCGTATCATTTGGTTTTAGTTGCGGTAACGCCTTAGTCCCACGATCATAATTTGATTTATATTTATTTATCCTAGCTGATCGCTCATCTTTTAATAAACGCCGATCAATTGTGCGTGGTTTCAACAAGGCACCTGTTACTGGTAGACGCGTTTTTAGACTTCGACTCATTAACAATTGAGCCGGAGAATATGTTTCTCCTGTCACAGGTGAATTCCTAAAATTTAATAAGCCGAGGTACCAATCAGTCCCTGTTTCGTGGGCTTTTAACATTAATCCCTTTACAGTGCGAACATTGCGTTCCGCGAGGCCATTTGATCTCGGGTACAGAGGTGAACTGGTGACGTGTGCAAATTCCCATTGTTTACAAAACACTTTAAACTCCATAGACGTAAATTGTGTTCCATTGTCAGTGACAATTTTTTCTGGTATCCCATGTCGACTAAATATCTGTCTAAGTGATTCAATTACGGTACCACTTTGTAAGTTATTTAAATAACTAATTTCCACAAATTTTGAGAAATAATCTACCACTAGTAAAAACTGTTTGCCTTTGAACTCGAAAATGTCACCCGCTAGTACCTGCCAAGGGCGCTCAGGCACCTCGTGCGGCTGCAAGGGCTCCCTCGCGGGCGCGGCGCGGTATCGCTGGCACGTTTCACACGCTAGCACAGCGCGCACCACGTCGCGGGCCATGCCGGGCCACCACATAACGCCACGCGCTCGCCTCTGACATTTGTCCACACCCAGGTGGCCCTCGTGGACTCGACGCACCATTTCTTTGCGTAACGATGCGGGTATTACAATTCTCTCATTTCTACATAAAATACCATTTACATCGTGAAGCTCGTTATGTACGTCCCAGTAAGGTTTCACGATATCCTCAACCTCTCTTTTCTGGTCGGGCCACCCATTACGGTAGTATTCACAAATCGCTATTAGGACGGGGTCTGTCATTGTCTCCTGCTTTAATTTATCTAACATTTCGGATGACGCCTCCAAATTATTATATAACATGTTAACATGTACCACGACATCCTTACAGACATCACTATCGACGCCCGCCTCGCTAGGTGCTCTCGATAATGTGTCCGCAATGTACATCTCCTTTCCCGGCTTGTAGCGAAGATTAATATTATAATGTTGCAGCTTCAGAAGCATACGCTGGAGGCGCGCCGGTGTTTCGTTGAGGGGTTTTCTCATGATAGCTTCCAGCGGCTTATGGTCGCTTTCCACAGTAATCACTTTATGCCCATATATGTAATGGTGGAAGCGCGTGCACCCGAAAACCACCGCGAGCAGCTCCTTCTCGATTTGCGCCCAGCGCGTTTCCGCAGGCGTGAGCGTGCGCGCCGCATAGGCGACGGGCCGCCCGCCCTGCATGAGACAAGCGCCCAGCCCTCGCGAACTTGCATCCACTGACACGCACACTGCTTCATGCGGCGAATAATATGCTAACACTGGGCTACTACTTATTTTCGACTTTAGTTCGTTAAACGATTTGTCGTGAATATGGAGCCACTCAAATTGAATATTGTTTACCAATAAACTACGTAACGGTGCCGATATGTCAGAATAGCTAGGTATAAATCTCGAAAGGTAATTAGTAACACCTAGGAATCGCTCGAGATCCTTTTTGTCTGTCGGTTTTGGCAAGTTAATTATTGCATTTACTCTACTTTTATCTGGTTTCATACCTTCACCATTAAAACTGTGACCTAAGAAAGTTATTTCGCCCACCTTGAATACACATTTACTTTTATTGAATTTGACCCCGTTTAACAACGCCCGTCTTATAACCTCAGTCAGCCGACTATCGTGTTCTTGCTCCGTTTTTCCCCAGATCAAAATGTCGTCGCAATAAACCTCTACCCCCTCCATTTTGAATATTTTTGACATTTCATTATGAAAGATTTCAGGTGCGCAATTAATTCCGAAGGGCATACGAATATACCTAAACCTACCCTCAGGGGACGAAAACGTACAAAGCTTAGAGCTTTCCTCATCCAAACGTAACATCCAGAAGCCATTTTTTGCATCACATTTGGAGAAAAACTTAGCCCCCGATAGATTACTGGTTATCTCCTCCAGAGTAGGAAGCAAAAAATGACTTCGTTTAACCGCCTTGTTTAGATGTTTGGGATCTAAGCAAATACGAAGTTTATTATCCGGTTTTTCAACTACTACTATGTTTGAAACCCAATCCGTGGGCCCATCTTCTCTCACAATTACCCCCAACTTGACCATATTATCTAGTTCTTCCTTTAAACGTGGACGCAGCTTCAGAGGTATTTTTCGCGAGCAAGCAACCACCGGCGGTACAGATTTGTCCAATTCTATTTTACACACAGTTGGCAAACATCCGATGCCATTGAATACTGACTCATCAATATTAACTTCACAAATTTTTAAACTCCTATCAGAAGACTCACTGACTCGCACTATTAAATTCAAATTAATACATGCTCTTAATCCTAGTAAACTATTACAATTTACTTGTAACACATAAATTCTTTGTACAGTGGTTCTGTTATTACATTTCAAACGCGCATTAAAATATCCTGCCACCGGCAAACGTTGCTTGTCTATTTGTCTTAGTACCATATTCGACTTAATTAAATTGGTCGTATTAAACCCCGCATTAATATAAGTCTTTAATGATATTACCGTAGCAGCTGCACCACTGTCCAATTTGAAATCTATATCGACGCCGTCCACACTAACCGTTTCCGTCCACGACTCTGTACACTCGGCTGACTCAATATCAATATTGTACAAAATAAGCTCACCAAAGTCCTCGTTTTCATCACCCTCCTCGTCACCGCCATAGCCACCGACTAGCTCGCGGGCATGCGGCTGCATAGGTCGCACACGGCAACACTTCGCGAAATGTCCAATCCTATCACACCGATAACATGTAACCCCTGAAGCCGGACACCGATCACTAACGCTATGCCTTAGGTCACACTTGTTGCACACATTATTTGAATAATATTGCCGTGGCGCTTGGTGTTGGGGCGCGCGCCGCGCCTGTCCGCCCCGGCCGCCGCGGCTGCCGCGCCACCGACCCCGCGCCGCGGGCGCAGCCGCCGACCGCGCTCCGTCGCGCCACAAGCGCTCCACCGCGCCGGCCCCGCTCGTCCCGCGCTCCACACTGCAACCCGCCGCTTGCTGACCTGCTCGCTCTGCCGCTCGACACCAAGTTACCGCTTCATCTAAGCCTAACGACGTTTTTGCTAGAAGCTTTTCCCTCATTTGTACATCTTTTAACCCCCGAATGAGCTGCGTTAATATCAGACTATTTTTTAAAGTGTCAAAACAGCAATTTTTGCTTTTTACTTTTAACACCCCTAAAAATTTATCGAAAGTCAAATCGTTCTGATATGTCTCAAAAAACATGTGTCTTTCGTAATTAATATTCTTTTGTGGATCACAATAGTCACTAAATTTCTTGCACAAAACGTCGTACTTGGATTTTTCCGATTCGGCAACATCTAACTCTTCATAAATTTCTCGGCCGTATTTCCCTATAACATGCATAAACAACGCGCATTTTTCTGCATCGGGAACCAACGCCTTGTCTGAGGCGATTAAAAAATATTCAAACGCCATTTTCCATTCTCGCCAATTGGTGGCCATATTGCCTTCTTGTTGCAAAGGCGCCGGCTGTTGAATAGCCGCGTACACACAGCTAGCATTCTCACTTTTCGTACCCATTGCACTGATTTTAACCGTATTTATTATCACCAACGATCTCACTTCTTTTTATCTACAAAACCGTTCTTTTAAACCACACCTGACACCATGTAGTATGGGACAGGGACCGAATTAAACAGCTGATGGCGTATGACTGATTTATTCAATGTCATGCATATCTTGAGGTACCCACATTATGTTCATAAGTCTACCCACTACAATAGGTATGTACATCTAGTAAATACCTTCACCTTAAGAATAATACAGCCCAAAAAATCTGGATCTTTCTCAACTCAGCGGTAATCAGTAATGAATGATTTATAAGAGGCTGCCACAATAGATCTTTCGGCATCTTCAACAGCTCAAAACAATAATAATAAAAGTACCTTCACGCCAAAGCAGATATACCTTGTAATTTAAGTGCCCCCTTGTTTTAAATACTTGTGCTAATATAACTTAGTTATTGTTATCGTCTTACTCATAAACAGCACTTTGGTAATAACATGTGCAGACTTTCTCAATCTAAAACATACATAGGTACCTATGTCACTTCCAAGAAAATCAACATTACTAATAAATTTGACATAAGTAGGTAACTAGTAAAATAGCGTGTTTATCCCGTTCCAATTTAAAATAACACACAATTTCCTGACACAAATCAAAATATCCTAGATGAAATCATTTACGTGATACAAAATTATATTTTCTAAATCTACTCTCATGAGTACATTACTACGGCAAAATCGACATCTCCATACAAATCGTCCGATAGTTTGACACAATTTGTATGGAGATATCGATTTTGTGTGGCCGTTTTCGAAGTTGGTCCCATAAAACAAGTTGTTAGCAATCATGAGTAGATTCAGAATATATAATTTTGTATCACGCAAAAGATTTCACCCTGTATTATAATAAAAGTGTAGCTTTTAATACAAAATACATTTACCTATTCAATAAAAGCCTCAAGGCAACATAAAAAAATCAACATATAGTTATATTGAACAAGAAACAATTTCGATGTGACCCGCTCCAGTGGTCCGCAGCCCAACAAAGGATCAATCGTAACTCGATTTAAGAAATACCTTTTGACAGACACTCTACCGGTACCACGAGTTGCTGTAGAATGACAATCGCTAGCGACTGCGATTAAGTATTTGCATCTTGCTCGTTCTTAAGTAGTGGGAGCGAGTTGCAAATACTTTCGAAGGGTTATCCTCATCTTTCAGAATATATATTGGCAGAAATACACTTCGCATAACACGTATCGCAGCAAAACTTTCTCTCCGCACTCCGCAGAAATATATACTTGCCATAATAGTTATTTGGCATAATGCAGAATGTGGGTTAGGTTAGGGTTTTCTGCCAAAAAAATCTGCGAAAAGATTAATTCTGCAAATCAATAGTATGCGAAAACCAGTATATTACCTCTGCCATAAATTATTCTGCGAATCGAATTTATGACAAATAAAAATCTACAAGACAATAGTGAACCACTTTCGAATCGCGCAGCGGCTATGGACTCATGGCTTAGTGAAACACATGGTAAGCACAATGATGGCAGGTTGTTCCTACACCCGCGCTCCATGGACATATCATTATTTAGTTCAAAGGATGCGTGAAATTGAATTGCTACTCTGCCTATTTACATTGTACGATGGACCTCTGTTGGGGCATTGTACTACGGAGATAAGATATCACTTAGGTACCTATTTGTCGTGTTTAGTCTTTGATTGAGAGTGCAGAGCACTCGCGACGAATTGGGGCCTTAATTATTATTTAATCTGATCTATTTAAAGAACAGTTATAGTTTAAAATTTGAAATTACTTGCGACATTAATGTTACATAATCTTGCTAGTCAATCAGTGCCAGCCAACCCGTTGTACATTGCGTATTTTTGCATGTAATTAATTCCCACCGCTGCGCTGCATAAAATAAATAAGCAAATACATATAACAAACCACCACAAAAAGGATGACTTACACCACTCTGATCCGATCCTATCCGGGATGACCTGTCAGTTTCTATACAGGATGTTGTTCCAGTTGCTTTAACTTCGTCATGTGGCTTGGTATAATTAAGGAAACAGAATGGCATAGGCAATTAATTTGATTAAATTCGTTACTTTTAATTTTTTATATAAAATAATTACATGTTGCATCAACCGCTAATACCGCAAACCAGTTAACCAGTGTGGACTCAGTGTGTTAGGTTGAATCGTGACCAACAACCACCACACCAGAACGTCACGTGCCACCACATCAGAAAGCTGTTCCCAGAGTCGACCTATTGGGTCGCCAATTATTGAATCCCACTGTGGTGGTGGTGGGGGTTAACCAGTTGCCCGCTAGTGGAGGGGAAAAGACCAAGAGGACGCAGCCCAACACGTTGGAGCGATCAGATCCGCTCCACTCTGGACAGCAAATTCTGCGAAGCCATACATGCCGCCGAAAATAGACTGAACTGGCGAAATACAATAAAAGAGAAAGTGACGACAAGGGATCACGACCCTCAGCATTGAGGATACCGACATATGGAGCGGGGAGGGGCAACCGCTAATATACAACGGGCATTAGAATTAACTTTACCAAGTAAGTGACATCCATGGCATATCAATGTCATGTCGACTACTCACACTCCGTTTACACCCTTGCAAATACCATATGAGATAAAATTAAATTAGTAGTTGTATTCTAAATGGAGCTAATTAGAATTCCAGTGTATTTGAGAACTTCACTCAAATGCACGTAGCTTGGAGCCCTCGGAGGTCACGTGTCGTTTTTTATAGAAACTGATAGATCATCCATAATAGAAAACTCGACACGAGTTTTACCTTTCTACGAGGCATCCTCAGGAGATGCAGGAGATGTTATCGGTCTGGAATCCGACAAGTAAAACCGCCCACCAAGTAACATTACTTTCTAAATTCTGCAAACTAACATATTCACACATTTGGAATTATTTAAGTGGCCGTGTCCAAAGTTTTCCTAAATTGTAATATTTAGGCAAAATTAAATGCAAAGACGAGATGTCGGCCGATAAAAGCAATGGCGTGAGAAAGATTAATCCTTTGTATTACCAATTTATATTTCATTAATAACACCGATTTTCATAAATAATTGATATTACTCGTAAAGTGATAATTTAGGCTGCCAATCGGATTGGTAGAGACTCTCTACCAATCATAGAATACGATACCTATATGTGCTATCGTGCGTGTAGGTATAAGATCGTGTAGGCAACTAAATAACATCATAGTTCGGCCTAAATCACTCAAGTGATCTTAATTTATCATGAAAACGCACTTGTATTTTGATGAGTCTCTGTTTGAAGTAGGCGCAAAAATACCATTATAACAATAAAACAGTCGCGCCCTTAGTTTCGAACACTTTTAGTCGCTACGGGGGCCAGCGGACTCAGTAATTCGCGTGACGACCAAAATTAAAACTATTTAAGTAAGTCGGATATACGCATATACATATTTCTTAAATGAGGATATGAAAAAAAATTACACATTAAAAAAAAAACTTAATTTTAATAACCAATGTAATGTAACAATTTGTTGTAGAAAATTAGGATGGGCACTTGCGGAATATGTTTATGGATTTGAATTATAGTCAGCACCTAACTATGAATTTCGTTTCACAAGATGCACTGCGAGCGAATTTTACACTGTCGCTAGCGAATAATATGGTAGTAGTAGTAATACTAGTAAAACACTTTATTGCACAAAAACAGGGGAAAAAAAACAAGATAAATAACACAAATATTTGTACAAAGGCGAACTTATCCCATTTAGGGATCTCTTCCAGTTAACCTTTGAGCAATTAAAGGAGAACTGGAGATGGTAGACATGTAGATGGTAGATATGGTGACGTACAACTCATGGTTCTGCCGTATCACGCGCATGTCATGTTTTAACTTTAAACGTAGAAGTTTACGTTTACAATGATTTTATGTCTTAGGCTGCTGTCATTCTATTTTTTACAGTAGGTGTAAGAAATGATGACACGGGATAAGAGCTTTTATTTTGATTTAGTTATTTAATAATAGTCCTTTTGCTAGTTATAATTTCAATCTAGTTAATAGTTATAGCCAATTCATCTATTCTAAATTGCTCACAAGACGTTAGATAAATAAGTAACTTTCATGATATTTGCCTGATAAGGCGTGATTTACATAGCGTGTTATCTATTTAATGTATATACATGCATTTATATACATTTTTGTTACATAATATACGGAGTCCAACAAAACAGTTTTACACGGTTAGACTATGGGATCATGCAGTCACTCTCATATACTTATATGTAGGTATTATAACATACTTATTTACTATCTACATCTAAAGAATTACTTTATGCAATATACAAGATAGTTATCTTGTATATTGCATAAAGTAATAACGCAGCTTTTTAGTAAAAAGTTTTATCCAAGCTTCATATTATTCTGCCTGATGCCAGAGGGCAGGCTTTTGAGGCATTTATGAAGACACCATCCTTTTTTAAATTCCTATTGATAGTTATAATAAAATAAACCTTACGAGGTCATTGGGCGTTTTTGATGCGCTTTATGAAAGTTCGCGTACAGAGCCAAACCAGTTTTAAATTATAGAGCTTAAATCCGCTTTTTACAATTCAAATTCAAATCATTTATTTTCAGACTCCGGGTCCATAGAGGGTTAGTAGTACAGTATTAAATCTTAAATTAGTTTAAACTAAGGGTTAGTATTTGTGACATTACATTTTATGTATATTTACAACGAATGGTGGAAGGTTTGTTTGGCAGTAAGTGAATCACACGGCAATGATTCAGATGATGATGAGACAATATGTCAATATTTTAAATTTATCGATCGGAAGAAAACAGTTATTTAAAAAAATAGGCTGAACATGTTACCTATAATTTTCCAAATAAGGCGTAACGGAAACAGTGTTTATATCGATTTATTGAACGAAAATGAGAAAATATTCTTGTCTTTCTATTAATTTCATCCTGAAAGTATGTATTTATTTATATTTATTCATGCCAGCCTTTAGTTCACCTACTCGATGGTAACTCGGTTCATCTGCTTAACACAAGATGTCGGTAGTAATGAGATTTTGGAAAAATAATTAAAAAATAATGAATAAAATCAATGAATACCTTGTAAATAAATTATGTGTTTATAGTCTACTATATAAAATAAAATGCTCATTTTGAAACCATGGCTCCATCTAGAGACAAGTAGAACAATTAAAGCGTAGTTAATTAACGCTAATCGCAATTAATTAACTAAAAGCAAACACATATTCCTCATTTCTCCCATGCCTTGCAAGAATGCGACCAATACCACTGAGTTGCAGATACATTCATCGATACATCTAGCTCTATTTCGTTAGTGTACGCCGTGGGTCAAATGTCCGAACAAAATGCCCAATGACCTTTAAGAAAAGAAGGCTATTAGAAGTCGGGTTTAATATTACAACGCCTCAACTACTTGCCTACAGTCTGTATTTTTACTATTTTTAGCAACCAAATCCAAATTCCAAAGAAAGGCTAGTTAAGCACTGCATAAACCAGCTTCTGAATTCTTGTAAGCGATTTGCATACATAGCTCTGATGGAGCGATGGAAAAGCTAACTGCACCGATACAGGCGGGATATAATATGCGCGCGAGTGCAGCTCGGCGTTTGCTCCATTATTTAGTAGGTACTTAGCACAGCCCGCCTAGGTTAGCCGCGGCATGGTGCCGCTGTTAGTGTTAGGATTTAGGACATGGTGATGTAGGTTAGTACAATCTGTGAAGTAATAGATGAGAACTTATAGTTTGAGCGTGAGCTTAATAAAAACCGTGAAACTAGTATAAATAACACGTATCATCATTGCATGTCGCTCCTACAAAATCAAAACCTGAATAGGCACGCTTACGTTCATTTGCACGCATTTTCAACACTCTTTGACGTCTTGTGCACCTACAAAATAAGAAGCCCACAGGACAGGGTCACTTCTCCATACAAATGTTGTAAACGTACTCAAATGTTTCCTCCCTGGTTTCTGAGCATAGAGCAATGATTTTTTCAAAACAGAATTATATTGTTATGATCTGTGTCTTTCCCATCACGGAACAATGGTATTTCGGACCTTTGGGAGGCGTACGCGGAGCCGAAGCCAACACGCAGAGGCAGCACCCGCCAGGGTCTGGAAGACTAATTACTGAGTTATAGAGACTAAAATCGGAAGTCTGCCTAACAAAATGGTAGGTATTCAATTTGAATTCCGGCAAACCACATAAAATGGGCCCCCACAAAAAGCGACGTCTAAGATGGCCGAAGGGTAACACCGTTATGAGGGCTGGGGGTAGAGAGGTGTCACTGAACTTCAAACATACCTATAGCCAACTCGCCACTTAGGTTTCCACATCTACCCTCGAGAACACAGCCCTCGCGGACCCACTCTGGGCGGCCGGTTAAGGCAAGCTAGAGGCGGAGGACTTGGTCGGACGACGGAGTCCCCCAGGAGCGCTCAGGTACGTGAGGTTGGTACTCCCCAACAACTCGCCACAAGCTGCCCTGCGTTGACTGATTGCACCGGTCGAAACCAGTGGGCGATGTGGTCGCCACATCCCTACGCCATTTTATTATTATTATTATCTGTGTTATTATGTAGCTTTTTTCATATTTTCTTTAAAAACATTACAAAAAAACAAAGGTATCAAAAAAGCAAAACAGTCCGATACAGATATTGATAATATTATACTGGATAGAAAAAAACATGGCTCTAGCTTGAAAAATCAAGAAGAAAACTGTCGAGTACGTTTGTATGGAGAAATTTTTAAAACCTGTCCTGTGGCCTCTTAAGATTTGCATTTAACAAATAAGCAACTCTATAAATGACACTTACATAAAATAAAATGGGGTAAGTAGATTATAACTACAACCTACCATAACTGGTAGTTACTTACGTTCTGACAGAAAATAAGTAGATCACCTTCTTGTGATCAGACGCTATTCAGTTTTAGTTGAAAAAAGTTAAGTCCTAGATATTGCATTGTAATAAAATAAGTTAGTACCTTTTCTTTCTAAAACCTCCCTAGCAACTAGGTATGTCTTGATATCGGATGCTCGAAACTCAAGCGCCCCTATTAAGCCTCCAAATAAAAGTGTTTAACTTAATGTTATTTATCATTATGAGGCTGACAAATCTGTTTTAAGCCCGTAATGGGCGAGCCTGTTTCCGAAGGGTACTGAAGGGTACCAAAATGGCGCCCGCTTACGATCACCCTTTGTAGGTTGTCGGTAAAATGTTGCCTACATTACTGTCCGTCGAGTATCCCCGTTTATAAATTGATCTTCCCGAGTTCCCGGCTTCAAAAGGTTGTTATTTTAAACCCGACCGAAATCGAATGTGGGTGAATGTTCTTCGATTTTAATGAGTTGGTACCTATTTATTTATTAGGCTTTGAGAAGGCGAGATGCTGGCACATCAAACAAACAGATATTTACTCCATAATATTACACTTAATAAGGGACATTATATTATAATAAATAATGTATATATACGACGTATGTAAAAATATGCGGCTGACGGTTAGACGACATAATATTTTGGTCACCTTTTGTCGCTTATCGCTTTAGACAACGTTTTTGTCAATCTGGCACTGTTTAATCGATAACATATATTATAATAGTAGTTGATGTGATTGTATATAATGAAAGGCATTAAAACTCGAGTGTGGGTCTCATAATAATATCACGAGTGTTTTAATGCCTAATTATTTACAATTGCATACACTGCTTTATATACATACCTATACATATCATAAGCTCTCCATGATGCGTTCAAACCGCATACATTTCGACCGGCATTACGATTTATATTTTTTAAATTCAGAGTCAAACTAGAGTTGGTCTCAATTTTCATATCGTTCGACATCAAATAACGTGCGACTTGCGTGCGGCGTTGTTTTGTAACTGACACTTCGTTTCGAACTAAACTAAATGTCATCTTGGCTGATATTAGAAAAGAGGTCAAATAGAATTTCTTTGTTCGTCAGAATATTTGAAATTTTAAAAAATAATGTTATCGAAGTTCATAATATAAATTACCTATAGTAACATTTTCACAGATAAGAAATTTGGTGGCACAAAAAAGTTTATTATTAAGGGCGCTATTATTCTCATTTATACTGCAAGAATTCAATACACGTCATGCTACCTCGATAATCAAACGAACGGAAATCTGTGTTTCCCTCTTTATCACACTTACTTCGAGCGTAAGAGATGCATAACGGATTGTGGACCTACAGGTGGACAGTGGCAACCTGTCATTAAAATTATTGCCAATAAAATTCCGCAACATGGCGCATGGTCAATTCCTGGTTAGGCTTTAGCTTTAATATTTACTTGATATTTTTGAAGCCTCTGCTTACAAAAGTATATCATGATTATATTTATACCTATCTGATGCCCGCTAATACTTTTAGTGTAGTGAATAGTGAATTTAGTGCAGTGAGTACTACATATAAAGATCACATGAACAAAGTGTCTTCGCCTTAATAGAGACAATAAGAAAAGTGTTAATGGACACATTCTTAGTTTATTCTGTATTCGTAGTTTAGGTTAAAATCAAAATACTTATTAGCCTAAAAAGGCTAGATTGTATTGCCATGTTATACCACTTGTGGAATATCATCTAATAAAAAAAAAAAAAAAAAAAATCTGATGCCCGCGACTTCGTCCGCGGATAATTATTTTAGCCTATAACCTGACAGGAGATCCCCTTAACGTGCCAGTGAGGGAGGGTTGCATCTAAATCCATTCAGCCTTCCACGGGATGCTCGAACAAATAAACAGGCAGACAGACAAACAGACAAAAATTCTAAAAATCATTGGAATGTGTTTCTGTTATCAATTCTAGCTTCTGACTCATTTTTTTTCAAATATCTTCAATTTACAGATTTTGGACCCTACTCTGCTTTGTTATATGTATAGATATATTGATATATAGATAGATTGATAGATAGAAGATAGATAGATACTCGTAGATGTATAGATAAAGCCATAGTTTAGGTGCCAAACTATAGTTACGAGGCGCTATCGATTACGGTTAAGTAAAATTCATACTAAGGGCTCTAAAAGTTGCGGCTTTGCAAGTATATCTTCTTAATAAGGGAAGCCCATTAGCTTAATAAAGAAAGTTTTGTGCGGAGCACTAAAATTAGCTTAATTGGTTATGACTTATGACCACTGGCTGTGAAGCCTAGGTTGCGGGTTCAAGTACGGTCATAATTGACGAGGGTCTCACGGAACACTCTATGAAGTTGCCATCCGTATTTTGGTTTACGGGGTCCTTAGGGTTAATTAGTGTTATTTTATATTTTTATATATTTACTCTTAATTTCCTTAAACGTGTATCAGGGTTCAATTTCTTAACCTCAATATACGTTTCGTTATCAAATAGGTATAGAGGTACGTCAGGCAAAAGCGTTGACCTTATCTAAGAGTACAACATCGATGGGTTCATAAACTGAGTCAGATATATATCAAATTGTGATAAACAAATTTGATCAACATTAATTATTTTTAATGGCCCACAAGTTCCACAACTAAGCATGTCCATCGTCATCAAAAATTACTGATCAAATTAAAGTCGATAAATTTAGCACCCAAATAAACATAAAACTACTTAATTCAGAGGGCGCCTAAAGTTAAATTGTCTAAGTTTAAATTCATGGAGCTGTGACTCCATTTCAGGTTTCTTTGTTATGAAATTCATGAAAAAACGGAATAACATTTGGCGATGTTTAACTTAAAAATGTTAAGGAGACTGAAAGACTATAAATCCGTTCCAATTCAATTTAGACAGACAAAAACGAAGTTTGAAACATCGTATATTTTTTTAAACTTATCCTATCAACATCATTTAGTTATCATAATGTGAATTTTGAGATAAATTTAATCCTAAAATCCTTGTCACTCTTCTAATCGGTATCTAACCACTTTACAAACTTAATTGCAATTGATAATTTATGAGTGATACTGATAACTTGTCATTGTCATTATCATCGTCATATACCTATATATACATTAATTATGTATTCAGCTGATTTTATAATTACATAATAGGTCTTATAATAAAAATTACAAATAAAGTCTAAGCCTAATAATAAAACTTAAACTACAGTACACTTAATAACAGCTAACTTAAACTTAAACTAACTATATCTCGGTCCGGCTCTGACCCTGCCCAAACGTGCCAAAAATGCTCGCGGCATTGCCGCGCTGGATGGCAAGCGATATTTGTTGAACAAGGTAGGAGCCGGATCGGGGATCACCACCTCTGTCGCGCAACCGCTGCCCCAGGTCTTTAACAAGCCTCTTGGCTTCCGCACATCATTTAACATCCTTTTGTTTCTCTTATACAAACACATTAAATGAAGCAGATAATAGGTAGGTATACATTTTTTATGGCAGGAAAATCCACCGGACCAAAAACCCCCCGTTGTTCGTATTCGACACTATCAGGGCAGCCCTGGGATGTCCAGTAGAATGCACCTTTGTGGGTCCTTCCTTTTCTTTTTTCTTTTTCCTTTTGGACGGTAGCAGTTCCTGATTGCTACCGTCTACGACCCGAAAGACTCCTTTTAGTAGCTTTTTACGACAGACAGGAGATATCGTAGCCGTATTCTACTGCCCGGGCTATAAGGGTGCAGGTAGGTAGGTATACCTAATACTTCAACGTTAAACGTTATATTAAAATAATAGCAATCTCGGCATATATTTCCCATCAATCTGATTGAAAATACCTAATTATTTTTTATCTTCAAATGGCTAAAATTTGCATGTCATATGAAGGTATCGTCGTGAAAATATTACTGAACCACTCGTTCTGACAAATATGCGAATCCGAGCAAATTGTTTTTCGCCATGTGTAACGGTTTACATGTTTAAACAATACACTCTATAAATTATACTTAAAGCGCTTTTTACAACGTATTCTTCGAACGTGATACGAGATTTTAAAAGTAATGTCGAGATGCATCCTTATTATTGATGGTTTGTCGATGACACAGCAGGAACACTCAAATTATTCGCTGTTATTAGATGCCAATCGATTGGTGATCAATCTTGCTCAACAAATAAATTCCGGACCATGTGTTGATTCATTTCTAAATTGTTCAACTATTTAAGCGTATGAAACAATGATGTTTATTCTGGTATAAACCGAATGTTTCTATCACCCTTTTTGGTGACGAAATTTTTTTAACCATATTTTAAACGTAGGGTAGAGATAAACGGAGAATCGATTGCATATGTCCATGAGTATCCGTACTTAGGCCAACTAGTTTCCTTTCAGGCGCGCCAGGAGAGGAAAGTCGAAAGACGGACTGAAAACGCCTGGAGGAGCTACTGGTCTTTAAAACATCTAATGAAAAGTGATCTCCCTTTGTCACTTAAGCGGAGGCTCATGGACATGTGCATACTTCCAGTTCTCACCTACGGTGCACAGACTTGGTCTTTGACGTCATCTCAGAAGTCCAAACTCGGGGTTTGCCAACGAGCTATGGAGCGTAGCATATTGGATGTTAAACTAATTGACCGAATCCGAAATACAACGCTGCGTTCCAAAACTCAAATTGTAGACGTAACTCGGAAGGCGGCCAAGTTGAAGTGGGACTGGGCTGGTCATGTCTGCCGCATGCCGGAGGAGTTGTGGGCCAAGATCGCCACTGAGTGGCAACCTGACAGCTCAAATCGAGGACCCGACAGACCCCGCCGGCGATGGCGAGACGAGCTTGACTCCTTTTTGCAACGATGGCCAGAGACTGCTCTCGATCGGGAAGAGTGGAGAAGGTGGGGGGAGGCCTTTGCCCAGCAGTGGGACAGTATAGGCTTGCAATAATAATAATATTTTAAATTAAAAAAAAACCCGACTGCATAAAAACAGAACGGAAAAGAATGAATGGAGTCCTGAGGCCTTACCATGACGTATTAACGCCATTCAATTAAGACCTTAATTGAGTCGCTGCCATTCACCATCATCGTCATCATCATTATTTCAGCCGGAAGACGTCCACTGCTGGACATAGGCCTCCCCCAAAGATTTCCACAATTATCGGTTCTGCGCCACCCGCATCCAGCGGACTCCCGCGACCTTCACCAGGTCATCAGTCCACCTTGTGGGGGGCCTACCCACGTTGCGCCTTCCGGTACGCGGTCGCCACTCGAGAACCTTTCCGCCCCACTGCCACTTAAGTTTAGCCATTCGGAGAGCTATATCGGTTACCTTGGTTTTGCTGCGGATGGTCTCGTTTCTGATACGATCTCGCAAAGAGACTTCTAGCATAGCCCTCTCCATTGCCCTTTGGGTGACTTAACCATACAACTGAGCGCATTTAAAAACCTAAACAGAATCGCGTTAAGACGTCATGGTAAGGCCCCTGAATATTTTTATTTTTCTTTGTTTCTAGTTGATATTTGTCACAAGCAAGAATTATTTACATGCATGCATATATTTTACAGAAGGTCATTTGCAATGCCTGCATTTGCAAACACAGCAGCGCGCAGAAAATATATAGGTATGTCGTAGTACGTAGAATTGTGAATACCGTTAGTTTATAAATTAACGCGCGAAATTGTTATAACGATTGATGAATGGGGTATATTATAAACGGATATGTTAGGTAAGGTTAGTTTATAAAACCCCTTTAATTTGCCCGTTTAGTTTACTTATAGTCAAATTATAAGCCGTCGGGAATTCACAATTTAACACAAAAATGATACTGCTTATCTCTTTTGGTCGATGGAGCCTAAACATAATCATATTGTCTGTAATTCATAGTGAATAACTCAATAAATGGCCTGTGTTTGATCTAAATGGCCAGGGTCAACGAGCAAGAGCAATTATTATCGGCCATAAAATATCGTAGTCGCGATTTGGCACGGACTCCCTCAAGTATTCAGAGTATTCAAACGCTAATGTCAAAGTTCCTGCTGAGGAACGAATATCTAATTTCTGACTAAGGAAGCAAATCTGCCATGGCGCCTAGACATGAATATTAAACTGTGAATATCTACCAAAGCGCAGACATTGTGAAAATTCACTCGGATCGCGGAATGGAAATCCTACGCTTCACTTGCATTTTGTCATTAATATGATTTGAAATCCATATTCAAATAAGATGGAGCGAAGGAGCGGTGAAATCGACGTATTGATAAATGTGGTGGAATAAAGGTAAGAAAAGTGATTTTGTTTGCTTTTTACAAAGTATCTCGACGGTATTTTTTCTAATTTACTGTCGATAAATACCCAATAAATACCCCTATGGTCTGTTCTAGCCCTTAACTTAAAGAGGCAAAAATTCATTAAAAATAGAAATGCGCACATCACTTTGTGCCCTCTATCTAACTTGTGGAACATGTTGATATCTTTATGCTCCTATTGCATACATCCATATTATCCCTGTAGAACGGTAAGGTACGTACGGTAGGTAAGGTACGTAAGGTAGGAATATCTTCTATAAATAAAAAGTTTCGGTATGACAAAATACTTTAACCGCTTTGTGCAAACAATCCACAAGAACAACTGACATCATTTTCCAAATCAGTTAAAAAGCCATTTCTATTTGGCATTTCTTTTCCAAACTTCGAAAACTTTTAACCGTTTTCTAACGATTTGCAAATGCAAGCAGCACATTGCCGAATTCCCACGAGCCTATACTCGAGCGGCAAACTTCACCCGTTAACATGGCCACAAATGAACATGTACATACAGCAGCCCCGGCATACAAGGGGTGGTAATGTCCTTAATTTGAAGCGTGAATTCGGCGTGAGAGCTCTGACACATTAGGCAAACATTAAGGACGACCATATTCGGCTTTTACTCGGAAAGGCATCCTTCTTTATTAAAAATTGTAATTTGCGTGAAGTGCTAGCCTAAGTGAAAGTGAAATATTGTTTGTTTACCTTTAGGTATACTTGCAATGCAAGGTTTTAGCAGTTTAGCAGTTTCATACGGTACAGTAGCCTGTCCTGGAGCCTGGAACATTGTTCAGATTTTAAAATATTTTTTGAGACACGGTTGGGCTGAAACTAGCACATTTTCTCCTATTGTATTTTACGACTTTTAATATTTTAAACAGACAAATTTCGCATTTAATGACTATGGTCGGCAAAAAGAAAGCCTCTTTCCCCTAGGTTAGTGATTTTTCGACCATTTGCCTTCAAAAGGGGTATAAGTAAACTCGATTAGGACCATAGAACCGGTTGATCGCTAAAAGCAGTAGTTACGAAATTGTGTGCCGGCGGAAATATTTGTACAAGAAGACGTAGGAATCTCATATGTGAATATAGTTCTCTATAAGGTCCTAGAGATTGTATCGCCAGGCATTCATATTATTTTTCATCGCCACCTTGGGAGTGAGAAAGCCTTAATATCCTGGAGTTTCACATATTCATGCATTTTTTTTTCGCGCGTCAATTCTGATAGTAGCGAAATAACTTCATATTTTTTGTACATACAAAATTAAAGAATATTTTATAGTGGTGTTTCACTTGAACTTGAACAATCGTATCTACCTCTATATTAATAGTATCTATACTGAAACTAATATTGACATCGCCAAAACTTGCGTGTTGAGTTTTATATAAAAGAAAAATGTTCATTCGTTTGTTCACTCTTTATCTTCATGACGAATTCTCGTTATTTTATTTTAATGATCATGATTCAAATATATTTAGTGATGTAAATTATATTATGAAACATCCATAACTCAGGAAAAAATATTCGTGCTAAACACACAAATAAATCCCTGACCAGGATTCGAACCCGCGCCGTGACCTCCTGATTTGTAGGCAGGGTCACTACCAACTAGGTTAGGAGGCCATGTTTTAAGTCAATATTATTATAATTAAAATTGACTGCAGCTGTGGTAGCTCCTACATTGGACAAACTAAGCGTACAATTGCATGCCTATTAAGGAGCACATACGAGTGTTTAAAAACATTAAGACTCGAAAATTGGCAGTCGCTGAACATATTTTGGAGGCAGGAACAAATCACTGGATTGAGTCACATAACCTTTATACCTCTCTACATTCCTAGGATGGTCAAGGAAGCCATGTAATCCTTAAATATAAAAACTTTAACCAAGAAGGTAGTTTTTAGCTGTCGAAGGTCTGGAGGCCTACCACGAACCACTTCGTACGTTCGTTCGCCTATTACCTCTTTATCGCTCGAATATGCGAGAGAAATAGAGAGGGATATAGACGGACGATCGATCGAAGTGGTTTCATGGTAGGCCTTCTGGTATCCAGTGATCTGAAAGTTCACAAATCGAAAAGAGACTGTACCGGTAACAAATGCACGGGTTGATACTATAAGTGTGGTGTGTCGTGAACGTGATCGAGTTCCAAGTGAAAAAGTGGACGATAGTAGCGGCAATATAAGCGAACTCGTAAGAGGGTAGATTGATACAGCTTGTGGGTAGACCACAACTAAAAACTCGCAGTACATCGTGAGCCCAGGCGCTTGTAACGGTGCCGAAATAACTAACAAGAGCTCACAAAAACAAACATGGCAAAAAATTCGTTTTAAAACGGGACGGGACAGGACTGGACGGGGCGGAATGGGACGATCTGTCAATTTATATCTAAGAATCACATGATAGCTCGCAGCCCTCGGATGTCACGTGACGTTTTCTATAGAAACTAACAGATCGTCCCGTTCCGCCCCGCCCCGTCCTGTTCTAGTGTGAGTCATCCTTTATAGTAATAACAAAGTTATTTTGATCAAAACTTACATAGTGAGAAAATAATATCCATCACCTCAATATGTTTTCTTACCTAGATGACATATAAGATTTATGAATCGACGCACACACAATTCAATTTACTTTACTATTTTACAGAAGGGGTACCTTTATATATTCCGAGTAAAATAATAGTTAAGTACGCAATATTGTACATTATCCGAACGACAGGATAATTTTAGAACCTACATGGCACATAGTTTCGAAGCACATATTGGTTAAAGCAAGGTTTCTTCTCCGAATATTCTAGAACAATAATTTATAAAACCCCAGAGCATCATACTTAAGGCCGAGATTTTATGAAATTAGAATAATTCTCCGTTATTTTGAGTTATCTCGCTTAATGTAGCAATGTAATAAACTAATTTTTTTTGCCTCGAAATTGTTTTGTATTCATTTTCTGTCCCTGGGTATTATTTTTGTAGTCGAATAAAATCACAGTTTCATTCGTTTTTTAAGTTGATCGACGTTAATATAATTTAAGTAAGTCCTAGGACACGACGCAATTATTAGTTGCCTAAATCTGTTATGTAAAGACGGAGGTAAATTTATTTTAATAATGAGACGAAGGTTGAATACTTAATTAAAACGCTGTGTAATATGGATATGAAAATTACGTTTATGCCTTATTATTACATTATCATATTATCTTTAATGTTAGAAGCTTGTAAAGTAAAGGTTGTTACTTTGATAAACTTATTTAATGACTTTATAGCTGAAATGACTTTAGGGAATCTTTATCTTTATGAACAGGGCCTTTGTCTTAAAATTGTTCTAAGAATAAAGTTTTGTTGTTTTTATCTGCTAAGTACTGCTCTATCAAGTTCGGAGACAGTATCTACCAGAAATATCAGGCATAGTTAACAAATCAAATTACATATATAATTTCAACAGGGAGCAACAAGTCTTCTTTTAGTAACAACTTCACCAAGCCCACATAATGGCCTGGTTAATTGAGCTAAAGACAGTACCTATTGGATGACCAAAAATAATTAAATATACTAATGATTGCTCAGAAGGTTTTGAAAACACCCGGCATCGAAACTCAGCAAATTGTGGTTTATCCACAGACATAAAAAAAAAGAAATATCTGACCTAATATGGCACCATTTGCTATATTATGATATATTTTTTATGGTGTAAGTAGTAGTTTATTTATTACTTACTGAGCGTAACACAAATAATTATGTAGGTACCTAATTATTTAAGCTTTTGATTTCTTTAATCCTTAGATTTGTACCTAACAGGTTTGTGAAATAATTGAATGAAAAATCTATAAATAATACTTACCCATTTTTATTGTCTAGTTAAAGCTTTAGAATTATATCGAGTGTTTCTTTTATTTAACCCACTTGTTACTATCGGTCGTTTAAAAGGACACCATACATTTAAAATTCTCACGAACAATGAGGGTACTTATAACATGTTTGTTGATACGCATTCGATACCTTTCGAGTGTTGGAAGTGGACATCTAATTAATTTTACGTGCTCAAAACAGTGTTTTATTTTTAAATATTGTTATATTTGGACAAATTATTCATGGAAACTTCAAGGTACGTAGTATTTGAAAAATATATAAATACTTTATTTTTAAAAATAAGTATATTTCTAAGATGTACCTTAGCTTTTGAGTACAAGTGATATTATTCTTAGAATATATTTACAAATCATATTTTTTATTGATTATTGTTGGCGTCCTTTTAAAAGGCCAATAGGGAAATGTACTACTATAGCAATGTTCCATTCTAGGAGGCGAAAAAAGACTTGGTCTCGGCCTTTGTCATTAAATGAAATAATTGATGTGCTTGAGGAGGATGACCAGGAAATACCAGATTCTATCGTTATTTTGCCTCCCGAAAACTGTAACGCTGACGTCACCGATGAGGTTTCAGGGGATGAAAATCATAGCTACGGGCTCAGGGGGAAGTTTGTTTTAGATCGGAGGACGATTTTAGTGATGATGACGATAACGTACCCCTTATCCAGTTGTCTAAACGGAGATGTGTGACACCAGAATCAGTTAGGCCAGACATTTGAGACAGATGCAAGGACCATTACAATATCGAAAAGTAAGAGATAAATGGATTGAACAAGATATTCAGCCCGAGTTTGCTTCATGGAAAAACATGCAAACAACAATACTATTTTGAACTGATCTTTGGAGATAAAATAATCAACATGCTTGTACACTACACCAATTTGTATGCAGCTCTGAAAAACGCAAACCAAATCTTGCCCTTACCACAGACGAAATGCGTTGTTTCATTGGTATATTACTTTACAGTGGGTATGTGATAGTACCTAGAAGGTATATGTACTGGCAAAATATTTCACATTGCGGTATGCCTATAGTATACAACGCCATGTCTAGGGATCGATTTACGTATATTATGTCAAATTTGCATTGCTGCGACAATTCAAACATACGATCAGATGACAAGTTTAAAAATAATGGGGGCGACTATGATCTTCTTCATTTTCGCCGATACCTATGTTGCGACATCTCTTTTTGAGAGCTATAAAAAAAAATGTGGAATGGAAAGATACACGTACCTCCCAAAAGTATCGAGATTGTGCACGTTTGGATGGGAAAAATCATATGACAAAATACAAAGATACTCAAAGCAGATGTATGAAGTGCCACAAAAAAGCTAATTTCATATGTACAAAATGTAATGTAACCTTACATCCCAAGAATTGTTTTGAACAATATCATATTGCTGAATAAATGGTGTGCACCTCCTTAATTATTTTATTTCAATTTAAGTGAATGTATAAGTATCGTACATTCAAGGTAGTATATGTTACTATCGTCCTTTTAAAAGAACACCATTTTCCTGGATTTCCATGAGAGTACGATTTTTTTTTATATTTTTCACATGTAATGTATATTTTTTACTGTACTTACAAAGAAATTTATCAAAATCAAAGGTGTTTAGTGTGTTCAGTAACAAGTGGGTTAAACCCATGTTAATTAAAACCGGATGGCGGAGAACTGGTTCAACTTCCAGTAAAAACCGCTATGAAGAAATTTGGAGACAGAACATAATGGAGACAACTGGTGACAGAGACCACCTAAGTATTTCATGAATAATATATTAAGGATAAAAACACTAGACTTGGCTCACGAGATAAACGCCATGTGGGATGTTAACTCGACGACCGGGCCGGGACGGGCCTCTGTCTGTCTCATCTGTCAATTCCTATAGAAAGCGTCACGTGTCAGCTTTGGGCCCTCGATCGTCGCGTGACACTTTCTGTAGCTTTCTACAGAAAGTGCCTCGTCCCAATCCCAACCCGGTCTACTGTGAGTCATCCTTAATACTGGATACGGTGCGCTAGTGCGGTTTCTTTCTCTGAGGCTCTAACCACCACGTTGCCACGTTGCCGGCGGCAACACTTATTTTAAAACTATATTATAAAGCCTAACGAAAGCAAATAAATAAAGAAATCTCTAGAAAGTACTTTCTAACAGACGCAGTGAAGCCATTTTAACTATTTAACTATTCTGGTGATTCTGTGACTAACATCATTAGTTTCATCTTTAAAGTCTGTATAGAACAAGGCATGTTCTGTTGTATTCTCCATGTTCCGGTGGTGGATATCTCCGGTCATAATAATATGCCCGCAGGGTTACAAACCGGCAACATTTATTAGTAAAGGTTAATCATTAATATAAATAAAACTTGGAAATGCGCAAAAGCAGCGTCCTTTATTCTTATTTCCAACTTTTTAACAAATTTCATTTCCGAAACTTGGCTTTGCATACTCAATTTAGCCAAACGAGGTATTATATTGCAAGTTTGAAGCAAAACACAATTTCAGTTTAGATAGACCAATCTCATTGCGATTTTGTCAGACATCACTGCGCGGGGTACCGAATGCAGAAAATCCCCATTCTGGTTTGGATGGACTTGCAATTTCCATGTGTCGACCGGCCGGAAATGAAGGCCGAGTGTCGATAAACAATCCATCGCACCGTGAATACCGCGTCAACAACCCCTAAATGGTTTGGATACAAAATTTTCTGAAGTTTAATTTGAAATTAACTTATTAAAATGTTTAACTTAACTGTATTATGTCTAATCCGTGCGTTCTTGTAGATGTCGTTAAAACTTTTAACCACTTTTGCACCTTCACGGGGGTTGAATTAAAAATAAAATCTTGTGTCTGTCAGTCTCAAGTTTAACGCGACTCATATTCATCGTCTTCATAACGTTTCCTGACTCTTGTCACAACTTTGCTTGGTACCTAATCCCATGGTGTTTCTTAGGCGCTTTGAAGTATTTAAAGCTTATATGAAGTACGACCATTTATTTTTGTAATAATAATTATCTAGAGTAATTGTTGTTTGTTACAAGGGGCTTCTTCGTGTTCGCTTCGGCCTCACAATTACAGTAAATTTATTATTGAGATCATTACAAACATCGACATTACAACAACCTCATAACCTCATAACCTGATAAGCCTAATCATTCAATTAAGTTTGACAAACCTCTGGTCCTCGCAAAGGAGAAGCGATACATTCCCAGGATGCTGCGCGAGGCTATTTAAATCAAGAAGGTTCCTAATTTCAATAGAGAGGATGGCTTTTCGGTACTACCAGCTTGGGATCCTGTTTTACATCTCATCAAGAATCAAGCACGACACACGACTGGAAGACCTTAGTGTGGACTTTGTTTGAAAATATTTAAAACGGATAAAAGAGGCAAAATAGAGTAGTTTTCTTGTCGCTTCTTTGTGCCAGTTAGGAAAGCGTTCGTAAGTTGTATGTATGTTAATCCTCACAGGGTTTTTTACAACTTATACATTTTTTATTTTAATTATAGAATGCCCTTCAGGCTATCTACTACTAGCTTTATAAGCCCCTCTGGTTATTGTAGGTAGACCGACCTTTGTTTTTGTTTTTAATTATTTTTTATATTTTTGTATGTAGGTAGTGTGCACAAGTATTTTTTTTTTTGATTGACGGGGAGAATTCGCATTCTCTCAGTCATCATCTTAACTCTGTGAAAACGAGCGCTGTAAAGGGCTCGAAACGTAGGGTCATGCTGTTAATAAACGCGATTAATCCGTTTTAAAGTGTTTAATTTCACTCATTATGTATTAAGAAATTGACGACTCGTCTGAATTAGCCAAGATGATGTTCAAGCGTAAGAAAAGCAAATACGAATGTACTGAAATTATAATTTTGTACATGAAATCGTTCTAACATTGCTGGTCCAAAAGGTCTCCCTTCGTACGGATCAAGTACGAGTAATAAGAAACGACGCCGAGCGCAACTTATCTCATAAATCAAAAATTCTGCAAAAGAACAAAACAGCGTTAAATCAAAGGCTCCATTTGTGTATTAATAACTATAATTTGGAACTCCTACAGACGGATCAGTAAATACAACATGCTCAAGGGAAAGGTGATCTGAAGCTATCAACCTTTTAGTTATGAAGTTGAATAAATAATTGTGAACATAATTATTATTCTTTTATATCAGATATTCCCATTGTGCATATAGTCTGAGTGAAGTCTGACCGTAGAATAAAAATAAATTTAAACTCTCTTTTTTCAGATTGGCAATATAAGCGTAAGAAAAATACAGTAGGTATGTCTCTATGTGGCTATGCACGAATGACAACAAATCGTTGTCAGACTATATTAATAATACGATAGTACGTAATTATTATTATTCTTTAATTATTTTGTTCTAGTTCTGAAAAGTTTTTTTTGAAAATAGCTAAATAGAAATACCTACTTGGAAATAGATACTTTGACAATATTTGTTTCCACTATTTTTCATCACACTCGCTTGTCAAGAAATAAATATGATGCCAATACAAATCCTTATTATGACAAAACTAACACTAGTCAAACTAACTAACTAAACTAAATAACTAGTCATCATCTTAATCCTGTGAAATGTGAGTGCTGTAAAGGGCTCGAAACGTAGGATAAGGGTGTTAATAAACGCGATTAATCCGTTCTAAAGTGTTTAATTTCAATGAATTATAACCGCGGTAATAGAAGACAATAATAGAACATTAACAATCAGTTAAGTACCTGATTGTACAATACAATACAATACAATAACTCTTTATTGCACCTCAAAACAACAAAAATAACACAAACTGGTATAGATTACACATGAAAAAGAGGCAAACAACAGGCGGTCTTATCGCTAAAGAGCGATCTCTTCCAGACAACCTTGACCTTGTAACCTTGTAATTTTTCTTTGAGTAATATATTGCAATATTTTTTGACGTACCTAATATATTGCAGGTGAAAAATATTACGAGTACATTTCGCTGTTTTAAGCTTTTAAATATTTGATTTAACGACAATGTTATGTGCATACCTACTATAACAATAAATATAAAATGAAAAATTAAAAAGTTTTATTAAAAAAAACATTTTACAATCATAAACCTAAAGAACAGACTGAACATATAGAAAGTTTTGCTGTTCCAAAACGGATGCCACTCAGCATTTGTCAAAGTACCATAGTGCAGCGACGCTAATTTTTAGCGGACCATACAAAAAAATATTGCCTTGAAAATAAAATAAAATAAAGAAAAACTGTTCATTCTTGGAAACTATGTTAAAATAAAACATTTCCGTGTGCATGTACCTATATAATATGCACTTATATGAATGTATGAGAAATACGGTTGTTACTCTTCTCGTGTTTAGTTCCCATAACGTAATGAAATAATTAAAAACAAATCTTAACTGCCATAGTATTGCCACCCATTGTGCTCAAAAATGATGAAAACAATATTCTAGACATCAGAAGCAGTCTATTAACTCGCCGCAAAACTGAGATGTCATCAACATTTAGTCAATTCATATTGCGGAATTCTTACTGCGAACAAAAACGTGTATATCTCTCTGTCGCACTTACATAGTCGCGCAAAAAAGATGCAGATCGATGATTTAAAATTTTTGGTGTTCCCAGTAGGCCCTCAGTTATCACAATTGACTGGGCAATGAGTTACCCCATTTGAATATTAATTGATATACAATGGAATAAAACTAATGGCCATCGCTTTTTATCGGAGCTTCGAGAGTTTTGTTGCTGTGGTATAAAATGAAATGAATGCAAATGCTTGAAAGTCTTGTTTCAAATTTGATAATAATATATTATATAATTTACTGTATGTAAATAAATTATCAGTTTTTTGTGTAATTTACTTTACATTCTAAGAATGTATGAGGTGTAAGTACCTACTGTCAGAAACGTCCTAGGGGCCGGAACTCGAAACGCTGTTCTGTTCAGGGTGCGTAACCAAGGTGCTAATCGCTCACGCTCAGTCGCTAACGAAACGCAACTGTCATTGTCACACTAATAAGGAAGAGTGATAGAGAGGTAGCTACGCTACGTTATTAAGCGTGAGCGAATGGCATCTTGGCTATGCACGCTGTTCTCAGAGAAGACGCCAGACCAGTTAACGCTGCACGCCACGCAGCTGACCTACCGATGGAAGCAAGCAGTTGACAAGCAGAAAAGGAGTCACGATACTCAGCAATGAGGGAACGATGTATACGTAGAAGAAGATGAAGTAAGAATGTATATGTAACTAACTAACTAGTAAGAATGTATCGATCTAAGGAAAATTGAAACAGAAGTTAGACACCCCCGTTTCAGTTTGCAGGACAAGCGCGTACCTCAAAGGCCTCATCCGCACTATGAGTGGCAAATGTTACAACATTAGCTCGCACGGCAGCCGCGCGCAACGGGGATGGGGTTGCCACTATAGCCAATGTTCGAGGGTTTGCCGCGCATAATGTGGATGTACTTTACCATAATCGTAGTTTATGCAACAGTGATATAATATGAAACAATTATAAGCTGTTGCATACACTAGTTTTTCTACTACAGCTAAAATAGCGAAAAAAGCAAAACCTCGAAAGGTGGCAGAATGTGGAAGATATGTATGCCAACTACAAAACTTAAAAAAAAAAACTAGTTTTCATAATACTTTGTCGTCCAAAACAAACGGTAGAGCCACCAGAGCCGCCCTAATTGCGTCGAAGAGGACAAACGGGACAATTTAGTCGGTGAGTCCGATATATCTTTTGCACTATCACTGCGATGCAGAAGTATCCAGAATGTATTTTCCTCCGTAAAAAAATATTACAGTCACCTGCTGCTAAATTAATTAAAAAAAATATTTAGCGTAAATCTCACACAAATTAACCCAGTCGTAAACTAAGTAAAGCGTGTAACACGGGTAGGGTAGGTACCTACTAGGCGACGATATTATACATATATAGAAAACGTCCATAACTCAGGAACAAATATTTGTGATAAACACGCAAATAAATGCCATTACCAAGTTTCGAACCCAGCTTCATTGGCAGGGTCACTACCAACTAGGCTAAGGAGGCCGTTTTATTAACTTTGTTATCAAAGTCGAGTCGTTCCAAGATCATTTTGAGTACAGTGTCTACTTGGCAATTTTTTTGCTGTTTGTATAATAACTAGACTAAGGAGGCCGTTTTATTAACTTTGTTATCAAAGTCCAGTCGTTCCAAGACCATTTTGAGCACAGTGTCTACTTAGAAAACTTTTTTCAGTTTGTCTAACAACTAGGCTAGAGAGACCGTTTTATTAACTTTGTTATCAAAGTCGAGTCGATATTGTCGAGTGGTAAGTATTTATAGTAGTAAATCATACAAAGGCACTAGTTCCAAGCGTCGAGTCGATATTATTAAATGAAAAATCACTATTTACTAAAGATAAATTCCATTGTGTGTAGTTTCCATGGAGGCTGTCGCGCACGTCACGTCCGACCGACGTCCGGTTCCGGGACGCTGCGCTTCAAAACAGTTCTCACGTTGCACTACTTTACAAGAGCATTCAAACCGTACAAATATTATACATGTTAGCAATCATATTTAGAAGCTATATAAATTATGCAGTAAAAAAAATTGCAACTAATTTCTGTTGTCACAAATTTACCCTAACAATACCTACGTAATAAATCGTATATTAGTAATTTATTTACATTTAAAATAAATTATCTTACTTTCATGAAACATGCATGCGCAATATATTTTACTCGCTTCAAATAGCGAGTCTAGTCTCAATCTAAATACTTAGAAAATAGACCCAATTACCATGAAATCCGTAAAGCTTGAGAAAATACTACCAACTTGTTAGCTCAATCATGAAATTATTATTCAGACACAAAATCGCTTCCTTATCATTATAAGAATCACATTTCGTAAGGACTTAATGCGAACGTGCGAATGCAAATATTTATGTTAGAAATGACCTTCTACAAATATTTAAATACTTACCGCCACTATGAATCTCCTAATGTCGCGAATGCATTAAAATTAGCATCTCTAAATTGGCCGTGTTTAAACATGAACAGCTAAACAAACGGCCAACTACATCCTTCCTCCCTCGGTCACGTTTTTGCTTCGTCAGCGACTACTCCAAAGACACTACAAAATGTGCATACTGCTTGGAACGCCGCCAAATGTATATAAATGCAGTGCCGAGTAACGAGCGGGTTCCTCGGAGCGTCACGGTAATTGTGCATTTTGATGAGCTTCAATTAAAAATGGGGCAAGCGCGAGTCGGGTTACCTTGTGGTGTATAATCGTATTCTATAGATTTTATTTCCAGTTACCGCTGTGCTTGAATAAGCAAACTTAAGCTTTCCGCACATATCGCACGAGGTTGTCTGAGAATAACCCAAAATTTAGCTCACCCAATTCCGATCACTGAACATGAGTTAGTTAATCTGTCATATTCAATACCATTAAATTAACGCAATTTTTTCAGCGTGTATTTTGTCGTTGAACCTATGGCCCTGAGCAAAGTTCTGGATTGGTAATTGATGTACTCCAATCGGTAGGTCAAAATTACAGGAAATGGGAGTATGAGCACATTACCGACATTTGCAGATATTTGGGGAAGGCCTTGTCCGATTTTCGGATGATGATGGTACTTTACTTATTTGTACCTGAATACAAACTATGCTGTATTGTAACTACAACCAGATAAACATCATCATAGTTTAGTTATATGTATGTTTATCTGTAAAGCATGTGAATGTAATATAGAACTTGTTAAATAAATAATCAAAGATATCCTTATACTATTCTTGAAATTACGGAACACCACCACCGAAACGAAATCCACCGAGTTCGTTTTACATAGAAATGAGGTTAAAAGTTGGTCCATTTTTACGACTTCTCTGATATCAAACCTGGCATGACTGAACTGTAATTCCATCTTGCGGTTTCCGTACTACAGTTCAGTACACCTACGTGTAAACTAAAATCGATAGTTTGAATAAGCAGCAAATTAATTAACCTTTGAAATATTAACGGCATGTGTTACCACTTCTATACTATTACCCCCCGGCCAACTTTGGACAAAAACATCTGAATGCGATTCTAACTAATAAATTCCACGGTTTTTATTCAAAGTCAGCTCCCGATATTTCGGCGATGTTGCAACCACCATAATCACGAGAACACTGAAGTCTGCAGGTAGGGTGACAGTAACGGGAGGCCATAAGGAATTACAGATCTACCCTCTTTGTTGTTCTGAAAACCGTGAATAGAATAAAAAACCGTAGTAAGAACTCACTAAGAACCCGTGTGCATTAGTAAGAACCGTTGTTTTCTATACTAACTATGTAAATTGTTAACGATCTCTAGCACACAAATTCTTACGGATGGTATTTTCTCTTTATGTCCGTGATTATGTTCAGTAGGTATATGTTTTTGTTTGGCTAAGCAAAACTTGCATTTTACTACTAATTGCACTAAACCCAGTGAACTGGGTCTTCATCCTCACCACGTAAACCGTAACCATGCGATCCAGCTACAAACAAACCTCCCGCGAACTAAATAGGTATCTAGTTGTGGAATGAGCTTGCTGTCCACTTGCCCGCGGGACTTAAAACGAATGAATTTCTTCAAGAAAAGTGCGTATTTGCTTTTATTATATCACGAGTTTATACAGTTTCCCAACAGTGTTTACAAGGAGAAAGAAGAAATATTATTAATATTGTCTTTTTTTACCGCGATTGTTATTTATTGAAATTAAACACAGATGATGATTGAGAGAACAGTCATCATCTTAACCCTTTGAAAACGAGTGTTTTAAAGGGCTCAATATCGTTTATTAACACCATGACCCTACACGGTGTTAATAAACGCAATTAATCCGTTCTAAAGTGTTTAATTTCTAAGAAATATTATTTCTTTCACATGTTTAAAAAAAAAAATATAGAACTCAGGCTAACATGGAGCTGATTAAACATAGATGACGATGATGCACGAACATGGTGCAGGAAGGTGTCTAAAAAAACACCCCGACGGAACAATACAACAACTTTGAGTTTAGGCTCAATAAAAGGATCGCGTTATACGTATGTTCGCGGGTCTAGGTATTTTCGCGAGAAGAGATCCAAAACTTTTTTTTTCTAAAACAAGTAAATTTAATTTTTCCTAACTAAAAAGATAAAGATATAACGCAATTGATTCAAGGGTGTATTAAAAAATCAGGTCTTTTGTTCTGTCTCACGGTTTAAAGTAAAAACTTAGATGGTCTTTGACGATAAGTTCTTGCCAGTAGCAATTAATTGCAAAATTGCCACCCCAGCCAATCCATTAACATATGCCGGCCATATACGTTAATGCAATCAGTAGGATCTTCATAGTGGATCCCAAACATTGTTTGGTAGATTCGGCGGGCATGCCCGAATGTATATGGCCAGCAAATAGCCGCCCGTATACGTACAGATTTGTCTGCCGGATCGGATGTCAATGTACGGTTAGCATTTGACTCGGATTTACGTCAGCCAGAGATGTCTATGGGCGGCTAGTGATTGTCACAGATGGATTTATTTAATACTAGCTTTAGCGTTATAAAGAAACGAAAAGTACCGTATGTCACTCCATCCCTTCAACTATCTCCACTTAAAAAACCACGTTAATTCATCGCTCCGTTTTGCCGTGAAAGACGGTCAAAAAAGCAGTTTCCCATTTATAATATTAGCATGTATGCCCACACCAAAATACACATACGTACATAACAAAGTAATGTTGTAGTACCACACCAAATTTTGTGTCCCACTGCTGGGCAAAAGCCTCCCCTCTCTTCCTCCACCAATTATAAACGAAATAAAAATCCGTGAACTGTATCGGAAACATAGTAACTAATACCTGAAAATAAATGAGTTTGTTTGTATGTAGTTCGGAAGCTAGTTTGGGTATATTATATCCAATAACGGCGCAAATAATTCTCACCCTTGCATACTGCGTTGAATAAAAAGTCTCAACTGAAACACGGCTGCCTCTAAACACTCTCTCTCAAGCTCCTATCTCGAGCGAATATTAAACAGTGAAATGAACTTAGAGGGCCACAAAATAAGGTTAAGTATTCCATGTATGTAACATTAATACATGACTGGTTTAATATGTTGGGTTCATTCGAATGCGCGACACGTAGCAGGGCGCTGCAACAACGAACATACAGTTTTTATTTCCTGTTCCATTCAACGGCGAACAAACATTCGTACTTTCTTTATAACGTACGACGCATGCAATATTAAAACGAGACTACTCGAGTATTGGACTTGTACGTTTGAAATGTGTATGAGGTTGCGGGATCGTACTTCGTACTCCTTTAAAATTAATATTCGTAAGAGCCTAAATATCCAAGTATGTAGGAGTGGTTTTATAATTATGTTTTACATGGCAATGTTAATAAACTGGATTGATATTAAAGAGTCACTAGGCTTTTCAAGAAAGTTTTGGAGACATCGCTTCCATTATATTTTGAGATATATTCGCCCTTACCAAAAAGGACGGAGGGGTGACCCATTGCGGTGGGGTCTACTATTCGACGTCTGGCTTCCAAAAATGCGGTTGGACACATTCGATCAAAACTGCAGGGCCTTTTTGAACCTGTAGAGCTGGGTTTTGGCACGAAAGGTGAGTGCGAGGCAGCCGTCCATGCCCTAAGGACCTACCTTTCCTCTGATGATTGTAAAATTGTAGTCAAAATTGACGTTAAAAATGCTTTCAATTCGGTTAATAGCGACACTTTGCTGACAGAAATTAGGGACAAAATTCCTGAACTGTACAATTACCTTTTCTTTTGCTATTCGGATTCTTCTAAATTAATGTACAAGTCCAATGAATTATCTTCTAAGGTATTGTCAGCAGGATGACCCTCTCGGCCTAGCAATTTTTAGTTTGGCTATAAATCCAATAATCCAAAAATTTAAATCAAAATTCAATGTCTGGTACCTAGATGACGGAACTCTAGGAGGCGACGTGAATCTGTGCTCTCTGATTTGTCTCTTATTAAGATAATTTTTTCGCTTTCTCTCCCTAAATTCACGTGTGTTCCGATGATGTCATTTTTGGAGATATCTAAACTTTCTATCATCTATAGATGATTTGATCAAAATTTGTTTAGAGACGATTCTAAACATTCAGCAGAATGAGCCTACCTGGTCTCTGCTCAGGCGTCCCTCCCTATTCGGTTCAGGGGTTTAGGAGTTCGCAAAATGTCTAGTGTGGCATCCCCAGCCTTTTTAGCATCCACTCATAGCACAGCCGATTTTGATGAAAATATTCTAAGGGCTTTGCCCACAAACTGTGAGATTGCAAGCTTTGAGGATGCTAAAAATGCTTTTAAAATTGCCTGCCCGGGCAAAGACTTTCCAGACAACCCAAAATCACAAAGGAGTTGGGATAATGTTAACTGCGATTTAACTTACAACACTCTTTTAAATAACTCTACAGGTCCAGATCACGCGAGACTTTTGGCGATCGGATCCTGAAGCGGGAAGCTGGTTACTAGCTTCATGCCCATCTTTTGCCTAATTCTGGTACTTTCTTGGATCCGGCCTCCCTTAGACTGGGGACTGGTTTGCGACTGGGGGTTTCGGTGTGTTCACCACACTCATGTCCTTGTAGCACAGATGTGGACCGACTGGGACACCATGGATTGTGTTGTAAAAAAGGTGCAGGCCGTTTTTTCTAGACATGCGTCTATTAATGACATAATTCGTCGGTCTCTTGCCACCATCAACTTGCCTGCTCTCCTTGAGCCGACTCGCATTTTCAGGGATGATGGCAAGAGACCCAAAGGGACCCTTGGTTCCTTGGAGTTTGGGACGGATGCTGCTAATGTCGGATGCTACCTGGGTAGACACGCTGGCACCGTCCTATCACCAACGAACTAATGTAAAAGCGGGCGGAGCGGCTGAATGCGTCGAAATTTTAAAACGTAATAAATATAAGAGCCTGGGCAGAGAGTACCTTTTTGTACCATTCGGGGTCGAAACTCTTGGTCCATGGGGTCCCAGCGCACGCAAGTTTTTCGTAGAAATCGCGTAACGTCTGGTTGATGTTACTGGGTGCGTAGCCAAAATGCCAATCGCTCACGCTCAGTCGCTAACGAAACGCAACTGTTATTGTCGCACTAATGAGGAAGAGTGGTAGAGAGAGGTAGCTACGATACGTTATTAAGCGTGAGCGATTGGCCTCTTGGCTACGCACGCTGGTGACCGAAGAGCTGGTGGCTTCCTCGCACAACGTATCAGCATTGCGATACAACGAGGAAATGCCGCCAGCATCCTAGGTACAATGCCTCAAGGACCTATTTTAGATTTAAGGTAGGTATAGGTAGGTAGTTAGGTTAGTTACACTTACTGTATATATTTTGAAAATAAATGTTTTAAGCTTTTTGGATATGAAAAAGACTTTTCTATGTATAAGCTATTTTGAGACGCTTTCTATAGTAATTGACAAATTGTCCCGGCACGGCCTGCCCCGGCCCAGTCTAGCAAGAGTCATCTTTTTGTGGGTATAACGGGTTGGCAGTAAATGACTAGCACATTATTATTTGGCGGAATAGCAAAGAAAGGACATAATATTACTGTTGAAATATTTATATGATTAAAATTCAGTCCAAAAGTGTAGTTAACGGTACCTACTATTGGGCATCATGAACCAAATATTAATTTACTTGTATTTACTTTCCTACTTCCAGTACCTGGTTTATTGATACAAGTCGCCATGACGGGCATTGCCGCAATTTTCCTTAAGGCGTTTGCAATTGCCCGCCTAGTTTTCACTATTTTGCCTTTTCTTGCTACATGTCAAATTATTACTACATGTCCACAAGCTTTTAACTATTGACCACAGGAAAGAAAAAGTGCGTGTTCAGCTGAACTGTAGAGCCAATCGTTCCTGTGGACAATAGTTGACAGCTTGTGTACATATAGTCATGATTTTTATCATACTATTCAATAAAAAGGAATTACTTTTAATGTAGAAAAGGGTTCATTAAAAAAATCAAACATAATAGCCCTTAACTTTTGAAAAGTCTACATCACAAGCCTTATTGAGCCTACCGTGGGACTAGGTCGAGTTACCTGATGACTGATGAGTGACAATATGCATTGCGCTCGCTCTGTTTCTACAAGCATTTTCCACATCGTGAGTTCAAGAAAAATAGATAAGTATCAGAGAAATGAAGGCAACTAAGTATAAGTACCACAATTCCTCCGGGTACGCTTCCTTGCACTCTATAATCTACTCACGCTTCATAAAGCGGAAACCTGACATGTAGGTACTTACTCGTAGATATGGCTCTTTGCTGCCAATAGCTTCCTGTGAAAGCGTTGGAAATATTGGATTTTCATTCCTGAATATTGTGGTGGTGTATCATAAAATTATAAATATTTGAGGCGAACCCATTGACATAACCCTGAACTAAACAGACCATGTAAAATTGCTGTCAATGGAACTTCCTAACAATATAAATAAAAGGCGTCACATGTTTTGTCTCTATTTCTGCTTGTATTTTAACACTACCTCATCAAACACCACTGAAACCATTCACTACTGAAACCGTCGTTTTATCGTAACATACAAAACATAAGATAAATGAATTAATCTTGGAGATTTAACTAAAAACTTAAAAGTTAGGTTAATACGATAAATATGGCGGTTTGTTTATATTGTTAGGAAGTTCCATTGACAGCGATCTTATCTACTAATGTGCAATTGTGCACTAGACGGCAATATAGAATTTTACAAGTTAGACTCTCATCAGTTTAAAAACAACGGGAAAAACTCACGTATTTTTATTGCAACGGCGCGACATATTTTGATGGCATTTAATATATATATATATATTTGACGACCGGTTGGCGTAGTTGGTAGTGACCCTGCCTGCTAAGCCGATGGTCCTTGGTTCGAATCCTGGTATGGGCATTTATGTTTATTAGTCATGGATGTTTTCTATGCATTTGTATATTGTATAATATCGTTTTCTGAGTACCCGTAACACAAGCCTTCTTGAGCTTACGGAACTTAGTCAATTTGTGTAAGAATGTCCTATAATATTTATTTATTTATATATATATATAATATATATAATACGCATAACATAACATGCATATATAAGTTACGCATAGATTGTCAACAAAATAGATAGTATGACATCTCTTTCATTTTATAAAATAGATTATGTCTGAATAATTGGATAATAATACATACAAACAAGTAAATGATACTTTTATCCTACAAACCATCGCCTAAACGAGTGAATATAGTCGAAATATTGCGAGTGTTTCTACTTGGGTAGGGAGAGGGAAATACAGTTCAACGATTTTAATGCAAAAATTGTAGCGAGCAGTCTTTTAGTATTCAATATTAATGACCTTATTGCATACTGTACTGTAGCTATTTTTATTCCTGATGTCAAAGTCTGATATTTACTTTGACTCGCCATCAAGGCTTAATTGATTGCTAGCAGCCCTCCAATTTAAAATAACGAAGTAAAAAACATACTCTCCGATGACATATGAAAACGAAAAAGCACCGCCAAAGGCACTCTAGCATCATTCCGACCGAGTAAATGACCATCGAAATGTGTTACACATTGGAAATTGCCGCAATTTGTTAACGTTATGCGTCCCCGAGCGCTCTTCAGTCACTTCAATGTTTAAAAATATATAAAGATATTTTTTTGTTATACTTCACACTACTGACACGACACTGAGCACGAGGAAAGCTTTTGTAATGTTGGAATGAAAACGCTACAGAGAAAACTAATTTGAGATAACGAACTTTATCATTAAAATTTCTCATCAAACTTTTATTAAATTGAGAGGCGTTTTGACACAATTGTGTTATGTCAAATTAAATGTCTTATTACAGCCAAATACGTAGTTGTATTTTGCCTACGGTTTCTTTCAACGGCGGCGCGGTGGCTTATAATACAAATTGACACCTCGGTCCTCGGTAACGATTCGGCATACATTTTATTTATTTAAAGTTTATGGCACAGTAAATGAAATACAAAAGGCGGACTTAAACAGTCGGTAACATTTGATAAATTCTGCTATGATATAATATTTTTGTTTACTAAACCTCTGACACATTACTTACTCTGATTATGTACCTATATTAGGATTAGCAACCTAAAGCAGAAAATACACGTCCAAATCTATTTCATAACCAAGGAATAAATCTGTCACGTTGACTTGTGTTCACAATCCGGTCATCTTTGTCACTCCCGTTGTTAAGAATATAAGCTGGTCTCTATCTCATGAGGGTGACAGGCACTCGTAATCGCGACCATATTTCTCGCTTACTGCGGTCCGAATAAAGAGAAGTGGTGTGTAATACCTCACTTTAAGCGCTTTATTTATGAACTCGTCCATAATACTCCACTTCTTAAATATAGGTACGAGTATGGTGTTATCCATAGATGACAGTTGTCATTAGCCATACCAATTTGCATTACACGACAAAGTTATAAATACCTACACAGTTATACGTAAGTGGCTCAACAATCCTGGTTCGCGTCTGTACGTACCGACTTATGTTTGTTAAATTTAAAATAACTTTTATCTACGATAAAAGGGTGGAAATCAAGTTATTGAATAATTCAATACAGGTTTCACCTTCAATCGTATAACGAATTCATAAAAACACTCTTTTTATGCATTTTTCTCATTCGGAATGCGAGCTTGGCGAAATATTCAGACAAGGTTTAATCAAGTAACTTTTCAATTTACAAGTACTAGGTACATACTTTACGAACTAAATATTAATGCACCACTTTTTGAATTAACTGGCGGGAATCTACAGTAAAAAACCGACCAAGAGCATGTCGGGCCACACTCACTGTTGTAGGGTTCCGTAGTTAACCGTCCGTTACAATAAGCGAATCTAAAAGGGATTTAAGTAGACATCATGACCATAACTAACAAGAAAGAGTATCTTCGCAGCACTTACGACTCATAAAACACCCTTTTAATAAGAGGATAATAATGACTTATTGTAAAAAAAAGAAAAAATCATCAACTGCCCGTGTTCAAAATAATTTTCATTGAATGTCATTATAAAGTTCTGCATTCATATAATTTTAGGTTTAGGACACTTTTTTTTGCACACCAGTATTATTTTTTTAAATACCTACGTTACGTATCTACTGATACCTCACACTTTAGGGTTGAAACGGAAAACGTCCCCATTTAACGAGTATGGGAGACACCCAAAAAATATAATCTTCCCACATTTTTCAGGTTCTGTACCTTTGGGTACAACCTAAACAACCTACTCGTATTACTAAGGCTCCGCCGTCCGTCTGTCCGCTTGTCAGCAGGCTATATCTCAGGAACCGTGACAGTCAGACAGTTTAATTTTTTTACAGATTATGTATTTATATTACAGCTATAACAAAAAATACTAAGCTGAATAAAATAAATATTAAAGGGGGCTCACATAAATAAACATGATTTTTTTGTCGTTTCAAAAAATGCTCGGAACACTTCGTACGGCAGTCCAACTCGCACTTGTATTATATTTTTATCAAATTACAGCTTTCTAGTACAAACGGTAACTGAGCGCAGACGATCGGACGGACAGACAGACAGACATGGCGAAACTATAAGGGTTCCTAGTTGACTACGGAAACCTAAAAATAGAATTCCATTATAAGAGCGATGTGGAAAATACATGGTTTTCATGAACATTACGAAGAGGAAAAATATGAGCCATGAATCATGATTATTTTTTCCGCGTTGTAAATCATAACGATTTTGTGTTCATGGTATCCTTCAACATGGAAAGCGGTTTTTTAATGTTGCTATGGTTAAAATGGATATTATTTTCCATGACGCTATCACTGGATGATATAGCCTCGTAAAGCTTCATCTCCTATTTTTAGTACAAATGAATTTATGAATAACAAACCCGCAGGTGAACTTTCTTCAATATAGGTATTAGACAATTTTTTTAATAAGTACATAAGCTTTTTTTAAATATGACGCCCTGTTTTCAGGACTCTCTGTCAATATTTCACTTGTCCTTAAAATGGATTGGACTTTACAGGTATAGTTAAAGATCCGTAAACCAGTTTCTATCCTCATATCTTATTTCATTTAACTCCATATTTTGCTATTTTTATTTTAAAACGTTTGTTTATTACCGCCAATCCATTCAATGGGTGACGTAAAGCAATAAAATAACAATATTTCATTGTTCGAAGCGTAGAAGTTTGATCAATCATATTCATTTATGGGTAATTTTTATATAGGTACGATGGAGATGATTAGACCAAGCGCGCGTGCTACGAACGGTATCTCGCGATTGAAAAATACAACTGTCATTGTCTAATCCAAATAGAAAACATGACAGCGTGCGTAGTCAAGATGCTAACGCTCAGTCGCGAACGAAACGCAACTGTCATTGTTGCAGTAATAAAGAAGAGTGATGGAGAGAGATAACTACGATACGCCACGTAGCATGAGCGATTGGCATTTTGGCTACTCACCCAGGTATCTTTCTCGACTGTCGCAGCACTCTTGTGCCAGGCTAGGACGTAAACATTAGTAGATATAATCATCATCATCATCATCAACCTAAGTTAGTCCACTGCTGGACGTAGGTCTCTCCTCTTACACGCCACTGAGCTCGATCTTGGGCCTCCCGCGACCTGCTACCCTAGAAAGATCGTCACTCCACCTTGTCGCAGGACGTCCCACACTGCGGCGTTTGCCGAGCCGCAGATATAATATATAACATAGACATAAGTCTGTGCAGAAAGCGAAGAGTGGTGATGCGGCGACGGAACTATGAATATTTTCGGATGATATTTTAACGCGGACCGTCCCGAAACATTTCGAGCTATTTTCGACTTTATAGACGTGAGTAACCCGGTGTAAGTATATTAATATGACTTATAATACCCCAAATTCCATACCCAATATCTTAACAACCGCAGTAGACCAAGTTTCTTGGAGTCAGTGCTCCTTGTTTCACGCCTCCACTTAGTCCAGTCCATACGCCGCTCTCGGATACATTACACTCAATCATGTCTTTTAGCACTACGTACTTATTTCCATCTTATTTTGGGTTTGCCTCTGCTTCTATTACCGGGAATTGAAAGTCACAGTGCTAAATTTCCAACTTATAGTCAGATGATCTCCGCCTTACGTATTGTCGCAGCCTACTCTCCTGCATTATGTCACTGTATCAAGTAATGTAAATAATATAGTGGGAGCGGCGGGGAGCGAGCTGTAAATATATATTTTCTCAAACTTGCAATTAAATGTAGTCATTAGTCGCGAAAATTCTGGTTGAAGTTACTGGTGACCGAAACCGCAAACCCGTCTTCAAACGACTGCTCCGCCAACATCTCCTTACTGAGGAATATACGTAATTTTCTCCATCCGTTAGATATATGAATAGTATGTATTAGTTTATTTGAATATTATATATGTAATATATTTAATTGTATGTGTAGCTATAGCCTTGTTACTAGAATTCATTGTTACAGTTGATTGTTCCCTTAAAATAATTATTTCCTGCACCAACTTAAATGTCTCTGTTTAGCCCTATGGTTGACTGGTAGAGAATGCCATTTGGCATTAAGTCCGCCATGTGTACAGTTTTCTGTCTTGTGCATTAAAGTTTAAATAAATAAATAAAATAAATAATATAGATACATTGCTTGACAATTACAAGTGCGTGAAGAAGTGCATTGTAATGTGCCTAAATTGAAAAATAAAGATATTTATCATTTTATCATTTATAATATATGTATGTACCTATGTATTGGTTCCTTAGTATAATGGTAATATTCAATACGTATTGTTCTGATTATCTGAATCACCATTTACGTGGTATTGAATAGTACAGAATCTGCAGAATGGTGATTGAGATTGCTGTTACCTTCTATTATGTCAATCGCAATAATGAATTGACATTGATATGTTAGCTTAGAATGTAGAGATAGTCTATTGATTAAATTCTAGTAAAGGATGACTCGGAGATCGGGGTGGGTCGGGGACGATATTGTAAAGAAATGAATTTAAAAAACTTGATTTGCGGAAAACGGGTACAATAGGTTGTTACTTTTTATAATTTATATTAGTGTTCCACCATACTCTACTTTATTAAGCATGCAAATATGGATAAAATAATCTTAAATTCGTGGCTTAAAATTCACACAATAAGGAAGCGTCTAGTGACGCTAGGAGATCACATAAAGGTTTCTATAGAAATTGATGATACATCTTCTCGGCTCAACTCAGTCTAGGGCTGAGTTATCGTTAAATTATATAAGAATTACATAATATAACCTACTATAGGCAAAGTTGAGCAGTAGCGTAAGCATGAGAGTGCCGCGACGCGATAAAAGGGAATTTCCACGAGAAGACACCCAAAACCTGTTTTTTGTATAACAGGTAAATTAAATATTTTTCCTACTTAAAATGACAAACTCTTTCGACCCTAAGAGGAAAAAAAAGAGTCCGATTTTTTTTCCCATTCCGTTAACATTTCTCTCAAACAGAAGTAAGTACAAATTACAGTTGTTATAAAATGGAGATTACGTAAAACGTTTGAAAATTGTGAGACCCTTTTTCTTGTAGTTTTTTTCTAAGTAGGAAAAACATTAAATTGACCTTAAAACATTTTTTTTGAGTATTTTCTCGCGTAACTGCCCAAAAACGCCTTTAAATATACAGGGTGTTCTTGAGCAATTGCTTTAACTTCGTCATGTGGCTTGGTATAATTAAGGAAACAGAATGGCATAGTTAGTTTTATTAAATTCGTTAATTTTTATTTTTTAAATTTCTCATACAAAATAATTACATGTTGCATCAACCGCTAATGTAAAACGGGCATTAGAATTGACTTTACTAAGTAAGTGACAACTATGGCATATCAGTGTCATGTCGAATACTCATGCTCCGTTTACACACATGCAAATCCCATATGAGATAAAATTAAATTAATAGTTATTTTCTAAATGAAGCTAATTACAATACCTGTGTCTTTGATAAATTAACTTAATTTAAGCTAAAGAATGCAACTTTGAATTTAAAGCAATTGCTCAAAAACACGTTGTATAAGCAATTATCCTTAATATTATTTAAGATATAACTTGGTGCCGAACAGTTCTGTTTAGTAGCAATTATTTACACTTTTGATATTAGACACGACAATTACGATACACGAAACGAAACAAAAATACGTGTGGCACTCGGGGACTGCCGCGGTAAAGCTATTGCATATCATTTTGTATCAACTTATGCAATTACTAGCGCGACTTCGTCTGCGCAGTATTATAATGTTTGGTAGTGTATTTTTATTACCATAAGTATTAAATACCCAATTGACTTGAACTGTAAATTGCTAATTAAATTCCGGAGCCGGATAAAACAAACAACTAACTTGCAACTACAGTAACCTGTTATTCTTTGTTCTCGTTAATAATTCAGGATATACCAAAAATGCTGGTGATCAATATTGTAATCTGATTTGGAAAAAATAGGACTAAATGTTTTTTTTGTCAAACATTTTTTGTTTATTTATTCTCCTAACCACAATTCGATACTGATTAGTGATTACACATTTAATCGAATCACCAGCATTTTTGTGACAGCTGTATGTATCTTTGACCACATATTAATCTTTCAGTGGCTGGATACGCTGTAGATATGCTAAAAAGTACGTCCAAGTTGACATAAATTATCTTTCAATGAAATAAGTAATCAAGGCCGAGTGTTTTTGATCACGGTTTACAACACTGCCTTAAGCTCACTGAATTTAACCCACAGAATGTCAGTCGGTACCTGATTACAACTAACTTCCCAGTGAAGAAAAACATTGCGAGGATACCAAAATAATTACGTCACGCATATAATAATTATAAACTTTCATTAGGTAGGTAAGTATATATTATGTCTCATCTCAACCAAGGACGATCTTATGATAGGATCGGCAGAGGCCTTTATGGGTATTTGCGAGAGGTACGCCTACCATCATAACTTGAAATACAATGCAGTCAAAAGTGAGTACATGGTATTTAAAGCGGGAAGCAAGTGTCCATCTTATGTACCTCCCATACACCTTAGCGGTCAGGAGCTAAAAAGGGTAACCCGCTTTAAGTACCTAGGGCACATAGTAACTGACGATCTGCGCGACGACGCGGATATAGAGAGGGAACGCAGGGCATTGGCGATAAGGGCTAACATGATAGCGCGCAGGTTTAGGCGGTGTACAGCCCAAGTTAAAATAACTCTGTTCAGAGCGTACTGTACATCGCTGTATACATGCAGCCTATGGACCTCTTTCACGCAGCGATCGCTAAATGCCCTGCGAGTCCAATACAATGACGCATTCAGGGTGCTGTTGGGACTGCCGCGGTACTGCAGTGCGTCTGGGATGTTTGCGGACGCTGGCGTGGACGGTTTCCACGCCACGCTCCGCAAACGTTGCGCCGCGGCGCTCTGCAGAGTGCGTGGCAGCCCCAACAGCCTCCTGGTCGTCGTGGGGAACAGGTGGGACAGTGGCCTACTACGGCGCTGGTCCTCCCTACATATAAGCCCCAATTTTATTTTTAATAAAATGTAAATCTTTTGTATTATTATTGTGTTTAATATTTTAATAATTTAATTTTTTTAATTTAACTTATTTTGGTATTTTATATTGTATTAAATTTTCAAATTTTAATTCGCATGACATTTAATTTTAATCTTAGGAAATCAATTTTTTATTTTATTTTAATATAATTTTTAATTTTTATCATGTTAATTGTAATTTTAATTGTAATATAGATTTAATGATAATATTTCTATGGAACTAGGTCTTCCGAAATAAATGAATTTTATTTTTATTTATTTATTCGCATTTACACAGGCGTTCAAAAGTGCATGGGCAATTTATGAATGAATTCATTCATAAACTGCCCATGCAATTATAGATTTGACTATTTCACTTGCTTCCTTCCCCTTTGCACCTCTATATAGGATGATTTTCATAACAAAAACTATTCTGTCCTTTCCTAGGAGTCAAAACATCCCCATCCCAAATTTCACCTTAATCCGTTCAGCGTTTTTAATTTAGTGTGAATTGGTAACAGATAATAGTTCATCAAATTTACAATATTGTAATTGAAGAAACCGTGCTGGTTTTGTGACAACATCGCTACGCAAGATCAGTTTGCTAGACAACAAAAATAAAATAGATGCCATTATTAAGTAAAATGTATCTAATGAGACTAATGGCATGCCATGATCTAAGAATGTTTTTGCGCAAAGTTAAAATAATTTTAATCAAATCAATTTAACGGGGATATAGGCGATAGATAGATAGATAGATAGAATACTCTTTATTGCACACCTCAGTACATGATAAAGAAAAAAACATTTACAAGGTACAAACATTTGCGATACCTAGTTCCATTAGTGCCATATAGATAGAACTGTAATAAGTGCCATCCTAATCCATCAAGTTGTGCATATTCAGTAATAAGCCGTTTTAGAAAAGTAATCGTACAAAAAAATCTGAGTTTATTTATAAACTATCCTTGTCCAATATTTAATATAAAAACCGTACTGGCTTTGTGACATTGTTCTTTGCGCAAAGGCAAAATCGTTGCGTTTGGCCATTGTACTCCCCTGGGCCCGCTATGAGGTATGTATGTCATCCGCTTGTACAATGCATGGTGGGTGTTGACAGCCATATATACATTGAGTTGCCGTATTTGTAGTGGTTGGATTCCGCGTCACTAAGACCTTTTTTTTTTTTTTTAATACTACGACGGTGACAAACAAGCATACGGCCCGCCTGATGGTAAGCGGTCACCGTAGCCTATGGACGCCTGCAACTCCAGGGGTGTTACATGCGCGTTGCCGACCCTTTAAAAACTTTAACACTCCTTTTTTGAAGAACCCCATATTGTAGTCCTTTGGGAAAACAGTGGCAGGGAGCTCATTCCACAGCCGGAGCGTCCGCGGGAGGAAGTTCCTCATAAACCGCACGGTACGAGACCATTTAGGCTCCAGGGTATGCGGGTGAACACCCTGCCGACGGCGAGCGGTGCGGTGGTAGAATGCAGCCGTTGGCATCATATCAAACAATTCCTCAGAGCACAATCCATTGTACAAGCGATAGAATACACATAAGGAGGCGAAGTCTCTCCTTAGACTTAAGGGTTCGATATCGCTCGTGAGTTTGGGATCGTTGACAATTCGGACAGCACGTCTTTGGATCGAGTCAAAGGGGCCCAGCTGGTATCCAGGATACAATGATATTGTCCTGAGGTCTCTTCAGTCAGCGGGTGTTCATTCCGTTCTGGAGCCACTGGGTTTAGCCGCACTGATAGCAAGATGGAGTGACCCTGGTGCTGTGGAAAACGGGGCGGTGTTCAGTGTGGGATGTTACATGCGTTAGCACAATTTCGACCACCCATATTACTCGCACTTCCCACGTAGCAGGAGCCCTCTGCCGAAACTCTAGCGGTGGCGAAGCGGCAAAAGTGTGCGCTCCCTTCTGGGATAAGATCCCAAACGGATAGCGTAACGTAATAAGACAACAGTTTGTCACCTTTGTATGACAATTTCTGATAATTCTATACAGTTACTCACATTTGACAGCAATCACCGTCGCACTATCCATGCAACTTGTCTTTTCATGAACTTATAGCATTATCATTATCAGATGACATTCGTGGATAAGCTTAGCTTAGGTCTATAGGACATGGATACAATACATGTTCATGCCTTTGGTTGTGGAGACAGCGGGCTGCTACAAAGTTACCATTATTAGTGATTTTATTTATTATCAAATTTATCACAGCATTAAACATATCATATTTACATAGATTTAATGGATCCCGGCACATTGGTCACTTTTCAACTCATTTCCTAAAAACACAGTTTTGTATTTTTTGTGCACTTTCGTCAGTAGTGACAAATATGTACCTACTTAAGTTTAATTTCTGTTTGTTTATGACACTACTGAACAAAAAAAACTTAAAATAAATTTGGGTACATTTTCGTCTGCAGTGAAAGAGAGCTTTTTTATAGGCGAAAAACATATGGTGATCATCGTCTTCGAACACCACAAACAAAATATTTACAGCACGCAGCAATATCACCTTTGTGATTATCACAATAAGGAACAAATCTAATATACCAATAGAAAATATTTGATAAACACGACAAAGGCATATTTCGATACTCTACTTCTTTGTAGGTACTAATATTTCTTATGCCAATGAAATTTCCACTTTATTCCGTTGTGCACTAACGTGCTAAATTCACAAATTTAAAATGGTACTTAGTACGACTTTGCATTTGCACTAAGGTATCGATTAAAAAACAAAACGATTCGCAGTCTAAATAAAAAATTAGGCGCCTTTTACAAAGGCGATTACAAAATCGATTTAACATATTTGATTCTGGCGGGAAAAAATAATAGTGTTTATTTTGACATTTGACATCGCCGTATCTCTGGTAATAAGGGCTACTGTCCTCAATATTTTGTATAGAATATGACACTTAGCGACATTCGTATGGAGATATATCCTTTCCCCGATAAAGAACTTTGTAACAAAGTGAATAAAGTCGGTTTCGGTCCGTCGGAGTGGGGAGCGTCAGGTTTTTTTTCGTTACAGAATTTCTGGATTCGGTCCCCGCGCTCAAGGCCCGCGATAGAAGCTATGCAATAGCTTAAAAACATACGAACGATTACGAAATAAAAATGAAGAATAATGTAATCAACTCAGTATTATAGTCCATGTACCTACTATAGCGTTCAGAATTGCATGGGCAATTTATGAATGAATTCATTCATAAACTGCCCATGCAATTCTGAACGCGTGTGTACCTATCATATATATATATATATATATATATATATATATATATATATATATATATATATATATATATATATATAATATTATACATCAAAAATTAACACTACAGTTCTACTTATAATAATTAAATCACTATCAATTTACGCATGACAATAAGTCAATAGTGTACTTAATTACATGTATAATCTTTAAATAAATTTCTCAATCCAGATGATAAATGTTTACTTTACCTACATATCTAAGCGCAACAAATATACCCCTAATGACACAATGTACTTACTTACTATTTGATGAACTTATCAGGTTAGTATACCTACTTAGGTACTAACAACATTATGTTTATCATAGTGATCCGGCTCATCCGTTTAACAGGATTTACATATCACGTGCACAACGAAAATAATATTACTTTGCTATTCCGCCAAATGTACTAGTCAATTAGTGCCAACCCGTTATACCTACTAAAACTCGACACGTGTTTCGCCTGTCTACGAGGCATCGCCAGGAGATGCACGAGATCTTGTCGTACTAGCGTCAGACAAGTGAATGACATTCTCATTTTATTTAATTGGTTTTTTGAACCAGGCTGGCTCCATGCACTGAGCTTTGGAGTGTACGGACTGTGAAGTGGGATGGTAGCTTGAGGATAATCCAGGACCCTTCTGCGACATGACACGATATTTACTACTCTGGAATACTAAACTAAATCACTGTCAGAACTAAACGCAGTCAGAAGGTTCTTGTACACCGTAAATAACCTTGAGGTCATCAGCATAGAGTAAACATCTGCTCGACTTCAAGACTGAAGCCAGGTCATTAATTATGATCCCAAAAAGCAACGGCCCAAGAATCGAACCCTGGCTGACTCTGGAGTGAAATCATGTAAAAATGTTTTTATAACTATGAAAACTCATGGCAAAAAGTTGAGCTAGAGCGGAAATTTATATACCGGCCTCTTAAATGTATTTTTCAGTCCTCCGGCCGGTAAGCGCCACTTTACGCGAAACTAAATTGCCGCCTGCCGGCTCCGTCGGGCTGAAAAATAGTATACAAACCGCAGCCGTTTAAGTGGGAAAGCCTCGGATCACATGTTAGTCGACCTCGGCTTCGCCTCGGCCGACAATTACATGAAATCCGAGACATCTCCCACTTAAACGGCCTTGGTATGTAATCTACTATTTAGGGTTCCTAAATTCAAACTGCAACAGGTTAATCATTACCTAACTTTAGTATTTTTTATGTTTTGTAGGCATGTGTGTATGAGTATCGTACCACGTTGTTACCACGTAGTTGGCGACTTGATGTTATTTGATCATGTGTTTTAAGAATCAAATGTCGATGACCGATTGCATTGCTAATACACATAAATCAAAAACTAGAGTCAGAAATCAGAGTCAAAGTCAGACTCTCAACGATCAAAACATATAGGTATATCTAGGTATTGACGTCACGTTTATTTAGTTTATAACAATAACCAAGTCTGCGCAGAGTTGCTAAACAAAAACAAAAAACAAACTCTGGTTCTTTAAAAAAAAAACCTTTTTCCAAGGTTATATGTGTGTTGTAAGTCAGTCTCTACATTTATATTATAAGTAACAAGGAAACAATGTGGTAAGATTTTTCGAGCAACAACATCGGACAAGAAAAAATAGTAAGTAGGTACCGTAAAATGGGGTAGGTAAGTATGGACTGCGAAGGTTGGGTCATGAATTGGGAGAAAACAGTTGTCATTGTGCCAGAGTCATCAAAAATACCTACTTTATTCTCTTGACAAGTCAACCTATTGTAATATTGTGTCGATTGTAGCAACTGTCCCATCTCACTCAGTTCGAATCCCTGCTAACCCCAACTATGGTGTGGGCTGGGTTTTCATACTATTTTGTGTTTATCGTCAAATTTATAAAATTAAATGACACATTATCATTCATACACTAAAATTCATACAACCGGAGAACTTTTTAAGTACCTATATAATTTAATGTGCCACATACTCGTATAAATATTAACTTTTATCGAATTTTGATCTTTGAATTCGTCCCAACTCACCCTATTTTAGGTTACGTTATTTTCGATTGAACAGATAGAAGTAGAAAGTCGTATGTCCAAAAACGAACTTGCACGTGGATTTTCCAATTTCGTCCATCAATTCATGCAAATAAACTAAAACTGGTTTTCAAAGACCTTCGCATTTATTTTAATATGTATCATGAATTAATTGTTACATGGAAATGGAATAGGCGATACTTAAAACTTGCCTTAGTCCGTACAATGTCGAGCTCGCGTCAAGTCGTTCTCAGGGCTGTCCTAGCCAGCCTTAGGTGAGATTGAAAACAAATAACCGAATACGGAAATTGTTCCGTTTCTCGTTTTTCGCAGTGTTACCATTTTTTTACTGCAGTGATTTCGATATAGAATTAAATTAATGTGAAGAGAGGACCACCAATAAACTTAATATAATTTAAATTTGTGTGTAAACGAATTATTCAAATTCGTCCTCCGTTACTGCGGGATTTCTAACATGTTATAATTATAGTTAATTTACGTAAACAAAGAATGTTTGTGTGTTTTCAATTATAATGAACTCATTCTGTTGGTTTAAATAGTTTTATGAATATTAGAGATTGACAAGCAAGAAAATACAGCTAACAGCTGAACTTTTAGCTGTATTTTCGAAACATATACCTCTACCTATTCTATCAAATAGTGACGTTAAAACAGTGAAATTAAAACTTACTGCAAATAATTGTATCGGCTTCTGTTATAACGTAACGATGAAGTAAATAAAGGATACGTTATAAAAACTTTTTTGTGATAAAAATACTTACCGTGTAATATAAATATTAATAGTAGTTACAAATAAACTGAACTTTTTGGGAGCTCATTAAAATTACGTTTCCTAGTAAAATGGTACTGTGTAATCAAACGAGAAATCTCTTGTTGTTCTAATCATTGTTCGTCGCCAAAAACAATATGGTTTGTTTGCGCAGCGTGCTGAGCGCTCGCGGGGAGACCGGACCGGGAAACTACACATTCCCGGACGGATTCATGTTCGGAGTTGCTACAGCTGCGTACCAGATCGAAGGAGCGTGGAATGAAGATGGTAAGTCGAGATTCCAATGACAGTAAACTGCCACGGTAATTCAAAATGACGCATGTCGTTGGACATGCGCCCCTTTAAATTGACGCGGCAGTAAGAGCAGCGTCACGTCAATAGTGACTGTCAAAGTAGCAAAATATATCGCATATTAAGATGTCATAAGAATAATAATTTTTTCGATGTATTTGGCCACTCGAGCTACTCGTATCACTAATTATTTGATGCTGACTGTACCTAGAAAGTTGACATTTTAACTTTTTTTAGAAATGACTGTACCATTACATAAAAGAAAATAAACAGAATCAGTTTACAAAAGCATGTACAGTCAAGTGTAATGAAAATATGGATGTACACATCTTACTCAAAAAATATGTCCCATAGCATCTTATTCCGATGTAATAAGAGCGTAATCCAAAAACAATAAAAGTACTTTTATCTCATTTAAATGATTATTTTTTTTCGATTCCCGAAACTTTCAGGGCAGCCTACGTATCATATTTAGAGACGATTTTCTCGATACATATTTTGGCACTTGACTGTAATTCGTCAACGAATTATTCTCTATACAGCGTGTATTCTTAATATTATATCAAATATTAACCAGACGTGGGCGTTAGTGCTACGAACCGATATTGCAAAGAGAACATACTTTTTAATTATTTATTTTTTTCCTTATACAATAATTCAGCACGCTATGTATCTCTACCTTGTCTTACTGGCGTGAACTATCACTTTTAACTGCTGTTAAATAAGTATACACAATACATTGTTGCTCGATACATTTTACAAAAATAATTACGCTTTAGTGGTCCAGACAAACTTAAAATTACCTTGCAATCATAGTTACCTATGTTTAACTAACCTGCGTTTGGTCAAGGTTTGAGGTAATATTAAAAGTACAGGCTGTATAACAATATACAAGTTGATTACTTAGTTAAATAAATCAGTTTTTGTTTATATTTGGATATTGTTATGTCACTTATCAATTGATATGACAGTCTGGTATAAATTGTACTAGTTGTGTTTATGTAGGTGTATGATAACAAATCAAGTAAGTATGTATTTGGTGCCGCGAGCGTTATGGGCTATAGAGAATGACTTCAAAATATCTCTGTATAAAGTTTTAAAAGAAAAAAAATGTGTGAGACCTTCTATATTCTGTCAATTTGTTTTATACGCAATGTCTAGGTTACATGATGTAAAATAAAAAAGACGTTAAATACCATTAAAAGATTACTTATACATTAGCACTTAAATATTTGGCCTTTTTTGTATGTAAATGTATTAGTTCTACATATCTCGCGAGGTCGATTGGCTGCCTTGTTCGTCCTGACCTATTATTCTATTCGCTTTGCAAGCAAGAGTGACGCGTCGCCTAAGGTAAACCAGTATAGGTGTGCCTATAGTTCATCTGATGTGAACTATGTTCACTTCAAACTTTACCAGATTTAAGCTTTAATATATAAGTAATGAATCTTGATTAATGAAGAGAAAGAAGAGAGAAATAATGAACTTTAATATAGAAGTAATAAATTATTCTGTCATGGCGAGTTGGTAACCAGTAACCATCAACCTCCAGAGGTTGGTCTCTATGAGCCTTTAATTTAAGGACACGGCAAAATATTGTGTAAAATGCGTATGAAATACTTTACAGCTAGAGTCAGACCACTTCCAAGCAAATTAATTGTCGAACATTTAAAGAATCATTTTATACTGTATGAAATTATTTTATGCAAACTTAGCTTAGTCCAACCTTACTTTTTTGATTCGTGTGTCAAGTGAAATTTCTGGTTAAAAAATGTTATGTATCTACTGAGATATATAAACACAAATAATACATGCACAATTTCTTTGACCTTTATAGACAATAAACTTAGTGAAGACTCAATCCTCTAACAAGTTTCACAGAACTTTTTATTTCTTGAGTCGTAAAACGTGCCGGTGACGACTCATAAAACTACTCGCCTATGCTCGTTAAACAATTGCAATAACAGCCATCTGTACATCATTAATCAAGTGAGTAATAGAAAACTCCGTATACGTATTCTAGATAAAACAACCTTGTTTATTTACTTACATAACATTTAAAGGTAACCAAATTATTATGTTTATTCTGTTCATAATGATCTTGTAAGTCCCGTGACACTGTAACCGGTAGATCGATAGTTATTTGTAATGTCGGCTTAGTTTATGAAAACGTGTTTTAGATAACATTATTATTTTCCCCTCACAAGCTCGGAAAGCGCTGTTTTGTCCTTTAAAACTAGCGTGGAAAAACGCATTTTATCCACATGTGGGGAAAGTAATTTGACCTTGCTCTAATTCCTATCACTTACCACTCGTCCAGTATAAGTGAGTCCTATATGGCCATAGTAAATATGAGCAATCGGAGGTCACACCTTAAATTGGTCATGTCTTATCCCGCACTTGGTAAGCTGTTGGCGATATCTAAGTACCAGGAGCGTAATACTCTATGACAAATTTTTAAATTGAATTTTGAATGGTTTCCTCAAGATAAATTACATGTGGATAAGATTTGTAATCGTATGCAGTCTTTATTTTCCTCGCGATAGTGAGGGGAAAAGTGTTGTATTACACTCGGCGGCAAAGTTTGTTCAACTCTCGTGCCTCGAGACCCTCGAAAAGCTCAAGATTCCAGTTATTAAAACACTCACTACGCTCGTGGCTCAATTTTGGAATATTTCGCTTGCTCGGGACTCAATACAAGCCCGAGAGTTAAACAGCAAATTTGCCCCCTTGTATAATAAATAACTATAAATAATGAGAACAGGGTGGCTAGCCCATCGCCTACAACAAAACACTTGAACCGCAGTAGGTAAACAGGTTGTAACAAAAATGCTGGCGTTCCGTTTAAGGGCGTAATCAGTATCTTGGACTGATAAGGAAAAAAGAAAAAAAAAATCCCTTTTTTGGATGCAAAAACTTTCCTCTTTTTAGGGTTCCGTACCAAAATGGTACCATTATGGTGTGATTCAGTCCGTCTGTCTGTTTGTCTGTCACATCGTTAACTATCTCGAGAACTACTAAAGATACCGATTTACCGATTTAAAATTTAGAATAGTTAGTTATATACAAGGTAAACTCAGAGACATTGAGAGAGGATTTATTTTATACTTTATTAACAATGCCCGATTAAAAGGGGGCAAAAAGTTTAATTACTGGGTCATGAACTCTACAAGAGATAATTTGAAGGGGCTCAATTTGCACAGTTTTTTTTCTTATAATTCTTTACAGTGATAATTTTTGATTAATACTTAAACGAAAATGTTACGTGAAACATAATGTTATCATATATAATATTGTATAATATATAATATTGACCCTATCTTCATTCTACTTCAAGATGCAGTTGCAACTGAATTTTTATCCCGGGGACCCTCGGGGTGCGAGTCCGACTCGCACTTGGCCGATAATTTTTTTCCTTATCCGTAGCAGGGAAGGATGGAATATGTTATGATTGCGTTCTCTCGTTCGAAATTCAATTTTTTTTCCGGCGACAGTAGAGTCTTCGACGGCGGTCAGCTTCAAGCAAACATGCTTAAACCTGTTTAAATCTGTCACTTAGTAAGATCTTTTTACCCGATATTCGCTCATATTTTTTCTTCAATATTCTGGTGAACACTTTTACAATTGAAAAAAAAGGAAAATAGAGATAGCTCAATTGGCAGAGTGATCTGACTGGTGTTCAGAGAGTTCATGGGTTCAAATCCCGCTCGACGCGGGGAATTTTCCTATTTTTCTTTCAATTATAAAATTGTAAATGTCGTTCGCAGACGTCTATGCTTAAAACAATTAATTTGGTGAACACTATTTGAAACTTTTATCCACAGTGGATTACTACGGCACCCACAGAATGAAAGGGGAAATTTTCAACCCATGACATGACCCGGGTAATATGATGATGATGGTTCTGATTACTAGGAATAAGTTTCTACTTTTTAAAAACCATTTTTGTATCAAAATGGTAACTCTTGCATAATATTGCAGGCAAAGGCGAAAGTATGTGGGACACATTTCTACACGCCAACCCAGACTACACACCGGACCACTCCAACGGGGACTTGGCTGCGGATTCCTACCACAAATACATGGATGACATAGCCATTATCAAGGAATTGGGCGTCGAGTATTACAGGCTGTCAATTTCATGGCCTAGGTAAGGATCAACAAACAAGTAGAATGAATGATGTTTGAATAATATACAGGGTGCAACGGCCTTTCTAGCCTAGTTGGTCGTGACACTTGTGACCCTGTCTACAAAGCTGCAGGTTCCGGGTTCGAATCCTGGTAAGGGCATTTATTTTTGTGCTTATCACGAATATTGTTCTTGAGTTATGGACGTTTTCTATGTATACATGTATTCGCTCGTATTTATCTATATAAGTATGTTTATCGTCGTCTAGTGAGCACTATGAGTACCTACAAGTTTTGCTAAGTTTGACGACCGGTTGGCGTAGTTGGTAGTGGATCGATGGTCCTGGGTTCGAATTCCGGTATGGGCATTTATTTGTGTGATGAACACAGATATTTGTTCCTGAGTCATGGATTTTTCTATGTATTTATGTATCTGTATATTATATATATCGTTGTCTGAGTACCCGTAACACAAGCCTTCTTGAGCTTACTGCGGGACTTAGTTAATTTGTGTAAGAATGTCCTGTAATATTTATTTATTTATTATTTATTGATTTAATCAGAATCAGAATCATTTATATACCATAAGTATACAAATATACATGCAAATATACAGTTAAAGACTAGTTCGGTCTTGTAGTAGTTAAGTTATGGACTAGTTCGGTCTGTGCGGGATTGTCCTCAATGTTTTTTTTTATTTTTTTTAGTAAGAATACTTAGTGAATGTTAAGTCCCATTGGCCAACTAATACAACGGGGCCAATGCCAAATCGCGAAAAAAAATTGGCTATCCCATACAAATCGGCGGTATCTCACCAGTCGGAATGTATGAAACAGTTTTTTTTTGCGATTTTGGCATTGAGCCCATTGTAAAAGTTATTTAGATTGATTTATACATTCACTGTGTAGTGTTTGGACAGTACTTTTCTTTCACCTGTACCTATATGTTTTTGATTGTATGATTTTTTAAATACATTTTTGTTTAAAGGCCCAAAAACATTTAAAAAGTTTGATTCCGTCAACAACGAACGCATGCTCTATGATCGTTGATGATAGATCGTATTTATAGTACAACCTAAGTATTGAATTGTATTTAACAGTGATACTATTTTGTTTTCTGTATATCGATATAACCATTCAATATTTAGTATTTTATCAGTCACTTTTTAATGAAGGAAACATGGAAACCGGACTCATCCCAATAAGGTCTAGTTTACCATCTGGGGTGGAAGGTCAGATGACAGTCGCTTGCGTAAAACTATCGCGTACACCAAATCTTTGGATTAGTTGCCACCCTGAGCTTGGCTCTCTGAGACGTGGCGTACTCGTAAGCCGGAAAAACGCTAGGAAGAAGATTAAGCATGTGTTTTAAGACATTGCCCCAGATATCACTTAGGGCCACTTGCCACACCCGGGATTAACCACATAACCCGGAGTTAAATGTTTTTTTGTATTGAATTTGACAGCTTAACTCCTTGTTAGCAGCTTACCCTGGTTGGTTTGGTGTATTATCCTTAAGAATTACGTATGATGTGCAATAAAAATTCAACAGCTGACTTGTCAACAGGTTGCTTCCGAACGGTACCGACAACAACATCAGTAAAGCTGGAGTCAGATACTATCGGAAAGTGATAAAGGAGTTAATCAAAGCCAAGATAATACCCGTTGTGACCCTATTCCACTGGGATTTGCCCACACCTTTAATGGATCTAGGTGGTTGGGCTAATCCACAAATGGTGAACTACTTCACTGATTACGCGAGAGTCGCGTTTAGCCTTTTCGGCGATGTGGTTAAGATATGGACAACTATGAATGAGCCGCACCAACATTGTTATAACGTAAGTTATTGTACCTACCTGGTATAATGTCTGTTAAAGGATGACTCACACTAGAACGGCACGGGACGGGACGAGCCGTGAATTTCTATAGAAATAATCACTTCTGACCTCGGAGCCCTCGTAGGTCACGTGACGTTTTTTATAGAAAATTAGAAACTGACAGATTGTCCCAACCCGGTCACGTCCATTCTAGTATGAGTCATTCTTAATGGTCAGTTAAGAGTGTTGCTGTTTGTATTATTACAAATATTACCATTCATTATAAATATGAGAAAACAATCCATACTGTACTCTACGGTAACTTTAAACATGTCGAGCTATTTTCGACTTTATTGACGTGAGTAACCCGATATAAGAATTGTAATATGTCTACGGTAACTCTTTATGCTAAAACCGCTGATCGGATTTTTGTATGGGGATAGTTCGAATTCTGGAAAAGGACTAAGGATAGTTTTTGTTCTATTTCTACGCAGATGGAGTCGCGGGTAAAAAGTAGTACCTATTAAAAATTCGAAAGTAACTCAGTCTGTCTGTTAGTTACATTTTCATGCTAAAATTGCTGATCGGATTAAGATGAAATTTGGTATAGGGATAGTTTGAGTCTCGATGAAGAACATAGGATAGTTTTTGTCACAAAAATTCTAATTCTATGCAGACAAAGACCGCTCTATATAAGTGATTTCAGAGGTTCATAGCAAATACTTCACATTTTAACAAAAATTTACATGTGTATTCCGGTAATACCGAATATTACATCATTCTAAACACGATCATTTTCTATTTTATCAGTGTCCGGAATAACCTGTCATTTGGAAACCATTTTAATTATCCAAATACAGTTAAGGTGACTTTTATATATTTTTTCCAGTAGAACAATGCGTAATGACATACTTACACTACACTAACTGAGTTTCAACACCAATACCAATACGATCCGATCCGGGGCAATCTGTCAGTTTCCATACAAAGAATGGCTTGGAGCCCTCGGAGGTCACATGACATTTTCTATAGAAATGACAAATCCTTCCGGATCGGAACGGATCGGATCAGATTGGTGTGAGTCATCATTTACACAGGTAAGTACATATTATCGGAACTAATGTTTCCTTGGGGCAAACCATATTCGCGTACGGAACGAAAGATATTGCTTTTGTGATTAATTAACACAATTAGGAGTTTACGTGGTAGTCTAGATATCGTCGAAAGACGTCATGAGTTGACACTTGGAAAACACTTGCCAATATTTCTTTTTATCTCATATTTTAGCAATAAATCGACACTTTAGTATGATGTCGTCGAAAAACGCTATACAAATTTTAGTTTTAGAGAATACAACAACCTGAGTTGATCATTTAGTCAATTTGGCCAAAAAAATTTAAAATGTAATAAATTATGGTCAGTAATTTTTTTAACACATAACAACCCATAGTTACGCAAGTTATACCTACGTCTCAGATTTCATCATAATATATTATTATGTCGAGTATCCGGTAATACAGTATCCGGTATATTTCATCAAACAATTTATCAAAGGTAAGCCTGTAGGCTATTAAGCTTTGGCACAATTCGTTTTCGTCTTTTCATGGTCGAAATAAGTAATACCCATGGTTATCAGGCCAATTAATTCGATGAAAAATGTGTATTAGATTTTATTTGCTTATTTTATTGCTTCAATTAGTATAATGACGCATTTTATGACCTCAGGTAACGTATTAATGTTAAATGGCATTCGGAATTAACGTATGTCAATATACATAGAGTCTTATGTTTATATGGCGCTTATGTATGTAATAAATTGGCTCTATTGATGGTATAAATTTTGAGATGCAGTTTCAAGAAGGAACTGTTATGGTGCGTTTCTGCCGGTCTGTAACATCATTTAATATATTCGGGAACTACTTTGCTATTCAACCCTTATGGCCAAGGGGCCATAAGGGCGACAACTAGGTTTAACCAACTAACCCGGAGTTAGCTTATAAACCTTTTTATACTCCAGCATTTCTATCTGGCAATTTGATGACTGACAGCGATATTAAACAGGTATATATACTTTAGAACGGATTAATTGCGTTTATTAACACCATGATCCTACGTTTCGAGCCCTTTACAGCACTCGTTTTCACAGGGTTAAGATAAAAAACGCGAACGCGATTAATCCGTTCTAAAGTGTTTAATTTCAATGAATAACAATCGCGGTAACAGAAGACAATATTAGGTATATATACCTACTTACTCGTACATAACAAAGTTGTCTCCATTAAGAACATCACTATGCTCTTATGGATTTTCATACAATATTATAACACTGTTGTTGTTTTTTATAGTTGGCATACAAATATTCGCTATTTTTGCTGGCGTAGAAAAACTAATGTAAGCAACAGCTCATAACCGGTAAACTCGACTACGTCTCGTTTTGTAGCGGCAACCCTTAAATTTTAAGAACCTTTATTGTAGCACTGTTGCATAAAGTACTATTATAAACGCTTGATTAATGGTTAAAAATGGTGCGTCTTCTAATAATGAATAATCGACGTTCTTATTTTTTGAATTTAGACTACATTCTAGTATGTATTATTATTGTAGCTTATTTATTTAGTTAGGCACACGAGTGACCGTTACAATTTGTTATTAATAATTATTGCTTATCGGATTAAAAAGCAATTGAACTGAATATCATTATTAGAATGGATTGGATGTAATCATAAATTATAGGGGTGCGATAATTTGTTCCGAATTAGGCACTCTCGAATTAACGGCACGCTTTGTGCTTCATAACTTACGGCCCTTAACACGGCGAAAATGGCCCTTTGGAAATTTATGCTGCAATGCTAAAAATGCCCTTTGTTCTTTGTACAGGAAACACCGGTGAGATATTTTAATTTATGTCGTATATGCGTGACCGACAAGAATTTAACGTAGAAGGCGTTGCATATTTTTCCTTGTTTTGAACATAATACAATCTCGCTACTTGAGATTTTCGTAGGTACGAATATCAATTCGTTATTAAGCTGCAAAAAAAAAGTTGCGTTGGTAGCTTAGCGGTAAGAGCGTGCAACTTTCAATCCGAAGGTCGAGGGTTCGAAGCCTGGTTCATATCTCCATACCTTATATCTTCATACCTTTAAAATTATCATATTTGATATTTACCAATCGCTTTTCGGTCAAGGAATCAAGGAATCGCGAGGAAATTGGACACGTCCCAATAGGACCTAGTTTGCGCTCAGGTAAGATATGGCGTCGCTTCTCGTAAAATCTTGGGATTAGTTACCAAAGCAGACCCCAGCCTCCCTGACCCGTAGCATAAGCCAGGAAAACACTGGAAAGAAGAAGATTAATCCACAAAAAATGTCGGGACATGGGCTGCGTAGCCGTTAAAAACTTTTGGCCTAATTTGCTTGTACAATGCGTACTTACCCGTTTTTGGTTGAATTTAATACATAGATTAAAAAAAAACATTTCCTGGTCAAATTCCACAGTAATTAATGAATATGTATTATGTGTCAAATTTATATAAATATATTTTATTGAGTTTAGGGCGCGTTGTTTATACATATGTATCAAGAACCTAGTAGCGCATTATAGTTAGGTACAAGTGTCATAAGTTGAAGATTGAACTTTGTCGATTTTTTTATAGCATGAATCTCCACGATTAAACGATGCTTAATGTATTTTTATTTTTACTTTAACGATGAAGACTAGTACCGTAGAGTATGGTATTTTATAAATTTATATCTATTTTAGGGCTACGGCGGTGACTACTTTGCTCCCGCTATAAATTCCCACGGAGTGGGTGAATACCTATGTATCCATTATATGATGCTGGCACACGCTGCGGCTTACCACCTTTACAACGAGGAGTTTAGACCAACTCAAAAAGGTAAAGTATGGCTTATTGGTAAATAACTGCTGTCAGAAAATTTATGGATTTCAAACTACGGGATGGCATTTAATAATATTTTAGCATGATCAGAGTTTTGATCATTTCTTATATTAACAAACAACACTCATAATAACTTCATACGTACATTTTGGCTTTACTAAAACTTTACTGAAAAGTAAAATATAAGAAAATAAAAGCATGTTTTGTCCTTTTTTTCTACTCCAGCACTTCCATTTGTCAATTAGATGACTGACAGCGATATAAAAAAGTATACATTATAACGTTGTCTATGGTATTGCATAAGACCACCACTAAACGGTTTTCATACTATTTTAATTTAATATTTTTTAAGTTTCTTCTCGTATAGTGGGCACACGACATCTTGCACAATCTAGATTCAAGATTTCGCTTTTTTCGCTATTTTTGCTGTCGCAGAAAAACTAATGTATGCAACCGCTCATATTTGGTTCTTAAGAAGCCCTTAGTATATCACTGTTGCATAAACTACTATTTTTATTGAATCTAGAATATTGAATCTACCATAATGTTTGTTGAAATATCGGATACTCATGGAAACACAAATATCCCGTTTTAGATTGCAGTTATAAGGTAAATTACCATGTTAGCATAAAATCTCTCTTCCCTTTTTCCTAGCGTTTTCCCAGTTTATGCTTATGTTAGCATAAAATCACCAAAACTATATTATATTTTAATGTCTTAGGAAAAATTGGCATAACTCTCGACGCGTTTTGGGCTAAACCAAAGAATGGCACTAATCCAGACGACATCGAAGCAGCTGAAAGATATCTTCAGATGCACGTACGTATTCGGAATTGTTTTCTCAAAATCATAAAGACCCAAGAGATGTCAAATACGAGAGTAAAAGTGACCAAGGCCCCCAGTGCCCCGGGCTTGGATCGAACCAGTGACCTCCTGCGTTCGCTGCGCCCTAGTAGTTAAGGCGTCCGCCGTGAATGCAGGTCACTGGTTGGAGCCCAGCCCTGGGCACTGGGCGCCTTGGTGACTTTTTCTGTAGTATATTACCCCCGGTAAGTAGGACTGGAATCGAACCAGCGACCTTCTGCTTCGAGGCAGAAAAGTGTAGTGTGTCTGCAAAATATATAGTAGTGTGACACTTAAAAACATGAATCAAAACATTTATTATAAATAACGAATGATTAAATTCATGCTTTACAATTTTATTTAATACCTACGTATAAAAATAATATATGACTTGATTTGCGTTTTACAATTGCAAACAACCCATTTTTTCATGCATGTTTGTGTCATTTTTTCATGCATGTTTGTGTGATGTTCGTTAACAAACAATTTCATGTTAGCTGACAATGTTCTTGAACTGTCACATGTGCATCGCCTGTCCCTTTTCGTTTAAGGAGCTGACAACACCAAATTCATGGTTTTAAGCAGTTTTTTACGAAACACTTTTTATATAAAGAAAAACTTCCGTTTGTCGCGTCACCTCGTTTTGAGAGCACTCCCCTATCTGCCACAGCCAGTATTGGAATCCATGGCGTTGACATCTCGAGTGAAGTCCAGTTCCGCGGCCACCTAGAGGGTAAGGCCAAATTGGCCTCGAAGAAGCTCGGTGTGCTCAATAGATCGAGGCAGTATTTCACGCCGGCCCATCGCCTACAGCTTTATAAGGCGCAGGTTCGCCCGCATATGGAATACTGCTCTCATCTTTGGGCAGGGGCACCTAAGTACCAGCTTCTTCCTCTAGACCGCATCCAACGGAGAGCAGCTCGAATTGTCAACTGCCAAAGTATTTCTGATCGGCTTGATCCCTTGGCGCTGCGTAGAGATGTGGCCTCACTCTGCATTTTCTATCGCATGTATTATGGGGAGTGTTCCGAGGAATTGTTCGGATTAATCCCTGCCGCTTCTTTCCGCCATCGCCCTACGCGACAATATTTCCACTCTTACCATTTAGATGGTTGGCAGTCCTCAACTGTGCGCTTTTCCCGAAACTTCCTGCCTCGCACAGCTAAACTGTGGAACGAACTGTCGCCAGCGGTGTTTCCGGACCGATACGACCTTCAAACCTTCAAGAAAAGAGCGTACTCCCACCTTAAAGGCCGGCAACGCACTTGCGACACCTCTGGTGTTGCGGGTGTCCATGGACGACGTTAATCGCTTACCATCAGGCGATTCGTTTGCTCGTTTGCCCCCTATAGCATAAAAAAAAATAATTATTGCTGCTAAAATGAAATAATACATTATATTTTATAGACTAAAGACGGAGCCGATTTTTAATTTAACGAAATCGGCTCTATAGAAAATAATTGCAAAGATTGGTCTTAAATTCATAATTAAAAAAAAGCGTCTGAAATGGAAATCACAATTTTATTATACTCATATCTAAACCGCCAACGAGTCGCATTTCATAAATAGTCTTCGGTTTTATTTATTATAACAGTTTTCGTGTTTTTAGGGTTCCGTAGCTAAAATGGCTAGTTTCGTCCAGTCCGTCTGTCCGGCCATCCGTATGTCACAGCGGTTTTACTCAGTACCTAACTATACAGCATATGGTAATGATATAACAGCTAGAGGTGTATTTCGTCTACCGCTACTTAGTTTTGCCTATAAATTACGAAAAAAAATAGGGGGGGGGGGCGCGCCCCATACATGTAACTGAATGTCAATTTTTTTTTGTCAAATATCTTTTTGTGACACATCATCGGATAGGCCTTCAGAAATAACTTCAAGGTTTATTAAACAAAAATTTGATTAATCGAATATTTTCGGAAATTATCGCTCAGAAAGTCTCAAAAAGGGGGACTTTTTATATACCCAGGATATAAAACGATCTTACCACGAAAATTATTTAGAACAAATATTGTCCAGCCGTTTTAAAGTTTTTGACAAAAAAATATTTATTACAAAAGGCTGTAAGTGCCTTGTTATTTTGAAGGCTTTTACGCCTTATTGCTCACGCAATTTTTTTATCGTGTGACGGTACGGAACCCTCAATTATGCGTGGTCTGACACGCACTTGGCCGGTTTTTTTACTTCTAAAGCCGGTGATAGTGCCACCTTGTTTACTCCGATAGAAATAGACAGTGTGCGCTGACTTGGCTGTTGTTCGCCCGTTAAGAAATTAACATACACAACGCGTCCTACTATTCTGATATTCTTAAGTATTGTAACCGCAAGCCTGATTTTTATTTAAAAGTTGATAATTAGATCATAATATCTTAATAAGTATTTTTTCTTTCAGTTTGGTATTTTTGCGCACCCAATCTACTCAAAGGAAGGCGATTACCCAGAGCTTGTACGCAACAGAGTGGATGAAATAAGTTTGCATCAAGGTTATACAAGATCTCGATTGCCATATTTTACGCCTGAAGAGGTAATTTATGACTATATTGACTACATTGTATATGTGGCACTCGATGCGCCACCGATTGGTGTGGAATGGGCGCTATTGTTTTAACGTTGTCAAACAGTAGACGTAGACTTAGATATTCGGCTTTTCTATGGAGGTAACGAAACATGGGAGTCACTTTTTGTTCTATAGGACTTAGCAACTTATTTAAAAGATTTTGTACACTTTCATTGTCTTTTTCGTTATTATAAGCAGATTTTCCAAGGCGTAAATTCTAGGCAATTTCAGCTGATTTTCCATTGTGATGTTGAGGTTGTAGTAGAAGACACGCGAAGGCACTTGTCGTTTTCTTAATTAAGTTAAATGACGGATATCCATTACAGTCAGGTTTGAAAACAGCTTAATTTCTCAAGGGATTAACATTTCTCGGGATGATGTTATTTATTATACGACTACAATGACGTCGTTAGTTTTTGAATGTCACTTTTATTGTGGCAGAGTGAAAATACGGGCAACCCAGCGAAGCTCGGGAAACTCCAAATCACGCGTTGTCTCAAATAGAACTACATCGATTTTTTGCCCCCAAAATCCCGCATATACCAATTTCCGTAGGAAAGCGTTGGACTTGGTGGCCCAGCGGTATGAGCGTGCGACTTTCAATCCGAAGGTTACGAGTTCAAATCCCGGCTCTGACCAATGAGTTTTTCGAAACTTAAGTATGAATCTTCATTTGATATTTACCAATCACTTTTCAGTCAAGGAAAACATCGTGAGGAAACCAGACTAATAAGGTCCAGTTTACCATCTTGGTTAGAACTGTTAGAAGGTCAGATGGTAAAACAAGCGCCTACACTAAATTTTATTAGCTACCGAAGCGAACCCCAGGCTCCTTGAGCCGTGGCATAAGTCGGGAAAACGCCAGGAAGAGGAAGACCAATTTTCGTAGAAATCATTAGAGCCGAGATGGATATCGAGGTCGTTAGAGATTCAAGAATTGCTCGTAAAGTATTTTCCAATTTTAATCCGTTTTTGTTTCAGATAATCGCATTAAGAGGAAGCTCAGACTTCTTCGGACTGAACCATTACACGACGTTCCTCATGTCACCGTCGAATTTAGAGCCAGAGTGGAAAGTACCTTCCATAGATTACGACACTGGCGTGAAAGTAGAGCAAGATCCGAACTGGGTCAAACCTGGTTCTGACTGGTTTTCTGTAAGTATAGCCCAAATACTTTTTACCAAACACCTGTTAGTCTATTATGGTTGGGTTTTTACAATCATAGTGACTGTCACGTTGTCACGCCATGTCACGCCCTCCTGGCTACTCAATGCTTCCCTTTATTTAATTTTGGTTCAATGAGAATAATGAAGTACATTTATATTCTACACTTCGTAACTAAAAAAAAAATCTGAATCAAATTAAGATAGGGTCAATATCATATTTTCCTGTTAGGTATATTTAATAAAGTTTATGAAAAATTAACTGTAAATACAATAAAAAATTGTTTTAGAAAGTGTAAATCAAGCCTTTTTATATGATGCTATCCTACATAACCCAGTAACTAAACATTTAATTTTTGACCCCCCCTTTCAAAAATAAAAGAAAAAAAATCATAATACAGACTGAGTCACATCACAAGGGTTTTTTTTTACCATATTGGTATGGAACCCTAAAACCAGTATGATTATAAAGTATTCTGGCGTTTAAACAGAACTATTTGATATTCCATATTTTGAATTAAAAAACATTGTACTCAGATTAAGGACTTTTTAAATGTAAGTTTTTCGGTTATACACAACAAGTACCTAATGAAAATTCTATCGTTTAAAGTATTAAATTTGTAAAAAATATCGTATGTCTAGATGAAGGGCGTTGTTTTACTTACCTTACGTATCATTCGTTCAATGAAATAGTTTCCAAATCATAGTTTAACGCAATTGACCTAAATTTACAAGTGGGCAAACAGATATATTTGTTAATAGACGTTTTAGTCAGGGTGTTAAATATAGACGTCGTATGGACGAAAATATATTAAGTCGGAGAGAAAGACTTTTTGTATTTTTATTTAAGAAGTTATATATTTTTGTATGGTTTTGACCATTTATATCTGGTTAATTAAATAACTTCATAAAAATATTACTTATTTAAAAGAGTAATAAATAAATTTAAAAATCCGGCATTTTTCATTAGTTTTTGCCCTTTAAAATTAAAACGAGTGAACTTGACGGTTGAATTACATACCTATATTATATAGTATACTTACGCAGGTAGGTACATTTATTACATTTTAATACATAGCAAGGGAAAGTTGCGAATCAAGTAATGAGAAAAATCTGTGATATTTATGGACCCATGAAAATGTTATTAAAAGTGGCACAATGTTAGTCTTAATTTTCAATTTTGTTAGTTAGGAATTTTTTAGCCACGGAATTTAGATGTCAAAGAAGCAGCTCACTCTATGGACGTTTAGAATTTTCATAGAAAATACAGAAAGACTTTTTCCCCGACCTAATTTATAAATATCTCTATATCCAATATCAATAAAGTCGTATAAGGTAATATTTTTTCCAAAAATAGTACGCGTACTTTGACCAGAAAGTACCAATTTATGAGTGACATTTACGAGTGACATTTATGAGTGACATCTATGAGTGTCATAATAATACGTTTGCAATGTGCTGTGATTTTGATGGTGTAAAAATCATACTTACCCATATTAAACCAAGTCTCAGTCGCATCTTTCACGCGCAGTTAGCAGGCTAGATCTACATCGATGTAAGTCTGTGGTCATGATAAATCTGTCTTACTACACAATGCACAATAAGACAGATATAGACGAAATGGCATTATTATTTTGCAATGGCTACTTGTCATTATCTCAAGTGGAAAACTTGACATAGCAAAACTAGAGCATTAAATATACCATACCTAGGATCTTAGAATAGGTATTATATATATACAATCTTACATTATTTTCACGTTAAAATGTAAAATGGAATTGGCTTCAATGTCATATGACAAAGAAATGTAACTCAGTCAGACTCTCTTCGTCATTAATGAACACCAATATAATATTATATACTTTTCAACCGACTTCAATATTTCAAAAGGAGGAGGTTCTCAATTCGACTGAATTTTTTTTTTATTTTTTTTTTTTTTTTTTTTAATGGATGTTCACTCATAACTCCGTCATTACTGAACCGATTTGAATTTTTTTTTTGTTTTCTAAAAGTAGACGGTTCCTGGTTGGTCCCGTTTTTTTCAAAATCCATTTCTGATGATGGGATCCATGAGGAACTGAGGGAACTCCTCAAATTTGAAAGGCACATGCATGCTGATTTGGGTGATTTCTTAAGAAACTCGAGCATTTCTTTACGAAAATCATCAATTTGGTGGAGTGGACCTGATGATGAAGACCAGGGATGGCAAAGTGGAACTGCTTCGTAATTCTCAGGACTATGATCCGATTTTAAAAAATATTTTTTTGTCTGTATATAGATGGTTTCAGGATTGTCCCGTTTTTTTCAAAATCAATTTCTGATGATGGGATCCATGAGGAACTGAGGGAACTCCTCAAATTTGAAAGGCACATGCATGATGATTTGGGTAGTTTCTTAAGACACTCGAGCATTTCTTTACGAACATCATCAATTTGGTGGAGTGGACCTGATGATGAAGACCAGGGATGTCAAAGTGGAACTGCTTGGTAATTCCCAGGACTATAGTCCGATTTTAAAAAATATTTTTTTTTCTGAAAATAGATGGTTCCAGATTTGTTCCGTTTTTTTCAAAATCAATTTCTGATGATGGGATCCATGAGGAACTGAGGGAACTCCTCAAATTTGAAAGGCACATGCATGATGATTTGGGTAGTTTCTTAAGACACTCGAGCATTTCTTTACGAACATCATCAATTTGGTGGAGTGGACCTGATGATGAAGACCAGGGATGGCAAAGTGGAACTGCTTGTTAATTCCCAGCTCTATCATCCGATTTGAGACATTCATCTTTTCTTTGTAAAGAAATACCTTCAAGATAGTCCTATTTGATTATAGTTCTATTTTGATGATGGGCTTCATGAGGGATTGAGAGAACTCCTCAAATTTTAACGGCACATGCATTCTGATTTGAGGGTTTCCTTAAGTAACTAAAACAGTGTTTTGGCGGAGCCAAAATTTTGATGAACTTGATCTGATGATGAAGACCAGGGATCGCAAAGTGGAACTGGTTAATAAACCTAGCTCTACTTATTATCCTAGTTGTGACATTCATCTTTTTGATTTGATTTATATTCTGATGATGGAGTTCTAGAAGAATTCAGAGAACTCTTCAAATTTGAACGGCAGGTTAATTGTGATTAGAGGGTGTTCATAATTAGCTTAGGCATTTTCTTACTGTGGCCATCATTTTGCTGGAGTGGACCTGATGTTGATAACCAGGGATGGCATAATGAATATGCTCGTTAATTTACAGTCTGTCATCCAATTTAACACATTGTTATTTTGTTTGTTTAAAGGTCTACAAGGGAGTTCCGTTTGATTATACTTCAAATGTAATGATGGAAGCCCTAGGACATTAAGAAAGCTCCTCAATTTTCAATCGTACACGTGCGGTGTATTGGATATTTGAAAAGTAAACTGGCTAACTCAAACAAATTCTTAATTTCACTTTTACCGGGAACCAAATGAAGTCGGTTTTTTTTTCTTAAAAATTATTGATAGACGATGACTTGAAAATTTAAGAAGTTAAGTTATGCAAAAGTTCCCGAGCAGATACCGTGTCCAAATAATAATAATTATCAATCATAAAGTCAAACCTTAGTTTAACCTTTGTGTTTACATTCATTAAGTATGGAAATCCCAGTTATTTATGTTGGCAAGTTTTGGTTTCAGCTTCGGCCCGAGGAGCCAAACTTATGTTTTATTCTGAAATAATAAATATTATTATCTTCGATACATAAGTAAAATATTTTTCGGAATATAACGATAGCTTAGTCTGACATTTCTGGTTTTTTATTTCGATGTTAGGTTCCTAAATTTAAATAAGTATTTTATTTTATGTTTGTTCAACTAGCTTTACAGCGTAATAATACGATTATATTTATCAAGGTTGTGCAACGCAGAACAATTATTTTAAACAGATCGTTAACAATTTATCACCCATATCCGTGTAGGACTGCTTTTATAAACCGCTTTTTTTTATTCTTTAAATTTACAGGTCCTACAGATCGATTCAGGAAGCTGGCGCGGAATGCTTATGAAATGACTGGCAGTTTCATACATTTTCCACACAAGCTTTCGTAAATTGACTTGAAATTAAGTTAATTTCTTAAATACGCCGTATTCTAATTAGCTCCATTTTGGCAATCAGTAATTATTTTTTATTTGATAAGGTATTTTTCTACTACAGGAAGGGGTTTTTATTTTTTTTATAATTATTTTTTAGTGTTTAGTCGAAACTTTAGTTATCTGTATCACACCACACCACTGTCCAGTGTGTCGCTGTCTAGTCGATAGTGACTGCGCGATTCGAAAGTATTTGCAACTCGCTCTCATCTGTCAAGAACGAGCAAGATGCTAATACTTTCGAAGTTTCGAATCGCGCAGTTGCTAGCCGATACAGCACTTAGTGGGAGGTGCGCGCATGGTATATTCGTCAAAAATTTTCAAATCGCAAAAAGGGCTCAACTGCAAACCGGTATTTCCCAGATTTTACCTAGTTCGTCACCTGTCATGTATAAATGTCCTCGCTATCAGTATATCTAAACCTAAATGTATAATGAAAATGTACCTATTTATAAACTTTTTAGTTTTTTCTTAGCTAATAGGCCAAGAAAAAAAGATCAATAAAAAGCATTTCCAGGAATCAATTCCCCGCAAGCTGGATATCGTTTAAATTCCTTCATTAGGTTCTAAATTGTTTAGTGGTGCAAAATAAAACACAACCGAGTTACACTTTTTTAGTTTATTTCAACTATAATTTTTGAAAATATTCGAGTAATCCAATCCTTGTTCAACAAACCTCAAAGTATTTTTTTCTACTCCAGCGCTTCTATCTGTCAATTAGATGACTGACAGCGATATTAAAAAAATACACATTATAACGTTGTCTATGGTAGTACATAAGAACACTGCTCCTATGGATTTTCATGCAATATATTAGCACTTTTGTTTTTTTTTTCTTTAATGGGCATACTCGTACGATACGACATGTTCCACATTCTGCCACCTTTGGAGATTTAGCTTTTTACGTTATTTTCGTAGAATAACTAGCGTATCAACAGATTATAATTGGCTCTTAAAACTTGAGGGTCTATAATTGAAAAACTCGACTTAGTTTCGTTTTGTAACGGCGACCTTCAAGTTTTAAAAACCCTAACTATATCATATCACTGTTGCATAAACTACTATTTGAACACCTATTAGATGCTATACCACAAAAGCATACGGGAATTTATGGACAAAAAGATAGGATTAAAGAATCACAAGAGTATATAATGAGGGCTAATTTCGAGTAAACGATTCGTGTGACTTTTGAATTTTGATATCGAGTTAGAAAAATAGTCGGAAAAAGATTCTTTAAATATAAGGGAGCCCAAGAGGCAAAGAGAACGTTTGTCTAGTAACTCGATATTAGGAGCCAGATCGTTAAATTTGTGTTTTAAATCGACAAAAATACAAGATGAATTTTGAATACAGAGTCTAATATTTTCAAAAATAACTCCTCTGAAAGACTAAAAAAGTGTGACGCGCTTTTATTTTTATTTTGGCTGCACCACTTAAGCAAATTTGAAATTTAACCTACTCATTTAATGTAGAATCTAACTTTCTTCAATACATGTTAAAATAATTTTCGTCCGACGTACCATTTTTGAGACGGACGCAAAAAAACTGAAAAATTACCCAAAATTTGACAGTTTGGCTCTTAAATGTCAAGATCAACTCTTTACAGTAAGTGTAACTTACCTAACTACCTACCTCTACCTACCTTAAATCTAAAGTAGGTCCTTGAGGCATTGTACCTAGGATGCTGGCGGTATTTCCTCGTTGTATCGCATAATATCTTTAAGATTTTTGTCTCAGAAATAAACACCGGTTATGTGCACGCAATAATCAGACTTCCTCATTTCTCGACGCGTTATATTAATTCGTTTACGATACGATTAACTAATTATCCACATTTTATTAACTTTAATATAGCATGCCGGTTAACAAAACGTAAACAGATATTGGCGCCGCATTGTATATATTGGCGAAAAAAATATCCATCAATATTTAAAATAAACTAAGTACCTGTGACAAATCAGTAAGTACAATATTTAAAAAAAATTATAAGTGATGGTATGAGGAGTCTACCTCATACTATTAATTAATGTATTTTTCTACTCCAACACTTCTATCTGTCAATTACATGACTGCCAGCGATATTAAAAAAGTACTTATACATTATAACGTTGTCCATGGTATTCCATAGAACACTGCTCCTATGAATTTTAATGAGCACTGTTGTTATTTTTTTTATTTCTACAGTAGGCACATCTTCCCTATTCTGCCACGTTTCTAGATTTTGCTTCTTACGCTATTTTAGCTATCGTAGAAAAACTAGCGTATGAAACAGCTCATAATTGGTTCTTAAAACTCTCGGGTCTATTATTACAAAACTCGACTTCGTCTCGTTTTGTAACGGCGACCCTCAGGTTACAAGAACCCTTATAATAGCACTGTTGCATAAACTACTATTATGTTACAAACACATATATTTTTATCAATCGAATTGTAACTATATATCGTGAGACATATTAATATTATTAAATAATATTTAAAACGGGTCACTCACGTAATTTAGTCGATTTTTGCTCGACATGTTATTATTTAATATGTTCGAGTCTCAAGAGAGTTTTATAGCATATTAATATTATAATAATATATTACGTATAGTATAACACTTACGGATAACACTTACGGATATTTTATGTAGTTTACAATTACCTAGACTACAATTCCACTCTAGTGGGCACCACATTTGTGGCATAGGTATGATCTGTGTCATAATAAAAATAAGACAAGTACCTACCTATTCAATATTATGACTTAGGTGCACAATAAATACAATTTACCGTATCTGTAATCCCATTCAACATGTTTATTCATTAGCTTCAATAGTGTAGTTTAGTTTAATAGTACAATACGATACAAGGGCGAAAAAGAGATAAAAAGATACCTCTTCGCACGTGTATCGTACGACGGTTTGCAGTTTACACACGCGTTCAAAAGTGCATGGGCAATTTATGCATGAATTCATTCATAAACTGCCCATGCAATTTTGAACGCGATAGTAGTACATGGGCATTTTCAAAAATAGGGTACCATTTTCGTTTTTTTTGAAAATATAGGAAGTTTTGGGTTTTTTATAACCAGAACCACGAGTACTATTGATTTAAAAAAAGAAAAAGAGTGTCCCGTTTTTTTTTGTCAGCTTTGTAACGCATTTTTTCATACATTTCGTATGAGCCGTTACAAAACTGACTAAAATTTTTTGTATGGAAAATTGAGGACCCACTTTCATTAAAAGGGTGCACTTTTTTCTGAAAACGCCCACATACGACCCTTTGAATATTCGACGCAGGCACGTAAAGTGCTCATTATCGTCCTCAATTGGTAAGTAGCGCCATGTGTACTGTAAAATAGTATATTGTGTATTAAGGGCGGTAAACAAGATATTACGAACGAGTGTGAATTTAATTTTAACACGAGTTCGTAATTTTTGTACCGCCCGTGATAAATACAATGTTTGTCATCACATTTGCGAGGAAATAAATAAAGTTTCAACGAAACAATAATTATTAGCGGTAGTGTAGTAGCACAGTCCACAGTACTCCGGAGTGAGCGGCGACTACGTGCGGCGAACGCGTGGGGGCAGGTCCTCCGGGAACTCCGGGCGGTTTTGTAATATGAGAATCCTTTAAGACCATGGGCTTAATACAGCTCATTAAGTCTAAGTATGCTTGCATACAATATTACGATTTACGAGCAGGTGCGATAAAAAATAAATAATAATAATAAATAAATAAAACACGTAAACTGGAAATGAACACATTATTCACTGCAATTAAATAATGTCTGCAACACGATAAACGTGTTTACATTTATTACGTAACTTCTATGATGGAATTATTTAATAACTTTATTACACATAAGGATTTAAGGTAATTGCAGATTATGAGATAATACGTTCCGTCTCGATTTATCGTTTTAAGTAAACAATGCATACCTATTAAAACCGTGCATTTGCTGCATCAATAAAAATAATTACCTACTTATATTTTTTAATAGGTTATTTTGTAACTACAATCTAAAACGGGACATTTACTATGTATGTTTGTTTTATTGAGCACCCGATATTTCAGGACTGTTGCAAGCGCCACGTTCATGGAGTAAACTGACGTGCTGTGAGTTTTTAGTTGTGGTCTACCCACACACCAGAGCGATCTACGCTCCATCGGGTTCGCTTATTTTGTATAGTGTCACTGGCACTACTACCGTCCGCTTTCTCACTTTTTTTTGACTGTTTTTTTTACTTTTATGACTGTTTGTGTTCTAAATTATATATACTTATAATATATAAATAATTATATATATATTCATATTTTTGTAGCTGTTAGTGTAATTGAACTTATCATTTATGCCTGTTTGTGTATGAGTTTATTTTGTTTTCATTGCTCTGTTAATTAGTTTATAATCTCTTTGCCTGAGATACAGGATTCATTCCTAGTTCAGGCGCTTACAACAATGTACGAAAAATATAAAATTATAAGCACAAGGTAACACTATTTTATGAAATAAATATTATTCTATTATAATTATTGTTCATAAATTGTCCATGCACAATTGCACATATGAACGCGTGTGTACGTATAAGTGCTCAATAAAATAAACATACATGGTAAATACCCCGTTTTAGATTGTGGTTATAATGCAAATTAACTATTAGCTAAAATCATATAGCTTATTTTGTGTCGGTCTGCCGCAAAAAACCATCCCCTCTCTTCCGCCACTCGTCATGGCTAAGTGCATGTCCCCGCCAGGCGCTAAAAATGGCATCCAGGTCGTCCCGCCATCTCTTTTTTGGTCTGCCTCTGGCCCGGCCACCTTGTTATATTTTGATAAATATTAAACACTAACTCTTTTTTTGCAGGTATATCCTCCAGGATTCCGGAAATTGCTCAACTGGATAACCAAAGAATACGGCAAAGAGATTCCGATCATCGTCACCGAAAATGGTTCAAGTGACTTTGGGGGACTCAATGATACTGTAAGAGTTGACTACTACAACGAATACTTAGCCCAAATGTTGCAAGCAATGTATGTCGATGGTTGTAACATACAAGGATATTTTGCATGGTCATTAATGGACGACTTTGAATGGAAAGATGGTTACGTGTAAGTATAAGTTTTTACTTTTTTGAAGGACAGGTTTTGAGCTAACACTCAAATCCTTACGATTTCTAGAGGCACAATACGGGCGAACATCTTAACGGTGGTTATTATAGGATTTAAGAAATGTAATTAAATAACTTTTACGTATAATTGCAATTTAAATTTTATCCATGCAAAATAATTCGGCCCGCAATGTAGTAATGCACACATACTCGCGTTAAACGCTCGTTGACAACTGTCAACTTCAATTTTTACAGTTTATGTTTACAGTACATTGCGGGTCAGATTTTTTTTTAATGAATTGGCGGCATAATTAAATGTAATATAAAAACACCTCTTAATTATTGATAACGGTAATGGATTTAATGTGTGGTTTAATTAATCGCCCATATAAGACTTACACACAGTGTAATCACTTAAACCGGTTTGTCATTCGACTCACGTTTGAAAATCAACAATTTAAATTTAATTGTTGCTACTTGTGGGTAGTGTAGATTAATTAATTCTCATACTGAATACTTAGTTAAGAAGAGTTTTCAATCTACTCGAACTATCTTTTAGCTTACTCAGTAGTGAATCTGCTTATAAAGGAGGAGGTGCCGGGTTTAAATCCGGTATTTATTCCTATGTTTATTCATGAATATTTTTTACTTACCCACTTACTGTCGTTTGCCCATAACACAAACTTTATTGACCTAACATTTAGTTATATATTATTTAAAGAGTTAATGTTTATTTCAGATCAAAATTTGGCTTGTACCACGTAGATTTCAACAGTCCAAATAGAACCCGAACAGCGAAACTGTCAGCCATCAACTATCGAGAGATAGTGCGAACCAAAAATATCAACTTCGATTTCATCAAGAAACAAACGTCTGCCCAGTATAATATATTATAGAATAAACATTTACAAATTATGTTAATATTTTATTAAATTATACATACTAGGTATTAAATAATATTTACTTTACGATATATGTATGTTTCTTATTGTGTTAAACGGATTTACCTACTTGCCACAGTTTTTTTACATAATTATCAAGTCATAAAAAATATATGTTCTTAAATAAAAATTCACACATGTCTTTAAATTATTTTTCGAAAGGGCAAAATTTACTGTTTATTTTAAGATATGTTTTGGATAAAAAAAAAACTGTCTCATAGATAGAATGTTCTAGGATAAAATACACTTTCCACTTCTCAAAGTTCTTGCTCTCAAAGTTCGATTTTAAGTCGTAGCTAAGGCTAGGCGACATAAAATCGCTTTTTAGCTCTAAAATATATATATTTTAAAACTAAGATGGGTATTGAGACTAAAGTACTAGCTCAACAGCTAAACATAGTCAAAAATAATTGCACAATTTACTAAGTAGTCAAATTTAAAAGCATAAATTAGTCGATTTATTTTATTTTTAGGCATAATATAATTATTCGGTTTTCGAGATTTTTTTCATTAAATTAGAAAACAATATTGCTCGGTTACTGTTTACAATTCTTTAAAGACTTGACAGAAAATAAGTATCCAAGTCTATTGTGACATTTATCACATATTCGAAAAAAGTTAATTAGCGGGAATTGGTTCATTAATATTAAATTCTACCTATTGGCTATTTGAGTTGAAGTGAAATATTAATTTATATTTTCCTCGCAATCAAAAGTGAATAGCAGTGTTTATCTCAGCCATTTCAGGTAGGTATAAATATCCAATTTGTCCTCACCTACGATATTGGTCCTCGTTGTATTCGGGCCCATAAATAGATTCGGAATAAATGGGTTACTTTCTGCCCTTGTTATACAACCTACTAATGTACACTCAAGTAAACTCACGCAATTGATACCAATGCCGTAACGGGTCAAATATACTAACTCAATTTAGCGAACAATGTTCCAACATACATACACGTGGAAAACAAACTACTTAGTAAAAGTTACAATAACAGATGGGCCAGCAAGAACACGAATAACAAGTCATCCGTCATTATTAGTAAACAAAGATTAATTAAGCCAAAGCTACATGAAATCTGCAATGCCCGGAGTTGATGTATCACTTGTTCCACTTCTTCAGAAGTGCTTGGATTGGGCCGAAAATAAATTCTTGAGCTTTAGTTTTTTTCTTGAGACATTGTTATTTCTGACTGTTAAGTCAAAAATATATATACTACTACAATGCAAAAACTTGTTCGATTCATTGAATTTGCCCATAAATGCATTAATAGAATGACTTGATTTTGTCGATATACGCTTCTCTATGCAAAAGTTTAACACGCTGAACATACAGCCTTGAGATGACTCGCTAAAACTCCGTCTTGCGCCGAGAGATCAAGCAGTTTGCATATATAACAGGATCCGGTCTTCGTTTGTCGTAGACCGATTGTAAAATCTGGTAGCACGTGAAATTCCTAGCCACTGGCATTGTAGGCGCAGTGGGGTTCCTTAGGCTAGTCCTTGTTTAGTCAAAGTTAAAAATGTTAACGGGGCACCTTCTCATTGTATTAGAAAACATACCAGCTTTTAGCAGCTTTTTTATTGGTATTTTAATTTTTAATTGTAATGATATTGTGTATTTTAAATTTAATTTATTTTTATTATTCTTGACATGTGTTTTATGACATTAAAGATTTTGAAACTTGAAACTTGAAAAAAGTATTTAAAAGGTCACTACTGCCATATCACGATTCTCATGATAGACTAAAAAAAGTTGTTATTTTGAGTTTTTCCCCACAAGGAGGCGTAGCAGCCTAGCAGGATGTGTCTTTAAAATATATGACTGTAAAAAGCATCTGTGTTTTTTTTACATCTTTGTTATTTGAGTTTTACGTGACAAACTCCAAAGAAATAACCATTGTTTACCATATCTACAAAATCGACATATAGGTACTACAAAATATATTCTTACAACGCCCTAGAGAAAAAAAAGCATAAAATATGAATATTTTGTTAGTCTAGAATGGGAGGCGCGATTTTTTCCTCGGCGGTAGCGACCCTTAAAACTGTGGAAAATAACAATAATACATTATATTATAATATTTGCCCCGTCAACACTTTTAAATTTGATTAAATAATGTACCAGCTTTGGGGTGCGAATCATAATATTGTGCATGGAAAATCTTAGGTATTTCATTAAATGCCGCCACCGATTATCATGATTGCTAGGAAACCGGTTGAATACGTTACTCTCATTTGCTTCTTCTTCCAAGCGTTTTTCGGCTTATACCGCGGCTCAGGGAGCCTGGGGTCCGCTTTAACAACTAATCCCACGATTGGCGTAAGCGCTAGCTTTACGGCTGCCATCTGACCTTCCAACTCAGAGGGTAAAGTAGACCTTATTGGCATTAGTCCGGTTTCTTCACGATGTTTTCATTTCACCGAAAAGCGATTAGTAAATATCAAATGATATTTCGTTCATAAGTTTCGAAAAACGTTTTTACTTTAAGTATGTCCAGATTTTCAAGGGTTGGCAATCACACGATTACACCGTTACACTTATGTGTAACGGTGTAATTGTGTGATTGCCAACTCTCTCACCTCTAGATCTCTATACCTCTAGATCTGTAACGTTCCGTTTGTTTTCGCCAAGTCAAACAAGACCGGGCTGATATTATATCCCTTCCTTAATTAGCCAAGCTAAATTATAGCACAAATTCAGTTTACATTCGGGTAATGGATAGTCGTTAATGTATCAGATTAATGGCTGACTTCGGGTAATAGCGTGCATTATCTCGTTACTTACTTAGCCGGTGTGGATTACCGTGCTCTGCCTCGAAGCTGCGATCAGGATTTCAAAACTGTAAGAATAAAGGATGACTCACACTAGAACGGGCCGCGACGTGACCTGGCCGGGCTGATCAGCCAATTTCTATAGAAAACGTCACATCACGTTCGCTTAAAATACTTAATTCTATCTCCCATCAAATAATGCGCTGTAATTTCTGTTAGTTAGAAAATAAAACAACGCATATTAATGCAACCCACATATTTTTTTAAACGGGAACCTTGTATACCATGATAAGTCACTTGCTCCATTGTAGTGGCACAAGTTTCGCCGCAGGAATGGTGCAACTTGTAGTTGTCTCAGTTTGCACCCTTCTCGTTGATGCGAGCATAAGCTGTAACAGTATATTTGACCGACGATTACCACCGCATAGTTTTTGTATATTGATCAATCAGGTATCAAGTATAATCAGTTTATGCTTATTTAGAAATTGAAAGAAGTGTTTACACTACACTTTATTTTATATCACAGCTGAAAAAGTTATTTTTGTTGGATTTTTGCTGAAATAAATGTCAAATATTGCGTCAAGAGTTGTTTCGTGTCATTGGTTAGCACCCTAAAGAAGTTTCTTTATGCCACACCTGGCCATAAAGTGCCTTTTTCTGGACGCTACGCGTACGGAAAAAGCCGATTTCTGCCCAAGTGTAGGCATAAAATGATGTACCTAACACGTGAGGTAATAAATAAAGCCCTTGATCGCATATTTACGTCCCTCGCTTGCAGCTCGCGTCGCAAACATCTGCGATCTCGGCCTTTCTTTGTTTTACCGCACTAGTTAGGTAATGTACTATTGCCGTTTAGCTTAATAATGGGCCTTTTGTATGAAGTTAAGTTGCAAGTTCGAACTAACCTGCTTCTAAGATTAACTTTGGCCAAAAAGTAAAAAAAAAATTAAAAATACACTTTTTTTTACCTTTACCTATCCCACGTATCCTTAAGATGCACTTAAGCGTAACTAAACATTCAAATCACGTAATGATCTAGAAAAGTATAATAAAATACAAAAAACGGTCATGTAACCCGACTTTACGGTAAATATTTTTATGTAAAAGTCTAACAATCACACTGTAAATCGGGCCCGAAAACCGTGTAAATCATTGATTTCGGGCTTTTGTGGTATAAACGCTCTTAATAAATATATATACATTTTTTATTTTAATTGACCTACTATAATTATCTTGGTATGGTACCCACCGCATAAAATACTTTATGACAAACCTGACTGATTTCTTCACTCACCCCGTATGGCGTGTCTATATCCACCCCGTTATACGGAATCTCTGTTGTAAGTTTCGAGTTCATATAGGGAGGGATAGTATTCTAATGTTTCAAAATAAGCATTAGGTATTTTAGTCTCATCTTTTAACTACGTAAAATTAATACAATAAGGTTAAGAAGATCGGAAATGACATAAATACAATTCACGAAATATGCGCGTGACCGTGGTGGGCGGCAGCGTTCCAAAATCACGCATACGTAACTTGACCAAATAATTCTTATCAAAGCCGGACACATAAACTCTCTTTTCTCTGAAATAAATAACAGTTACTACGATTTAATATTCACAATAATAGGTACATATATTACCTTTGTATGTGTATTAGTTTTATCAACAAATAAAAAGTAAGTTTTACCATTGGAAAATAAAATATGGTACGTACCTATTTCAAAAATTTTTGGTTCGTAAGTTTGACGTATACCAATCAAGATAATACGTATATAAGGATAAAGTAAACTTTATCAAAATGAATCAATCTTAACCACGAGGCAGTGATTAATTGCTACAAGGGTTATCCTTGAAAATGCGGAACTGATTACTAGTTTTAAGTGCAGTAGGTAGGTACTTAATACTTAGTGTGGAGTTATAAAAAATAAAACCTTTAATTAAACATAACAGACATCATAAAACACTGTTAAAAAAGTATATCAAAGAACAGTTTAACAGTTACAAACTACTAAAATATACTAGACCCCTAACTTTTTTGTTATAGCATGTCCTTATCTGTGAAAATTTTATTATAGCTAAATAATAACATCGATTTCAATATCAAACAAAATCATTTTCGTAAACAATATTTATCTCTTTTCTAAGATCAGTCGATTTGACGTTTATTTTGAAATTAAGTGTCAATTGCAAACAATATCACATGCAAGTCGCAAAATGACTCTGATATCGAAAGATATGAAATTGAGGCCAGCTCTAATTTGTTTAAAAAAAACTATGGGTGCGTGACCGTTGTCAGAAAAGTTTTCATTCGTGAAAGTTTTCAATCAAAATATGCGGCTTGAACGCATTATCGAGAGCTCATGATATGTGTGTTTATAAAGCAGTGTATGTAACTGTAAATAATTAGTATGCTTATCAAATGTTTGAAGTCTACTGTAGAAATCTATAAGAGTCAGTGCATCTAGCTCGTACTTACGGGTGGAAGCGGGATGCAACTATAGATAACGTGTCGAAATCGATAGTAACTCATGGTACAGACAGACATAGGCATTAAACTCCTGTAATGTTATTATAAAATGAGTCTGACGCCTCGTTTCATAAACCTACACTCGATTTTTACTGCTTTTCATTATATACAGTCACATAAACAAGTATACTACGCAGATTATCACCAATGTACTTTTCCTTATGGATTCATCACGAAAGCTGTAAAGGCTAAAAAATATATTCCTCTCCGTAATAAAGTTCGCAGACGTAAATTACTTCATTAGAGCCTTAAACCGACCTAATTCGAGGACGTAATAAAAAGTGATTTAAAATCGTCACGCTATTCTCCTTCACATGGGTTCTAATCCGTCCATTTTCTAACCACAGTCCGTTGTTGCGCCATAAAAAGGCCACACTTCAAAAGATAGTTCGCAATCAAATTTAAACCTTACTCTTACTAACAAAAGGCTTAGAGTTGATGAGAAACTTTGGGTTACTCGATAATTACTTTACTAGTTAGAAACAGTCTGTGTACTCTGGGCTATTGTAGCCTAATTATCACCTTTTAATGAACTTTGGTTCATCCCGGCGAACAGTGAATGATTATTACATTAAGGTTCATAATGAGTTAAGGCATTTGATTAATTGTTTAAGGGTTTAAACAAATTAAATAATGTCTTTGATTGTTGGGTTTTCTTAGCTTTCAGGAAATTACCTTCGTAATAAAGGGCATAAAGACTTATTATTGAATAAGAGTAATTATAAGTTTTATTCAACCCGCTGTACTTACTCCTAAATTGTGAGGTGTAGTTGAAACTCTGAAACGACATGCAAAGCAATATTATCAACAAATAAGGGAAGTACTTTCAACAAATAATAATTATATGTTTTCGTATTAAATACTGTAATGTTAGGAATTGCAAATTTGGAACAGCTGTCAAACCATCGCAATTTAAATTGACCCTTATCCTAGTATTCATAAATATTGATATGTTGTTGATAAAAAACGTCAGTTTGGTATTTTTGTATGTTTCCCAATAGAAATCGGAGAATACTAGATCTAAAGCGACATGAGAATATGGTTTTTATTCGTTTGTTTAAAAATTTAAGGAAAAACACATTCGAGACAAATGTGTATTATGCGATGCAGGTCATTTGCCTTCGCTCTCATAACGCCTTTTAAAGTATTATTAGTATCTGCATGTACTAAAATACAGAGCTGGGCACCGTTAATCAAATAGTTAACTTCGTTAATCGCTAATCCGTTACAAAAAAAGTTAACTTCGTTAATCGTTAAAGCGCTACTTTTCGGAAGACTTAACGGAAGTTAACGTTAATCGTTAATCCGTTAACACGTGGTAAAAAGGGCATATTTGAGTTAGTGATCTACAACCTGTAGGTAATCAGTTTCCTTCAGAAATATCCAATTTACCATCCGAGGGGACCTTCGAAAATTTAGGAGTTTTCTTAATGTCTCATGGCTTCCATCATTTGATCTGAAGTAAAATCAAATGCAACTATCTTGTAGACCTCCGAGGTCACCTCAAGTTGGAGGACAGAGCTAGAATATCCAAAATCAGGTCTACTGCAGCAAAGAAATGGCTTGATTAAGAAAATACCCCAAGTATTTATGAAAACCCTCCAATCGCATTGGACGTGCCGTTCAAATTTGAAGGTTGTCTGAATTTCTCAAGAACTTCATCATCAGAATATAAATCAAATCAAAAAGATGAATGTCTGTGTTTACCGACCAATTCCACTTTGCTATCCCTGGTGTTCATCATCAGAGTACACTCCACCAAAATGTTGGTAACCCCAAAAAAAAAAAAATCAAGTTTATAAGGAAACCCTCAAATCATAATGTATGTGCTGTTAAAATTTGAGGAGTTCATGAATTCCATGAATTCAAAATATGAATGTCTCATATAGGATGGGAATTAACAGACAGTTCCACTTTGCCATCCCTGGGCTCCATCATCAGCTCCACTCCACCAAATGGATGGTTTTCGTAAAAAAAATGCTCGAGTATCTTAAAAAAACACCCAAATCATCATGCATAAGCATATTAAATTTGAAGAGTTCCCTCAATTTCTCATGGATCCCATCATCAGAAATGCTGCTGTAATTTAAAATCGGTTCAGTATTGACGGAGTTCTGACGTAACAAACATAAAAAAAAATAAAAATAAAGAATAATAATTTAAGGAACTAAAATCTATAAACCGATTCAAAAAGTATCTGAAATACCATATCATTAACAATCTAAAACTTTAATAACTCGTTTGAATACTTAAAAACACATGATTTGTTGAATAAAATTTACCTAAAATGAAATAAATAAAACAAAAACCTAAAAATAAGTAAATAATCTTAAATTACTAAATGTTACGGCCGGTTTTGCCATATTTAATAAATGCGTATCTAAAAGATGCATGTATTTTTTTTTTAATATATTCATATATATACATATATATATATATATATATATTACTGTTCTTTCTTTGTCATATTACTTCCCTCAAAAGTATATAGTTATACTAGTATTTATATAATAAACATACATTATATTATGGTGATCATCAATCTTGAAAACAAGTAAGTATAAATAAATAATCACAATAAATTTATTTAAAATTTACATAAAAGAAGTCAGTATAAGACCATTGTATAAAATAAAAAAAATATTAAAACATTTGCTTTAATACAACTTCTTACAACAAATAAACAAGAAATATAACATAACCAACTACAAAAAAAATATATATATAGTACGCTCAATCTCGTCCAGTGTCGATACCGCATCCATTATCCGTCAAGTTTAGCATACGTTAATGTTACCGTAGCTCCTTATCGCTGCGCGCCCGGTGATGCGCCGACGCACAGCAACAGAACTAGTTTGTAAGTGTTTGCATGCCGATTGTTTACTTACCCTCACATTTTTTTTTGTAATAAGCCTTGTAATTGTATGCACTGTACGTTTAACTCAAATATTTTTCTAGTTTTAAGATGTTCTCATGTAAGTGAATTTGTAATTCTTATGAGAATAAAGATTCTTTAACCGTAATAAAAAAATCACATGAATTGAGAAATTCTTCTTTTTTGAAAATTTGTTGTCGGGTGGAAACAGGTTTTTTGCCGCGTGGCGCGGTATGTGCGGTATCTTTTTGGTAAGTATTTTGGAACTGGATTAACGATTAACGGACTTGGGAAAACTTAACGGAAGTTAATGATTCCGTTAACATATTCTAAAGTTAACTTAAAAGTTAATCCGTTAATGAAAATGTTAACTTCGTTAATTAACGATTAACGGATTAACGAGTTAATGCCCAGCTATGCTAAAATATACATAAACGACCTTTGCCCGTTACTTTGTCTGCGTAGTATTAGAACAAAATCTATCTTATTTCCCAGGAGTCCAAACTATTTCCATACCAAAGTACATATTAATCGGTAAAGCGGATTTAGCGTGAAGAGGTAACATACAGAGTTACTGACGTACATAATATTAGTATGGATTAATGTTGTACCTACTTAGGCTTTAAAACACTTGCTGCTGTTCAAGAGTCAAAATTAACGGCACAGCAATATATTTAAACAGGACCAGCGCATTAAAGGCTGCTCAAGAGCAAACCAATATTCATACTAAAGTTTTGGCACATTATTAGGATTTTTAGAAAACCTCTTTATATTATTAGTGACGAATGTAATCAATTCAATTACAGGAAAATAAACAAAACATGTACGTTTTAATACTGTCCTCTGTTTCCGCGATTCATCGAAATTAAACACTTAAAATGGATTAATCGCGTTTATTAACACCATGACCCTACGTTTCGAGCCCTTTACAGTACTCATTTTCAAAGGGCATGATGGCTGTCATCGTCACGATTAATCCGTTCTAAATTGTTTAATTTCAATGAACGTTTTTGCTAGGATTCCTAGTATTTTTTGTTTTTTCCTTTTCGTACGGAAATCTATAAACACAAAAATAAGGCATTAATCATGATAAGGGTTCAGTTTTTATCAACTTTTCGCAAATCAGTTTACTAACACTAAATGGAAAAATTATATCACAAAAATATTTAGCAAATGCTTCATAAAGCTGCAAGAACTTTTGTATGAAATATGACCCGTTACTGAAAAATTACTTCTACTTACACTCTGTTTGCATTATTCTAAATACGCAGTCTCACAAACAAACGCAGTCGTTTCCTATTTCCAAACTCTTATTCACCGCCGAGATTGCCAATTGACATTGTAAACTTGGCACTGCCTACTTACAGAACCGTTTAGGAATCAATTCGACGTTCCCAAAATAGAAAGCATTAAAGTTAGAACACTGACTATTCTAAACTTCTAGAGTTGGACAGACAGTCGGGAATGGAAACGGGACGCAAATAGACTTGACTAAAGAATTATGAATATGCTACATATTCTACACAAGTGTAGGTACCTGTGGATTCGTAATATTTGATTCCGTGAGAGCATCTGAACTCTGTAATATAAATATAGTGTGTAATATTTGCTAGCGCAGATATAAGAGTAATTTATCGCTACGTCGTTGTTATAGATAAAGCGAGCACACCCATTAAAAAAAAATCAGCCATGTGCGAGTCGGACTCGCGCACCGAGGGTTCCGTACAAATTATATGTTGCAACTTCACCTAGAAGTAGAAATTTGACGTCAGCCACATGTATCGACAGATTGGGTCAGAGTTGGTTTTTCCTAATTTCTTAAACTTCTTACAGCATGATATGACATAAATTTAACGAAAAACAACACAATCTTAGTTGGTTAAATTTCAAACGTTCAGAAACCTAAGAGTTCTTTTTTAACAAAAAATAATGATATTTATTGTCAATGATATATTTTTCCTGCAATATTTATGATAATTTTAACGTTGTGTAAAAAACATATTTTTTCCTTTATAACCTTCTGAGATATCTAAGGGGGAAATGGCGATTTTTTTTACACTTTCGGTTATAAAAAAATATTGTTATTTATTTGCAAAATTGTTTTGGTGGTCTAAAGCAATTTTGAAACAATCTAGCCCAGTCAAATGATACCCCATATGACCCTGTAACTTTTGAATTTAAAATAAACTAAAATAGTAGCTGAAGTAGTTCTCAAGATATTTAACGACGTGACAGACAGACCGAGTCGCACCATAAGGGTTCCTTTTTTAACATTTTGGTACGCAACCCTAATCAAGTAGCTAGTTTTTAACTAGAAGTAAAACAAATTAAAAATATGGTAAGATAAGTAAATTTTTAAATTTTGTGAATATTTCGATTTGATACGTACTCAGCAACTTACTTGACTAGTTCTTCTCTAATATATACAGAATGTAACAAAAATGCTGATGATCCATGAACCTTATAACATTGTACCTCTAATAAGGCTCATGGAACACCAACATTTTTGTTACACCCTGTATATATATTTATCACTTTGTTTTTAGGTTCACCAACCATTGTTGATATCTATACATTTTAAACTTACTTCCTAATAATATTTAGGGAGGTATCTCACCACCACTTGTGTAAACACCGCACATATCTTACCTTATGCTATTTTTTTCCGGTGTAAGCGAAATATACTATGGCAGGTAACTGTACACTTAGATGTCAAAGAGTTACCTGCCATAGTATATTTCGTTACGAATGTCGCAAAAATATCTGACACAATATTTTTTGTACAACCATAAGAGTGTGTCAGATATTTTTGCGGCCTTCATAGTGTAAGAAGGTGACTGCACAGTAAGATGTCATACCGGAAAAAATTAAGAAAACACGGTAATACTATAAAACTTTAACAGCTTGATTGGTTATTAAATTATTAATACTGAAATGATCAAAACCAGGATAAATTTATGATCGTGGTAGTAAAACGTCACTTACACGTGTTACTAATTGTCGGTGGCGGGAACACTACCTATGGAACCGTGTTGGATAAATTAATGACATTTAGCTAGCTCTGTTTGAAAACCATGGATTAGTTTTTTTGGCATATCTGTCACCCGATCTGCTCAATACAACTGTAATTTTCAACCAAAAAAAATGTAGGAAACTATTTTGAAGCTTACATTTTGTTAAAAAATATACTTCTAAGGTAGTCTCATTAGATGATAAGATCAATGAGAATCAACTCTTCAATAGACTAGACTAAAAATGACTATTTAGTCCCGTAATTAAAAATTAATTTACATGTATTTTATTTTGTTTGTCAAATAAATAAAAAATTAAAATACAGTGCAGTCAAGTTTCGCGTGATGTCACAAGTAGGTACTATTGGCCCAATTAAATCCTGACCCACCATGGAACTGTGTGATATTGACATCTAAAGTCAAATGCTAAGTAAAATCATACATGACGTTACTGTGATACAGTTCTATGGTGGGTGAGGATTCAAGTGGCTCGATATTACAATTATTCTTACCTAATTGAACATGCTCAGTTTTGATGTTCAGTTCAGTTCAGTTCTACCTGCCTACTGGTCCCTGACGTCGGGTTACTTGCTATGGAACAATGAATTCTACAAGCAGGTCGACAGTGTAGCAATGGGATCCCCTGTGTCTCCTGTCATGGTGGATATCTTCATGGAGGACTAAGCAGAGGGCGCTTGCTGTGGCTGCTGTCCAGCCGAAGATATTTCAAAGATACGTAGATTATATTTTTACTATATTACCTAAAAGTAGTGTATCAGCTTTACTGGAGCATCTTAATTCCATTCATAGTAAAATTATATTTACTATGGAGTTGGAAAAAGACTGTTCACTTCCTTTCTTAGATAGGTAGTCATTGTATGGAATCCTCATAACACTTTAGGCCAAACCGTGTACAGAAAACCTATACATAACTATACATAACAATACAGGTATTATTTAATTAAATTGAATGCAAATCCTAATATTTATGCCTAATCTTAAATTTTAATTTTATATAATGTGTTATTTTAATCTTTAATTGTAATTTACATGATTTATTTGACATTCTTATTTCTTTTTAAATTTATTTTTGACATGTAAAATTGTGTAATTTTATGAATAAATGAATATGAATATGAATATTTGAATGGTGGTGTTTACTCGATAATGGAATCATAGGATGTCCGAAACATGTCGCCCATAGTGACTAAAAATACGTGAGTGTTATCCTAAATTTGGTTATAACCCTATTATTTACTTTAATATTAATTTGGTTTAAATCAAGAAAATTATTTATTAATCAAACTAAATGAAATCTTAGGTTGACAAATTCAAATCCGCAATGCAGGCTTCGTCGGATTTGCTCTTCCAGCAAACGAAATGTCAAACATTTTAAGTGTTATTTTAAACATTAAACTTCTATGAAATTATAACGTTTAGTTAACAGTTACTTACTTATCTATCTTTATATATTTAACATTTTCATAGCCTGTGCTATCAAAATGTAAGCAAATTTAACTTACGTATTCTACTTCTGCTTTAAAATAAAGTTGAAAGTGCCAATCTGTGGTGTTATACTACATTGCAATTTACCGAAAGTATTTGAATCTTAGTATTATTTCCACATCTAAATCATTACACAAATACACAACCAGGGCTCCTATTAGGATTTTTAAACAGTACCTGTGTATTGGTACCTATATCAAATCGTGACTGGTCGACCTTTGTAGAGCAGGAACCGACATTGCTCAATATTAACATAGCCAAAGCCATACGCAACCTGTTCGCCCGCTACCACTGGTATAAAAATAGGACAATTGTTTTTTTTTAATAGTACTTAGGTATGTTAATTTGCTTTAATTACTGAAATGTACGGAAATGTACTTATGGTTATGCCATGATAACCTACATGCAATATGTAAAAAACTCAAATACCTACGGTACTTTTTTAAAGGTGTTTTTAATCAAATTGTTTGAATAATAATAATTATGTTTTTTTACAATCATAAATGTTCAAAAAATTTACTTAATTCCTGTGAATTATTTATTGAAAGAGATGTCATAATAATATAGGCACTACAGAAAAAGTGAACAAGGCCTACGGTGAGCAAGGCAAAACAAATATTACAAAATAATAAATAATTGATTCGTGTTTTACAATTATCTTGTGATTTCATAACATGCTAGACGACAAAAAAATCTAATTAGTCCGTCTGTTAGATTATTAAAAAATATTCGAAATGTATTTTTTATTTTGTGTTCAAATGAAAAACGACGGAAATACAGTGCCATTAAAGTTTCGCGTGCCGTCAGAATTAGGTACGATTCTTACCTCTAAGTGACGTCATTATCCCCCACCCCGGAACTTTGATGCTTTGTATCGTCGTCAATGCACGTGTCTAATAAATTTAGATAATCTAACTAACGGACTAAACAGAATAATACGTTTTCAACCTAGTCGTCATCCCTATTCAATCCTAATTTATATTATTTTTTTCATACAAAAACTGACGAAACGTTGACGTGACTTATTTTTCATGATACTGGCAGTATGGGTTATGCTTTATATTTTTAAAAATATTAATGGCAGGAAATATGCAGGAAATAAAGGAAGGGAAGAGTTCTTTTGAAGTTGATATACCTAAACGGGTAAGGGGCTGCCCATTGTCAATGACCTTTGATCTGAAACGTTTTTTTTTGTATATTTATGGTTTACCAACGGTCAACACGAAATTGATTTGATTTCAAAACTCATTATCTAAGTAGGTACGGTCGGCTCCATACATATACAGTATGTATCAGAACAAAAGGCAAAGAAAGAAACCCGTTAATGTTTAGATCATAAATATGAGCATGGTACCTAATTCATCAAAAATACGACAGTTTTTACGTGAGGTATAAAAATATACATTAATTATTATTGTTTTGCACCTCACCTGTATAATTTGTTTACAATCTTATTATTGACATTTCTTAAATTACCAACTGACAGACAGGCGTCAAACCTTGTTGAAGTTTGGATTTTTACCTAGTTACAAATAAACAGTTAACAAAGCGCTTGCGCGTTGCCACAGCCATTATTTGAATGATTACCTAGGTTACTTATAAACAGAACTTAAAGCGCATGTGCGTTGACATAACAGCGTCAATGTTTATTAGTTGCCCCTAGCTACATATCAACAGTACGCAATACGCATGCACTGTCACAAATCAAAAACGTAAACAAACCCTATAGGATGTCACAAAAACCATTAACCGACTGCAAAAAGAAGGTTCTCGAGTAATCCATTTAGTAATGTTATGCCATAAAACATGTATTTTGGCGCACGTGAAATGCAGGTCATTACATTGTACTCGAGTTCCCCGTCAACCAGTTTTAAGGTTTGCTTTTCGTTGTGATACATACTGTATACGCATCTGTATTCAATTTTGAACCTTCTTCCCCTGTAATAAGTTCCGAAGTGCATACATATTTATAGACGTGACTATGTCATAAAACATAAGCAATTTTAGGACCAAAACAAATTTTGCACTTTTTTAATTAAAAAGTTAAGCACTTTATTTACATTGTTAAAATGAAATTATGTTTATTTAATACTGCTCGAGCATACAAAGATAAAAAAATAATACAAAAGTCATAGAATTCATGTAAGTTCTAACCGTAGTAGGTAGGTACTTATCGATTTAGGAATATCAATTGAAAACTCATGAAAATCGATGATTAGCATGTTTTCTTTTTATCATTCCTAGCATGATTTAAGAAAATAAATGTGTTAAATAACACTGTAAATAGAAGCTACATTGACACTTTAAACACAAAAAATAATACACAAATGAATGAATAAGAGGTGAACGTTCGTATAATGCACGTTGTATACCCAGAAGAAGCCGCAACGAGTTTATAAATAAATAAGTAAGCAATGCAGGTACGGTACACTCAATAGTTGATAAAATTGCATCATCTTCTATAACGATTAGGTAGGTACAGGTCACTTAACTTTGGAGCTAACTGTACCTTGATTTGTCCTAGCACAGTGGTCATGTTTTGAAAGCCCTAATAGCTGTGACGTTTATATTTAATTCTTATTTTTTCGCCACAGAGTCGCTATTCCAGACCAGAGTCTTGACTCAGTGTCTTGGTATCCCAGAGTCGCGGGTTCGAGTCCCACCCGAGGTCATGCATTTTTCCACTTTTCCTTTCTTTCTGAGAAAAATGAGCCCATACCATGACGTCATAATGCAATTCAGTTTAGGTTCTAAACTGAATCGCGTTATGAACTTAAGACGTCATGGTAAAGCCCCTGGAGTCAAGCGGTGAACCCTATACTTTATAAATACTTAACTCCGGCTTAGTAGTTAGCCTTGGGAGGCGCAAGTGGTGCTAAGCTGGTATGTAGGTAGTAATATTTTTTTTCAAAATCTTACTCATTTCATTTTAATTTTATGTAAAATGCTTTTACCGCACAAACTAAGGAAACATTTATTAAAATACTAGTTTACATGCTAGCCTATGCTAAATGCAGGTTATTAACGTAAAGTGTGACACATCGTGGAAAAGGAATGTGACTAAACAACGCTTGGGTTTTTCAAAGAGGAAAATTCTAAGATAATTATGTTGAGCGCGATTATTATTCATTGAAAAGAAATATCTTCAAACGGATTTATCTCGTTTATTAATACCATGACCCTACGTTTCAAACCCTGTACAGAACCCGTTATCAAGGGTTAAATTTTGACTGCGAGTATGCAAATTCACCATGTCAATCAAAAAAGTTACTTGTGCAAACTACCTACTTGCAAAAATATAAAAATAAAAACAAAAAGTACGTGCATTCTACAAATAAAATAAAATAAATATTTTTTTAGCCCGGTGAGAATTAACGTACCGGTTATCCGTTGTTAATGATTAGGTTCAATATTGACTCACAATTTTTTGTTTTTTATACCACGACGTTGGCAAACAAGCATACGGATCGCCAGATGGAAAGCGGTTACCGTAGCATGTGGACCCCTGAAAATCCAGGGGTAACATGCGCGTTGCCGACCGATTAAAATCTTGTACACTCCTTTGTGAAGAACCCTACTGTCATCTTTCAAATGCCTCATTACTTATTGAATATTTACCTAAGTAATAGGGTGTGGAAAGTGACATTGCCAGGATAATTTTGTAAAATACACCTTTAGCTGTAATTTTATTTCCGTATGCTGCGTTATAGTTACAAAGTAAAACCGCTTTGACGTACGGACGGACGGACAGACGGACTGGACGAAACTATAAGGTTTCTGTTTTTGCCATTTTGGCAACCTTAAAATACAGCCCAGTTACTTAATGAGCTTAGTATTTTTTACACGTTCAAATCTTCTTTGAATTGACCACAATTCCTCAATTATTAGTAGATCCCACGTAGTAATTTGCACAATTTCTAAAGAGGCCCCAATCAATACTCTACCGAATTAGGATTAACCTCAATCTGCCCCCGAATCCAATTTATTTCCCAAATCAGCAGCATTCTAAACGACGAGAAATCGTAAATAACAGACCGTCGCCGCGCCCGGATGCGTGCGACACTCCCTCACGAATATGAATAAATCAGGAAAGGCGTTGAAGTAATGATTTATATTCAACTCTTTCTGCCCGACGGAAATCGAGTCCGATCCTTACCTACCCTCACCTTGATTTACTGCTGGGGCAAATAATCGTGTGGAGCTTTTTTTAATAAAGCCAGGAATAAACCTTTTCACGTACGTAATGCTGTTTACGTCGTATTTTATTAGCCGACTTTAAGAATTCGACGTAGGCGGTTATATGTTCGTCTGTTTGTATTACTCAGAGCTCCGTCGTTTTATTTGGGGGATTTTTTTATTCAAAAAGAGTTACTTCCAATTTGGTCCCATAGAAATGTGGTGCTTATCTGACGATGGGATCAATGAGGCATAAACGGAACTCCTCAATTTTCAAAGGCACATGCATGGTGCTTTCGGAGTTTTCTTAAGTAAGTGAAGCAATTTGTTTCGAAAACCATAATTTTGGTAGGGTAAACCTGTTGATAGAGACCAGGGATGGCACGTGGAGCTTCAGATATATAAGACAATAACTCCAAGCTCCATCGTCCAATTTGAGCAATTCTTTCTTTTGTTCAAAAGGAATCACCTCAAAGTTAGTGTCATAAGACTTTAGCGCTGATCTGTTGATGGGATCATGAGAAATTGAGGGAACTTCAATTTTTTTAAAGACGCATGTATGGTGCTTTCGGTGTATTTTTAAGTAAAGTAGGCAATTTCTTTCAAAAACCAAAATTTGGGTAAGGTAGACCTGATCATAGAGACCAGAGATGGCGTGGAACTTCAGATACATAAGCCGATAATTCCAAGTTCGGTCTTTCAATTATTATTATTATTATTGATAAGCAGGCAGGCAGTTGTGACAACTGATATTGCCTGTATCCAGTAATCATCGACACAGTTATCATTGTCTAGTTTAATAATTTGAACATTTATTTTTTGTACCTCTAAGCTGGTCCGATAGAAATTCGGTGCTGATCTGATATGGGATCCATGCAGGATTTAGGGAACTCCTCAAGTGTCAAAGGCACATACAGGGCGATTTTGGTGTTTTCTTAAGTAACCTAAGAATTTTCTTCCTGAAAACTATCAATTTGGGGAAATAGACCTGACGATGAAGACCAGGGGTGGCATGTGGAACTTCCAAGCTTCGTCGTCTAATTTAACTAAGTAATTGTTTTTTGTTCATTAGTAGTACTGCGCTACTAATACTTTCCAACTAAATATAGATTTTTTTTTACGACTTTAAAAAGTGAAAATGAAATGTAATTATATATTATGTACGGTAAGCTTCATAAATATATATGCACCTGTATTCAATGTTGACCTTTCTTCCCCTGAAATAATTTCCAAAGTGTATAGATATTTATAGACGTAACTGTACTTACATAAATTACTACCCTAAAAAATCCGCCGGTTTCGCATTTTTTTTAATCATTCATTTTCAACATATATACAGAAAAGTGTAACTCTTTACTTCTGCCTACATTAAATTTAAAATAGGTCCTTGAGGCATTGTACCTAGGATGCTGGCGGCATTTCCTAGTTTTATACATAGTTTTTCTATATAAAACTAGGAAATGCCTAGTATTTACATGTTACTAATTCTTCCAGAAAATGAGCTATTTACTGAAAAGCAAACGCAAGCATGTTATCCGAAGGCTAATACGCCGGTTATTAGCCTAGGAAGGATAAATCCAATTGTGAGGAGTGGTCGGAAAAACTGCAATCTTGCTTTGCTCGATATGAACACGGGACGCAGTTAATGTATTATGTTCAGTAATTTGACTTATAGAAACCTGGCGACTTGGCGAGCACGGCTCTATGGGTAGATTTCTTAACAAATTAAAAAAAATACCTACTTGGTACTTTCCATTTAGCCTGCACAGAATCTATTGACGGAATTATATTAGATGTGAAACATGACTATTGTGTTGAGTCTTGCAAGAATGATTACGAAACAACCAATATGAAACATCATTCCTCACACAATAAATGTTTAAAAAATAAAATCTGCATGCTGAGCACTGATACTACAAATAAACTCCTGCCAATTGCGGAACGTCACCTCTGTGCCGGATATGAACTTTGCCATTATCTATACCCACACGTAGGATTAAGACATTTGTTAAAAGACTTACCAAAAAAACTTGAAGGGTTCACAAAAAAGGATTTTTGTATTATATTAATTGGTGCGGAGGACTTCAGAGAGTCACATAATTATTCTATGTTGGTCAAAGAAATTAGAAACAATACTCAAACAATAAACCACACCAATGTGATTCTGTGTACTCCTACCTTCAATTGTGGGAATAAAATAATGTTTAATATGAGAATAGAATCATTTAATAAGTTATTGTGCTCTGACATAATGAATCATGAACATGTATACTTATTAGACTCTAACCGAAATCTAGCCTATGACAATACCATGTTTAATCAGCGATCTGGTCACATTAACAAACACGGTATGAGTCAAGTCTTTCAAGACTTAACAATTTTATTGAATGACTTAAACGAAAACGTAGACAACATTCCGGCCCATTCTTCATACAGCTTAGATATAGATAGCGACAACAAAAAAACAAGTGTTACTAATAAAATAACTAACTATTTTACAGTCATGAACAAAAGTCAAGAAGACACTTTTTTAGATCAGAGTCGCCCAATAACAATACTCCCATAAATAAATGTCTAGGAAAACATCTTAGTGTATTAAACAAAAATATTTCTCTAGATCTAGATATAGGCAGTACAGTTACAGGATTAACAAATAAACAAGATAAGTTCGATGAACCTCACACGTCGACCTCCTGTACCAGCATAACAGTGATGCACCAAAACATCAACGGGTTATTGAATAAGGCCGATATGTTATACGTTCATCTACAAGATCCTGACTCAGGAAAATTAATTGACGTTGTGTGCATTACTGAACATAACATGAAGACTGGAGACGACGTACATTTCAGGATGCCTAACTATGAACTAGCAGCTCACTTTTCGAGGACCAACAGAAATGGTGGCTCATGCATCTTAATACGTAATATTTATAAGTATAAGATTATAAATGAGATAATTGAACAAAGCATTCCGAATATTATCGAACTCTCAGCTATACAAATAATTGACCTAAAATTAGTTATAATTTGCGTTTATAGAGTACCAAAAACGAACTCTTCATGCTTAAATTTGTTTTTTGATAAACTAAGTAATGCTTTAAATTATGTATGTTTTAAAAATAATAAGATCATCATATGTGGAGATTTTAATGTAGATCTTCTTAAAGATACAACAGCTTCTACCGATTTCAAGAATTTAATGGCAAGCTATAATCTTAAAATTGGTGTCAGTAAGCCAACAAGATTACACAGTAATACCTGTATAGACAATATTATGTATAACATTCGAGGTAGTAATTGTAAGGTGCTTGATCTTGGTATGTCTGACCATACTGCACAGATAGCTAAGTGTCCAGTAAAAAAGACATGTATCCTTCAGCACTGGTTTTTGTATCGTAGGGATTATAGTGAAGCGAACATCGCAAAATTTATAGAATGTATAAAGAGCCTTACTTTTACTGAAGCGTTTAAAGCAGACGACGTGAATAGCTCTTATGAAATCTTTTTCGATGAATTTAAATTATTTTATGATTTGTGTTTTCCCGTCGACAGAATTAAAGTATCTAAAACTAAAAAACCTAAATGGATAAGCAAAGGAATTCGTAAGTGTTGTAAACGCCGAAGACAAATGCTTTGGAAATATAGATCGACTTTAGACGACGACGACAAAATTGCATTTAAAACCTATTCTAAGAGATTAAATAGAATACTAAAACTTACTCAAAAAGCTCAAAATGATAATTATATTAACAAATCACAAAATAAATCTAAAGCAACATGGGCTATCATAAACAAAAATAAAGTGAACTATCCAACTGAAAACATTTTAACCATAAATGACAAAGGGCAAATTCTTAATCACCCTAGAGTTATAGCAAATGCCTTTAACAATTTTTTTATAGACTCCATTAATGACATAGCAAATAATAACACAGTTTCACATTATAATTATACTACATTAAATCGATCTCTAAATTCATTATTTATGCCACTTGTTAATCCACCAGACATCCTCAAAATAATAAACTTACTAAAAAATACGAAGAGTACCGGGTATGATGACATTGACACTAAAATTATAAAAAAGGTTGGATATTTTATTGCTCCAGTCATCTGTCATATTATGAATTTGTGTATAACAACTGGTGTATTTCCGAAATAAAGATATATTTAATTTAATTTAATTTAATTTAATTTCCAGACAAGCTAAAATTGACAAAAATAAAACCAATTTTTAAGAAAGGAGACAAATTGGACATGGCTAATTATCGACCGATAGCTCTTTTATCAGTAATGTCTAAAATATTTGAGAAGGCAATCTATATAAATGTTTATAATTACTTTGAAAAAAAAGGATTATTTGCTTCTGAACAAAAAGGGTTCCGTAAAAACCAGTCTATTAATTCAGCAATATATGAATTGGTATCTAAAATTATAATAAGTATGGATAAGCGGATACCCGCAACAGCTATATATATGGATATGACTAAAGCCTTTGACTGTGTACATCCTAAAATTTTAGTAAGCAAACTCGAAAGGTATGGAGTTAGAGGAAACATACTAAACTTGATAAAGTCGTACATTAGTAATAGAAAACAGTATACGGCCGTGACAAAACTATGCTATGATCTAAAAACAGAAGTAACTTATACCTCAGAGACAAGAGAAACGTTCTATGGAGTCCCGCAAGGGAGCATCTTAGGGCCTTTGCTTTTTCTCATTTATATAAATGATCTTCCCAAATCTACCCAGCATCCTATGGTCCTCTTTGCGGATGATAGCACTACTATATTAACAGGAACTAAATTTAACAATTATGATATAGAGATGAGCAATACTCTGAAAGATATAGTAACGTGGCTAACCTATAACAATTTAAAAATAAATATTGGAAAAACAATGGTTATGAACTTTAGACAACAAATAACTGATTTGGATGAGCTGGATGTAAATTATAATGGGGAAAAAATAACTCAGGTAGACAACACAAAATTTTTAGGATTGCTCCTTGATACAAACATGAAATGGAAATATCAAATTGACAGTGTATGTAAAAGATTGAACAGCTACTCCTATGCACTCATTATGTTGAACAAAGTATCAAGCCAGTCAGTAGTGCTAACAGCTTATCATGCCTATGTTTCTTCTACTCTCCGCTATGGCCTAATCTTCTGGGGTTATTCAACTAACTGGAAAATGGCTTTCCAGGCCCAGAAAGACTGCGTTAGGGCTGTATGTCGTCTGCCACGGTTGGCGCCCTGTAAGTCTCATTTTCTGAATTTAAAAATCTTAACTCTTCCCTGTCTATACATTTTTGAATTAGTAGTTTTTGTTAAATGCAACCCAACTTTATTTGAACGACTAACCAGTGAGCGTCTGCGATACTTGATCCGTGCACACCCGGCAGACACTGCTCTCTTATCAGACAGTGTTCTAGGTATGGCTCCTAGAGTATATAACAAGCTACCTGAAGCCATGAGGAAAATCTGCGATGTTAACGTATTCAAAAAAGCTGTAAAAGATTTTTTGACGAAAAAGGCATATTACTCCTGCGACGAATACTTGACAGAAAACACATCTTACTAATTTGATAAATTTAATTCTTTAATAATTTTAATAATGACATTTAATTGCTTGTTTCCATGACCAATATTTTATTTCAATTTCCTTTTTCTCTTAATTTTATGTATAATGATAATGATAGTGTTTTAACAGGCGCCAGTATGTGGACTGTGCTGGTCACGTGTCAGAACCATATTTCACGAGGTCTGGCGTAAGTCAGGGGAGCAATTTGGGTCCTTTAGAGTTCATTTTAATGATAAATGACCTTCCTGACGTTGTTAGAGACTCCATTTGTCTACTCTTTGCTGATGACCTCAAGCTTGTCTGCAGAATCAATGACAGCTCTGACTGTATTAAATTACAAGAGGACATACATCGAGTGGTTAAATGGAGTAAAACGTACAAGCTACATTTCAACGCGGCAAAGTGCGCCATACTCTCATTCACCAGATCTCGGAATCCTCTTTGCTACCAATATGTGTTAGAAGAGACACCGATGCAGCGCGTTGAAGAAGTGAAGGACTTAGGGGTGCTGCTGAAATCCGACCTCACCTTTCGAGACCATATTGTTTCAGTATGTAAAAGGGCTTTCCGAAATCTGGGGTTTGTGATGAGACAGGCTCATGCGTTTACCAACATCAATGCGATACGAGTATTGTACGAGGCAATTGTCAGAAGCCATCTAGAGGGTAATGCGGTCATCTGGAGTCCACACGAGTCGAAATATAGGCTAATGTTGGAAAGAATTCAGAATAAATTTATTAGGTTTATATATTTAAAATTATACGGTGTATACCCTTTTTATCCTTTAATGTATCCTACATTGTTCGTGTTAGGAATGGTAGGATACAATAAACTAGAAGTTAGAAGGGAACTGGGGCTAGCTTCATATATATTTAAGTTGGTTCGAGGGAAGTTGTGCAACCCTGGAGTCCTGGCAGAGGTGCGTTTGAACGTACCAGACCGGTATGTGTGGCGGCGGCGGCGGCCGGACCTGCTGGCCGAGCCGCGCGCTCGAACGCAACTCCTTCGCCAGGCCCCCTTTACGCGCGCAATTCGGACCCTAAATCGAGTAGCGATCGAGTTAGATTTGTTTTTTTGTTCTTTGAACGAATTCACAAAGGCCACGTTATATGTATTGTGTTACTGTGATTTGTAATAATGTACTTGTGTTGTTTTAGTTTCTTGTCTTAAAATTCCATACTGTCGCATTAGGATATCCTGTTAAGATGGTTGTGTGTATGTTAAATAAAAAAAAAAAAAAAAAAAATTAAATAAATAAAAAATGTTTATAACTTTAATTTTCTCCTTTTATTATTGTTATTATTTGATCAAATTTTAATTAATTCTTCTGTAATGTTAATTTTGAAATAAAATGTAATATTGTGCATGTATGCATGATTTTAAAACTAATTTCGTATGTCCTGTGGGCACAACATAGTGATGCATTTCTATCTGACCATCTTATACAATGTATTGTTGTATTAAACCTATGTTTGACGAATAAATGATTCTGTATTCTGTATTCTGTATTCTTGTATTATTTAGTCAGTGTTTGTCACAAATTCTGCGGCAAGTATTTATTTTTGCCGTGTTGCCAATATTTATTGTTAATTTAATAATTTCATTTACTCATGAAAAAATAATTAAGGTACTAGACTCTACAGTACCTACGTCACCATAGCGCGGAATAAAAAATTAATATTATTGACATATTAATTACATACGGACTTGCGCAAAGTAGCCTGGGCCCTTACTATGACGTCTTAACGTGATTCAGTTTAGCACCTGAACTGAGTCGCTGCCATACAACTGAGCACAGTTAAGAACCTAAAAAACTGAATTGCGTTAAGATGTCATGGTAAGGCCCCTTATCCGATCATTTATTTCAAAGTACTTTAAGGTTAGCTACTTTTTTTATTTTTATTGATATAAATAATAGTTACATAACATTTTATATAACAGTACCGTTAAACCAGATCGGTTTGTCTCGATACCTCGTTCCGCAGTTCTTAATTAATCAAAGACGAAATTCAGTGCAACATAAAAATGCCGTTCTTCATAAACGCTCATCAAACTCTGTTAACTTATACGTATTCATTGTTTGTTCTTATCTGTCAGCTTAGCGTTTGTTAAAAATGGTAAAAGCGTAAGTTAATACACATACGATTTACAATAAGTAACGATTTCAAAGAGAAAAATAAATAAATAAAATAAAAAAAAAACAACAACGATAATACTTCACTATAGGAACATTTATAGCTCGCTGAGTTTTGTTATCTGTTTGCGCGCCGGCCGACCGGCCGAGCAAAAAATATCCAACGGCAAGTATGCGCATGAAACAGGCTGCTCCAAAATAATCACTTTACTTAATTGAAAATATTAAAATGTTTAAGCATCTCAGTTTTAAGAACGCTTGCTACGTTCGTTGGTGTTATTTTATCTTTCCACTCTTTTGGTAACACACTTTCAAATGGCGGGTGATTTTATTCACAAAAACCGGCCAAGTGCAATTCGGGTCACGCGAAGTGTAGGGTTCCGTAGTTAATTGTCCGCCAGAATAAGCGAAACGAGAAGGGGTTTAAGTAGATAACATGACCATAACTAGCAAACTGATCATAAGCAGCACTTAGGACTCATATACCTCTTTTACTAAGGGGATGACTTTTTGCAAAAAAAATGGCCGTTTTTTTAAAACTCTTTCACGGCGTGATTGATATTTATATTCATACCAAATTACAGCTTTCTAGTGCCAACAGTCACTGAGCGTACCCGCTTACGTATTTTATGGATTATACGAAATTCGGAATATGGAAACTTCGTTGCGTTACTAGTGGAACTCACAAATTAGTAGATGAATAATCAAACAATTATCGCATTTCGCTATGACTCACCGAAATATAAAAATATAATTTTTGCAGTCAAATATTTGTATGAAGTTAAAATAGTGTCGATGTTTTGATACAACTAAAGTTCATCCTACAGCCTTCTGTTGATTGCACTAAGTCTTTGAGTTCGTTAACGCTAGTCGGTGCAAAGTGCCTAACGTTGGTAATTTGAAAGCTCAACGCTTCTTTGAGAACCGACGTGTAAACATTTTCATTTGATCATCCACCAGTTACCCCCTTGAATAAGTTATGAAATCTCCATAATGAAGATTGTCTGATCAGGATATTTATTCTATAAACCAAAAAATAAACGTTGGATATGGTTTTGCAGCCTTGCCAGACGAAACTGAATTTGGATTACTTATTATGAATTGGATTTTAGGATTTTTTATTTACTTATATCTTCAATTTCATTATCTAAATATAAAAAAAATCTAAATGAACTCAAATGACAAATCAGCCACATATTTTTTTTCAATAGGACTTTAAGCAGTAGTTGCCTATCACGCAGGTATCAATGTGATAAGTACGGTCCAAATATGCACTTGCTTTTACGGTTTTAAATTAAGCAAAAGGGTCCTGTAAATATTATGTTATAATTGTATTTTTTATATTTATAATCATAATAATTTTTGCCGAAAAACAACTAGCAACAAATGCATCCCTCTTTAACAATATATAATTGTGCGTAGGATTCACCTACTCTGCAAAAACAACACGCATAATACAATGGCAAATACATCAGATAAATGATGCCGTTATTTAATCATTCAATCAAAAAATCAATCAAAAAATCATTTGGACAGAGCTTTCACACACAAGTGTCATCTGGCTTCTAAAAGACAAAACCAGTTTATTTCTGTGTCTTACTTTAATATAATTGCTGCTTATACGTAACACCTTAGCGTTTTTTCAAATAAAATAGATATCTTTTTAGATGGATTTGTCTTATTAGATGGATCTATTAGGAAGCACGAATTCTTTGGAATTTTACTGCGACATGATAGCGATGGCTAAATAAAAACAAAAAAACAGCATCTTGATGTCCGAGGCCTAGTGTTCACCAAAGTTGTGTCAGTACTCGGTTGTCATTGTTTCCCATTAGTCACAACGTTTCTTGTACACGCAGATAAAATGCTAACAAGAAACTGTGATTTCACATTACCTTACGTGCGTAGAACAAAAATAGGCGTTCTATGTGACAACAAACCCACCTAAAAGCCTTTTTTGATCAGACAATCCTCGCGATCGACTTGGAACAAATCCAACGCTATTTATGAACTCGGTGACTTGGTAACAGAAAGTCTTGTGGCATTCCAAATAGTTACCAAGTCAATGACAATAAGAAACGCCTGGCAACCCTCTCGGTATGAATATGGCATCACTTCAGTTGCGTAACAATTGAAGTTGGAAGTTTTCTATTCATATTTATGAAAGGTGACATTGACTTATTTACTCAGTCAAGGTTGTAAAAACTTTTTAAAAGGATAAAGCAAATATTAATGCCCTTGTGTGTATTCTTGAAGTATTCCAAATTACATGTACAGTTGTGTATGCTTAAATTGTACAAAATCATTTATAAAAATGTTCTCTGAAAATCTAATTACGCTATAATTTTATTATAACAAAGTCGTTACTCTTCCTATTTGAAAAAGTTGAAGGATTGCCATTTAGTTTTAAATATATTATAAATTAAGCGTCGTATTTAATCATAAGAATATTTTATTTGTTTTGAATGGTAACAAAAAAGTATAAAATAATTACTCGTTGGAATGGTTTGTACTTTTTAAACCGTTCTCTATCTAAAATTTATGCTGGGATAATCATAGGGCTCTGCTTTAAGAACTATTATTTAGAAGATTTATGGACGCGAATCCGACTCGAACTATATAAAATTTGATAAGATTAGATTGGATTTTGTTTAGTAAGATTTAATTTTGATGAGATTAAAACGTTAGTGGATTTAAACTAGAGTAGCCCACGTCGATGGCGTTAAATTTTTATGTCAAATAATGCAAAACTTTAACTAATAATTTCATTAGGTTGTCACAAAATAAATTCTATCTTTATACAATATTTGCGGGTATTAAAAACACTATTTGTGAAATTATTCGGCCAAAGGTACTTATGCATTAAGTTAGTCGCTAATGCATAAACGTACATTTGAAAATGTATCTTATCAACAGCCGGAAAATGATAGGTACTCGTACCTTTTACTATAATATTCTTCTCTTCTTCATCGTTCCCTCATGACTGAGGATCATGACCAACAACTGTGTCCGTCTACATATCGCGATCAAGAGCTATGTGGACTGCCTTCTGCATGGAAACATATGCTTGTCTAATAGGATCGATGCCCAAAGAAACTGAGAACCCTCTCCTGACAGATTGTTGAGAGTCGTTTGGTGATTTTTTAGCTCTTTCAGAATGGACTCATTTTTTCTCACTGCGGTCCATGGCATGGTTAAAATCAAGCACACAAAAAGATTACAACACAAACGCCTCTGCTTCTGCCTCCATAGATGGTAGAGTGCTATTTACAGCGCTTTTAGGTCATAGAGTGCTTAAACAGCGCTTATCGGGTTCCCTCCATTTTCATTATTATTCTGTGACGCTCTATAACTTTGATGATGAAAGATTGCAGAACCTCGATCCATAAAAGTTGTTTAATATTATCCAGCGTTGAAAAAGTCTGGAATAAATCCGATTATTTCTCATACGACTCGTTTTTTTCGGATTCTTTCGGAAAAAATCAATGAAAGTTTCCGCTCTAATTTTCAACTCTAAATCAATGCATATTAGGTCTAATTTACACCTACAACAGGAATATATCGATGACATTGAGGAAGAAACAATTGAAACAGACGTAACGAGTGACAGTGATAGTGACATTATTTATTTCTTAAAAAACCCGAAAACTTCGAAAAAAAAACGAAATTTTCAATTAAATCATGAAAAAAACATTTGATTTTTTCCGGAATTTTCAACGCTAATATTATCCAACACAATATACGCATAAGAAGATCAGTGGCGGCATGTCAAAAATATTTGTAGGGAAGCCGGAGTTTGGCTTTCCTTTATGTTCGTGAAATTGTAGCGAAAGTACTAAATGGTTGAAAATTCAAGTCAGTGCATTATTCATATACCACGCAAAGCGAAGAACCAACTTCTGTAAGACCGATACCAATCGGTAGCGAGATTTTGTTAATGCTCGTAGCTCATTTATGTCAAAACTGACATAATAGTATATCAAAGCTGAAAATATTACAATATTGAATTGAGAATTACTTCAAATACTCGTATTAAAATTCTCATAGCGGGTTACTCACGTCAATAAAGTCGAAAATAGCTCGACATGTTTCGGAACAGTCCGTGTCCCTTATTCATGAGTCATGCGTGTAGCCGCGGCGACTGCTCTACGCACACTGCTGCAGCATGTCAAGCTAATTTCGACTTTATTGACGTGAGTAACCCGCTATGAGAATTTTAATATGTCTGATACTCACGGGAGTTTTCAAATACTCGTAGTTAGTTTAAAACAAAGTCGCTTTGCGCTGTCTGTCCCTATGTATGTTTAGATCTTTAAAATTACACAAAGGATTTTAATGCGGTTTTTAATAGAGTGATTCAAGAGGAAGGTTTATAATTATGTATAAAGGATGACTCACACTAAATCGGAACGGGACAGGGCGGGACGAGACGATCTGTCACTTTTTATAGTAAACGTTACGTGACATCCGAGGGCTCCGAGCTACAACGTGATTATCTCTATAGAATAGAAATTGATAGATCGTCTCGTCTCGTACATGTATAATATAGTAGAGAAACAAAGATAATCTTAGACATTTTCGTAAATTAACACATTTTTTGCGCTAACGCTGGCTGAACCCGAGAGATATATCAAAATAATGTACGTTTCCGGTAAAGATATTTTTTGCAATGACCATTAGTAAATCGCAGAGCCAAACTTTCAACTTTGCAGGCTTAGATTTGAGCGCTGAGTGATTTTCATATGACCTTTCCTCGTTGTATTACAATGCTGATACGTTGTGTGAGGAAGCCACTAGCTCTTTGGTAACCAGTTACAGCAATCAGACGTTTCGCGATTTCTACAAAAAAAAATTGTCTCTTAGCAATTTCAAATAACACCCAAGTTAAAGTATTCATTGTATTCAACGATTGTTTAATCCCTAGTCAGCAGCCATTAGCGACACCTGAGTTTTAATTAAATTAATTCAAAAGTAAATTGTGTTAAAAAGGTGATTTAATTCAATTTTCGCCTGGCGCGGAGACTAGCAGTATCCTTGGATCTTCCAATAAAATTGAAAGGCTTACTCGCTCAAGCCTGAAACTTATAGCAAGATTACCATAACTTAGTTTTGCAACTGATGCAAATCGCTGCAAAATTTCCTAGTCCTAGTCCAGCTGCCGGAGGTGATGTTTAATCTTTTAAAAGGCAATAAATTATATTTTGTATAAATCACGTCTGCTTCTTCGTTCCTTGATTTTTATGTGGAATGAAATCGAGTAGGGAAATTGGATTGGGAGTTACGGGATCGTCATTAGCATTAGGTAGCATTCTGGCAGGCTGCAGCGAGAAATATGCGAAGGGATCTTTCTTTGACACGGTATTCGATTTTAGCTGCAAGTCAGAACAGTGTTACATTTAGAACGACACAAACAGCTATACAGGACGTTTTCAAAGGCCGGTGTTATTGTATGAATATGAAATCTGGAGTGCGATTCGACGTACCATACGTTAATTTTTCCATATTTGTCAAATGTATGATGTGGATATCCCCCTTAATTATTATTAGTTCGAATAACGTCCCTAGTCCGTCAGGTCATGGCAATCAATCTGGCAATCATGAACGGCATGGACCAAAGTGTATCAAAAACACGCTACACACTATTTTATTTACATTCATATTCAACTACTTATTCAATCGCATTTCATCACGAAAATTTTAATAAATTAGGGTGCCTTGCGATTGTGTTTCTATGAAAATGTCTTTTGCTAAATATTATGAAAACCTATGTTAACTCTTTTGAAAACCGAAATAGGACAACATTTTTTAATGATCTTTTTACCAATATTTTCCCACAGAAAGCAGATCAGTGTATATCTATATTTGTTTTACTGCCTTGTGCAAATTGAAGGGAGATTGGTTCTGTTTGTTGTTGTGTATCCGTATCAGTACATTTGCTCCGGAAATAACTTGCTCGGGGTGTTAGCAAATTCAATATCAAAGGTTTGTGCTATGATGGATGAACGTTTCGTCCTTTTGTTTCGATGTAAATACTGAGCCAATCAATTGCAAATCCGATAAAATATTTGCGTTATTTGAAATAATTTATATTTTGGCGAGCGTTTACCAAAAGCGTTTGGTAGGTACATTTATTAAGTTCGATGATGATGTTCGATTCTTATGAATATCCTATGGGAGTAACTAAGTAAGTACTAGTGTGTTTAATTGGAAATCACGCAAAAAAATTAACATGTATAAAATCATGGCAACAACACTTCATAAGTAAAATAGTCCACATACTGATGTGGACTATCCTCATTGAAGATTTGTGGATAGACACACAATTGTTTTATTTTATTTCGTTGACGACAGAATTCAAGCCTCTATTAAAACACACGAGTAACATTGCAGAATTTTATGTCGGAGCAAAATTTTCCAATAAAACTGCGGTATCGGTTTCTCGAAGCATTTTATGATTTATTGCTTTCGTTTGAAACTTCCCACGTTGACGGATGCCGTCGTGCCCGCACACATTTGCAAAAGATCGTATCCGTCATTAAAAATATTAATTTTACAAAATTATAATCTATCATCCGAGCACCTAATGGCTTGTGGTGAATGTGGAAATATTCGTAGGGGGCGTAGGGGTCTATTATGGTCGAGTTTTTATCCACTATGACCGTTGCTGTCACGTTCTAACAAGTAGGTAAGTGACGCATGGCGTGATAGTCGATAGAATGGCAATCACTACTCCTACTCCTGTGCCTGTTACGGCGTTGCACTTGGATGGCGTATACTTTGTTTCTTTTATGATATTTTGTTGCTTCCTCTCAGAGAAATGTATTACTTCCTCCATATTTTAGATAGTACTGTGGTTTGACAGCAGATGAAGACTTGTGTTTTCATTTCAAAGCTGTGTACTGTAATAACAATATTGCAAATATGTAAAGAAGGTTTAACGCTCTTTCAAATAATGAAAAGCCTTGCTTGTAATTTTTAGGAAAACATACATTCTATATTCTTTACAGTTGACTTAGTTTTCAACTTGCGATTATGTCTCGTTTCAATAGTACCTCAGATAACTTTCAATTAAATAAATTAATGTTTAATCTGTATCTGTTTTTTTCCTTATTTTTATGGTAAATTTCCTAACGAAACAAATACTGTGTGGCTTTCAGTCACTCTCTTTTCTTTTGTTTGGTTTGAATAAAATTAACGTTTCTTGTAAGTCTAGCGGGAGTAGCTGGATACAATGTCTACTTACTTTGTACATGTAAAAAAACGTTGCTCATACTTAGTTTATAAAAATAATACATAAAACAAAAATGTATTTTATAAGACAGCACTGGTGGTGGTAGTTAGCAAATGTTATTTCTCAAACGTCAGAGTTAAACAGTTTCGCAAGTAATTACTCGACATATATTTTATTCTGCCTATTTAGCTACGTTAAAAGATCATAACACTATAGTGTTACACTAACCTTACATTAAATACCCATGTATGTAAAGTATCCTGCAGTCCTCAGGATTAACTTCTCAATAGTTTAAATATTTTTACAAATTATTTATAGATATAGGTACTTACCTAAATCGGTACTTTCCCCGGGATCACGTCGTCACGCTCAACAATTCAGACGTAATAATTACTTTACCTATACACGCAGTCAAGCCCCGTTTTAGTTAATACAGAGCGCCTACCACGAACCGTGAACGAAAGTATACCTCCCTTTCGCAATTGTGATTTCTCACTCAAGTGCGACAGAGAGGTGAAACTTCGTTCGTGGTTCGTAGTAGGCCTTCAGATCTCTTGCCGCCGGATACGCGTCGATGACAATGTCTATGGTAAATTGAGTACTCGATTCGAACATTGCAGTTGTGGCAATAATGCGGTCGGGACCATCACTCAAGGCCCGACTTCAATGCATGCGTTGCGAATTTTGCGATGCGCAGCTGTGTCAGCGTCGCGTAATAGATAATTTTTAAGAAAAAAAAACCGACTTCATTTGGTTCCCGGTAAAAGTGAAATTAAGAATTTGTTTGAGTTAGCCAGTTTACTTCACAAATATCCAATACACCGCACGTATACGATCGAAAATTGAGGAGCTTTCTTAATGTCCTAGGGCTTCCATCATTACATTTGAAGTATAATCAAACGGAACTCCCTTGTAGGCCTTTAAACAAACAAAATAACAATGTGTTAAATTGGATGACAGACTGTAAATTAACGAGCATATTCATCATGCCATCCCTGATTATCAACATCAGGTCCACTCCAGCAAAATGATGGCCATAGTAAGAAAATGCCTAAGCTAATTATGAACACCCTCTAATCACAATTAACCTGCCGTTCAAATTTGAAGAGTTCTCTGAATTCTTCTAGAACTCCATCATCAGAATATAAATCAAATCAAAAAGATGAATGTCACAACTAGGATAATAAGTAGAGCTAGGTTTATTAACCAGTTCCACTTTGCGATCCCTGGTCTTCATCATCAGATCAAGTTCATCAAAATTTTGGCTCCGCCAAAACACTGTTTTAGTTACTTAAGGAAACCCTCAAATCAGAATGCATGTGCCGTTAAAATTTGAGGAGTTCTCTCAATCCCTCATGAAGCCCATCATCAAAATAGAACTATAATCAAATAGGACTATCTTGAAGGTATTTCTTTACAAAGAAAAGATGAATGTCTCAAATCGGATGATAGAGCTGGGAATTAACAAGCAGTTCCACTTTGCCATCCCTGGTCTTCATCATCAGGTCCACTCCACCAAATTGATGATGTTCGTAAAGAAATGCTCGAGTGTCTTAAGAAACTACACAAATCATCATGCATGTGCCTTTCAAATTTGAGGAGTTCCCTCAGTTCCTCATGGATCCCATCATCAGAAATTGATTTTGAAAAAAACGGAACAAATCTGGAACCATCTATTTTCAGAAAAAAAAATATTTTTTTAAATCGGACGATAGTCCTGGGAATTACCAAGCAGTTCCACTTTGACATCCCTGGTCTTCATCATCAGGTCCACTCCACCAAATTGATGATATTCGTAAAGAAATGCTCGAGTGTCTTAAGAAACTACCCAAATCATCATGCATGTGCCTTTCAAATTTGAGGAGTTCCCTCAGATCCTCATGGATCCCATCATCAGAAATTGATTTTGAAAAAAACGAGACAATCCTGAAACCATCTATATACAGACAAAAAAATATTTTTTAAAATCGGATCATAGTCCTGAGAATTACGAAGCAGTTCCACTTTGCCATCCCTGGTCTTCATCATCAGGTCCACTCCACCAAATTGATGATTTTCGTAAAGAAATGCTCGAGTTTCTTAAGAAATCACCCAAATCAGCATGCATGTGCCTTTCAAATTTGAGGAGTTCCCTCAGTTCCTCATGGATCCCATCATCAGAAATGGATTTTGAAAAAAACGGGACCAACCAGGAACCGTCTACTTTTAGAAAACAAAAAAAAAATTCAAATCGGTTCAGTAATGACGGAGTTATGAGTGAACATCCATTAAAAAAAAAAATAAAAAAAAAAATTCAGTCGAATTGAGAACCTCCTCCTTTTGTGAAATATTGAAGTCGGTTGAAAATGCATTGGATACGTTGGCACTGCGACGGTTTTATCTATGGTATACTATGACACAGCGCAACGCAACGCAGCAGTGCGCCCCCCTCGCATAATTCTAGAAGCAGCCTCTACCAACTTTCAACCTTCATTTTCGTTCCGTTGAGGTTGAATTTTGACATAACAGAGAATAATAATACTCTTTATACATTTTATTTATTTGTTGTAAATATACGTACTATATAATACTCGTATTGCTGGTAAGTTATGCAAATATGTATAATCTACCTTATTATATCTGCCATCTATAATGTAACTACTATGATTTATGACATAAACTATATAACTGGGACGTTATTTTTTGCCGACAATGAAACGCGATTTTCTCGATTTTTCGGATTTTTGATCATGTATAAAATGATAACAGTATAAATTATTTAAAATAGCAACATGTATGTTAAAGTATATGATAGTTACTTTCATGTAGGGAACGTATTTTTCTTTTCAGTCGTTTTCTACAGTGGCCCTTTTCAGCGAATACAGACAGCCTTCCGAATAACCACCCTGGCACGATGTTTTCAGTTAAATAATACAAGTAAGTTTATGGTCACTAACCCTAGAAGTACTAATTATACTGTACTGGTTAGGTACAACTAACATTTTGGGCATTTATCTCATATAAAAAACATAATAAGTACTGAAATTCTGAATCAGCCATTTTTCAGTGCGGAGACAGATTATTGTCGCTAAAAGAGGAAAACGGTCCAACTAACAAAGTAATTTTGTTGTAGACTTGAAAAAATTTCTAAGGTACCTACTATTTTTTGCGGAAATCAAAGGACTCTTACGATGGATACTTGTGATTATGACATTGTTTTAATTTAAAATACGGTAGAACATTCAGTTGCTACTTGCTGAAAAAAAGCACTTAACACCTCGCAAAAGTTTCAGCACAAACATTATTAAAGAATTTCCTTTTTTTTATTAATGACTTGTAAACACTTCATAGCATGTTATACCACAATACCACATACTATGCGTTTAAATATAGGTAGGTATTTATAATTCTACAAGTTAGACTTTTCATTAAATATACCATTTTCCTTCCAGACTTTTAGGTGCACTGAAGCAAACTTTACGACTCGGAACATTCTCTAGTCTAGGTACTTTCATATCAAACGGGTAACAATGTTTTCCCGAGCACACACTGGAATGCAAAGAACGAACGATGCGAATTCACGACTCTTAAACCGTTAAAGAGCTGAGCTTCATTATCAAACACTCAACTCACTCGTCAGGGTTAAAGGCATCCAGAACACCATCATTCGCATGCGTAGACCATCCTACCCTATCAGTAACATTCAGTACCCTTGTAGAGACCGGGGAGGGAAGACGTCCCGTCGACGTCAGCATCCCATTTACGTTCGCGAATCACATAACTGAAAATGACCAAATAAGTTTCAAGGATGTTAAATCAGTGCTCGTTGATGTGACAAATTAAATTGTGCCAGTTTTATACAATGTTTGTGGTCCTTTCGGATACTAGGTCGGTATTCAAATGAAAAAAAACTAAACCATAAAAAGTCAGTGTCTTAGATAAACAGCCTGCCCATGAATAAATGAGACGATAAAGGTTTGAGAGCAAGATTAGATCCAATTCGTTTTCTATGGAAAACTAATTTGCAATGTCGCATAAAATTATAATAAAAAGCAAGGACGCTTGCGGATTCTGATTTAATTTTTGATCTTACTATACCCACTTTAAACAACTTAAGAAACGAAATTCCTACAAAGAGACGGATGGAGGAAAATCTTTATGAATCTTTCGTCGTTTATAATCAATTGTGTATAATGCGACATAAACCGGCGCAGACAAATTGAATTAACTTGGCGAATATCGCAATTTGGCGTTTGCGGGTGAGTGAGTGTTTGCGCTAACTGCATACAGAACAGTATTTTGGCGAGCATTTTAAACAATGTACCTATGCCGTTACATAATCGAAAATCTTTAAATCTCTGCATTAAACGCAGAATTTTGTATAAACAATGTTAATATGAGCTTTAGCTGTGAAAAAAATGTTTTATATTTGACCAAAATTATGTCGGAGCGGTGTAATAGTGGAGAATTAGTTATCCAACGAACCGTAAACGAATGATTACCCTACATTGCTAAGTCATCTTCTTCTGAGCATTTTATTGCTCTAAACTACTTCTTTGGCAGTCTTATCCCAAGGTTAGTGTGGGCGCTAGTTTGGTTTAGTTTAGTTGCTAGGTGATAAATAGATATTTTTTTAATGAGTGAACACATCTTAGATTTTAAATACCATGTCGGTAGCAAACAAGTATACGGCTTGCCTTTAGAAATAAATTACCGTAGTCTATGTACGCCAACAACTCCAGGGGTGTCACACCCCTGGAGTCGACCCATTAAAAAAGTGTACACTCCATTTTTGAAGAATACTGTAGTCCTTCGGGAAAACCTTGGCATGGAGCTCATTCCACAGTTAGCATTAGTTGGCCTCCAGGCATTAATAGTAGATTTATAATGAGTAGTTTGGCTGTAACATACAATGTTTTTCATCACATTTGCAAGAAAAAAAATAAAGTTACCAGGCAGATAAATAAACAATATTTATTAGTGGTAGTGTAGTAGCCCAATCCACTATACACCGAGGTGAGCCGCGGCTACGTGCAGCGTCCGCGTGGCGCGCGGGTCCCCCGGGAGGCCCGAGTGGGTGGTAAAGTAGTATGAGAATCCATTACGGCCATAAGCCCATGGCCGTAATGGATTCTCATTAAGTTTAAGTATAAATAAATAAATAAATAAATATTATGGGACAATCTTACACAAATCGACCTAGTCCCACGGTAAGCTCAATAAGGCTTGTGTTGTGGGTACTAGGCGACGATATATATAATAGATAGATACATATAAATACTTAAATACATAGAAAACATCCATAACTCAGGAACAAATATTCGTGATAAACACACAAATAAATGCCCTGACCAGGATTCGAACCCGGGACCTCCTGCTTCGTAGGCAGGGTCACTACCAACTAGGCTAGGAGGCCGTTAATGTTAAAGTATGCTTGCATATACCTTGCATATATTATATACCTATAATATCACCATTTACGAGCAAGTGTGATGAAAATGATAATGAGTAGTATTCCCCTCTACTTATTTTACTAATTATAAACAACCAATCTGCTTTTACTAATTAAGGAGTTAAATAAAATTTCTATTTATCTCATCTAACATACATACAAAAGACGGATTGTCAAAGTAGAATGGAAGATCTCACTCGCTCGCTCAGAAGGCCTAGTATAAAAATTTTACGACATTAACTTCTCGACCGCGTTAGCGTATCGAGGGGTCAAAATATGAAAGTTGCCTGATGATTTAAATAAACGGCAAACATAATTTGAACTCTCGATACGCTAACGCGGTCGAGGAGTTAATGTCGTACAACTTTTATACTAGGCCTTCTGTACACTATTTATAAGTGTTGAATGATGTTTCTTTACTAAAACATTTTTGTAAAGTTAGTTATCAAAAACCGGAATTTCGTCATCCACATAACTTGTACGCGGCCTCCGCATTATCGGAAATGCATAATCAAATTATTCCTCATCAATCTCATCATTCACATTCGCCTCAACATTCGATCTCGCTATTGTAAATACATTCTTTACTAAACCACAAGAGCACCTAATTACCTATAAAAGCGGTGGTAATAAAACGCAAATAGACTACATTATAGCAGACCGGCCACTTCTTAAAACTTTCCGAAACTGCAAAGTAATACCAGGAGAGCCCCTAACATCGCAACATAGGCTCTTAGTAGCAGATCTTATCATGCCAAGGCCGATAAAAGTGCGAAAACAGAAAAAACTGCCAAAAATACGCTGGCGAAATCTAGCATGTGGGGAGGGGCAACGGCTGTGCGAGGAGCTTATACCCTATCTAAATGAAAACAAACAAGGAACTGCCAATAATATCTGGAATGACTTTCAGGCTCATTGCACCCTCCTAGCAAAGAATCATCTAGGAGTCTCCAAAGGCGCTGTTTGTGGTAACAAAGACTCCAGGTGGTGGCAACAAGACGTGCAGCAAAAGATAGAATTAAAGAAGACACTGTTTAAGGTATGGCAACGCACCGGCGAAAACATCGATCTCGAGGCTTACAGGATGGCGAAGAAGGAGGCTAAGAGAGCCGTAGCACAAGCAAAGGCAAAATCGGAAGAGGATTTCTATATGAAGCTAAGTAACGCTAAAAACGACAGGGATATTTTTAAGATAGCAAAGCAAAGGCATAATAGCACCAAGGACACGAAAGCTGTGAAATATATAAAGAATGAACAGGGCATTTTGCTAACAGCCAACGCTGATATAAATGTTAGATGGAAAGAGTACTATTGCCACCTCCTTAATGAAGAGTACCCTAGTGAAAAGCTCCCGGAAATCCCTTCAATCGAAGGCCCAATACCTGCGATCACCTCAGAAGAAGTAAAGGATGCTATTCATACCATGGCCAATAATAAAGCAACTGGTCCAGATGACCTTCCTGCTGAGCTGTGGAAAAAATTAGGCAATAATGGCGTGACTTTTCTTACCAATCTCTTTAACAGAATTCTCGTAGACGGAATACCGGATGAGTGGCGAAACAGTTTTCTGGTCCCATTTTACAAAAACAAAGGTGACATTAGACTGTGTGGAAACTACAGAGCTATAAAACTGATCTCGCACACCCTTAAAATTTGGGAAAGAGTGATCAGCAAGAGGCTCCTGCAACTCACCAGCGTAACCGAAAACCAGTGTGGGTTCGTCTCAGGGAAGTCTACTACCGATGCCATACATACTATCCGAATCCTGATGGAGAAAAACCGAGATAGCGGAACCGATTTGCATATGGTATTTGTAGATCTTGAAAAAGCGTTCGACCGTGTACCGAGAAAACTCATCTGGCAGTCGCTTAGAGCTCAAAATGTACCAGAATGGTATGTCCGCACGGTGATGGATATGTACAAAGAAGTGAAAACGAGGGTCAGGAGCCCCGCAGGTAACAGTGACCAGTTCAACGTGAAAGTGGGTGTACACCAGGGCTCAGCCCTCAGCCCCCTGCTATTTAACCTGGTGATGAACTACCTCACTGCTGATATCCAGAAAAAACCACCGTGGAACATTCTGTATGCAGATGACATAGTCCTTGTCAGTAAGGATCCGGCAGAACTGCAAGCAACACTAGATCAGTGGCGAGAAGCCTTGGAGAATGCAGGACTGAAAATAAGCAGAAATAAAACTGAGTACATGCACTGCAACTTCTCTAATTCCCCAAGCCACACGACCATACATATACAGAATACCCCACTGCCAAAGGTTGCATCCTTTAAATACCTCGGTTCTATACTTGCAAGTGACGGAACTACAGAACCCGACGTCTCGAGTCGCATCAGCACTGGGTGGTTGAAGTGGCGGGAGTTGACAGGCGTACTATGCGACCCTAAAATGCCTGTGCCAGTAAAGGGAAAGGTCTATAAGACTGCTGTAAGACCGGCTCTGCTATATGGTGCGGAATGTTGGCCACTCAAGAAAAAGCAAGAAGATCAACTCCATGTAGCAGAAATGAAAATGCTGCGATGGTCAGGAGGCGTCACTTTGCTCGATAAAATAAGAAATGAGTACATCCGCGGTACCTTCCGAATAAGACCAATACCTGAAAAAATATGTGAGTCTAGACTGAGGTGGTACGGACATGTAATGAGACGCCCAGAAGACCACATGACAAGAACAGTGCTTAATATTGAAACGGGACCAAGGAGACGAGGCAGACCCCGAGACACGTGGACTTCAAAATTGAAACAAGATCTAAACGCAGCCCAATTAGATCCGCAGACGACACAGGACAGAGTGTCCTGGCGAAGATTGATTAGGAGAGCCGACCCCAACTGAAATGGGACAAGGCTAGGACAAAGAAGAAGAATCTCATCATTCACATGGGCGTTTATTTAGCATTGCCAGCGATTATTTACCTTGATTTAATCATGACTTACGCTAGACCGGGCGAGGACGGGCCGGGTAGCGACCGATGTGTCAATTTATATAGAAAGCGTCACATCAAGCTATAACAATAAGTTTGTGTTTAAACTATTTATGTTTTCAATAGTATAGAACCTCTTCCAGGTTATCTCATATGATGATGATGATGATCCTCATCATGGCTGCAGCGACTATTTCATCCGAAATTTAGTATTAGAGTTTTTGGGGTCAGCAATGCGCATGTGACACCCATGGAGTTGCAAGTGCCCGTAGGGTACGGTTACCGCTTTCCATACATATTAAAAAAAATGTTTGCAGTTGCATACCGTGAATATAGGTACTTACAATCATAAATGGAACTTAATAGAAAACACGGCAACGCACAGGCATGGCTGTTGACGATAAAAGATAATAAGACGATATAAGATAGAAAATAAAGGTGTCGCAAGTTTTAATGACTTCTAAGCGCACGTGTCCGCTAGCGTTTACGCTTAGACTTTCTATAACTAAATCTCGGATAGCTAAACTATGTTCGTATGTATATTACATGTTTATAACATACCCCGGGGCCTTTGGGGTACGAACTTTGAGTTTTAAACCAGACGTAGTAGCAATTAACATGCCTACCCCTCTGCCGAATATATGTAGGTATGACATGTTTTCATACTCATTCTATGGACTGACGTTTATCTGACATCCTTATTTATTTGTACGTTACGTACGTTTGACGTGGCCCTCCCCGCAAAAAGTGGCAGACTATTTAGGGTTCCGTACCAAAATGGTAAAAAAGAAACACTTATGGTGCGACTCAGTCTGTCTGTTCGTCTGTCACATCGTTAAATATCTCGAGAAATACTTAAGCAACCGATTTGAAATTTGGAATAGTTATAAACAAAGTTAATCCAGACACATCGAGAAAAGATTTTATATATTTTTTTATTTATTTTCAATGAAAATGCCCGATAAGGGGGGCAAAAGTTAAAAGTATAGTTACTGGGTCATATGGGGGGGTATTATTTAAAAGGGCTAGATTTACACATTCTAAAACATGTTTTTATAATTTTTTTAATATATGATAAACAAACTTGTTGAAAAAAATACCATTCCCCGTCTTTATCTCCGAAGAGATTTTTTGAGGTTTATGCAGCAAAAATATGTTTTTTTACACAACCTTGATACAATTCTAGATATTACAGGAAAAATATAACATGGACCCTAAACTCGTTATTTTTTTTATAAAAAAATAACTTTTCTGAACTACATTTGTGATTTAAGCGACTTATATTGTTTTTATTTTCTTTTATATGGAATCATGCAGTAAGTACGTCCTATAAATATGCTAAAAAATATCAATGGCGGATGCCCGGCGGACAAACTCACTCTGAATGGAGATTTGACAGATTGCCCGAACGTATAATATAAGTGGCATTTATGTTATTCATTTATCTTTGTATATATTTTTTGTGTTTGTATTTTTCTAATTGATTAATTATTCACTCTTTGGATAATGTAAATGATTCGTGGCCCGAAAGCCCCGGGGTCTGTCATCCATCACGTTTAAAACTGCGTATTCCGAAAGTCGATTCGTTTCCGAGTCGAGACTTTGCTGTTTATTCGCACAGACTGTGTGTATCGTTCAGGAAAGGCGTGGCACATGGTTTTAATATTTACCTCGTAATTTCCCAATTAGCTGCCCGCGCAGTGTCCATTGAATATGCACAACCGTTTGCATTAACGCAAAAGAACCAAATTGCATTGCATTGCATTGTGACAAAAATTTCACGTAGCTTCCTGATTACATTTAAATGTGTCTGTCTGGATGTTTATTTATATGTGACGTAAAACAAGTCAATTGATTTAGTTAGTTTTATTCAAGAATAATCTCAATAATTCAATAATGTTATATAATTAAATAATTTATTCAATAATTTTATTTTGCAAATCAGCATCTAAGGGAATCGCTTCACAAGTTCAAGCGTTGCGCTTGTACTTGCACAAGAGATATTGTAAAGATATAAAATTTTGTTTAAGATTTTTAAGCTATTGCATAGCTTCTATCGCGGGCCTTGAGCGCGGGGACCGAATCCAGAAATTCCGTAACGAAAAAAAACCTGACGCTCCCCACTCCGACGGACCGAAACCGACTTTATTCACTTTGTTACAAAGTTCTTTATCGAGGAAAGGATATATCTCCAAACGAATGTCGCTAAGTGTCATATTCTATACAAAATATTGAGGACAGTAGCTCTTATTACCAGAGATACGGCGATGTCAAACGTCAAAATAAACACTATTATTATAGTCCCGCCAAAATCAAATATGTTAGTCGCAAACTTATGTTTCTTATTTCAGTTATCATAAACCTATAGTTTCAATGATAAATATTCCTGAATAACCAACAGCTACTGTAAGATAATAAAACCCACATATATTGTAAAATAATGTTGACAACTTTTCTATCAAAAACATTGAATTTGAAAATGAATAATGATCCACAAGAGTCTACAACAAAATATGGGACCACCATTGACGCGGTATTTTCTAGGTATTTAGAGGATATTAAGTCGCAAACTTATGTTTCTTATTTCAGTTATCATAAGTTTCAATGATAATAATAATTATAATTTCAATATATCAACGATGCCTCTGGAAAACTACTAACATCAGACGAAGAAATCAACCGCCGATGGCAAAAGTACTTTCAGGATCTTTTAAATGAAGAATTTCCCCAATGTCCACTATCACCACTGCCTTGCGCTCTTGGCCCTATTGAAGCTATATTATTAACAGAAGTGGAATCGGCAATTTCCAGTATGAAAAATGGTAAGGCTACAGGCCCCGACGAAATACCAGCAGAGCTCTGGAAAAAGAGTGGAGCAAATGGTGTCGCATGGCTTACAGGTCTTTTTAATCTTATCCTAACAACCGGGGTAATGCCAGATATGTGGAGACTTAGTAACATGGTACCATTTTACAAAAACAAGGGTAGTATAGCGGATTGTGGAAATTATAGAGCCATAAAATTAACATCTCACACGCTGAAGATTTGGGAAAAAGTAATTATCCGGAGACTCAATAGATTGTCAAAAATAACACCGAACCAATGCGGATTTTCTGCCGGAGTGGGTACTACCGACGCAATACACTCTGTAAGGATACTGATGGATAAATACAAAGCACTGAAAAAAGACCTTCATCTAATTTTCATTGACCTTGAAAAAGCCTTTGACCGGATTCCTCGCAAACTCATATGGCAAGCACTCAGGTCTCAATTAATACCAGAGCAATACATCGGTATCATACAGGATATGTATAGAAACATTACAACCCGAGTGATCTCCCCAGCTGGCACAAGTAGCAGTTTTGAAGTAAATGTTGGAGTTCACCAAGGATCTGCCTTGAGCCCCTTGATCTTTAACATTGTGATGGACTACGTCACCAAAGATCTTCAAAAACCGGCACCTTGGACACTATTATATGCAGATGATGTAGTCTTAATCGAGGAATCATTGCCGCGAATTCAAACTGATCTCGAATCATGGCGAGCAGCTCTAGAAAGCAGGGGTCTACGCGTGAGCCGACAAAAAACTGAATACCTACACTGCAATTTCTCCGGTAATATTCACAACCAAATTCCACCCACACTTGAAGGAACCCCTCTAAATAAGGTAGAGGAATTCAAATACCTCGGATCAATACTTAACTCTACGGCAGGTATAGAGAGAGATATAGAGAATCGGATAAAAACAGGATGGCACAAATGGAGGACACTGTCTGGAGTTCTCTGCGACGCAAAAATGCCCATTAAAACGAAAGGAAAGGTATACAAAAGAGCAGTACGGCCAGCTTTACTCTACGGTTCCGAGTGTTGGGGAGTTCGAAAGTGCGACGAACAGAAAATGCATGTTACGGAAATGAAGATGTTACGCTGGGCCGGGGGTGTGACCAAACTCGACAAAGTTAGAAATGAACACATCCGAGGGAGCTTTAAGGTAGTTGAAATCCAACAAAAAATGCAAGAGAGCCGCCTACGTTGGTATGGTCACGTAATGCGCCGGAACGAGGACCACGTGACCAGACAAGTTATGGCCATTACCGAAGGCAAAAGAGGTAGAGGACGCCCACCGACCACCTGGGCAGGAACCATACAGAAGGATCTGCTGACGATGGGTTTAACGCCAGAGATGACACAAGACCGCCTTAACTGGCGCAAAAGTATCAGGAGGGCTGACCCCAAATAGGGAAATAGCCAGGAGATTGATGATGATAAGTTTCAATGATAAATATTCCTGAATAACCAACAGCTACTGTAAGATAATAAAACCCACATGTATTGTAAAATAATAAAAACATTTTAAACAATATTAACTTTTTATTTGTTAAATAATAGAAAAATTTGTTTTCTTATCGGTCACCACGCTCAAAAAGTGTAACTTGAATTAATATCAAAGAAAAAGAAATACTGCATGAATAAAATAAATAAATAATTATAATTGCATAAGTTGATACAAAATGATATGCAATAGCTTTACCGCGGCAGTCCCCGAGTGCCACACGTATTTTTTTTTTTTCAGTACATTTGGTGCTATGCTTCTGTCACTTAATATAAACACATGATTTTGAAAGGTCATAATCCGCTGTAACTTAACGCAGCGTAAGCTTAATGGGATTATACTGATAAAACTATTCACAAATACCTCAGCTTCAACTGCCTGTTTTATTTAAAAACAAGCTCACGTGAACGCCAAATGCAAGAAATTATTTACCGAATTTCAGATAAAAAGTTGTAAAAAACGTGTTGTTTTGTGCGTTGTATCCTCGTAATCAAAAACACATTAGAAATTATCAAAATTTAAAACGGATTAATCTATCTTCTTTAGCAGACAGGATTAACAGAAGACAATATAATGTTAAACTGATAATTTTTCTTCCTTCTAGCGTTTTCCCGGCTTATGCCATGGCTCAGGGAACCTATGATCCGCTTTGGCAACTTATCTCAATATTTGGCGTAGGTGCTAGTTTTACGAAAGCGACTACCATCTGATCTTCCAACCTAGAGGTTAAACTAGGCCTTATTGGGATTAGTCTGGTTTCCTCACAATATTTTCCTTCACAAAAAAGTGATTGGTAAATATCAAATGACTTACTGACTTATGATCCTATGTCCCCTAGATGGGGCAGAGGGCGTCCACAGTTATTCTCCACGTCGTTCGACCTTGAGCAGAGCTTCCCTCTTGACTTCACTCCAAGTCTTTCCGATCCTCTTTGCTTCGCTTATCACCGTGCGGCGCCAGGATTGTTTGGGACGGCCTTGCTTCCGCTTTCCTTGAGGATTCCAGTCAAATGCCTGTTTGGGTATATGATCGGGACCCCTTCGGAGCGTGTGGCCAATCCAGTTCCACTTGCGACGCTTGATTTGTTGGTCGATCGGCGTTTCGTGACAACGCGCTCTCAGGTTCTCATTTGAGATAGTTTCGAGCCAGTAAATACCGAGGATTCGGCGAAGGCATCGGTTTATGAAGACTTGGAGCTGGTTGGAGATGGCCGTTGTAACCTTCCATTCCTTCGGCGGAAATATAAAATAATGTTCCGAAAATCTCATTTGCCGGCCATATCATCATCATCATCATATCAGCCATAAGACGTCCACTGCTGAACATAGGACCCCTGTGGACTTCCATATATACCGGTTGGAAGCGACCTGCATACAGCGTCTCCCGGCGACCTTCATAAGGTCATCAGTCCATCTTGTGAGTGGACGTCCTACGCTGCGTTTGCCAAGCCGTGGTCTCCACTCAAGCACTTTTCGACCATATGCGTTCGGGCATATCTGCCGGATCTGCCAATTAATGTATGGGAGATTAGTCTGAAGGATTGCCCAAACGTATATGGCCGGCAGGTACGAGCCGGGGTTTGAACCCGCAACCTTCGGATTGTAAGTCGCACGCTCTTAGGCTACGCGCGCACTGCTGATTTCTGCCGTGCGTTTTTCTCCCGCAAAATCTATGAAGTATGGACCCTCCATGAGGTGCGCGCACTGCGGAAAATAATCTGTTCTCGGACTAAAATATTTGGTTTGCTGCAGATTGCGGTGCGGCGCCGCATGAATTTTCTGTATCCTATGGATTATTGAATAAATCCGTGCAGATTATCTTTCTTTTATTGAAATAGCTTTCCCCAAGTCGTGTCTACGTAGTGAATTGCGGGGCTAACAATTCGAACTAAATTGTCAAATGTTGTAGGCCTCAATGCTACGAGGGGATGTACCCAATACCGATTAGGTACCTACTTTGTGTTTTGTTCGTTTGTTTTTGTTATTTTGGAGTGATAGTCCATTTTCAACGTCCGTTCTTAACTTGAGTTGTGACTAGAACGGCAAAACGTGCGGATATGTCAGCGCTGTGCGCGTACTGGACACACATTTTTCCTTCGCGTTTTTAAAACCGCACCGCAACTCGTCGCACCGCAGTGCGCGCGTAGCTTTACCGCGGGGCCACCAATGCTCCGCGTATAAACTGATTAAAAATAGGTAAACTGATACGCTTACCTATCTTTCGTTTTTTCCGACTTGGTGGAGGCACTGCTGTTGTACCCCTGACTTGCCTCATTATATTGTATTTCGAAAGCTCTGCTATAATAAACATTTTTAATAATTATCAGTGCTAGTGCGGAGCATACATAGAACTCGATTCTTACCGGATTTACCATTTTCCAGACAACTGATCAGATTTTCTACAGCATAATAGAAACCTGCCAAGTGTGAGTCGGACTCGCATACCGACGATTCCGTACAAACTTTTAGTTGCAACTGTATCTCGTAATAGAAATTTGATGTCAGTCCCATGTCATGTAAATTTATAGGACGGTACTTACACCATGATATAGGTAAGCATAAAAATATTAAGTTAAGGTCAATATTCTATTTTACCTATAATATTGATGACAATGTTAACGTTGTGACAAAATTTAATTTTTTTTGCTTCTTAAACTTTGGATAAAATGGAACCCTAAATGGAACCCTAAAAAGATGCTAAGAAATACCGTGGCAGTAGACAACAAAAACCGGATTTCAGATTTTCAATAAAGTATCTACACCACCTAAATTACTAATAGATTAAAATTTGAAAACCCCAAAATGTCCAGTATATGGCCATATTTTTATTTTGCTGTCGTTTTTTTTTTCGCGTCAGATTTGAATGAAATTTGGTGGGTAGGTAGAGTTCCTTATTCTCTTCAAGATAGACCCAATTTCAAAGTATGTCCCACAATTTTTTCCACTGAGTTACGAAATCGTATGGAATTTTCGTAACTCAGTGGAAAATTTCATACAATTTTTTTGTCGCACATTGAGATTTTGTATCTATCTAGCGTAGAATAAGGAACTCTACCTACCCACCAAATTTCATTCAAATCTGACGAGAAAAAAAAAACGACAACAAAATAAAAATATGCCCATATTATGTTATAATTAAACTAATAATAACATTCCTTCATTAGAAGTTTTCAATATTTGGTACTTCTTTACAATTTAAATCACAAATCATGAAAAGCAAATTTAATGTAAAAAAAATATCACAAAATCGAATAAAAATATCCCACTTCCATATAAGTAGGGTATTTCGAATCCACGACCTACGTGGATTTGTTTGTCTTACCCCTTGAGTGTTTTTGTAAGTCCCGGAGAGCCAGAATTCTTGCGAAACAACTTCTGAATTCAGACGACCGTCCTCGATGTATAGAAAAAAGTTATCACACTTTTAAGCCAACTAGAATTGTGGACACAAAATGTATATCCTTTGATGTTCGCCGTAGGCCCTCTAGTTTAAGTAGGCCCTTATTTTTTTAGGTTAATTTCTTAAGTTAATCAAGCGTAACCATAAGTTCGAAAAACCAAGGGTAGCATAGTCAACTGTATCTAAGAAAGTGCTGACAAAACACTTGAGTTTTTTTCGAAGTTCAAAGGTGAAATGGGTGCTAATTACGTGCTAAAAAAAATTACGTAGATTGTGTTATAAGGGATCAAAATAATATATTACAGGCGATTATTTAAATTGAATTGCAAGACGAAAATAATTTTGATACCGTGTGACACATACTGCTTTTCACACCAACTAAGAGGAAATAAATAAAACCGAAAAAAGCATCATACCAACACACGATGCCACTAGTTATTGCCCGAAAACGTAAAAATGAACCCTTGAACAGAAAAGTACCACTTTGATCCCTCCCAGCAGGGAAGTAAAGTGCCACTTTGATCCCACCTAGCTTGATCAGAAAAAAACACTTTTATGAATAGGTGGTGTGAAAAAGCTATCTGCTCATGAAAATGAGACTTTCCGAACAGTAGAGATGAAAAGTATATTTTATGTCAATAATAATATGTTCGGCAAATAGGCATAACCCAGTAGTTAGTCACTTTCATAATTATAATAGCTTCAACTTGCAACGCCCAGTCAGAATTCTGACCACCGCACAGGCTTTGTACCTCTTGAGCCCTAAGAGCTCTTTAGTGTTTTTGTTGTTGAACCCTATTATTAGAGCTTTCGAGTGTGTGTGTGTCCTTTTACGGACTTCCACTCTGCGATTGCCCTCATCTTTTCTAGATTGTTTAGCAGAGAATAAATCTCTTGTTTTGTAACTCCGCAAAACGGTTCTGGGCCAACTAGGGGCGTGTCCTCGCCCTTTCTGGCAAGTTCATCCGCTGCTTCGTTTCTATCAATGTTGGAATGTCCTGGTACCCATCTAAGTGTAACTTTGTTGGTGTTAGCAGGGCGTTTAGATTATTTTTGCAGTTCTGGACGAGTCTGGAGTTAGCCTCTAGGGACTCTAGTGCTAGCAGAGCAGCTTGGCTGTCCGAGTTAATGTAGATGTATTGGTTTCTTAGGTTTCTGTCCAGGTTGATTTCCGCGCATATGTTGATGGTAAGGACTCCTGCCTGGGATTGGGAATTGAGGCCCGTTTGCCCATGCTGATGCTAGCTCTGTGCTTAGGCCTCTCACTATAGATACCACATCCTACTTTTCCATCTTTCTTGGAACCATCCGTGTACCAAATGTGGCTTCCCTTTTCGACAAACATTTGGTCGTTGGTCCATTTGAGTCCTTCGGGTATTTCCACATATACAATATATAGTATAAGTACTATTTAATATATATCCCGGATAGGGAGATAAATAATCTTTATTACCTAGCAAGCAGTGAGAAATGCAAGCGATTCATTGGATTTTTTATTTCATACGGTTGACTTGATTCATACACTTGTTACAACATAAATTAAACTGGCTTGGCTGTATGGATGGCTAATTGAAAACGTGCATAAAACAATTTTCATCACACCTGCTCGTAAATGGTGTTAATATATGCAAGCATACTTAGACATAATGAGCTATATTAAGCCCATGGTCTTAAAGGATTCTTATACTACTTTACCGCCCAGCCGGAGCTCCCGGAGAATCTGCCCCCCACGTGTTCGCCGCACGGTGCGGAGTACTGTGGACTGTGCTACTACTCGTACACCACCGCTATTATAGTTATTTATAATACAAATGTAAAAAGTCTACATTTCAACACGTATATCATATAACATTTTACAATGCATTAGCTCGGAAAGCCGCTACATTTTTCAGAATTAAAGTTCTATAAATTTATCAGAATGAAAGCTCCATAATTATCTTACCTTACCAGACTAAATATTACAAGTAATAGGTATAACTACATTGACAAGCTTTTTATTATTCAAAAAAATCATAGATATTTACAACAGTACCCAAAAGTGAACTTATTATAATTAAATGTTGAGACCAAAAAAAAGAGTTTTAAAGTAGGCATGTTTAAAATTAGTGTTTTGAGGTAGAGGTTTTTGCGAAGCTTTTTCTATTTTTTTCATATAATTAATTTCAGTCAATACGTATGTCAAAACTAAATCTCATAGTGGTAATACTGCAATAACAATTGCGTTTTTTCACGAATTATGATGAAACAGTTTTCGATAAAGATGTAATTATCTCTGAAGCTAAGACAAGTCCATATAATTTCACACGACATTTTAGTATCTGAATACTGGTCAAGAACACGACATTACAATCTTTCCGGTTATTAATGCCCACGGTATATGCAGGGTGATTCATGAGTCGTGAGCAGGATTAACCTTACGGTTTCAGTGAATGATAAGCTATTATTTCATACTAAACTTAACGAAATTAACGTTAAATTAAATTATTTAATTGATAGTTAAGTATCATTTAACTCATAGTTAGGAGATTTCGTTAAGTTAAATTTAATCAAGTCTAGTATGAAATAATAGCTCATCATTCACTTAAACCGTAAGGTTATTCCTGCTCACGACTCATGAATCATCCTGTACATATAAGCCATGTCTATAGTAGTTATCACATTTAATTACTAGATTCCCTTTGATATAATACATATATACGTGGTGTAACACAATTACGTAGGTAATATAATTAATTCTCAGTAAGGAAGCGTTACTTAACGACAGATTACGAACACGCGTCAACAATAATTACCAGGCTTAGCCATAAACGACGTATGAAACTGCTCGTATATTAAATTGAAGAAGCCATTTATTATCTCACGTCTTTTCGAAAAAGATTTTGCCGTGAATTGATTACTTACTATGAACATAATATGTACCATTAAAAATCTAAACTGCAACTCACATGCCGACATACTTACTTAGTATTTTCTGTAATATGTAACTAAAAAAACATTGACTATAAGCTTTTATTAGGTCTACATACAGATACCGACAGTCGTTTTTTTTTCATTTGGAATATAGATACAGTCGTATCTATATTCGAAAGTACGCAGAATATGCAGGCCAACCTCTTATTTCCAGTTCCCGGTTTCTCAATCATAATGAATCATACTGTCTTTGTAAGACCGATAGGTACAAATAAACGTCCTAGCATAATATATTCGTTATATTTTCATGATCATGACTATGGGATAGATGGAAAATAGCCCAGGTTTTATTGTATCTAATGATTTGGTGGTAAACTAAAATCTTGCTACAGCGATACGGCTCCAAATCTACATTAAAATCTCAACAGCTCAAATCTAGCTCAAAACTTACAAGCCGTCACGATTTGAAGTTAAGCGCTTTAATAGATAATCACGATTACATAGAGAAAATGTTCTACTTTTTATTAAATACGCAATTTAAAATTCCGCTTTTCCTTTGTTTCGTTTCCTCGGGCTATTACTTAAAGGAAACCGCTGTCTTCTGCAATTTAAAAAAATACGAGACTTGAATCTGGAAGCTCTTACAAATTTAAAAATTGATAACACCACAATTTCTTCTCGGCACTTTTTAGGGATCTTTGTGAAGTGAAATCGAAACTAGGTAGTTTATGATTCTCAAGAATAAAAAAAGATTGTGGGATATTAATGAAGAGAGCTTAGTAAGGAGCAGAAAAGGGCTTAGTAAAAAAACCTATGTTTTTATTTTATTTTTTTATTCTTGTTCATGTTTCGGGATGATATCATTTAAAAAGTCCATAATGTCCCTTGAGATAAAACTTACTACAACTCAGTTTGCGTGGAGTACGATGCATTTTGAGCAAGTGTCACAAAAAGTATATATTTAAATATACATGAGTTATGGAACTGCTTCGAGATCTTTAATATTAACTTTATATCACACTTGAGTACTTTCCTCAGCGTTAATTTTATTCCCGTGGGGCGGAATTCTCGGTCGTTTGTGACGAATTGATATCTTTCATAGTCTCTTACCGTAAGGATAGTCATTTATAACCTCTGGGCGGCAATTTATTCTCCACATTTATCATTTTATAGGTGCTTCGAATGTTCCATGACACTGGAAATGGGTGTAATGTTAACTGAATTAATTATGATAAATTCAAAAAATTTAATTTTCTATCCGGTGACGAATCGTGATACATACAATTTTTTTCATCACATTTGCGAGGAAATAATTAAACGTACTAGACAGATAAAGAAACAATAATTATTAGCAGTAATGTAGTAGCACAGGCTACAGTACTCGGCGGTAAGCGGCGGCTACGTGCGCCGTACGCGTGGGGCGCAGGTCCTCCACCAGGCCCGGGCGAGCGGTATAGTAGTATGAGAATCCGTTACGGCCATGTGCTTAATACCGCTCAGTAAGTTTGAACCACGGGTCGTGTCGCGGGTGGTCGCTCCTGATGACGTTCTTCGTAAAGAACGAAACATGTCGAGCGAAAATTGACTAAATTACGTGAGTGACCCGTTTTAAATATTATTTTGATATGTTCGAGTCTCACGAGAGTTTTATAGTTAAAACCGCTCATTAAGTCTAAGTATGCTTGCATATACCTGCCTAATATCACCATTTACGAGCAAGTGTGATGAACAATTTGTTTAGGAAGAACACAAATTGTAGCCTAAAGATGAGAAGGCAAGATAATTAATTAACAATCTTTTAGTAAACGTTACCTGGAATTTAACACGAAGTCAATAAATTAAGAGTATTAATTCAAACAACCGAGTCGTTAAGTCATTTGAATTCAAATTGTTATTTTAAACAGACTGCCTTTTTAACAGGGTCGTCAGTTTTAAACGATGCCAATACAGAACTGGCTTTACTGGGCTGGCTAACATTTGCTTTTGGCAAACATTGCGTAATGTAGGGGGCAATAATCTAGACAGGCCACTGAGCCATTGTCTTCTGTTTCCGCGATTGTTTTTCATTGAAATTAAACACTTTAGAACGGATTAATCGCGTTTATTAACACCATGACCCTACGTTTCGAGCCCTTTACAGCATTCGTTTTCAAAGGGTTAATACAATACAAATACAATACAATAAAAAAATCTTTATTTCAGTAAAATATACATGGTTTTTGATATAGGGGATAGAACCGCTAATATGATGACTCCTGTGAAAACGAGTACTGTAAAGGGCTCGAAACGTCCGTTTTAAAGTTTTCAGACATATGAGTTTAGGACAAATGATCATTACGTCAAACAGTATTAGGGAAATCAAAAATAGGATACAAACTTTAGGGGTTCCGATATATGTAGATCCATAATAATGCAATAGTAATAAATAAGTAACGTGCTCCTTTTTTTTCTTAATCAAATCACTAAGCTCTCTCAAGATACTTTAGTTAAAACAATTCATTGACAATTTTAATTTAGGTATCTTTAATTTTCCGCTAAGTTGATAAATCACAGCTTTGCGAGCCTTTGTTTAACTTAATTCAGATAAGCAAAATCACAACATTGCAATGAAACAAATTCGACTCGTTTCCAATTGACAATCAAGATCACTTAAAACATCATATTGTATAATATGTATCTGATTGTTAGTTACCAGGAAGTGAACCGGTAAGGGCTCGGAAACTGTCCGACGCCCACTCGTTCCGGACTCGTGGAATGTGGAACGCCTTGCAGTGCGCTAGATACTAATTTAAATGCAAGTCACGGCCGTCCTATGTCCATTTCTTACTATGACTGTAAATTGTTACATTTTTTAGCCTTCGAAGTAAACAGACTTAGTAAGGAACGATTTCTCAGTCTTATTAAATTTATCTTCATATTAGCCGAAATACGTCTACTACCCGACAAAGCATCCCCCAAAGATTTACACAATGACATTCATGCCAAGACAATTATTCGCTGCCTTTGAGTATGGGAAGGGCCTAGACTAGATGGGCTGAGGCTGGTTAAGGTCGTGGGAGAGGTTCAGGGCTTATTCAATTATGAGAATGTAATAACAACGAAATAGTATGAATAATGACGAATAATATTTGATGGATGTCGTAATGACATACTCTCAAGTTCTTTACTATTTTTGTTACTAGTTTTACATTCAATTGTATGCACTGTTAAAGCCGTTTTGTAATTGTACGGTTTGGCGAATGGATTAATAATAAAACGGTTGTTCTGATTCAATTAAAACATTATTTAACGTTAGGACTTAGGCAAGCGTTCGCATTAAACAAGTTTGGTAATTGAAATATGGAACAGTTGCAAATTTGTCGTTCGTTCGTTTGAATTTAATTGTTTATCGCCCTAGTAGAGTGCGATTACTTAAATTTCTAATCAAATTTATACTTTATCATACTCCTTCATCATCAATATTATTTTGACCTTTCGGTAATCCAATTTTGGATGTAGGCCTCTTTCCCCTGCTTCTACTCTTCTCGATATTGTGCCAAAGTCTATGTAGAAACACGTAATTATACAATTGTATAGATCTTGCTCAAACCTAACTAGGTATTTAATATTATATTTATACGATGCTGTTTTACAGATACATGACAAATGTGAATAAACCCCAATGGGCTTTATAAATAGTGCAAACTTATAAAATGCCAGTGCAAAAACCGAAAAGCTCAAGCTTATAGACGGCTAGCAATGGCGTGTGACAGTGCAACCTAGCGTAATGGTGCTAAAGTCAGTATGACAACGTGGATGGCGCTGTTTGGGCTAGTCTGGCTGCTACGCGTGAGGGGTTCGCTGTGCGGATGCGCAGCGTGCAAGCGCGCGCGCCACGAGCACGACGCGCAGCCCGACGCGCGCGCGCCCAGCCCCGACGAACGCGCGCCCTTTGACGTCATCACCCTGCAGCAGTACACGCGGGATGTCACCGTGCAGACCGACTTCGATGATGAAGACGATCTGGATAAGATCGAGCTGCAGATCACAGAGGAATGTAAGTAGCTTTGTTTTTGTTTACCTGCAACTTTGCCCTTGTTAGATGTACTATCGCGTTCAAAATTGTACCCGAAACTTTTGAACGCGTGTGTAGATATGGAACGATTCCCGACACAAAACTAAGCTAAAGATATAAGTATCATTGACGATAGATTCAATTAGGGTAAGGGACACAGATTTAATTAACCCTTACCGTAATTGATCCTAAGGTCGGTGCGGCGATATTATGAACGCTTTCTGAACATGACGGTCACCGCGTCGAACGTCGAAAATCGGTTTGAACAAAATGTTTACCACGGTAAACACGCTATTTAGGCTATTGTCATATGGTGTTAACCAAACACGACCGTGTAATAATCCCCTCATACTAAAACTTGCTTTAAGCATTATTTACCAATAGATACAAATACAATGATCGGTTGCATGTCCACAATGAGACTGTTTAAGGAGTTACTTAGTAGGCATATAGCATTTCAAAATAGCAACGCTGATAATATTACTTTTCAGTCCTCCGGCCGGTAAGCGCCACTTTACGCAAAACTAAATTGCCGCCTGCCGGCTCCGTCGGGCTGAAAAATAGTATACAAACCTCGGACGTTAAATGGGAAAGCCTCGGATCACATGTTAGTCGACCTCGGCTTCGCCTCGGCCGACAATTACATGAAATCCGGGACATCTCCCCACTTAAACGGCCTTGGTATGTAATCTACTATTGCTATATGATTGGCTGCTTGTACTGTATATGTACCCAATATCGTATTGCGACTTATGCGAGTGAAAAGTCACATGATCGTTTCCACACATTTTTTAGTTTCAATCGGCGTTGTCGATAAACTGGCTAGGCCCACAGTTATAACATTGTCTAAATTCTATGCATATTGCCGCATGGCTGACCGTTTCGGATATTCGCGTCGAACATCTGCGTTGCAGCACATGCCGCTCTTTCCATTCCAAATTGAAATTCTACACACTATACACATAGGTACTCATAATGTCAGAATTTGATAAAAGATAAAAAAAGCGGCGTGACTCATTGCACATCTTTTGAGTATAAAACACATTATGTTTATAAATTCTTTATTAAGTATCCACTTCATAGTCTTACAAAAAATAAATTAGAACTGGGATTCATATCTAAAATAATATCCAAATCCAGTTTTTAGGTATTTATAGAATGGTATTAAAAATCCCATTTTTGTCTAAGTCCACTTATCTCTTGAACAGTAACTTCAAATTATTTGCATAAGCTTTTTAAAGTCTAAAACTCATATAAAATACCAAGTACCCAAATCAGCCTTTATAATTACTGAAACGCGTGACCTGACTAGCACCCCTTAGGTCGTTGCCCTGTCCAGCCAGACCAAAGGTCTCTATTTCTTTGACTACCTGCAATTTACAGTTAGACGAAAATTTCAGCTGTTTTGGAGTAGTTATTCCTTAACACGCAAACTGCGAACCCAAGCGTCAAGCAAATTACAGTAAAAAGTAGTTGGTGAATAATTCTTTAATAAAAAATGCCAGAAAAAAGGCTACCAATATGTACATCGGTCTAGAATGTCAGAAAATTAATTGCATGCAAGAAATACGCAATTATGTACAACGGGTTGGCACTAATTGACTAGCGCGTTTGGCGGAATAGCAAAGTAACATTATTGTCTTAGTTAAAGACATAAAGAGCTTGTAAGAAATACATTTCACCTAATTCGTCTATGAAAAATTTGAAGCAAAAATAACAATTAGTGACCACAAAATAATTTATGGTGGTTTGTTATTTTTATTTGCGTGTTTATTTGCGGCGGGGAGGGTGGGAAAATTAATAGCATGCAAGAAATACGCAAGTAATTATAATGGGTTGGCATTAACTGACTAGCACATTTGGCGGTATAGCAAAGTAACATAATTATCAGAATGAATATGGAATTCCACAAATAAAGTATGATAAAAAAAAACTAACAGTATTTATTTCCTATATACTTAAGCTACAATCTAAATGGATTTTAATATACCTAACATCACATTCTACAAATGGATTACCGAAGATTACCATTCTATAAATACAGTGGTAAGATTTACAAAATTGTATAATATTTAATTTGTAACAACTCTGTGTGTACCTAAGTATAATAACTTACTCGCAAACACTCGCAAATTGTAATTAGTTATAAAACTTACTCATTAAGTGAAATGTAATAATTTCTTTTGAGTAAATAAATGTCTTTAACCAGAAGGTAAACCAGTGAGTATGTAAGCAATCGTTTTCGTAAGGATCTTTTTCCAAAATAGTGTTGAATGCTTGTCACATTCAATTAAGTTATTTACGGAAAGGTAAATTTTGGGAGCAATTTGTAAACCCGACCCTTTCATAAATTAAATCAAAGTCTATTATATTATCACTTTCACAGTTCATATGAATTAATAATCTATCAGCCCCTCATAAATCAATGAAACCTGTCAGGTCCTTTGGGCGGCATAACGTACATATATTAAAACTATTATATATATTTTATTTACTTGCATATTGACGTGCAAGTTAAGCCACGTACATACAAACTAATTATAAACATTCGGTTTAAAAATAACTGTGCTAGACCGGGCTTAGACGGGCCGTGGCCGAAAGGTCAATTACTATAAAAAGAGACCGAGCTATTACGGGACGCTTTCTTTAGAAATTTACACGTCGGTCACGGCCTGGCCCGTCCCAAGTGTGAGTTATCCTTCAGAAACATGTTTGCAGAAACGAAAATTCACACCCTGCTATTGTGGATTTCCACGTAAAATCCTTTTCCTGGACCATCACATGTTTATAAACCAAATAGTTGCTGGCTCCAAAGATTACAGTCGCCGCATTCCCTATGGGATAACTCAGATAGGCACTATGATACAACCCTATGAGGTGCACACATTACAGCCTAAAAAATCTGGCGCTTTCTGGACTTCACGGGAATAAGTTATGACTTATAAAAGGCTGCATCTTCAACGGTCCAAAAGCATTAATAATACCCTCTGTGTTGGGAGCTCAGATGGCAGTCGCTTTCATAAAAACTAGCGCCTACGATAAATCTTGGGATAAGTTGCTAAAGCGCACTCCAAGCGCCCTGATCCAAATGAGGGAAAACGCTATAAATATAAAAAAAACTAACTCGTGTAGGTACGTTTTTTCATTTGTCAACTAATTGCTTTTGTTCGGCCTCGTCGTGGACTGAAAGAAAATGCTTGAACATTATGCCTGGCATCTTTTGTTCTCATTTCCTGTATCGAACAATAAAGATGCAATGAAATAATAATATAAGTAATTTCTTATAGGCTCACATCAAAATAACATTGTTTCGAGGTCGATATTAAGCCGATTTTTGGCCGATGCCTAGTTGGGTATTGAAAGCTTTAAGTCCAATTGTTTTGGTATTGACAGGCATCTGGCATTCAAATGGGAGAATGATAGGTATGCGGTTATGGACTTGCCTTCGTCAAATTACTGTTAAACCTATATCATGACTTGAAGCGCTGAGAAATTATTTACCTTTTGAATAATAGTGAATTCTTATTCGATTCAGTACCTATCGTTGTGATATATATATAATATTGAAGGTTGACAGGAAATCTACCGATTATAGTGAAATTAATAGTACACTAGTTGATGTACTTAACTGGTTTACTATTCATTGAAATTAAACACTTTAGAACGAATTAATCGCGTTAATTAACACCATGATCCTACGTTTCGAGCCCTTAACAGCACTCGTTTTCACATGGTTAAGATGATGGGTTGTCATCATCTTTCGTTCTAAACTGTTTAATTTCAATGAATAACAATTGCGGTAACAGAAGACAATATTATGGTTTAATATTAACAATCAGCTACTTAATGCTGAGAAAACTAAATATAGTGACTTCAACTGTGTGCTACTGGTAGAGCTCAGTCATCCGACAAACAGAGCCTGCTGTAGTCAGCCATCTAGAGGAGAGTCGCGAGAATTACGGACTCGAGGATAGATATGACAACATTATTGGCCAGTTGGCTACGTCCATTTAACAATTCAGGGATACATCTCTGACCCCAGCCCTCACATCGATATTTCTTTGAGCTATTTGAGCAAGCAGCTAGATGTGAGCTAATCCATCTGCCAGAAATAAATTGGATACCATTTTAGTAGGCAGACATCCAGTCCAGTCTAATTTATAGCTCTTAACTTAACCCTGTATTTAGCTCACTTTCTACTTTCTGCATCGCAAAGCATCTGCTCGTGTTATGAACCAGGTACCTAGTTACAAAAGTTTACATTTCATTAAATTGTGAAAACAGGATCTGAGTATGCATCCCAAAGGTGCGGAACAGCTTTGTTCCGCCAGTTCCGTCATGTGAAATACATTGAAATGTAGGCAAAAAATGCACATCAAGGAAAATTTTATTGTGTCCACTATAATGACATGCTAAGTAATTCGGCATGCTTACACGTACCTTAATTTAAACTTTGATAATTCACATGATTAAAAAACAAATACAATTGATTTTGTCTATCAAACAATACATACAATAAAAATTTGGTACACAGGAAGGCATGGGCAAAGCTTGGCTAGTTTTATGTATTTTATGTCAACACTGCATTATATATCCATATGTCCAAAACATGCAGATATTGGTATAAATAATTTATTGAATCAGGCGTTACTTTGCGGAATTAATTTGCTAGTCAATTAGTGCCAACCTGTTATACCTACTTGCGTTTTTTTTATGCAATTAATGTTGCTATTCTCCCGTCGCAAAACATAATACGCAAATAAATATTACTTATTACTCGTTATTACTCGTATGCACTCATAAAAACTTCAATAAGCTTTTATTTTGTTAAAAATGTAGGTCGTTTGTTCTTATAAAAAATCGGCCAAGTGCGAGTTGGACTCGCGCACCGAGAGTTCTGTACAAACTTTATGTTGCAACTTCATCTAGAAGTAGAAATTTGAAGTCAGCCACATGTACCGACAAATTGGGTCACTTGTTTGCACGGAGTTAGTATGCGACTTTGTTTTTGCATGATATTTTTATCACGTAACCCATTTTTTTTTTATATAGATATATTTTAGACGGACGGGAGGGTCTTGACGGATTTTCAACCCCTTTTTTTATCCCTTAAGGGATGAATTTTGGAAAACGCGAAAAACAGTTTCAAGGGACCGTAAACCTTAGTATATTGTTTAAATTTCCACTCGATACCTCTACGCACTCACGAGATAAAGGGTCTTGACGGACAGACGGACGGACGGACGGACGGACAACAAAGTGATCGTATAAGGTTTCCGTTTTTTTCCTTTTGAGGTACGGAACCCTAAAAATAATAATGAAGGTCAATGCTACACTTTTCCTGTAATATTTAGGGTAATAACAAGGTTGTGTAAAACATTATATTTCATAAACTTCGGATATAAAGGGGGGAATGGTATTTTTCTTCAACCTTTTCCTTTATAAATCAAACATTTTTCATTGTAAAAAAATAATAACAAAATGTTTAGAATGTGCAAATCTAGCCCTTTCAAATGATACCCTTCATGACCCAGTAACTAAACTTTAAATTTTTGCCCCCTCTTTTATCGGACATTTTTCATTGAATATAAATAAATATATATATAAAATCTTCTCTCAAGTGTTATCATTCATTAAAAAATCTTTATTATAATTAATAAATAACAATCATGGTAGCAGAAGACAATAATTAATAAGTAGGTACCTAAAAAATAATTAAAAAAAAAAGCCTACCTTCAGAATAAAATAAAAAACTACCTTTAAAAATACCTTACCTTAAAAATCTAATCCAGGATTGCTGGGCATGGTGCCCAACACGCAAGCGGCATTCCCTCGCTGAATTGCTATTGCAATTCTTTGCGCAAGAAAGCCGCCTGCGCGATGATCACCCGTTGCCTCTCTAAGGCGTTTACTGAGTGATCTGTGTAGGCCCCATGCTTCCTTGCCCCACGGTCCGAGCGTCTCGACGCCGAATGGTACAAATTCGTACTGGGCGGTGAGACAATGTATCTGGATTAACTTTGTTTATAACTATTCCAAATTTCAAATCCGTTCTCAGGATATTTAACGATGTGACAGACATACAGACAGACTGAGTCGCGCCATAAGGGTTCCTTTTTACTATTTTGGTACGGAGCCCTAAAATGTATTCAGTCCCAATAAAAATTAATTTATATTTCGAGATATCTCATAAGTTCAATTTGCATAGCCACCACGGAATAAATGAAAGCAAAGCAAAATGTTATTCAGCTTCCCGCGTTGGCAAAGGAGTTTCCAGTTTTATTTTTTATTGCAATTGAAAAATTATATCACATTGGTAATAATACCAGGTTATATTGGAGCCCTCTGCATCTGCGGCATTTGTTTTGCTTTGTATAAATAACCAATATTGAAGTTTGTGTAATTTAGTTATGAATTGGTATGTTAAGCTTTTTAGAGCAATAACAGCGCAAAGTATAAATAATGTTTTTAAAAACTTGTTTGTTTGTTGACATATTAGTTATCAAGTTAGTATAAATGATTAAAAAACACGCTATCATGTTTTTATCAACTTATTCATATCCGTCTATCCCCTTAATACATGCGGATATGTTTCTGGAAAGTGAAATGGCTACAATATCCGTTCAGGCGCTCGTAATATTATGTCACTGAACGCTGTTTAGTACAAAGTTATTTTTATATCTTTTATTTCAACTTCTGTTATTTAAGTTATTTCAACAAGTCGAGAAAAACAGAAGCAAAGCCTTACCATCCTTTTCTCGAAGCAGTTCAGGCGATTTTAAACCTCCTGTAATTTCTCGGTGTTAAAGCTAGAACCCTGAATTGTCAGAGACCTAATCGCTATGATAAAACATACATATATTCTAAATAATATGGCGTAGGGATGTGACGACCCCATCGTCCACTGGTTTCGACCGGTGCAATCAGTCAACGTGGGGCAGCTTGTGGCGAGCTGCTGGGGAGTAGCGACCCCACGTACCTGAGCGCTCGACGCTCCTGAGGGACTCCGTCGTCCGACCAAGTCCTCTGCCTCTGGCTTGCCTTAATCGACCGTCCAGAGTGGGATCGCGAGAGCTGTGTTCTCGAGGGTAGATGTGGAAACCTAAGTGGCGAGTTGGCTATATGTTTAAAGTCCGGTGACACCTCTCTACCCCTAGCCCTCATACCGGTGTTGCCCTCGAGCCATCTTAGATGTCGCTTTTTGTGAGGCCCATCTTATGTGGGCGAGTCACCGTCTGCCGGAAATAAAATTGATTACCATTTTGTTAGGCAGACGTCCGATTTTATTCTCCATAACCCAGTATTTAGTCCACCATTTTCACCTAATAGTCCAGTATATTTTAGATTCCATTAAATATCAATAGTCTATACATCCTGGCGGGTGCTGCCTCTGTGTGCGTCCCATGACTCGGGCAGGTGCAACATCCGCTCGGTGTACCCCTTACATTTCATTAAATGGTCGAAAGGGTCTCTGCGTGTTAGTTTCGGCTCCGCGTACGCCTCCCAAAGGTCTACAACACCATTGTTGTTGTTCACCGTGATGGGAAATACTTCTAAATAGCATTTAATGTGAACTTGTAGTTTTAGAACCATCGATCAAAGTCAAAGTTCCTTAGTTTGGACACTCACTCATTCATTCAGCAGGTCCAGAACTCCCAGAAGCACCAAATTTTATACATAAGTAGTTTATAGCCTACCCAGTCATATAAGTAGGGAAAGTCATACTATTACAAAGTTACCTATGTAGTTCACGCACATATTATGCCTACAGGTAGTATGCCACTACGATGTCAGTATAAATCTTGATGCATGTATAAAAAAGAAGGTCTGCCTACAAAAAGACATGAGATTCCAACAAAATCATTACATAGCGGGTTCTATGGACACCCTCTGGTACCGACTAAAATAACCGACTTTTTTAACATTACATCTCGAAACTGCGGAGCGAGACATGTGTCATATTGTCATAAGATCATAATGTTCAGTTGCTCGACAATCTTTTTTTTTTCCTTTTTATATTAATAGGTTCCCAGGGCGGACTTTAATAGCAGACTAGAATATTGATTGACCACTTTACGTCAATCGAGGTTAATTAATTTAGATGCCGTACAACTATAGTCTGACAAGCAATCGAGCGCACTAACAGTAGGCTAGAGAGCATCATACTGTTTTTTTCTTACGGTAGTATTATCACCCTGAAAACAGGGATGGATATAGTTTTCTTGTCCTTCTGTTACTGCGACCATTATTGGCTTGTCAAACTATATTATTATACTCAAAGTGAATTAATTGTGGTCCTTAATCTTATTAATTTAGGATTGCATTTGCTCTTGAAAAGTAGTAGTAGTAGTAAGCACTTTATTGTACACAAAATAAATCACAAAACAACTGAAAAGAATTGAAGTACAAAGGCGAACTTATCCCTGTAAGGGATCTCTTCCAGCTAACCTTAGAAAAAACCTTACCTTAACCTTAGAAAATTATAGTTTAAAGCGGGACAAGTAAACTACAAGTACGTTTTTAATCTGATGCACAAATTATTATAAATTGTCAACGAGTGTATCGCAAATTAAGTTAATTTACCTCTAAAAACCCACGAAACGTCGAAACGTCGGTAGGTATGTTAAGAAGAAATAACTAAATTCGCGACACACCCGTTGTCAGTTTAAAATAATGTATGCAAAACGCGAAAGTTTAGTATCTGAGGCGCAAAGTTATTATGCTAGTGGCGTCCGATAGTTAATTAATTGTAATTTTAAATGACAAACATACATTTTCATATTAAAATTACCATAGAACCAGGGGAAAGTTACTTCTTTTTCTAAACCGCATTTCAGTTCAGGAATAAAATACCGGATGCTATTGGTCAACGAGGTGGGGAGTACCAAAGCCACATACCAGAGAGTTCCTTATCAGCTATGGGATAATACAATCTCGGGCTTGGCAACAGATTGTACAATGCATGTGCTTAAAAAGTGCGGTTTCTAATGGATCAAAATCGTGCAGAAAGCCGTCCTTTTCCGCTCTAGTGCTTTTAACTTTGCAGTTTTGTTTTAACTCCGCTATTAGCCCGATAATGTTAAAAATAAACGAGAATTGGAGATTTTTCACTTATATAGAGGTATTTATAACTAACTACACATATCATTCGTCGTGTCATTATTTAAATTTTATAAATAACATGATTTTAAATAATCACTTAATATGTTTGGCTGAACGTAAATAATGCGTGTGGCTTATTGCAATGTAATATGGCTGCCTTTGCACAAGGGCAGTAGTAGGAACGTACAGCACGCATGTAGTTCAGAAATAAAAGCTTGCCATTTGAAAATTGGTCGTCACTCTTGTGCAGTCTTGATTAGTGATTTAGGCAAGTAATTGAAAAAAAATCGAGTAGTAGCGACGAAATGTTAACTCGTAAAAAGTAATATGAGCTTTCATCCACCCATGCCTCAGTCAAAAGAAAGGTACATATATACATACGTAAAATGACTTTTTGCGCTGGAAAAATAATAAGACAGCCGGCTCGTTTTCAGAAAATCTCTTTCTGAAAATGAGCCGGCATTAGCAAAGAAATATAAGCTTAGTATGGAGTACAATCAAATGTAATAATGACATCGGATCGAATAGAGACGATTACATCAATAACACGTGAAGCAGACCATCCTCCTACATCACCCGCTTGTAGCTTGCTCAAAAAATTATGATGTTATTACATTGCACAAGCATGTCGAACGAACATAATGCCAAACTTTACTTTAGTCACATAATACATAGTAAAATATTGTATGAAAAACGTGCGTTAAGATGATAACCGACTCGTAGCGGCTTACTAGCTCACTGGCTCGTTTCACTCACTCGTGAATAAATATGACACTCATCGGAAATCACCTACTTTCCGCACTTGTTGCATAATAGTAGATTACGTACCGAGGCCTGAAAAGTAAGAAATATCTCAGATCTCGTGTAATGAAACTCGTGTGATGTGTGTGTGTCGTGTTGTGATCTGAGGCTTTCTTATTTACTGGCCAAGGTTAGTACACTATTTTTCTGCTCGACGCAGTCGGCAAGCGGCGCATTTGTTTAGCGTAGCGGCCTGCAAGTGGCTACTTGCCGGCCGGAAGGCAGAAAATAGCTATTTAAACATCTGCTCGTAAGTGGTGGTATTATATGCAACCATACTTAGACTTCATGAGCTCGGCTGTCCTAGATCAAAGCCTAGTAAGTGCATTTAGCGAAATTTTACAGGAGAGGCAAATAAACATTTTGTTAAAAAAAAATTGTAGCAGACACCTTTTACTCACAAGCCTTGGTTTTATATAGGGAAGAATAACTTGCTTTACAAGACAAACTATTCAAACTACATGTATGTGTCTTTGTAGAATTTTTATGTGCCTTACTAACAAATGATTACAAAAAAATAATAGAAATGTTATGTCAATTACAAACCAAAACCTAGCAAGTGGTCTTACTAAGTTTTAAAAATGGTCCATTTTACAGCTTACTCTTATATTCTAAATATAAAACCTAGCAAATGCCTACTTAGAAATTCAGATTAGTATTACCATTTGTTAATAAGGCAAATTTGTAGTATTTAATTGGAATCTAAGGGATTCAAATTATTCTGAAATTACTGACTACCAGTTATTTCCCGCATCTTCGCCGCATAAAATTTAACTTGAGGAGCGATGTCTGATCATTTTATAATATTTATTTGTTGGGATCATAATTTCAAAAGACTAATTCTTTAGAAAATAAATTATATTTTAATCATAAAACAAAAATCAATCACCGGTCAACAATTCGCCTCCAGTTTGAAGATCAACCGATTGGTCATTAATCGCCAATTGTTTCTGGCATTAAAGGCAGGAATTTTGCATAATGTTTTTTTTTTAGCTGGAATACCTCGAGGATCTGTGATTTATTTGGGAAGCTCTGTTACTTTATAGGTAAGAAATCTAACTCTGCAAATGGCTCGTTCAAAGATGTCTTGTAAGCAGATTTTTTGTGCAAGCGACAATTTTCACTCTTATAACCTGGCAGTTACTATTGCTTTAAGTAGAAATGGATAATTGATAGAATATTTCATTTTAAGTTGCTCGCTTCATCAAATGTAGACACGCGTTCAAAATTGCATGGGCAGTTTATGAATGAATTCATTCATAAATTAACGCTATACCTCTAGTACATAAGTAGGTACCTACTTGAAATAGATAGGAAACATAATCTTAAAAAGCATTCCGAATGTTAATACCTACATACCAAGCCCCATTAAAACATTACAAATAAAAAATCACAATTCAGCACTACAAGCACTTTTGCGATGGATTTGTAGGTCACACACACCATAAATATAATATCACAGTGAAATTAAACACTTTAGAACGGATTAATTGCAGTCATCATCTTAACCCTGTGAAAACGAGTGCTGTAAAGGGCTCGAATCGTAGGATTATGGTGTTAATAAACGCGATTAATCCGTTCTAAAGTGTTTAATTTCAATGAATAACAATCGCGGTAACAGAAGACAATATTATAATATCACAGGTTAAAACAACAAACATAACTACCTTCTAAGAGCAGCCGCTAAAATTCGTCTCAATCGATCACTTTTACAAAGTATTCATCATGCGTTCGCGCAGCAGCGCAAAGTACGACAGCTACAAACTTCAAGTTTAACCCAGGAAATATACCGTTTTGACAGACATTAAATTATAATAGCCAGATTTTCTCAAATAACGTTCGAATGGGAAATTTATAGATAATGTATTAAAAAATCTTATAAACTTTTCTTCCGGTAGGTAAAAAGTAAAAAATAAAAACTTAACTAAGTCGTTTTTTGAAATTTACGGTAGTAAATATTTTTCTTGTTTGTAAACATGACGACATGTTTGTCTTCTATGTGTTAAAAGCGAAACCGAAGAAAACCTGTTCACGTAAAACGGTTAAACTTACAAAATATACGGCGTGGGTGATAGATGTGTTATTTCGCTAGAAACATAGTAGGTAGGTAATAATAATAAGAAAAAATGGTCCTGACCCATTTTAAACAACTTAAAAAAACATAAACAGAAAAATCTTATGAGAAAAACGATTGAAACATGTGAGTACATATTTGTGACGATTTGCATGAAACGATATTTTGTTGGATTTTGGTGCCAACATGATACTCACAAATTATCCGTTACGCCAAAAAATCAGCTATTATTAATTATTTCCCAAATAATCAAAATTTCCATACAAGCTGTCAGTTCAATGACTGGATTAGTTGAAAGTCGTTCCCTATTCGGATCCCGAACGGAAAAAGCGCGCGCGGGGTCGCGGGAGCGGCGACCGTTAAAACGCAAACTTCACTCATTACTGACTTGCTAAGTTTTATTTATTGTTATATTTGAATTTCTTGTTCAACATTTCGGCAATTTTTAAAATCAAAAACCTAGTCTCGGACAATTCCATATTCAAAAACCTAGTATATGCCGCATTTACTGGGTTTTTGGCCTCGAAAATGGTACTTACTAGGATTTTGAATATGATATTTGCATGTAAGATATGCACTTGCTAGGTTTGGCGGGTTTCGTAACTTTGATTCTAATTGAGATATAAATACAGGTGTTTTTGCATTAGACACAGCTCAACATTTGGGGCAGATTTATTTAAAAAACGTATTTTGACAAAAAATGTCCCTTGCTAGGTTTTGATCTGGGACAGCCGAGCTGGATTAAGCCCTAAAGGATTCTCATACTAATGTACCGTCCGCCCGGAGCTTCCCGAGGACCTGCCCTCCACGCGTTCGCCGCACGTAGTCACCGCTCGCTCCGGAGTACTGTGGAATGTGCAACTACACTACCGCTAATAATTATTGTTTCTTTATCTGTCTAGAATGTTTATATATTTCCTCGCAAATGTGATGAAAAACATTGTATGTATCACGAGCGGTACAAGAATTACGAACTCGTACTAAAATTAAACCCTCGTCTTCGACTTTGGCTTAAATTCACACTCGTTCGTAATTTCTTATTTACCGCCTTTAATACAAAAAATACTATTTTTTCAGTAGCCTAGCAGCTAACTCCATTCTCTTTACCAAATATTCGATTACATAATAGATTCCATTAACGCTCATTATGTTATCCTAGATTACATCCCTTCGCGTACCGCCTCGCATGAAAAGGAGTTTCATTAGATATATGTACACGATTAATAAAATACATAGAATTAATTATATAGTGTAAGTAAAAGTACGTACGTATAGGTACAGTCGCGAACAGGGTTTTTTTGGGCCATTTGCCACTTTTCAGAATTGAGCCGTGTAATAAAAGACCGATGTTATCAATAGATGACAGGTGACATTTGCCATACCGATTTGCATTCTAATTACGTGGCCCAACAATCGCGTTTGGCAACTGTACCTATACGGGGTGATAGTAGCAATGTTTCTTGTTCCAATGTTGATTGTTATTGTAACAATCTACAATTCTGCATTAAATTGCAACGGTTAAAACTTACGTATTTTTTATCACAATAGGCGTGACATGTTTCGACTGCATCGGGCAATCATCGTCGGACAGACAGAGTGGTGTTGTCACCTTCGCGGCTCGGGCATTATACAATTCTGTATGTTTCAGCTAGCAGAATAAATTAATTCAATATCTGCCCGACATATTCAACAATTCTTGAGAACAAACACACACGATATTTGAGTTGTCAAATTTAATCGAGAGATCGCCCTAACTAGTTGAAAACTTCATTCCTCATCCAGCTTATAGAAGTTACTGACTTTATAGTTAAAGTAAATACAATATATGAGTACAACTTTAAACTCACTTACATTGTACATACCATAGATATAGATTAGAAGAACTGGATACCCAAGCAGCCGAAAAACATTAGGCCATAAGAGTTTCAGATACTTCAGTATTTTTCTGCCCTCCGGCCGGCAAACGCCACTTTACGCAAAACTAAATTGCAGCCTGCCGGTTCCGTCGAGCAGAAAAATAATATACAAACCTCGGCCGGTAAATGGGAAAGCCTTGGATTACATGTTAGTCGACCTCGGCTTCGCCTCGGCCGCCAATTACATGTCATCCGAGGCATTTCCCACTTTAACGGCCTAGGTATGTAATCTACTATTTTGGTATTTTATTAAGTGCCAACGGCCTATAAAGTTTTCACAGTATAGGTATTGGTAGTTCTTTGTATGAATTTGACACTTAAGTTTGTATCATCATCAATACAAAATTGTACGCTGACATTTATGTACTGCTTTTTGTGTCTATTTCTTTTAATAAGTGAATGACAGAGTTTTATTGTACCTATCATTTTTTTACTGCACTTTTATAATTTCTAAATGTCATATACATATAGATACCCTGTTATCCTGTTGCACTGACATTGCTTTTCAGAAGGGGTTGACTGTTTTTTATCTATCATCTCTATATCGATGTTTATAATAATGAAATTACATTAATAATAATGTAATTATTGTGGAAAAACTATTATAAGTCTTAACTAACGAACACCCGAGACTTTTATTTCTTTTTAATCATGTATATTGTTATCCAAAAGTACGAGTAATAGTACCAAGTGACTCTTTTTTGATATTATCAGTGGCATATAACTTTAAGCTCTACACTATCGAACGGAACAAACTTGTATTCGCCACCGAGACCCCTATATTTGTAGTTTATAAATTTTCCGCCGCCTCTGCAGTTGCGCCGGCCTTGGCTGTAGATCTGAGAAGATAAGACGGGGTAGTGTCAACCAGGTGGCGTCCCACAACAGCACCTATCTAATACACCACGGAACCAACGACATTCCATCAGGTCCTTTGCCATCATTCCCGAAGAAAGCCCAGGGAGCAAGAAGAGCTGGCTCAAAGTTAGAATCTAAAATAATTACTGTTTTAGATACTAACTTTTATGACAGAGTACATTGAAGCTAGTGGGTTTTTGTGAACTAATTTCAGTGTCTATTTGAAAGACCACAACTCCTGCAACAAGAATATATCTAGGGAATGCAAAACTGGTTATATTGGAATGCATAACCGGTTATAACTGGTGAACCTTATGCTAATTTAAAACTTCACGATTTTCACAAATAACTAAAACGGCTTTTTCTCCGGGACCACGGGAGTAACGTTATCCTCGAAACGTCAGAGTTAGTTTTCAAAGTTATACACCCGTTTTAGTAAGTTTATAATAGTTTTGCATTCCCTTAGTATATCTCTAACATAATGAACTTAAAATCTCACAGTTTTTAAAGGCACTTTTCCCCATTCGGATATATGCAGACAATATTTTTTTACACCTTTATTCAGTTTCAACATTATTTCGAATGCAAAAAAGATTTTGAGAACCTATCTTTATATTTTGTATCATACAAAGAGTCCGACTGTATTGTTGTTAATTAGATCATTGAGTTCGTAAAGCGTTTACTGATATTCTAATCACCAAGCTATCTATGTTGTTGCACATATAAAGTTTTGATTTGTCTAAACTTGTTTCAAAAAGTTATAAAATCCACATGTTGTAAACTTACAATAAAGCCCGTAAAATGAGAGGCAACCTTATTTTTCTGTTTGTTTCCAGCAAACGTTGGCAACTTCGAAGGCGGGCGAGAGCAGCCAGCGCAAAGCCCGGAAAGCGCCCGTCACCCAGGAAGCTACCAGGTTTCACTTTGCAATATTATCGGGGCTTGACAACACTTTTGTTCTGCGCTACAAAATTTTATTTGTGACTTGCTAAAAGTGCAATCTATTCGTTGTCAAGTTATCACGCATGAACATATTGTTGCTTTTAAAAAGCATTATTCATTACAATGTGAACTTTTATTATTAACTATAGGTAAATTATTTACGGCCTTACCAAAAATCGACAAAGCGGTGCCTTTTACTAAACATTATTATTATTCCTGTGGTTTGATATTTATAGTTAATATTAAAACATCACAGTGTAATAAATAATACTTAAGCTTTAAGCTCCGGATCAGAAAATGATAGTTTCATATGGTTGTATACTCAAAAGCAATAAAATAAAATATATGATGTAGGTAAGTTATTATACCCAACTAAAATAACCCATACTTACAAAATCTTTCACGAAAATTAAAACGAAAAATAAACATGAAATAATTAGGTTAACGTTCGATAACTAGGTACCTATATCATTATTGTGTTTTATGATCAAATAGCGATAGTAAGTAGCCTATCCAACCCATTAAAAATAATAACCAGCTCAAAATTCGACTAAAAGTAAGAAATGTCAAACTCGAGAAAATTGCGAGTAAATTGAGTGACGATCTCGATTGACTTGCGCCGTACGACAATATGGGTTTGCTAAAAATATTTTTACAGCGAATATAATCGCTCCGGAAGTTGAAAAAATTGTGACCCCCACCCCTTTTACTTTTGAATCGCAAGTTCAAAATAATTATTATAAAAAAATAAAATAAAATTACTTACTTACTTAGGTCCTAGGGTACCCGGGGGGTACATAGGGCCTTGCAGATCTTCTTCCACGCCCCTCTGTCCAGCGCCGCCACTTTTGCTTCGCTCCAGGTGATGCCCGCCGCCTTGAGTTCGCTATCCACTCAAGGCGGCGGGCATCACATAATAAAATTAGTGTTTTGATTTTCTGCAAAAAAAACGTATTATCTTGGTTAAAAGGACGCATAAGTCGTAAGAGCTGCGAAGATACTCCTCATTTATTGTTTTGAGCATGGTATCTATTAAACCCCTTTTTAATTAATTAATTTAATTTAAGTTCGCCTATTGTGACGGATGGTAAATTACGGAACCCTACACTGAGCATGTGCTGTTGGCCGGTTTTTTGTATGTAATGCAAGATAAGATTATTAAGTAGGTACATAATTACCCAAAACACAGATCGAATCACGAAAACTGCCGCGGAAAATGTATGAAACAGTCATTAATTTCAGAGACATTCCGCGCCAGCTTTTGTGAATCGATCTGTACCACAGGACTATATAATCGAAACCCCTTAGTTAAATCCACCACCGGCAAACAGCTGCTAAAGTTATAAAAACAATATACTTACATAGTAAACGAACGTAATGTAGTTGCTTTCAAAGTCTAAACGAATAAATAAACAAATTAAATATAACAATCATATTCAGCAATCACTACGTTGCATTGCAGTGTCAATAATCATGTAATTATCTATGCGTCAATTAATTTACGCTTTTGCTCGACGTTCGAACATTGGTTTGAGAAGCTAAACACCAGGCCACAATGCTTGTGTATGCGTATCGGTTTGTTTATGTGTAATACCTATTATATGTATATACAGTGCTACAGAAAAAGTAGTGTCGTCCCTTTCAAATACAATACATATACTTACGTACGAAAACGGGACGACACTACGATGTTGACACTTTTTATTTTCTACCTTTTTCTGTCACACTGTAGCTAAACACTGAAACTCCAGAATTTCTAAAATCGCTTTTCGATAAAGAAACACATCGCGAGGAAGCCGAACTAATCCTAATAAGGCCTAGTTTGTTGGAAGATAAGATGGCAGTTGCTTGCGTAAAAACTAACGTCCACTTGGGATTACTTGCCAAAGAGGACCCAGGCTCCCTGAGCCGTTGCTTGCATTAGTCGGAAAAATGCTAGGAAAAAGACTCTTATTGTCACAATAATAGGGTCCCCGAGTGCTTGTCCTTGATTACGGTTTTTGGTGTATTTGTAGATAACCGACAAAAATACAGTTACATTGTAATTTTTTTTACATGTGCAACGCAAATAAGTAACAAAAAAATTGATCTTCATTATTATTGTATTTTACTTTTAATTTACAATATGGGATCGTTGAAATTTTAGACCTGGCTATATAATTTTATTCCTGGCCTCTACTCCTTAGATATATATTATTAGTTCTTATTTTACAATTTGAGTTGCATATTCTATTTTAATTTAACATACGTAACCTAATTACCTATTGGCGTTTGCTGAGAAAAGGTGATATTTTTACATAATCTATTTTTGGGGTCACGGATTATCCACTAAATTGTGTTACAATTAGTACATTGTGTATTAAGAGTGGTAAACAAGAAATTACGAACGAGTGTGAATATAATTTTAGCTCGAGTTCGTAATTGTTGTACCACCCGTAATAAATACAAAGTTTTTCATCACATTTGCGAGGAAATAAATAAAGTTTCTAAGCAGATAAAGAAACAATAATTATTATTTGCGGTAGTGTAGTTGCACAGTACTCCGGAGTGAGCGGCGACTACGTGTGGCGAGCACGTGGGGGGCAGGTGCTCCGGGAGCTCCGAGAGGGCGGTAAAGTAGTATGAGAATCCTTTAAGACTATGGGCTTAATACAGCTCATTAAGGCTAAGTATGCTTGCATATACTATCACCATTTACGAGCAGGTGTGATGAAATAGTACATTACCTAACTAGTGCGGTAAAACAAAATTTATTACCTCACGTGTTAGGTACATCATTTTATGCCTACACTTGGGCAGAAATCGGGTTTTTCCGTACGCATAGCGTGCGGAAAAGGCACTTTATGGCCAGTGGTGGCATAATAGTTATTTGTTATACAAGGGTGCAAAGTTGTATTTTACCAGCGAGTGTGGAATTGAAACATGAGCTAGCGAAAGGATTCTATATAATTGAACCACGAGCGTAGCGAGTGGTTCAATAATAGAATCCTGAGCGTAGCGAGTGTTTCAACACACGAGAAGTAAAATACAATTGCACCCGTGTGTAACACAAAACTTTTCACCTCACTATAGCGAGGAAAGTGCAACAAGCAAAAAAAACAGCTCATACAAAATAAATAGGTATTTATTTGTACTCATTACAATCAATGATAATCATCATCAATATAGTACTAACATTCTTTAAAATTGTAATTATTTAACAATTCTGAAAATTTGTAAAATTGTTACTTAACAAACAAACATAACCAATCAGTCTTTATTTGCATTCATATGAACTAACATCATCAATTAATTAACATTTCAGAAAATTTGGTAAAATTGTCACAATATTTTATCTAGTAAAATTGTCCATTACTAATTAACATAACAAATCAGTCTTCATTTCTAGGTACATGTTACTAACTAACTTAATTAATGGAGGTAATTATTATTTAACAATCATAGTTATAAATAGTAATTATTTAAGTTCTTAAAATAAGTAACTTCAATTGTAAAGCACGAATCAAATCATTTATTACGTGTATTAAATGTTTTGATTCATGTTTTTTTGTTTTTTAAGTAGTCACACTACTATATATAAATTATAAATTGAAAGAGATGTCATATACTAAAGAAAAAGTGACCAAGGCCTCCGGTGAGCAGGACTGGGATCGAACCAGCAACTGGCAAGGGCTACACTGGGATTGGGTAGCCCAGAGGTTAGGGTGTCTGCCGCGAAAGCAGGTGGTCGCTGGTTCGATCCCAGTCCTGCTCACCGGGGGCCTTGGTCACTTTTTCTGTAGTATATGACATCTCTTTCAATTTATAAGTAACATCCACAAAAATTTCATTTCCTAACTAAATACACAAGCAGACTTAAACCCTGAGAAATGTCAAGCAGTACTAGAAATTTAAAGTTATATTGCTACAATTTGATACGTTAATAGTTAGGTTTTTTTTGGGAACATTGATGTTAGTGTTGTTTACTTGAGAGTTAAATGGTAATTCATTCTCTTTATCCGTTGTGGTTTCTAAAGTAAATGTAGGAGAGTGATTGGGGGAAATACTGGCGGTAGCAAATTCAATGGGGAGTTCTTCGGTATCTGATGGATAATTTGCTATGAACAGTGCATCTCTTGATGTGGATGGTTGGTTTAATGGATCAGTGGATGGATTGTTGAGCTTAATACCACTAACAATCCCCTTGCATATTTTGGATTTATTTGCAATGGAGTCTTCCAGGTAGCCTTCTGCTACTGTGCTGGATCTCCAGCCACCGTGGCGTTTCAGAGTAGTTAAGTCTGCACCAGAGTCTACCAATAGAGTGGCAGATGTTCGTCTGAAACAATGACCGGTGTACTGTTCGGGTGATGCTAGCCCCAGGAAAGTTGCTATTTCGCGTGGCATTGATCCAATTTTATTTGGCCCAATGGGCTGCTTGATACACTTTCCTTTTCGGTAGCTAAGAAAAAATCGTTCCACTGTTGTATTAGGCGGCCGTAGTTTCTTATATTTTTCAATCACTGGGACATATTCATCACGCACCACAAAATTTCTTTGTATATTGGTTTTAGTATCCGGTAGTTTAAACAACAATAAAGTGTCAGAATGTTTCTCAACATCTTCTGTCTTAAGATATGTCAGTTCATTTGTCCGGCAAGCTCCGCTTATGCCTATAATGAGGACTACCTGAAACACAAACAAATGATTAGATTCAAACAAGGTATTTACCACAACAGATTTTAAGGCTTTTTCCTTTATTGTATACACTTAGTTTTTTTAAGGAAAGTAGAAATTTGCTTACTTTTGCTGCTAGGTACTCTGAGTCTGGGGCTTCATTTAAAAATGTTTCTATGTTTGCGGCTGTGAATATCTTCGATTTCTTTGGTTTGTGTCCGGTAGAGGTATTTTTCAGAAACGCCAATAGTTTTGGGTATTTATCAATGTGAACATCCTTTTTTAAATTTAGTGTTGATTTGAGCATCGAATATGTGCTCCACAGAGTGCTTGGCTTCTTAGTGCTGGATAATTCTATAAAGTAAGACAGCAAAACTGTCTCGGTGAAGGTTTTTGCTCCTTTTTTGTGTCTCCATTCATTGAATTGCTCGAATGCCTTCATGTACTTATTGCAGGATTTTTGCGGCAACAAATTTAACTCCGCGTTTTTGACAGCTTCCTGTAGCTCTACAGGCGTTTGATCATCTTCTTCACTGGAGTCACTCATTTTTATGCTAAATTATAATAGAAAAACCTGTAACTTGCTTATTTTTATAGGAGTCGAAGTCGGCGTCGTCGGTGTGAAAAGTTTTTAAAGGTGGAACAGACTGGAACTTTTTTTTGACATTTAAATGATGCGTTTTGAAATTGCATTGACTTAACTATTGCATTCAGAATATATATTCAACATCATTGCAAAAAACAAATGTATCTTATGGATTTTAAAGTTTTAATAGTAAAATCATTAAACAAAGCTAAATTGGTATTTGTTACTTAGTTTTTCAAAGCTTTTTTTCAATGATAATTAATATCGAGAGAACCATAATTATGAACATTTTGACGTTTTGTTACTTAAACATGCTTCAAGGTCAAATTACTTTGCCCCACATGTGGATAATATGCGTTTTTCCCCGCTAGTTTTAAAGGTTAATACAGCGCTTTCCGAGCTAGTGAGGGGAAAATACTTTTACAGTACACATAGTGCTACTTTACCGCCCTAGGACGATAATGAGCACTTTACGTTGCGTCGAATATTCAAAAGGCCATATGTACTGTAAATCGTCATAAAATACACGTACAATTTATCGCCACTCGTTGCGAATTTCCTCTTTTTCGCCCTTGTATCTTAAAGTACTATTTTTATCTACAAACATGGATAACCTTACCTTAAAAACCCCCAATTGTTTTTGGTTAGAAACGGTAGTAGTACCTACATCTCTATTTATGACAAGTAAACAACAGACGACCCATGAAACGTCATTTTAGTCTCCGGAATGAATAAATTGACTTTACGAAATCTTAGCCCACCAAAATTTAGATGAAGCCTTATTTTGCTGGGCTCCAATTTCCGATCCGACCGTCACAACTTCTGACGTTAAACCATTAATTCAATCTTTTAAATGCGAGCTAAAAACGCACCTATCCAATTTCTTGGTTTTCTTATTATAAGTAAAGTTTGTTAGACACTTCGGATTCACCAATGTTTTCATGAAAACGAAACCCGATTTGTTCGTCATACAGTCATTTAAGGAATTGCCAAAGTTGTCAGCGTGATGAAATTGGGGCGTGATTGTAGTCATTGTCGGTGTCGATCCGTTGCGTTGACTACGTATACCGAGGGTTGTCAAACTTCCTAAATATTGTGCTTTAAACATAATTGCGAACTACAGGCAGATTCAAGAGAGCTGGCATGAATGAATTGACCGAAAGTAATGTCCCTCGTCATTGTCAGTGACAGTGTGAGTACCGTTTTTATACAGGGGCCTCCTTTGTAAACATATACCTTATACGTTTTCCTTGACCACGTATCATGGTAATAATTTTAGTAATTATTATAGATGTCAATATTCAATATATTCAATACTTTATTGTAAATAAGGTAGAAACCATGCAGCAGTACATAGACACATTATGCAGTAGTAGGTACATTTTGACTTAAATATATCACAAAAGAAATAATTAAACATATGTCAGGAAAGACGAAATATAAGTAAATATCATAAATAAAACGTAATTTATTTTTAGTATCAAGGATCGAAAGGAGATGGCTTTTTCGAATTGTAAAAAATCTAAAAAGCAGCAGACGCATTAGTCCGTCATCAACAGAATTTTTAATTTATTTGTATCCTATTTTCACATTAATACCACAATGTACAAAATAACGACGAAAAGATTCGAAATTTCGTGTTTCACGGCATCGTCATTGTGCATGGAATATGGTAATAATACCTATAATTATATATTTTAGTCATATAATGTTGGCGTGGTAGGCGCGGCAGTATACTTTAGGTGTTCTTGGCGTCCAAAGGTTTCATATTTTGGCGGGTATGCTTGATTCTCTAAAAACAATTATCATAATCACTTTTTGCATCAACCTGTGTTTAATAATTATGTAATGCACACATAGACATTATCACTCACTCATTTGTATCAGCTCTCGTGAATCGACCTGTACTTATTATGCTTACAGTCAATACATACCTAAAAGAGCTTGAAAAATAAAGGTTTGTAAAATGAAACCTCTCTTTCGTCTACCTGTAATTTAAACGAAGTGACTACATAACTAGAGCAATTGACGGCCATATATCTGCCGGACCTGGGACAAGCTGTTCAACTAGGTAAATCCAACTTAGAGAAGGAGGTTAATCGTCGGATCCAACTCGGTTGGGCAGCGTTCGGGAAGCTGCGTCATATCTTCTAGTCGACAATTCCTCAGTGCGTGTTGCCAGCAATGACTTACGGAACTGAGACCTGGTCGTTCACAATGGGACCCATAAGGCGGATTAAAGTCACGTAATGTAATTCGTTGTTCAAATTTAACCTATATCACTTGACATCAAGTGCCCATGTCGAACACTAGTGCAGCGTCAAGCTAGTTCTTCTGCCTTATCAAGCAATAAAAAAAAACACGGTGTAAAGAAATTGACACGTCGTTCCCACCCGTTTGCCCACTGCCCTTTACATAAAACACATACTTTTTAGATGTACCTAGTTATTGTATTGCCGCCGAAAAACATATAGCTCACGCCCAGGCGGCTGTTAAGGCTTTTTTGTGTAATTATTTTACACCGACAGGCTTCCTCTGGTATTTTTTGTCGCTACTTTTTACCCTTAATTTCGCTCTCCAGCTCGCCCGAGGACATTTTTGTGCAGAGCTTTTTTCATGCAAGTAATCTAATAGACGGAAATGCATCATGAAAGTTTGTTTGAATCAACTTTAATATGAGCGTAAGCTGAATACTAGGGGTATTCAGCTAACGCGGCTGAAGCCATAACCCACCACAACCACCACCGCCACCAGACCATCACCAGCACTACTCTTCTCAATGAAAGCCGGCGAACTTCTCAAGTACCTATATGCAATCTCTTTAATAGGCAAGACGAGACGCATGTGGCCGTACTGTAAGTACAAGCTTCATTGCTTAGTACTTTCCATGTAAAACAACATGAAGTTAAATAGATTAAAAACGAGTTTGCGGCCCAAATATTTAAAAACAATATTGCAATGTAGTAAGGTCTTTCAAACGAGTATTTTGTATCGAAGTGAGTCGGGGTTGTGGCTTATGCTTCAGAGGTCGTAGGTTTGAATTGGCGATGTCGCTCATATTCCCAAAACCATGAGAAACAATGACGCATACGTTTAAATTTGCTATTTTCTTTAAAACACACGCTTCTACTTCTTACACCGCTAAAATAAGAAATAAGGTGCATGTTAATGTATAAACTTACATTTTATTGCATTTTTGAACAGGATTAATATTGAAACGTGGGCTTAAATCACAATGCTGGACAATGTTTTTTCAAACAGGTATAATTGTAAAATGTTATAACGGCACTGTTACAAGTGCCATGTTCACGGCGTAACTGATACTGAATATCGGGAGCTTCAAAAAACAAATATAAATGGTAAATATCTCGTTTTAAATAGTAATTATAATGCAAATGACCATGTTAGCTTAAAATCGTATACCTAATTGTAAAATAAGTATATTTTGTATTCGAGTGTTTACTGACACTCTCCACTTGCTCTAAAACCTGTCAAAGTCATTTCAAATAACCTAATTGTTTCAACTTGTTTTATTGCGGTATGTTATTTAATCACAATTTCACAAAAATAAAACACATAATTATGAAAATCAAATCTTCCTACCCAATTTGAACACGACGCCTTAGTGCGGCTGACTTTCATTAATATCAAGTGAACGCATGAGAAACATTTCCTATTCGAATAGGGTTGTCAACCGAGCGTGCTCGTGACGTCTTCTTGTGGGTGACTTGTTATACGTTACCACTGCACGATGTTTGATATTGTTATTATGTTTAGCCAACATTGTTAACCCTTAGATGCATGATTTCTAGGATTCACGTTTAATCTTTTCCCTGAATGTTATTAATTTGACATATGAAAGGAACAAAATATTTACCGGTGTAATTGTAAGACTTTTTTAGATCCGCTAGATCCTAATCCTGTTAAAGTCATTTCAAATCAACTAACTTTTTATGATATTGAAAAAAGAGGGCATTATGTGCACTTAGTCAACACTCACTCAAAAATCCTCCAAGACGTAAAAAAAAACTAATAAATACCACCAAGTCATTGAGAGCTATCCAGTTTCACAAGAATAAATAAATATAAATAAAACACACTAAGCTAATTTCAACACGCCGCTTTACTGCGGATGACTGACGTAACATTAATTTGACGTTCTCAGTGAACTCATGAGAAAGATATCCCATTCTTCTTTTAAATAATGGCGTCTGTCCAAGAGTTGGACAATTTTGCTAATGTCCAAGTATGTATATAAAAATATCACTATAATATTTCTTATTGTTTAGTATATTGCTACTTGAGCGACATTGTTCGGTAGCTCACATCGCTAATTTTAAAATGTATAGCTAAACGTTACAATCGTCCGGGGGCCAAGATCCCGTGACAACCGGGCAATGACTAAATAACGCGTTTCAGGATTAATTCTTCATTAGCGGCACACTTCTTCGTTAGTTCACTATACAAGCTATCAATATTACACATTAAACAACGTTTGGCAGACATAACACAAAAAACTATTCCAATGACATCCTTGTCATCTTGAGTATCAACCGGAAGTCCTGTTTCCTATTCGAATAGGGATGTCAACCGACGTGTACGTGTAGGTACGTGACGTCCTCTTGTAGGCGACTTGTCATCATCTTCGCATACGTTATCACTGCACGTTTGATATGATTATTTTAAATATCAATTATTGCTAACCCTTAATTAGCATAATTTAAATTTATATAAATACTAGGAGTTCAATAAAAAATACACCTTATCGCATCTTGGCCTTGATAATACTGGTTTTACTCCAAGTAAGTACGTGCACATTTGCCAGATGGAAATAAAATAAATGATCCAATTATAAAGCACAAATTAAATGAAATCACTAATTATTTGTAATAAATGTTTTAATTATTGTTTTTTTGAAGTAGTCACACTACTAATATAAATTATATATTATACAAATTGAAAGAGATGTCATATACTACAGAAATAGTGAATAAACCCCGGTGGTCCCAGCCCTGCGCACCTCTTTCAATGGCATCTCTTTCAATTTTTAAAATAAATGGTCTCTCGGCAACTATTATCTTCTGATATCGATCACATTTAAATAGGAGAAGCTGTAGGCACTATAATTAATAATATAAACATTCATCGGCGGAGTATAGAGTCAAACGCCGATGTACAGGTGCCAGGATCTAGTATTAAAGATAAGAAAACCACGTAACTATAGTCCAGTATACTACAACTATGGTCCAACATCAATACTTATAAGTTCTTGTTTATTTTCAGTGAGTTTATTTTACAATTTACTATCATTTTGCCATAACTATAACTGAGTGTTTCAAATAATAGTCACATCAGAACAAAGACATTAGAGTGAGAATTGGACCATAGTTAGAAGATTTTGAACTATAGTTGGGTTTTACAGCATTACAATAAAGTTACTAAAAAGGTTAGGTACGTGTCTCCCCAAATCATCTGAAACTTCCACTTACACCTAAACCAATACCTTTTTTTTTTTTTTTTTTTTTTTTTTGTCGAAGTGCGGAATGCATTTACGCATCGTCCCCCCCGGCCACGGGAAGGCCATAATGGGGGGGGTATGTGGGACTCCCTCTTTCGGCCCCCTCTCCTAACGAGAGGGGGGGGAAGAGGACTACCCACTAAACCCCACTCCGGCGTTTCACCCTCGCTGTCGTTTATTTGGGGGCGCAGTGGGATTTGTCATTGGACATTCTACCACAGCGCCCCCACAACTGCCCAGCTTAGCGCTTGGGCATCCGCACTACTGGAGGGGGGAGATTAGAAACGCTTAGTCTCCCCCCCGAAGACTCGAGTAGGGCCGTGCATTGCGGGTCCCGAACCCGCAAGCCCCACTACAGGTCTCGGCGAGCAAAATTGCGTCGCCGTCGGCCCTGCCGCCTGCGTCGGAGCGGAAGCGCGTCAGGCGCTTCTTCGCGCTCTCTCTCTGCTGCCTCCTTCTGCAACATGACTTGTTCGCAGAAGGAGGTCACCGCCTTCCATTTCCTCTCGCTGCCCAGCATCGCCTCTAAGACGCTGTGCAGCGAGAGGTCCCTCAGACCCGTGACTGCCACCATTTCCGCCCTTTCCACGGCCCAGCGATTACACTCCTCTAGAGTGTGCTGGGCCGTGTCATCATCTGCCCCACATTCCAGGCATTCGGGACCTGGCTCCCGCCCTATCCTATGCAGGTAGTGTCCGAAGCAGCCGTGTCCGGACACCACCTGCGTGACCCTGTAAGATAGGGTCCCTCCCTTCCTCTTGAGCCAGTCCTCCATTATTGGGAGGATGCCCCCTATAGTGCGGACTCCGTAGTGGGCATCCTCCAGGGCATCCCTCCATCGGGCGTGAAGGCGCTCCGCTGCTGCCCTCTCGGCCCTTTCCGCCTCCTCGGGGTCTGGGGCCTCCCCTCTCCCTCTTGCCTCCGCCCGCCTCTGGTACCTGTCCGCAAGGACTTCAGCGTCCAGTTCCCAGGGCGGGGTGCCAGCGAGGATGCAGGCTGCTGCGTGGGAGGTGGTGCGATAGGCCCTGGTGATCCGCTGGGCCACTACCCTCTGCGGTCTTCGGAGCAACGCCCTCGTTCCCTCCTTGAGCCGTTCGGCCCAAATTGGCGCTCCATAGAGCGCCATGCTGCGGACGACCCCGGCGTACAGTCGCCTGCAGGGGGCATTAGGCCCTCCTATGTTTGGCAGCAAGCGGCCCAACGCCATTGCGGCGCCCACTAGGCGAGGAGCTAGCCTTCTCAGGTGCTCCTCAAAGGTCCACTTTCTGTCCAGGACGAGGCCCAGGTATTTTAAGTGCGCCCCGACCCGGACAGACTCGCCGCTCACCCGCAGTGCAGTGTCCGCCCTCACCCTCCAACCCCTCGGGCCCCCCAGGACCATGGCTTCGGTCTTGGTGATGGACACCTCGAGTCCGAGCAGCCTGATTCGGTGGACCGTCAACTCTGTTGCCACCTCTGCCCTCCTCATCACCTCCTCCATCTCCCTCCCCCGCACGGCCACCAGTGTGTCATCCGCATAACACACGGTGACCATGCGCGGGAGTTGTACCCCCCGGATTACCCAGTCGTAACCGAGGTTCCACAGGAGGGGGCCCAGGACGGACCCCTGTGGAACCCCGCATGACATGGCCCTCTCCTTTCGAAGCCCCCTCTGCTCGTAGAGCACTACCCGCCCCGTCAAGTAGTGCTCCACGGTTCGCCTCAAATATGCGGGCACTCCATGGAAGCGGAGTGCCTCGCCAATAGCCTCATAAGGGAGGGAACCAAACGCATTGGCGATGTCGAGTGACACCGCCACTACTCCCTCCCCTTTACCCTCCGCCCTCACACCAAACGCCCTGAGTGCGCTGACTGCATCCAGCGTGGACCGCCCCTTGCGGAACCCGAACTGGTTGGGACTTAAGTTCGGGCCCGTTCCAGCCAAATGTCGCTGGATGCCGGAGGCCAGAACTCGCTCAAAGAGCTTGGCGGCCTCGTCCAGCAGCACTATGGGGCGGTAACCAGCGGGGGAGTCTGCTGGACGCCCCTCTTTTCTAAGCAGGCAGAGCTTTCCCTCCTTCCAGCGCCCCGGGAAGCGCCCTTCCTTCATGCAGTCTTCCATAAGGGATTTGAGGCGCTCCCCGAGGTGTTTCAGGGCCAGCCACAGAACTCTCCCCGGCACTCCGTCCGGCCCAGGGGCTTTTCGTGTGGCCCTGACTCTCTCCGCCGCCAGCTCAAACTCCTCCTCGGTTATGGGGGGGACGTTAAGGGGTCCGCCTGGATTCACCTCCGGGGGGGCCATTACCGGTGGGGCGAAGTCCGGCGCCTCCGGAAAAAGGCCCTCCACAACCCTGGACAGTAAATTTGGGTCCATTTGATCCATGGGGGGTGCGCTTTTAATCTTGTTGCGCACCATTTTGTAAGACCGTCCCCATGGATCTTGGTTGAGCGACACCAAAAACTCCTCCCACTTTTCATTTTTGGCCCTCTTTATGGCCTCCTGCAGGGCCCGCTTTTTCTCCACCAGGGAAGCATGCTTTTGTTCCTCCTCTTCCCTGGTGTGCCTTCTCCGGCGACAACGCGCATAAGCCCTCCGAGCCGCATTGCACTCTGTGCGGAGAGCGGCTATATTAGGGCTCCACCAATAGACTTGGCGCCTATCTCGGGGGGGTGCTGCTCGCGGCATGGACGCGTCGCAAATCCTTGTCAGGGAGTCGCGGAAGTAGAGTGCGCGTTCCTCAATCCCCCCGTGAGCCTGCGGAGGGGCGCTCCATGCTTCCACTATGGCGGCCTCTTCCGCCATTTCCCTGTCGAGGTGGACCATGGCCCATCTGCGCAATCGAGGGTGCCGGCCATTGGGACCGTGCGGCAGTGCCACGTGCTGCGGGGAGACCCTCATTCGGATGTACCTGTGGTCCGAGAGGGTCTCTTCGTCCTCTAGCACTCGCCAGTCCGCAACGCGGTTCGCTAGGACGGGGGTCGCGAAGGAGACATCCACGATGGAGCCCCCGTTCCTGCGAATGCACGTCTGAGCGTTGCCCCGGTTCAGGAGTACCAAACCCACAGCTGCCGCCCAGTCCTCCACCTCGATTCCTCTTGGGACAGTCTCAGGGCTCCCCCACATTCGGCTTTTGGCGTTTAGGTCGCCCAATACCAGCACCGGTACACCACCGGCCCTCCGCACAACACCCTCCAGTACCCCCAGAAATCTCTGGAAGTCAATCAGCGGCTTGTTGGGGGAAAAATACACCCCAACCACAATCGACTTCTGCCATTTTGCCGCTGCGTAGCCGTCCCCTATTTCCGTGCCCGCAAGAGCCTCCCCCATTGTTGGGGCCACCAACGCCACTGTCCCGTCTCTCGATCCCAGCCAATTCGGCCGAGGGAGGACGGTGTATGGCTCCGCCACTACTGCCAGGGCAACCCCCCACTCCGCCATGTTCTGCATGAGCAGATCTTGAGCACGGGCGGAGTGGTTGAGGTTACATTGCAGTACCTCCTGGGGACCAATGTTCTGTGGGCGTGCTGGCATTTAGAGGTCCATGTTCTCTCCCTCATTTGCCCCTGGCGCTGCGGGGTCTGCCACTATGGGGACTCTTTCAGGAGCCCCGCGGCCGCATGCGGCTACAACCCCCCTAACCTTTGGGGGGTTGCACGACGAGCCACCCATCCTGTGCCCCGCTGGCAGCTTTGCCTGGTGGCACACTGCACAGAAGGCCTCCTCTTGACATTCCGCACTTCTGTGGCCCGGCTTGCTGCAGCGGAAGCACAGGGCCCCCCTCTCCACCGCTGATGGGCATGTCGCCCTGGTGTGGCCGATGCCCAGGCATTTATAGCACCGGAGTGCCTCCGGCCCAAGCGCCTCCACCCTGGCCGCCGACCAGCCCACGGTGACTCTTCCTGCCACGACTGTCGCGTTCGCCGCTTCGACAGGGCACTGCACAAGGGCCGAGCCCGTGCCACTGTAGCCCCTTCTGATCTCGCCGACCTTGACGGCCGTCGGCAGGCAGCCTCCTTTGGCCGCGACAGCCTCTGCTACAGCCTCCTGTGTGGCTGCCTCATCGAGGCCGGAGACGCGGATGCGAGTCAATTTCACGGGCCTATATACCCGGGCCGCGTCTCCGATAACCGCCTCTAGTCGCTCCTTGAGGGCGTCCGCCGTGCGGCCATTATCCGTGCCCTCCACCTCGAAGATTCGGGCTCCGTCCGCAGTCTTCCGAACCTTTACATGTTCCAGCCCCACGTCCTGGAGACGGAAGGCTTGCATGGCCCTGGTCATAATGGCCACATAGGACTCCTTGGCTTCCGGCTTAAGGGCCACCACCACCGCTGCCGTTTTAGGAATGGCCACCTTTGGCGCCATTACCGGCTTTGCTGGCAAAGTCGGTGACCCTTTAGAGGGAGGGGGAGCTTTCTTCTTCCCGCCCTTCGCCACCGTCGTCCATCCTGGCTCGGATGATGGCCCTGCCCGGGCCGGGGTCGCGGACGGTGTGCTCGCAGTTTTCGGCGCCGTTGACCCCTTTTTGCCTCGCGGGGCTGGCGCCAGCCTTGCTGGGGGCATGAGAGTTGCTCCAGTTGTCGCCTCACCGCTTGTACGTGGTTTTGAGCTTCCACGACCTGGTGCTGGTTGCTCCTCCTGCGAGCTCATTGCCCACCTTCTATCCGCCGCGAGGGGCGGGCGGATGGTCGGCTCTGGAGGGAGACGTTTGTTGACCTCCCCCAGCCTGACATTGACCATCTCACCCACCGAGACGAATAGCTCATTGGCGAGCTGCTCCTTACAGGAGGTAAGGACCTCCAGCACCACCGAACGGATACGCTCCGCCTCCGACGCATTTGGGTCCGGCGCTGGATGAACCTTCTCCCTCTCTGAGAAGGCTCTTCTGAGGGCCTTCGCCTCCGTGCGTACAATAGCGAGCTCCTCCCTCATTCTCTTATTGTCCGCGCGGAGAGCGCGGATCTCCTCTCCATCCCCCTGTGACAGCGTTTTCACCGCCGTCACGATGTCCCGACAGGCGTCGTTGATGGCGCCCCTGACTGCCCCCTTGAGGTTGGAGGACTTCGCCGTCTGCGTTAGGACTACTTCCGCGGCCTTACGGGCAACCTCCAGGGGATCCTCAGTTAGCTCGGGGGAGGATCGACCCTCCCTTCTGTGCCCCCCGTCCTCGTTGTCCGACACCTCGGTCTCCTCTTCGTCCTCCGTGTCCGCCACCATGTTCTGCAGGCTGCTACGGGCAGCCGCCAGCCCGGCGTAAGCTCCGGTGGGCATTTTCCCCTTCAATTTGAGCCTGAGACGGGGACTCGTCCCAGGTCCTGCCTTCCTGCCCCTTCCGGCCGTGCTAATTTTAGCCGCGCTGTCAGGGTGAGCCTCCTTGATGTAGGGGTTGGCCCTTTTGGGCGCCCCCCTTTTGCCCTTAGGCGCTTTCCCAACCAAGGAAGTTCCCGGCCCTCCGTCGGATTCGTCCCCCGATTTGGCTGACATCCGTCCACCGTTTCCCTCCTTTTCCTTCGGAGGGGGGGACTTTGATCTCCCCTTCATCTTTCCACCGCCTGCCCTTCGCCCTAGAGGCGCGTTGGCCACCGTGCAGGATGTATCCTTCAACATATCTGTAGTAACTGTTAAATCTTCCATGACCATAGAATCATAAAATGTGTTGTGCCGCATATATATAAAGGAAAAAGGAAACAGGGTTCGCCTCTTCCTACGCGGGCCCAGAACTGTAGGGGACAGCAGAGACGGCGCATTCCACTACGACTACTGGACTTCGTTCGCTGGAATGTTCCCGATACCCGTGGCTCCGTCACGCGTTCGGGGATTTGCACATAGGCAAACGCCGTTTTGCCTGTTCAATTTCCCGTCATTGAAACAACGCGGGAAACCAAACAAGCGTCACACCCAGCAACACCTGAGCGGTGATTTTCGCCACGTACTTGGGGTTGAGGTCAGCGACGAATTACACCAAGATCCCCGAATCGACACGCACCGTAGGTCAGAGACGTATGGGTGACGTTAGACGGGGCACATGGTCTTTGCTGCCGAACCTCTTAGCACTTCTGTGGTTACTTATACACATCGAGGATGTACTGGTGCCTTGCCTTAACCTAGGGACAACACTATCATAGTTTAACACAAAAACTTTTTATGCACCGTATCCCCGCTCCACACCAAATCACGGGTCAACTCTTTGTTGCCATGGGGGGGTGGTTATCCCCATGCTGGAGTTGGTTTATGCCCACTTAAGGGACTAATAAAACCGGCCGACTCCAGAAGGAGGACCCGCGAGATGGTGTAGAGCGGCTGCATACGGCCCCGGTCAGAACCGAGTATTTTTGATTTTTTGATTTTTATTGATTTTTAAAGTTTTTTTTTTTTCCCTTTCTTCTCCATTTAACCCGCCCTCAGTGGTTGGTCAACGAGGGTTGCGTCGCAGGAGGGCAGATGCCCCTGCCCTGCACACAAACCAGCTGCAAGCAGCAACCTCACGGCTCAAGGCCCACGCAGGAGCAAGCTCTACTGCTACAGCCATCCTGTGATTGGTAGTTCGCAGAGGGAGAATAGCGATTGAGCGGCTATCCTCCCCCTCCCAGGGCGCACCGCGAGGAGGTCTACCAATCCCGCACCCCACCTAAACCAATACCTACTGTCATCATTAATTCTCAAGGGGTAACAAGATTATTGTCAATGATCATACCAACATGCCTGTATAATAATGTCCTCTCCACAGCCATCGGATTCCGATAACGAATCTGTTTGGGAGACCTCGGACGTGACGCTGGAGCGGAGCGCCGGCGGGCTCGGGCTGAGCATCGCGGGCGGGGAGACCGGCGGGGACGTGAGCATCACCAAGATAGCCGAGCACGGCGCGGCAAGGAAGGATGGACGGTTGCAGATTGGAGATGTTTTGTTGCAGGTTCGTTTTTTTGCGTTTTAATACATAATCGTATTTGCAATATTGTTATTTACTAAAGCGAAACTTAAGTATGGTGATGTATTGTTTAAATTAATCTACATTTATATTTCAAGTAAGTATTTCTATTATTTTAAAAACTATTACACCAAAACGTTCTTAGTCCGCCGCCGTATACCCCTTTACTCACTCCGTTTTACGCAAAACAAAATCCTGCATATATTTGAAAATTACTTCCGACATTCCGAGAGTAACATTGCCCCTTTGCCATTGCGAGGTCTCAAAAAAAGCATGGAAATTATGTGTGTGAAAGGTATGTTGCAAACGCGTATGATGAAAAAGTACTCATATTTCTTACGATAGTGTATTTCCACTCCAAAGGGATGGATAGTTTTTTCCTACTGTAATAGTATCTACTGTCAAAACTGGTGTACCAAACTATGTATATCATCAACGTTCCGAATAAAATAATTACTGTTTTAGGTACTAACTTATTACAAGAGAATACATTAAAGTGAATGAGTTTTTGTGAGGCTAATTGTAGTGCCCATTTGAAAGAGACATTACCACAACTCGTGCAACAAGATTATATCTAGGGAATACTAAACCGGTTAGGATTTGTGTGAAATAACTGGTTATAAAAATTGCTTACGCTTCGACCAAAACATGCCTGTCACCTAGTAGCCCATAAAACGAAGACCAAAAATTTACAATTACAATTCGGATGTAAGCAAATTTTGGTATAGTAGTAGGTAGATATGTGCAAAGCAACATACTAAAAGTACTGGACGATGGAGTGCTACAACTTTACCAAAATTAGTTTGTTTGTTGTGTCTATTTATTCAGCTTGCGTCTATTTTGTAAATGGATAGGCTGGGCAATCGATACCGAATACTTTGCGGTTGCTGCATCGTTTCCAATTCTGAGGAACTACCGCGATACCGCGAACATCCAAAATTTGAAATGTTTGGTTCTGCATCTCTTTCGCTCGAATATGTAAGTGCGATATAGAGGGAGATACCAATTTTAATTCGGTCGATTGTTGCGGTAGCAGGCCTACGTCGAAATAACTGGTGTAATATAAGAGTATATAATATTCGCGGTGCATGATATTCGCGGTGTTAGTTTCACGGCCGATTTTCAGAAAAATCACGATGTATTGATTAAAACGTCGGAGATCATTTTCAAATCAATATGTGCAGTTGCGTTCCAATTTGGTTTTTGATTATTTAGATTCAAATGACAAATCAATTCAATAATAAGGTACTTACTTAGGCTGTAGGTAAATACTAGTAAAGATTTATTACGTATTAAATTGAGATTGCATATTGTTCTGTATCTAGAAACGAATAATATTATTATGTTAACTGAAGCCATTATATAAATACCTAAAAGTAAATGCTTCGATGAATAAATAAAGGTAATAGGTAGCTTCGGTTATGTCATTTATAACATACCCAAGTGCCTGAAAAAAAACTAAATGTTGCGGAACTACTTTTTAAATAATAAAAAATATTAATTAATAAAAAAAAAATATTCGTAGAAATTATACTTAAGTACAAACTTATTCTCCCAGAGCCCAATTTTCAAATAGCCCACTGATTTTCAGCTTTCAACAAGTGACTGATTCAATCTTGACGTGGGTGCGAGCCGGTCGCGATTACGACAAAACTTGATGTAACATTACGTTATTCGAAAACAGCTTATTCGCCTTACATGCGGTGTTATATACAGCATGGAACAAAAACGCTGGTGATCCGTGATTCTTATCACTTTGTAATAAGGCTCAAGGATCACCAGCATCATTGTTCCACCTTGTTTTGATATTTGAGACGTTCGTCAAAAGGTTCAGTTAAATAAAATATCGTACCTATTTAACTGTATCATATTTTTAAAACACGTTTTTTTTAGTGTATTGCATAGGGTAAATCACCAGTAACTGGCTACCGACAAATAACTGGCCACCTAATACTTAAAATGAACTGTGTTCGCCTATAAACAGAATCATTTTTATTGTAAGATTGCAATTACTGGCCGCCCTCCAATAATTGCCACCATTGGTCATACACAAATTATAGTTCATTGTTTGTACAGTGTGGCCAGTTACCAAAAGGTGGCCAGTTACTGGCGATTGACCCTTTATTAAATTTCTAGCTCATTATTAAATACTAACAATCATACCTTGGTAAAATCTGTCTCTGACTTAAATATAAAGGCAAATAAATAAAGCTAAAATAAAACAGATGTTTTGCACAGATTCTAGACAAAATACATAAAATAGTAGAATCTGAAACTTTATCTTCTAACTTTTACAAGAATTAAGAGTTACATACTTCTCCACTTTGTTTCTCTGTTACCAAAGTCTGGTCACGTATGTTGCGACCGAAATGCCGTGACCCAATTTGAATGAAATTCTTTTAGAACTGGTACTGTCGACTTGATTAAACTTAGTATAATCTTGGGTATTGACCAATATTGCTTCGTACATATCGTCAGCTGTGGCGGATAATCCATAGAAATCCAGTCCCACCAAATACTGTGGTTCATTAAAATATAGCAAATAATAGTGATCGTTTATAGTGAAAGGTATCACTTTGTCGTTAGCCAATAAGGTGCAAAGGTCATAAAGATTTACTTAGAAATGGGCCTTTATCGACAATCGACAAAGTGGTACCTTTTACTAAAAATAAGCACAAATGAGAGCGAATATTTTTGGAACGCTGCCTCTAAACGGCGTAACTACCAACTAGCGTAAATTATACACATGTCACATAGTAATTTAATAAAAGAGAGACGCCCATTTGTTTGTACAAGTACACTATCAAAGGAGCTCTGAACTCAAATGTACATATTATTCTACTACATCCAAACACATCTGCCAAAGGACATCCTGCAAGCAATGCCGAAATAGTAAATACAATATCAAGTAAAGTGGCAATATAAAACAATCTCTTCCTTCCAAATAGCCAAATAAGAGCTTAATAACTTTGTTGTTCAGAAGCAGGACAAACATGGCCGTCAGAAGGTGAATCGGAGTATAAAAATTGGTTGGGAAAGGTCGCATATTGATATTTGCTTAACTTTTTCTACAGTAAGAGGGCATGGGACTTTTCCCGGGGGAAATAAAGAAACTTATCGGGAGCTGGACTAATACCGAATGGGACCAACTGTATTCCTTATGGTAAAAAAAAAATGTAACTTCAAAATGGTTCCATTTAGAATTTAATTACTTCCTGTAGCCCTAGCACAAGGGCAGTATCTCGCGTGCGAGAAAGATACATATAATTTTCTAATTACTCGAATGAAACATGATAACAATATGATTCAATATCTTGCAGTAAATACTTGTTTTAACTTTGCGCGCATTTTATAGCAATGCTAGTAAAAAAATTAACAGTTGCGTAGGATTAGTGACTTTAGAATGAGTAGTCAAGTGTTTTTGGGAATATAGCTTATGTTTGTTATTAAGCTTATCGGGTTGTTAGGTAGCTTTATGCGTGCCTAGCAACCGATAAATATATGAAAGCGCATAATCTCTTTTGCATACATTTGCTCTCTTATATACATTTATCTCTATCTATCGTTATGTAATTTTTTACAAACACAAATGTTAAAGCGCTGCTACTACAAGGTTGACATAACTGACGAAAACGGAGGCAAAATGTACTTGTCTGTACAAGAATAATAAAACACAGTCACGATTTGTCTCTGCTTGTAGAAATGAAGTGAGCATAATGAAAGACACTACTTCCATAAAAAAAATGCCCAATTAGGTATCTCTCTATGCGGTTATTTGTTATTCCTTACGATTCTATGTCAATATGGATGTATGTATACGTGGACAATATAGTCAGCTCTAAGTGTGGTTGAATATCTGGTTATAAATAATAATATACCTATCATTCATGGCTATTAAGTTCTGGTAACTGGGACGCAAGCATGATGTAAATGCTGGATTGAGCTGTGTTTTATTTACAGATTAGGTCAAATTAAATTCAGTAATTAATGTCAATGAATTATTATACTCGTATTTTGGAACGCGGGCATGATCAGAAACGGGAACTATTCAAAGAAATTATTATGATTAACGAAAATAACACAAGAGACCGTCAGAAAGGTCAAATAAACATGTAAACATACGCTCAAGAGGAATATTAACGATAATATCATACAGGAACCTAGAATTTATGAGAATCTGTACTTCTAGTACAAAACGTAGATTGGTCGCAATTTTCCGAACTCGTGATAGGTAGCGAAATGAAATCAAAAACTTTTGACACGTCTAACTTCTTTATCGTCTAGTTAAAAACTCTTAGTTAGGATCGACATGCTTTGAAAACTTTTCCTTTTATTGGATGAATTATGATAGTTATTAAATGTAATACGCCAACTTTCAAGTAATATTGGAAATCTTTTTTAAGTGACTTTAAATGGATCTGGAACATCAGAACGCAATAAACATTGTTTTAAAGTTTTCACCTAGAGTGGTTTTCAAGGTTTCCTTAAATAAATGTGACACATTTTAAAAGTCAACCTTGCATTTCTAAACAAATATTAAAGTTGGACATAATTTGATTATTTGAGGCAAAAGTAGAATGAATTTTAAGATTAGTTTAAAGTTTTTATTATCAAATGTGAAGAGAAATTAAGAGAAAATATATTATTTCTGCACTCAGAGCTAACAAAGACAGATCTGATTTGTTATAAAAGGATCCCTTTGTATTCAGTTTGGGTAAACCGTAACTTTTGCCAGCGAAATGAAAAGGCTTAGCAGAAAGCCTCATTTAGGTGCAAATTTTGTGCATGAAAATCTTTATTTTTAAGTTTGCGTAATGAATCCATTTAATGTTTCGCTTGTGTTGCAGGTTAATGACGTTTCAGTGGAGAACGCTCCTCATTCTGTGGCCGTCGACGCTTTACAAAAGGCTGGAAATGTTGTCAGATTAGTAAGTATAAGTACTATTTTATCCCTTTAATAAAATTTTCCATTGTTTGACATGATTGGGGTTATAACTCAAGCGGCCTAAAGAGGGTTATAAATGGCGCTTGAAATTGAATTTATTCATGTGTCTTTGTAATATGTCACAACAATAGCTTGTGAAAGTCACCTTAAAATAAGAAAATCAGTTCTATGAACTCACAATCTAGTTAAAATAAATGCCATTTTGTTCTTGGCACGAAGACAGCAGAAAGTTTTTAGAGTTAAAGGATGACTCACAATCAGGAGCGTTGGTGGCCCACTTTGAATCCGAAGGTCTCGGGTTCAAATCCTGCCGGCTCATTTGATATTTACCAATCGCTTTTCGGTGAAGGACAACATCGTGAGGAAACCGGACTAATCCAAATAAGGACTAGTTTACCCTTTGGGTTGGAAGGTCAGATGGCAGTCGCTTTCGTAAACATAGCGCCTACGCCGAATCTTGGGATTAGTTGACAAAGCGGACCCCAGGCTCCATGAGCCGTGACATAAGCCGGGAAAACGCTAGGGGAAAAGGGACAAGCAAAAAGGATGACTCACACTAGACCAGGCCGGGACGGGCCGGGCCGTGCGCGATCTGTCAATTCCTATAGAAAGCGTCACATGATGCTCGGAGCCCTCGGACGTCACGTGACACTTTCTGTAGAAATTGACAGATAATATCTATTAGGCCCGTCCCGGCCCGGTCTACTGTGAGTTATCCTTAAGCCGGTAACTGTCGTTAAGAAAATTATGTTTATTGTTTACCAAATATTTTGGTACTTGCAAGTTAGTAAGTCAATTGTCTACTTATAAATCTAAACTGTTGCTATACTAAGGTCTCAAATCGAGTATCTTGGTTAAAGCACATTGTTCACTCGCCCAGTTGTATGCATCTTAACTCATATTGATTACGCACCCCATATTACGGAGACATCTTTACGTCACAGTCTGTACCAATATGCCGTAGATTGCATAACTGTGACAGGTCACCGGGTGTCCCGACCCCTGCAAGTCATGCATAATTTATCGCACCCAATAGTGTGCAAGCATGTACAAGCAACTCCGATACGATACCGCATAATTTATAAACACGCGCCTTAAATTAGATCCGAGACGCTGAAATTGGATGTCATATTTTGTGAATAGTGGGAGAGGGTCTTTGTACGCCTACTTACATTATTTGACAATATGCCTATAGGTACACCGTTGTAACCTAATAATGGCTGCCTTCGTTTTGCTAAAAAACTACCTATCTTTGCTTTCAGACAACTTAAGTATATTAAGTATTTATATCTCTACCAGCTAGTAACCAGTCGTCATCAGATTCAAAGTTCAAAAATATCTGTACAAGCACTTGGTATATCCCCTTGAATATAGAGTCATGCTAAGACATTAATGAGTACAGGTCGCGCAATGAGTTATGAAGTGCTGACATTGAATGCGCAGAGTAATGCAGTGCAGCATCTTTGGGATTGAGGGAGCGAGCGCAAACCGTCGCACTAGTTTCGCCGAGCGCTCATAGCTCGTTGCGCGACCTAGATTTACTTGGCTAATCGGACATATATGAAATTACAGGACACATATATGATATAGGCCTGTCTCAAGGTTCTCAAAAACGTTTAAGTAGTCGTGCACTAACCCACATCCAACAATTCACAGTGACCCCAACTAGATAGTCTGACCATTTTGTTTTAGACCTTTTCCTGCTTTGCTTTCCGGTTCGTGGTCATCGATTTTCCGAACTTAAGTCTGGCAGTTTTGAGTTGATCGCTGGTTCTAATCCAGGTCCCTCCTAATTTGGTTTCACTGAGAAATTACCAGCATTGTTCGCTACGAACAATCAACTGTAATTTAGTTGGATTATTATATAGGCAACAATGTGAAGTGAGACAATGACAAGGATAAACGATAATAACGCTTCCCTGCGAGCTATTGAGCTATTCTGTTCGCTCTTGGTATTATAATTACGATTTCACGTGTGCTTAATACTTAATTAGAGGAAATTTCTGCACGACATTGTGGTTGGTCCCGTCACTTTATGGTGTAAATTAATAGATAACATCGCGCGTTCTTCGTTAAAACCACTACATTGCAAGTTCACATGTATACTTATATTAATCACTAACAGAGAGTTCGTCGAGCCCGGCGCCCGAGGGTAGTAACACTGTGGCGAGGGGCGCGAGGCCTGGGTCTCGGCATCGCAGGAGGAGCGGACGACGCAGCGGGCGGCGGAGGCGTTTTCGTGTCGCACATCGCCGTCGGCGGCGCGGCGCACCATGACGGCAGACTGAGGCTAGGTGATAAGATATTGGCTGTTAGGGATGAGGATGTAAGTATACATAGGTCTGGTTTACAATTATTAACGAGTGTTATAATCGAAAGAGTATAAGAATAAAATTTAGGAATAAGTTTACGGTTAACAAAGCTTGCTTTATATTTAAATTTTTTGAAGTTTAAAACCAAAACGTACGTACACGATTAAATCACAAAACACCTTTAACAAAATTCTATATTTTTCATTATGCTATTTATATACCCACATACATATCATAAGCCCTCTATAATGCATTCAAAAACCGCATATAAAGACCCCCATGATAATAAACTTTTTTGCTACAGCAAATTTCTTATCTGTGAAAATGTTATTATAGCTAATTTATATTATCGAATTTGATAATATTATTTTTTTCAAATTTCGAACATCTCTGACAAACAAGGAAATTTGATTTGACCTCTATTTTAATATCAGTCGAGATGACGTTTAGTTCAAAACGAAGTGTCAATTGCAAACAATGTCACACGCAAGTCGCACATTATTTGATATCGAACGATATGAAAATTGGGGCCAACTCTAGTTGGTCTCTAAATTAAAAAAAAACAAATGTCAGAAAAAAAAATCATAAAAGTCGTAATTGCGGTCCACATACATGCGGTTTCAATGCATCGTGGAGAGCTCGTGATATGTGTATATATAAAGCAGTGTATGTAATTGTAAATAATTAGGCACTAAATCACTCGTGTGATGTTATTATGAAACTCGGCTGCCACTTCGTTTCATAAACTCACACTCGAGTTTTAATGGGTGCCTTTCATTATATACAATCTCATAAATTACTATTAGGCACATTTAAAAGTTCTATTAAACCATTATTAGTCACTGCCCCCTACTTATGTACTTACATAGTAATACCTCTAATATTGTGTCTTTCACAGGGCATAGAAACGTCACTAATAGGGGCGACGCACGCGCAAGCTGTGACAGCCCTGCGAAGCACAGACGAGCAGGTCACGCTGTTCGTTCTACCCGCTGGCTCCTTTCCACCCGTGGCAAGAACCGCTCCACTTTATTCAAGTCAGCATAAACTTTATACTTTTAACGATACCTATATGATGGTTATAACAATAATTTAAACTAAAAAATTCGCGGATCGCGGTTGCTATCCAAAACTCGGTTTTAACCGAAACCGCGGTTTTTTAAATAAAATCAGTTAACCGTTGCATTCCTTGTACATGTGTACAGTACAGAAAAAGGGTACATATTCAAAATAATAATATTTATTAATGGCGTAGTGATAGATATTTATAAAAAAATCCAAACTGCCTTTTGAACAAAATGTCCTTCAACTTTCACCTGCCTTAAACTTTCACTATGCCTGCGGACTTTTTGCTTTACAATTATTAATCACAAATGTGATAGAAATTTAATTATCACACGATACCACAGGATAAATGTAATAACATTTGGTAAGGGTTGAAAAATCATAAAACGTAAATTATTGTTATAACATGTGCGAACCATACCAAATTTCTTAGAAATACATGACCAGGGGGTGTCCCAGTAGCTCAGCTGATGAGCAAAAGGCATGTATCTGAGTTTGAGTATCGCCCGAGGCCCTGAATTTTTTCAATTTTCCCTTCTTTCTGAGAAATTTCGTAAAAGGTAACAAGAAAGTAGAACATTATTATCATGAGTAGGTATGCACTAACGGAATAAGGAATTAAATCTTCATTTGTCCTACAGCTAAAACTCAAGCAACGTCGTGTTCCACGCTTCATGAGCTTTTGGAAGAGGAGCCGAGTGAAATCCCGAGGTACTCGCTCGGTTTTGTTTCTGCGCACGTTTCATTACAGCAGTAGAACTATTTCACGTCTATTGACTTAGGGCGTGAAGTGGAGTGAGTTACCGTTGATAACACTTTATGGCTGCTTGATCCTTTAAATATTTTTATACTCCAGCATTTATATCTGTCAGTTGAATGACTGACAGCGATATTAAAAAAGTATACATTAGAACGTTGTCTCGGGTATTATATAAAACCACCGTAAAGCGATACTCTAATGTATTTTCATACAATATATGAACACTGCTGTTTTTTTAATTTAATTTTTCTGTCTTTTGCATTCTGCCACCTTTCGAGATTTTGCTTTTTTCTCTATTTTAGTGGTCGTAGAAAAACTAGCGTATGCAACGGCTCATAATTGCTTCTTAAAGATCTCAGGTCTATTATTATATCATTGTTGCATTTTGCCTTAGTAAGACACTACTTATGAAGCACTAGAAAATGAAATATGTAACATATGTATTATAGACACGCGTGTGAATTTGCAGGTTTGCTTTGATATGTGGGTTTAATGTTATTTGAAACGTAAGTGGGTATTATATCTTAACTAGGCTTTGATAGATTGCTCTGCGTTATTAAAATAAGGATAGAGATTGCATGAAAAATGACAGTCATCTAAAAAAATATCATGTTAGGTGTAATTAAAAAAATATTTAATCATAGCTGTCTCGTATTTTGGGTCTACCATAAGAGAGAACCGACCCTTAATTGGTGCCTTCATTGAGGGGATTGTGTTTTATTATAAGTATTTCCATTTCTCTATTATTAGTATACTACTTAATTCCCCAACATTTGATCTATCACACATATTTTTTTATTTCCCCACAGTGTTGAGATAAGACTTTCGAATAAGTTAGACCGCTTTTTAAACAACTGTATCCATTTCATCTTCTGTCTTCGGAAATATGATCATGTGTCTTCCTTCCGTTCTCAGCTTGGCTGACCCCTATACGTCAGCGACGTAATATTCGCATGCTTTGCACGCTCATTTATATTCACCATGACCCGCGTTCCCCCGGATACCTCAAGTCTTTCTTCCAATATTACGGCATGTCTCGTGACCGTCAACGTCGTTCTTCTGGTAATTTATCATTTTCAATCCATATCCACCACACTGGTTTCATGTAGAACTTCTTCTCTGTTACAGTAGCATGCCTGTGGAATACCCTTCCCCTTAAAGTCAAGCATTCCACAACAAATTTGCCTTTAAAAAGTCTGTCGTTGCTAGCAGAATAAAAAATAAGAATTTATTTTCGAGGAGTCTCGTATATATTTATATATGTATGTATTTATGTATCTATATATACCTATATATGTATTTTATATTACAGATTAACTTGTTCTTACTATTTCGGTTTTGACTTTTAGTAGCACCGCCCACAAATTTTCTGTTTTGCCTTAAAGTTGACTGGCAGAGACTGTACAATCGTATCGCATGAATTAAATCATTTATTAAATATAACAAATGTTTTGATTCATGTTTTTAAGTAGTCACACTATACTATATATAAATTATAAATTGAAAGAGATGTCATAGAAAAAATGACCAAGGCCCCCAGTGCCCAGGGCTGGGATTAAACCAGCGACCTCCTGGTTTCACGGCAGACGCCCTAACTACTAGGCCACCCGAATTTCCTAAGTATATGCAATCATTTTATATTTTTGAAACGCTTACGGTGCGTTCCGCCATCTTACGGCTCAGACTTACGTCAAGTGCTGTCCTTCTATACAGATTTTACAGACTTTACAGATTATTTTCAACTAGAAGCGAGAGATGGCGCCACCATATTGTACAATTGTAAAGCATAAATTAAATAAATACCTATTAGAGTACAGAATGCCTGTTTTCATTAACAACGAAAATAATGTTACTTTGCTATTCCGCCAAACGTGCTACTCAATTAGTGCCAACCCGTTATACCTACTTGCGTATTTTTTGCATGCAATTAATGTTTCCACCCTCCCGCCTCAAAAAATAAATACGCAACTAGATATAACACACTTCCACCAATAAAACAAAACTCGACACGTGTTTCGCCTCTCTGCGAAGCATCCTCAGGAGATGCAGGAGATCTTGTCGTACTGTCGTCCGACAAGTGAATGACATGCCCAGACTGGTCGGCCATGTTTATAACCTGGCCACCCCCCCTCCGTAGCCATTAGAAAACGCTAAGTGGTAAATATTATTTAATTTCAGCTGATAATGCTCATCAAAAGAGAAGTAATGATCACGTTTGGCGGAATAGCAAAGTAACATTATTTTGGTTGTTTATATGCAATTCCGCAAAGTAAAGCCTGATTCAATAAATTATTGTCATTAAGTCCGCCTTTTGTACCTTAATGTTTTCTTTTGTGCAAAAAAGGTTACATACATAAATAAATGAGACAAACATAAACGGTGACAATGGACACTATTATCCGTTTAAGTGATAAAGCCAAAAGTAATTACTATAAAACTATATCGTATACGCGATTCGATCTCTGAATTCGATCGAAAAGTTGAAGAATAAGTGACTTCAAGTATGATATATGATTATTGAGAAATGAAAATGTTTATTATAAAAGACAATCCCACCAATGAGGGCGCCACTGCTCTGGAGGATCGGTGCGCTCTTAAAAAAACACTTTGTATTTGGTATTCGATAAATATTTTAAATAAAAACGCGAACATAGGTATATTTATGCTCGTCATTTTAACAGGCTTTTTTCAATTAAAATCTACTACAAGAAAATCGATGAAATGAAATTCAAGATACTGGTCATACACGTTCTATTGTGATTCTACTGTACTGTACGCTAACGTGTTTCCAGTGTTACCACTGTCGCTTGGCACTAAGTCAAAAACTATAAAACGTTAACTCGCAACCCCTTTTGGCAAGAACATATCGCGTATGCCTGTTACAACAAACACGATTAAAATTACAGAAAATGCTGCTAGACACATAAAAGTTGATTTGTTGTAGAAACAGGCATTTATGACGGGAATTGTTTCGTAAAATGAAAGTTGTTCCTAGTTTCATGCCACGAGTTAAGTAAAATCATGAATCATGAACATTTCAGAAATGTTTTGAAAGGAGACGCTGACAAATAATCTAAAGCTATAGAAGACATGGATACTTATTAACAACAAGCATTTTTTTAAATGCAGTTCCTTTGAAGGATCGTGGTTTTGTGTTACAGCACAAAATAAATAATAATGTTGATTTATCGAATGCGCGCAATTTCTGCAATTTGATATTGATTTTCTCTAATAGTAGAATAAATTATTATAGGTTTAATTGCTAGTTACACTGGCTACCCTCCAATAACTGGCTACCTTATACCAAAAATAAATTTTGTTCATAGATGCACAGAATTAATTTCGGTATATAGTGGCCAGTTATTAAAACCCCAGTAATTAACAGATTTTAATAAAAATAATTATATTTATATACACATTATTCAATTTTAATATAAGGTAGCTACAGGGCATATAAATAAGCTCAGTCGATTGTCAGAAAAAAGCTGATTTATTTTCTGTTAAATATCACGCATAGTAAAATTGTTGTCAATAAATATAATGGTTTCTAAGACAGTACTCCCGAATCCTACATTTACAGTTTTGAATTTCCTCTCAGTATTCCACTTAGAAGTATCCTGAGAATGCCCTCTTGCCTAGTTGCATAACAATTTACAACTCGTTAAACGAGGGGAAGTCTCGACATAATAATACGGCTGAAGAACGACCTTCAATTGTATTATGAGTTCCGAACAGTTACGCGACGTGACCATGGGACGTTTAATTAGAATTATTTGAGAACTCCATGAAATCGTCGAAAGTTTTAATTGTGATGAATAATAATACTATAATTGTTAAAGTTTTTCTGTAAAAGGTACTACTGGGTCAATTGTCGATAAGACGCGAATGTCATAAATATTATATTTATAAATTATCTAAAATCAAGCACTTAATTATGTCTACTGAAACTGAGTTAAGTTCATGTGTCATTTAGAGCTTTTCTTTTTCTTGGCACAAAGTATCGCTGGCTGGTTACATGCAAAGCGTTTTATCCTGATTAAAGGAACTTTTGTGCGGGCCAAAAAAATCTCTATGCTGTAGTTTGGTGCAATCTCAAGCTTGCGCCTTTCAATGTAGACAGTGACGTTGCCTCGAGATTATTTCACGATTTCAAAACTTGGCAGTTGCATAGATAATTAGGTGGCACGGTGGATGTTTACATTTTGGTAGTTCTCTTATCAACCATCAGACATTTTGCATATAATTATTAAATATATTAGGTACATGTTATTATAACACTGATAAACTGACTTAAATAGCCGCAATGGACTGAATACAAATCGATAAAATTACCTACAACTTACGTTAAATTTTGAATAGATAGTAGGGTAGAAGTAGGTGGAAGTTGCTAGTGCTCAACGCTGCACTAGTATTCGACATAGGCAGTTTATGTCAAGGTTATGGTAGTTAACTTGAACAACGATGATTTTTTCTATATTCGAATGTAAATCTTGTCATGTCGCCGAGCAATAGTACTTACTCCTTCCTTAATTGGATAAAAAGTAGAGTCCTAGCAGGATATTCGAAGGATAGTATTTTTTATTGATATAATATTGAACAGGAAAGCACCTGTCTAAAGTAAAAATTCGATTATTAAACCAATTTTTTCTTGACATCAATTTGCTCTCAAGATTAATTCAAGCAATCTAGTGTATTTATTATTGATATTGATATGTGTTTATTTGTTAACGTAAACAATAACAAATCGATGTCAAAGAAAGAATGATCTGAAAAAAACTAAATCACTTTTGCTAAGACTTGAAAAGAATAAAAAAACTGTATAAATACCAACTTTACTAAAATAAAGTAAAAAATCGATTGCTTCCTCTTGATGATGAAAAATAGGTAAGTATCAAGCATGTTAATAATTTTAGCAATCACATCTAAATTATTAATGAATTCTATGTTTCCGGGCGCCATCAAAGAGAGAGTATTTAGGGACTGGGCGCTAAAATTAAAGTTTTAATGGCATATATTGAGTTTGGGTAAAATGTATAAATATAAAACGACGTCTATCGCGCTTTAATTCCCAGTTAATTTAGTCGCTGAATAACGTGCCGTGAATGTTCTATCGTGGTATAATGAACGTTTAATATACGAGTATTTATGTAAAAGCAATTACGTACAAAATACGTGAAATAATTATAATATACTGTCTTGAATATATTTTAGGAATCGAACTAGTCGTAGATAAATCAATTTATTTATTAAGATATGTTTTAATGAGAGAAAATCATTACCTAATTAGTAATTTAAACTTTTTCAAAATCTTATAGATGTCAATGACGTATAATCAAGCGCATTCGTAGTCTTTATTTATAGGTACACATTATTCAATTATAATATAAGCTGGTCAGTGGCTACTTGGCCTAGAAACAAGCTTAATCGATTGTCAGAAAAAACCGGCTTTAATATTTTATAAAAACATTATCTTTATTGTCTTGTCTTTTAACCCTTATCTTGGCAGGGACCAAAACTATCCTAAATGATTATTTTTTCACATTATTTTCATCATAATAGACATACTTAATCGTTAAAAAATAAGGAAAAAAATCCAGGGTTTTCCAATTCCGGAAAATCGAATGTATCATAGTTGATACAATGGCAGTCCCTGTACAAAATAGTTATTTACTTTTTGGAAGAAAATTTACAGTTTACATAAAACTAAATATCTAAATAATAACAAATCATTTTTTATGACCAATATAATTCAATTTAAAGCACCAGGCAGCTACTACATTTGTTTCAAATGTAAATATTATTATGTTCGATTACTTTTTCACTGAGTGTTGTGAGTGCTAAATGTTGATGTAGTAACTTTAAAAAAACCCAACTTTAAAAAAAAAACTTTTTTGTGTAAAAAAAAACAAAACCTAAAGAAACTTGTAGTTTGAAAAAAAAAACATGAAATAAAAATGTATTTATACCCAAAAACAACTTTCACGAATCATGATCTACGAGTCTAGGGAGTAAAGCTCAAAGTACAATAACTTTAATATATATATATCTACATCAATCACAAATTATATTATTGAAAGAAATATTCATGATTATATTACATAATTCATTAAAAAATGAACAAAATATATTTTATAGCCTCAAAAGAACGGAATAATGAGAGAAATCCTATTTTGACGATAATTTAGCATTGTATTATATATGATACACATGTACATGTAGAGTTCTTGGCAATGTATCAAATACAATACAGACACTTTGATACTTAGTTTTTTAGTGCTAAATAATCTATAATGCCAACAGTTTGCTAATGTTTTTGCATTAATACATAGTTAATGCAATGCAATGCACATTACATAAAAATACACACAGATTTAAAAAATAAGTCTAAAACTTACGGAACGAATTCACATCTTTTGTTTACGTGGCGCCATTTTCGAGATACCTAATCAACCTACACAAAATTTTGTGTGAATTATTTTTTGTGTAAATATTCATATAACAAATGACCTGCTACGTAATAAAATTAAGCTGCCAGATTTATTTAAATTGAGTGTATCGCGGGTGTTACGTTGCCAAGATAAGGGTTAATAACTTATTGCTTTTTTCCACTAGATGCGTCCGAATGGTCCGTCTAGTCCGTTCCGGGTCCAGACTTGGAATGGATATAGTCGGTGGTCTCGGTGGGGAAGCGGACTCGGCGAGTGGCGTAGAAGACGACGCTTGTGGCGTCTTCGTATCTGGCGTATCGGTGGGCGGGGCAGCGTACGGAATGCTCCATCGAGGGGATAGGATTCTGAGTGTTGACGGACGGGATTTGACGCGGGCTACGCATGAGCAGGCGGCAGCGGCGCTGAAGGTAAGTGGCATTGGAAATATTTTCAATGTAACATGTCGATATCATACTGTTTATGTAGTGGTAAAAGTCGGTCAAGTTGTTCTACATAGCTCGGCGCTAAACACGACACATTGTCGATAATTCTCTATGAGGCATTTTCGCTATACACCGAAAAACGCATATTAACGGCTACGGAGTGGCTCTACGAGATTTTTTCAGCGCTGAAAGGGTAGTATATCAGTGCCAGCACATGCTACACGAGCTTAGCCGATAACATGGAGAAATGAGTATCTAGCGCAAAGCGCCTTAGAACAGAGAACTCTATTATCGTGTAATTGAATGTGTTAAAGACAGCATTAAGCTATTCGTTTTACCTACAACTATACTCTCTCGTTGCTCTTTTCTTGAAGAGTTGGTGTTCCAGCGGTAAAGCATGCGATTTTCAATCCGAAGGTTGCGAGTTCAAAACAATGAGCGTTTGTGAAGTTTTATGTACAAAATATAATTTAATGTTTACCAATCGTTTTTGGTAAAGAAAAACATCGTGAGGAAACCGGACTAATCCCAATGACGTCTGTCGTTTTCGTAAAACTAGCATCTACACCACCAGGCCCTAGGCTCCCTGAGCCGTGGCATTGTTAATTCGAGAAAACGCTAGGAAGAAGCAGAACTAAACTCTCTTGTATTAAGGATATAGAATACCTATTATTAGTTATGTTTTCACAGCAGTACACCGGCACAGCGGTGTCGATAGCGGCGCAGTACCAGCCGGAGCAGTACGAGCGGCTGCGCGCGCGTATACGCGCGATCAACGCCGCCGCTGCCGCGTCGCCGCACGCGCATCGCCACGCTACGCACGTGCCCGTGCATCCTGATCTACATGCTGTATATCCAAGGTAGGCACAAATGCACACAGAAATCCACAAACGCCTCGCCGTGAAGACTCATCAGAGTTCATTCTCAGAGAGAACATTCCTTCTTATGTTTCTATCCCTCGCCAAACGCATTGCCTCGTGCAGATTTAATAACCACTCGGTCACTTGCTTTCAACTTTTCCCGTCATTATGACTCTCGCCAGACTATCTGGAGAACGTCTTGAGAGTTGCCGTGAGAACTATATTGTGGCATTTCATGAAGTGCCAATTTTTCGTGACAGTGCGGGTCATGCACACTTTCACAACTAAGTATCTGAATTGTAATTGGAATAAACTCAATAAGTGCGTTCTCACGTGTGTTCGTGTATTTTCGGGTAGGCAGAATTTTTTTATAAAAATATTTTAAATTTTGTAAATATCTTTCGCTATTTAACATGCCAACGTAGATTATATTGAAATAGCGACTTTATCAAAACTTTATCATATTATTTTGACTAGATAGCTGATGGTTTTCGTGCCATCAAATCACCATTAAATATCACCACCCGCAATTCAGTTGCTTCCAAGCCACACCAAAAATAAAAACTAAATGCACAGCGCTAGATGCATAATCGCAGAACTTGTAATCGATTCAGAACGATTAGAACCAGCTGTATAATATCAGAATATAATTAGCATAGATATTAACTCGACAACAGTACAAGGGATCAGTGCGCGTGATCTCCTTCAATATTAAGTGTTATGTAAAAGTTTGCAAAATCATTATAATAAAGCGGAGCTTATACTTCAACTTCTGTAAGCTGGGTTTGCAAAGCTTTCAAAGCTCTATAATTACCCTTATATGCGGCATTAATGCCCGGGGTTTTCGAAAACCTTGATTATCTCCAAAAAAATCTACGACATGTTAATATAATTTATTTATTGCCTATCAAATACGTTGTGATCAAACGCGTATAATCGTATGGCGAAATATTATTTTGAACATCATTTAAATTTTGAGGGCGGGTAAAATTATAATGAGTTTTGCCAACATTGCCCACGTAGATTTTTTACAGAAATACTGTTTTAAGACGTTGGTCACTAAGGGCCACTTTAAGGAATTCAGACAATTTTTGACGACTAGCGGAAAATCCCGGAGTTGAGATAATGCTGTTGAGCTGTCAGAAATCTTTTGTCTATTTAAAAATTATGATATACACCTAGGTATAATATAATCGTACCAAGAAATAAAAGGATGTTTTCAATATGTTTATTTACTGTGTTGTTTTTGATTGATAAACCCCGAAGATTTTTAAGTAGATTCCAGCAACTCGACAATAAGGGAACATTAATTCGTATTACACAGTAATAGGTTGCCATTTCTTTAAGAATAATGTCAAATATGACACATTTGTATACACACAAGATTAATTAAGTTATTTGCTAGTGAATCATCCGCATGAATCAAAAGGCGTTATGCTCAAAACGATTTAACAGGTACCTAAATAGCTCAGACTAATTGACTATAAGCTATAGGTTGCTATACCAACATATTAATGTAAAATATAAATTCATGTTTTTGGATAACATTATTTTAGAAGAATATGCCCATGGGCACGAGGAAGTTTTAGTTCTTAGAACAATAAAGCGTAGCAGCCAAATCAAATATATTTTCAGAAGTCAGAATAAGTAAGAAGATATTTAGATGGATCAAGTCAAAGATCAAGTAAAAGACATACATACTCTTGGTTCTAAGGGAAGCAATGGGCAGGACTCGATGGAGACAAATAATTTAGTCCAATTACAATTCATCCAATGATAACCACGCCCCTCAGTCACGAGGAAACGACAGGAGAGAAAATCCATATCCCATCATTTTATTTCCAAAAGCGAATAAATCCTTGATTTATCCACGCACTCGATTAGGATTCACCACAAAGGCAGCATTGATTCACTATTCAGACTATTTTCACTGGCATTCAACTCACCGTCAATACACTATTAGAACTAAATGAGGACACGTTCTATTTCCTTGGAAACAGCGTGAAATTACGTGAAAATACGTCCAACACTAACAATAATAAAACAAGGACACCTAGGTTTTATAACGCTTTTATGTTAAAAAGTAACGCCAAAAAATAGTTAACTAATCATAAGTTTTAAAATACTATATGCTATTCTGCATCTTTCGCAATTACAATAATTATCAACTAAAAACGCTTCTGAAAGTCTAAAATTATAATTTTACGGAAGAATAAAGAAAGACTTGTGAAAATAGTTTTTATTTGGTTTATTATTATAAAAACTATAAGTACCTACTGTTGGATTGAGTGATGTGCACAAGGAATATATAGGGGGGTATATTCCTCGTGCCCGTGGATGTATTCTTCTAAAATATTATACTAAAAAAAATTGATATAAGAATCATTCTAGCGCATAGTCAATAAAATTGGTCTGATTTACTTACCTGTGATTGGACAGAATGATGGCCTTTTGATTTACGTGGACTATCCACTAGCAATTTCGTGAATCGCGTGTGTAACCAAATATTGACATTAATGTTAAATTACATTATTCAACTTATTAAAGTAATTTAAAATTAATATTTTTCCGACACAAACTACATGATACAAATATATGTCACCGGTAAATTGTGAATTCCTGACAGATTATAATTTGACGAGGGATATTATAAACTAACCTAACCTCACCTATTCGTTTGTTTACAATCTCGCGCGTTTTTTTATAAACTAACGGTATTCACAATAAAGTTCTACGGTGACATATATGTCATGTAAGTTATTGTTGGGAAAATATACTATATGTGTAAAGTAAAGTATACTGTATACAGTAAGTTACAAGTTACCTTAAATATAAAACCGGCCAAGTGCGAGTCGGGCTCGCGCACAAAGGGTTCCGTAGCAGCAAATATAATAAACTTATTATGTCAATTTATACACCTGGTGAATGGAGCCTAAACTTATAAGGTTCAGCCATCGTTTTCAGTGTAAGCACAATAACTTAACCAAAATTACAGTTAAATCAACCTATCTCAAAAACTATAAGAGATACTTTGATCAAACCAAAAATCGTTGAAAGAGTTAATTAGCATGCATCACCTCTATTTTTTTTAGAATTTTATACCCCGTAGTTATAAAAATAGAGGGGGGGGGACATACTTTTTACGACTTTGAGAGCTGATATCTCAAAAACCGTTCACTTTAAGAAAAATGTTTTTTAGAAAACTTTATATCATTTTAAAAGACCTTTCCATTGATACCCCACACGGGTATGTACATCGAAAAAAAAATTTTCATCCCTCAGTTACATGTATGGGGGGCCCCACCCCCAATTCTTTTTTTTACTATTTAGTGTCATAATTTTGTAGCGGTTCATACAACACATATTCCCATCAAATTTCATCACTGTAGTACTTATAGTTTCCGAGTAAATCGGCTGTGACAGACGGACAGACGGACAGACGGACAGACGGACAGACGGACATGACGAAACTATAAGGGTTCCGTTTTTGCCATTTTGGCTACGGAACCCTAATAAAATTGGCCCTTGAGGTACGTAAATGTAGCTTTTTACAAAAAAAAACTCAATCATAGCAATATTCCCATAATAACTGCACATCACTAGTTGGACGCGCTTTGGCTATTGTTTCACGCAGTACGTACTGCTGTTACATGTATTATTTTGTAGCTCAATATTCAGTCCATGCATAATAACACCTGTGGCCACCCAATGTTTGATACAGATATGTTTGCGTTCATAGCCTATTTTGTTTGCGGATTTGCAACGTAGGTTGATTGGAGTTGGGAAAATTGCTTTGATATTGTATTTGTATTCAATATGTAAAGCTCAATAAGCAACCGTAGGTTCAATAAGGAACGGTAACGGGCAGCGACTTATGCTCCTTACGCCGATTGAACCTAGGGTTGATATAGTTATGAGCAATATTGATCCTACCTATATTTTTTAATTTACCAACTCCAAAAAGTAGCAAGATTTCAACTCCAATGTTTTTTATTTCATTCTTGTAATGATTTGACGTGAGAGAGTTATCACAGTTAAAAAAACTCAAAATTGGAATTGCTTTTTAAATTTTTTTACAAATACTATTCATATTGCGTAAAAAAACCAGGACGAGACGTAGTAATTTTTGCACAAAGATATAAAAACTTTTTTTCGGCATACAACAATGATCTTCGTAATGATCTTGATGTCAATTTATTGTTAACTGTTGCATACTTCATTAAATACATTAAATACTCTTGCGGCCCACCATACAACAATTGCTTTTTGAATTTAAAACAATGTTGTAGGAAATAAGCTTAAGTTTTTTGTTTCAAAATCAATTGAAACAATCGTTATGCAACCCTGTTTCAATTAGAAATAATTAGTCCTATGGGTAGCATTGTGATCCTTGGGAGGTTATCTGGGTATTTTTAATAACTATAGTAAACAAGATTTTTAAATTTACAGGTAGCTGGTGACGTAATTGGCTGTGAAATCGACCATTGCTTAGAAAGTGAAAAACAAAGGACTTTTAAATTAGGACTTTATGATATAATTAATCTGTTCATATTTGTTAGTTTATTATATAAATGCGTCTTGTAAATATTGTTTCATGTTTATATAGTTCTCAGGAAACAATCTTAGTACGGTATGTATATTGAACTACCCGACATCTCACGATAAAGGTTTCATTCAAGAGCTGACCACACTTCCGCCTTGGCAGCTGCATCATCACAGAAAGTGTTTATCAAAGTCCTTCATAAAGGAGATTGCCGTTTCATGTATGGAGGCCCGTACTCTAATGAAAATCGTTGTCCACTGATGAAATATTTTGCAATTCAATGGCCATCAACTGCAAATCACATATCAAAAAAATCATATAAAATCGTATGAATGGTATGAATGTGATTTTTAGGTTCGTTTTAAAGTAAAATAGTCACTTTTTGTTAAGTACAACTGATCCAAAGAGAAATAGGGCACACGGATTCTCAATGCCATTCTATACCGTATAAGTATTGACTTAATTAATTCATTGGAATTACGTGTAAAAAAAGAACGTAGATCAATGTGACGTATTCAAACCAAATATTAGTCATTTATGAGTTAGTTACAAAATTGACTTAAAACAATTAAACTACTCAAAAACGTATGCTATTGAAATAAGTAATAATACAATATAATGCAGTGTCTCAAGTGAATTGATAGTTTTATTACGCATTACTGGCCTCTATTGGCAATATATGTCATTTCGGCTCATATTGTCGCGCATGTGGTTTGATATTATAAACTATATTTCTCAAACATGATCGTAAATGTATGCATTTATGTCACGAAAGGAAGACATGAAGTTTCTTGTTTACGGCTCCCCCCATTTACTTCTTGGCCGGCGGCCGTGAAGTAATTGCGTAAGTATGAACGAAACATTATTGTCCGCTGCTCTAACTTTTTTATTTGCGTACTAACACTAAACTGACAAAGGAAAAATTACATACAGCCAACGACCACTATATACTTGCGACATTAAAAAAAACGAATTCTATGTTTCTATGTATATTTATGTGCAGTTAAACATGGAGCTCGAATAGCTCATTCAAATGGCATCTTTAAAAAATAATAAGGTGGCAATTTTTTTTTTCCTTATTAACTATTAGTTATACCTAGTAGTTATTTTAATTTTAATATTTCCTCACAATGTTTGAGAAAAGCACTATACAAGCCTCGGCCGGAAGAGAGATTGCAGGACTTGTTTACGTCTCGGCCGTCTACCACAAACTCGTCCTGCAATCTCTTACTTCACGGCCTCTGCAGTAATGTACTATTAAGTAATGAAAAGTTTTTTAGACCAATAACAACTTCATTACAGCAGCGGTTAAAATACGTATTGGCTTACGTATATTTCTGAGGAGGGGGATAATTGTCAATGAATTGAGTAAAATATTAAAATAATAAGAATTTCAATCGTATTTTCGTTAAAATTGATAACAATTTCATTAAAAATAATATTGAAATTGATCTTACATTTCCCACGTAGAAATTTCATTATAATATTTCCTATTGGGTTTAAAAATATAACAAATTGAACGGAACAGTTTTCGGCAATGGGCGCTATTGACACCTATGTTACCAAATCTCGGCAATCTCCTTTAGTGACATTGGTCATCGTAACTGCGATGTCATTGCTGACTTGGTCACCTTATTTATTAGGTTAAGAAGTCATAACGCTGAATGTTCCCTTTGGAGTCTTGTTACACTGGCAATTTGCGAGCGAGTTGTAAGCGAGGCGATTGCGTCCATGTGCGCAAATAGCCCGTGTAAAAAGGCTCTTACTGTAGGGCTCACGTTGGCACGTCGTGTGATGCTTGTTACAAGAGTACATTACATTATAGTTTAGCATGAATAAGATTATCATCAGCTTGCCGCGACGCACTAATAATCCGTTTTCTAAAAGACCTACATAACGTAATACATCTACGTGGAATTTGTTAAAGCATTGTACTTAGATTTTTTAAAGTGCGTTATACTATAGGTATAATTATAATGTATGTTTAAGATTATGAACAAAATTAAATGTGTACAGATTTGAATTCTGATTAAATGAAAATGTTTTATACTCAAATTTAAGGAAATTGTATAATACTCGTATCAAAAAAAAATATTTACGGATACTTTATAAGGGAACTAGGTAGGTTCTATGAATATCGTTAATCTAGTAATGCTCCAGTGTGCGCACCATGAGTTCCACGTAATCGTACTCGATAGCGACTGTGCGATTCGATAGTGTTTGTATCTTGCTCGTTCTTAACTGATGCAAGTCTTGCTTCTTTTTAAATGCAAACACTATTGAAGTACGGTTACGATAAACTCATGGTAAGCACATATGTGCACATTATTTCCCGTCTAGATTGCATTTTGAAAGCATTGCTGGACAGCGTGAGTAACACGCTTGAACATTCTATTATCGACATGTACACACGCGTTCAGAATTGCATGGGCAGTTTAAGAATGAATTCATTCATAAAATGCCCATGCAATTCTGAACGCTATAGTACAACACAGACATCACGCGTTTATTACTGATTTCTGCAATATGCTTCGCAGCAATACTTTCGCGACCGTAATGTAGCTTTTTGGCTTAACATGAAATACAGATATAGTGAATAACGTTCTGCACTTGTCTTTTTACGGAAACGCCCGAACGTATCATGCTATTTCAGTCAGTGTCGATACTAAAAGTACCGAGGTCGGTTGAAGTAGCATGAAAAACACGAGCGTTTCCGAGAAATAAGAGGGCAAAACATTATGCACTACATTTGTTAGTGCGCTAAGGCTGGATTTGATCAAACTTTTTAACCAAGAGTAACGCTTACTCTTGGATACTAATGTCAAAATCCCATAGTAATTTGACGTTGCTATCTGAGAGTAAGCGTTATTCTCGGAATAAAAATTTTGTAAAACGCCGCCTAAGTCAAACAACGCTCCGAAATTTGTTAGAATTTTACGTGATTCATCGATGCGTGTGACATTGACATAAGACTAAAGGGTATTTATAGCGCTCTAAATAGTTTATGTTGTAATCTTTCAGAAAATATACGAGTCAAAAATGTTATTTCTCATATACAAACTTATTTATAAAGCAAGGCTAAGGCTTCATATCGAGTAAAGTCATATTGTAAACATGGGCATCTATTGACTTTTAAATGGATATTTAGTTGGTTTATAATTCATGAACAACTAGTAGAATTTCAATTTCTACTGTACGATAATCCTAAGTTGACAGGGGCTTGTCTTAATGTTTTGTACTAACTACGAGTATAAACCTTTTTAGTGTGGGCTTTAGAGGTTGCAACAAAAGAATCAATCAGCATCTTTCAATTTCATTTCAGGCTATTATACTTGGTACAATTTTTCTTGGACCACTGAAGTGGTCTGTGCTTGGCACAAACTGAGAAATTTTAGTCTCCAAACAATACGACTATCAATTAGTTGCCCATTTCTCATATAGGTAATTTGAATTTATTTTCTTTCAAGCAAATTCTAAGCAAAAAACTAGAGAAAATAGACTGTACCCCTTTCACCGCCCCTGTTTCAGGCCTAACCAAAAGTAAGCCCCGTGGTTTGCATAGTTTGACCCAAGGATTTGTGTGGTCGCCTGAGATGAGAGCAAGGTCAATGTCACTACAGCCCCTGCTCTTAGTTTCACGATAAATCTGTTTTATGGTTATTATAGTAAAATTATGTATTGTAATTATTCTTAAAAACGTGGAGAATTTGTTATATTGTAAGTTATTGTCTGTGTCAACAATAAAAACATGACAAAGGCTTAGATAAAATAAAATGAATACCTACTTAAGTAATTTTGTAAATAACATAAAATGATGTAAATTCATTTCGCAACTGTGATATTAAACTTAATCATAGTCTATTATGGTAAAAAATGAAATTGAATACAGACACTGATAACGTAATGTTGTATTTTATTTAATTCCTTATACCCTAAAATCGACTTTTACTTAAGGGCACACTGAAAGGTCCTGGATTTTCAAAGGCTGTATAATTAATGAAAATTTTCTATTCCTTTTTCCCAACTCATAAGTTTAAGGAGCATCAAGAATATATGTGGTTTGGTACTGGTATTGTAGGGTATTGAAATTGAATTTTTCTCATGTGTTTGTTGGTTATGCAGGGTTTTTACATCACTCATCAACCCCAGACTTTAAAACCTGTTTTTCTTGCAAGCAAAACAGGTTTTATTTTCATAGTCGATAACAGTGTTAACCTTGTAATTGTTGCCATTAATAAATTTCTATGACACAAAATGATAACCTGTCATTATGAACAATGTATTCTACGGAATACTAAAAATAGAATTATATACCTAGGTAATTATAAATTATTTTGAGAATATTCTGAGAAATATTGATTAATCTTCAGAAATTCTGATTAATTCCGAGATCTTTAATTATCGCCTCCAGAGTGGTAACTAAGTATTTGAAATAAAAGCATTTCAAATGCAAATACAAAATACCGATTTTAATACTTTTATCGGAAACCATTTTGTATTTTATTTAAAAATACTAAAAAGTTCACGTATTTTGTTTTTTTTTTTAACTTTAAAATACAAAATGCTTTCTGCCATTTTTAACTTAAAACTGATTTCTACCGGATTTACAATCCTAGAATAGGGTGAAATGAAATTAATTAATCGATTGATCAAATGTGCTAGCAAATGCCCAATCAGCCGAAAAAAAAACGCTATAAAAGTGCTGCAGTTGCAGCACTTTTTAGCATAGAGTAGTTTAGTATAGTAGTACGAGTATAGTTTTGTTTTGTTAAGTGCCAACAACCTGTAAAATTTTAACAATGTTGGTAGTTCTGTGTTTGAATTTGACACTTAATGCGTAAGCATACTGACGCTAACTAACTAAGCTCACCTACGTAAGTTAGTAAGCTCTTTATCGTACGAAACATTTATCGTTTGGATCATCATTAATCCAAAATTGTTCGCTAATGTCACTCTGACCCAGATTTTTTTGACGTTTTTGTTCTGCTTTATGTGTCTATTTCTTTTAATATGTCAATGTGCTGAACTGACATTTCACCAATACCAACGATACTAATCTCCTTTTACTAAGAGAGGTCTACAACGCTGTGTTACTAACGTCACGGTATATCATAGAAAATATGTCGTAGCAGATTTTTTTTTAATGAACTGACGAGACGCAACGCAACTCACTAATTGGGCTGAACCCTTAACAGGTTCAAGCAGATGTAGAACTAGCAAATGTTGTTCACCCAGAGGCACGCGCAGACTTGATAAATTAGCTATGTTTATTGCACGACGTTCATTCACTGAGTTGGATCGAGGCAATTTTTCTTATTTCTAGCTTTACCGCTTTTTCTCGAGCAGAATTACTACTAGATTAAATAACAACCAGGAAGAATTATATAAATTCATAACAAATATATTATAGCATCCCCTCTCTTTCATGTTTGTCTTAAGGATGACTCACACTAAAACTACACTAGGGTTGGGACGGGACGGGACGATCTGTCAATTTCAGTAACAATATCGTATCAAAGATATTTTCTTTAATACAATAATTAAATTAAAATTCAAAATATTTATTTTTAGACTCTGGATCCATAGAGGGTTACAGTATTTTATCTTATATAGAATTAAACTAAATTACACTAATGGTTAGTATTTGTTACATTAAATTTTATGTATATGTACAAATAATGGTGGAAGGTTTGTTTGGCTGTAAATGAATCATACGGCAATGGGTTAGATACTGGCAATCAAACCTAATGTTACTCGTTTTAAACTTACCATCATTTTACCTGTTTATTTTAAACAGAAAGCCAGTTGACTGTGAAAGCCAAGCGAACAATTTTCCACAGACCTTTGTGGAGTCACAATGCGAAGTTGCGAATGAATCCACCGCTATCGTGTTCCGTTGTCGGAACGGAACGGAACGGTGTAACAAATAACAAGACAGTATGTATGTATGTCACCGGTGAATGTGTAATTCAGGTGTTAGAGGAGTGCAAAAATATCTACGCTTTGAGCGAGACTCGCAATCGGGGATACACGCATCGTTGTATCAACTTGACAATTAAGAGGAAATGAGTGCATGGGCTTAATTGCGTTCGCTCCATACAAAAAGTTGCATTACAATCCTTCAATATCAAACTTATAAGAATGAGCTTTTGCATACAGAATAACGATGAGCATGATGATAGACTATGCCCTTAGGTTATGCTTTTTTGGATAACTGTTTTAGTTACTGAATTAGAAACGCTTATAAATGTCTTATAGATGACTAACTTCACAACTGCCTACGGATGCCTAGAGAACATAATATTAAACTATTGTCAACACACGCAAGATTGTATACCTACTCGTATACCGCTGATCATGTGGGTATTCAAGCATTGTAATCAATTTAAAAATATTGTAGTGTACGTCATGAAGAAATCGTTAAAAAACATCTTTGCGACGGGCTAACAGAACAGGGTGTTTAGACAAGATGCCAATTGTTCACGCTCCGTAGCGTAGTGAAGTTATCTCTCTCTGTCACTCTTTCTTATTAGTGTGACAAAGACAGTTGCGTTTCGTTCGCTACTGAGCGATAAATGGCATATGGTATCGAATGGTATTTTATAGCGGACTTATGCATTTAAAAAAAATTGGATTTATTGATTACAACCTACAGAGCTCAATTTTTTTATATTTATGGACAACCTCACACATATCGACCTAATTTAAAACTGAGCAAGGCTTATACATTCGCCATCAGTTATAACAAGCGGCCTAGGAGCTCACAAATAACTAAAAAAAAAAATCGTTTTTCATAAGTGCGATTGGACTGTTAGATCCCAGGTTCAAATCCCAAGAACTTACTTACTTTTTTCTTTCTTTCTGTTTTTTTTTTTACATTTAGAAAAGTGAATAGTAAGATATTTAAACCTTTTGTGTTTTAAATTTCGAAGAAGTATGCGGGCTGATTTTAGATTTACTTAAAAAAATCATAAGTGTATCTTCTCTATCTCTCTTCCGTATTGGTGCGACAATGACAGTTGCGTTTCGTTCGCGACTGAGCGTTAGCGATTGGAATCTTGGCTACGCGCCCTGTAGCAATATTTACTATTATGAAATATAAATTTGTCAATGCAAATCTCTTTAGGTACTGATGATATTTAAAAAAGTTAATAAGATTAGGAGATAATCAAGAATCTTTTACACTTGTTCAGCTAATAAATTTATTTTTTAAATATTTCAAAAACCGTAAGAGTTAAGACAGTAGTCTCTTGGAGAAATTAACTCGAGTTAACCTGAAGGAAGTCTCCTTAAAGTTAATGGAAATAAAAAAAACACGGTATAGGTATATACATGTATAGAAAACGTCCATAACTCAGAAACAAATATTTGTGATAAATACACAAATATAACTATGCCCTTACCAGTATTCGAACCCGGGACTTCCAGCTTCGTAGTTATGGTCACTACCAACTAGGCTAAGAAGGTCGTTGATTTAGAGGCCATTATGAATTAAACAATTATTTTAATAATTATCCACAAATTTTGCACTAAACTTGCCTTGCGTTGTTGCCGATGTATGAGCATTCATAGTTATATGCTCATTACTACATATTAGGTAGATTCACGTCAAGTTAAATGCTTAATCAGAATCTATTATGAGTACTATCAATTATTCGCACTGGTGCTCATTAGTCCGCGGAGCCACAGTAAACGCATAATAATCAGTAAATTAGCTTGGTTAGTATGTCAATCAAAAATATCTCAAAAACACAGGTACTAAAATAATGCAAAAATAATAATCTAGCCTGTTTATGTCCCACTGCCAGCCTCGTCTCAAGTGTAAAAGAGATAGAGCCATAGTTTCCACGCTAGCGGGTTGAATACTTGAAATATAATTTCATCACAATATTTTCCTGGAGGTTTTCTGCACGACTATTAGCTGTGAAATCGCAACCAACCGTACACTAAACATGCGGGACAGAAGATAACTCCACTTATTGTTACAAAAAGTACCCTAACTAGAAATCACTTCAGTGTCAATGCAAATCGCGCCTGCTGCAGAAGAAATGGATTGCTCCCAACAGGTAAGTCTATGAAGCGTGCTGAAGAACTCTTTTTTCTAGCGTTTTCCCGACTTATGCCACGAATCTGAGAGCTTTGAGAAAGGTCTGCATTGGCAAGTAATCCCAAGATGCGATGTTGGCAATAGTTTTACGAAAGCGACTGCCACCTTCTGACCTTTCAATGCAGAGGATAAACAAGGCCTTGTTGGGTTTTATAATTAAGTTTAAAACGGCACATTTACCATGTGTGTTTGTTTTACTGAGTACCCGATATTTTGGCACTGTTGCAAGCACCATGGTCACGGAGTAGCTGGTAACTGGTAGCTGGTAACACGGAGAGCCGTCTCTTATTGTATTTGTTGATTTAAGCCAGGGCCGGGATTCAAATATGTCAGATAGCCTGCCGACTGGCTTCCATAAAAGAGCATAGTTACGTCGAGGATCATAAAAAAACCGATCCGATTGCAATATAGTCTATATAAAATAATACTGAGCGTGAAAGAGCAAAGTATGCAGAGGACTGAAATTATACGAAAATTAATTTATTCTAAGAAACATTAATGTAATTTGGAAATACAACAAAACTGCAGTCATAATCTAAAGGATGACACACTAGAACGAGACGGGGCGGAACGGGACGATCTATCAAATTCTTTAGAAATATTCACGTGATAGTCTGGAGCCCTCGGAGGTCACGTGACGTTTTCTATAGAAACAGAGTCATCCTTAAAACTGGCAAGTGGATATATACTTGTGCATGCCTACTACGGTGAATATCCAACGACCGAAACGTATAACATATTTAAATGTTTATTTTTCTTTTTAACGTGTAAATTGGTTTTATAAATAAATGACTTATGACTTATATATTTGTCTCTATCGCGAAATGTTATTTTTTCCAAATTCGCTGTAGGTTTTATACTATTAGGTCAGTTCTACTGTGACCGAGTTCCATCAACGTCCACGATTCCTACTCACGCCGTCCTTAATTAAGTGCGCTGAATAAACCAAGCCTCAGTCGGTGTGGATATTTACAATATTATGCGGTGTTACGGGAGCTTAGGCTTAGCGCCTTACTAATGACTCACACTAGAACGGGACGGGACGGGCCGGGAGAATTTTAAATGTACGGACATTTAAAATTCTCCCGCCCCGTCCCGTACTACCTACCTTCAGTACTATTAGGACAGTTCTACTATGACCGAGTTACATGAACGTCCACGATTCTCACTCACGCCGTCTTTAATTAAGTGCGCTGAATAAAACAAGCCTCAGTTTGTTTATTGTTAATTAGCTAGTCATTATAATATGGTTCTCCTTCTTCATTTACAATACACAAATAATCCACTTAAAATTAGCAATTAAAATTAGAAATAATAAGAGACAGAAAACAAGAAATGACAAGAAATATGTGCGTATTTATATTAGTACCAATAGTACCTACCATGTCAAAGTTAGGTAAATATAAACTATCCTAAATTCTACGAGTTTAAACTCCAGATAAGACTCCAGGTACCGGCTGGATACTGGCAGGAACAGATTCTCCTGTCCTCATTCGGTGTGTATATTTACAATTTTATTCGGTATTACGGGAGCTTGGTCTATTAGGGGAGAGTCGGTTATATCGTACCACTTTTTACTAAAACGTGGATAACTTTTTTCTGAAGGAAGATAGAAATGTATGTAATGAGTGTTAGGAGGTAAGTTTGCGTGTTCAAAGTTAGTAATGTTCAGGTTAAACCTTATATGTATGCACTGTATAAGTAAAGTTAAAGTGCGGTGGTTGAATTAAAATAAGTTATGTTTGCATGTCATATCTTTTTGTAGATTTTAAAGCACAAATTTTAATATTGGGAATAGAGTATAGAATTTTTTCAAACCTACTTATTAGGTATATGCGTTCATGGATGATAAAATCACAAGATTTGGTTTAATCAATCAATCAATCAATCAAGCATTTATTTCTTAGAATATGCATACATGGTACAATGTTGGTTAGTAGAGGATGATATGTCAATATATTCTGCCGGCATGCATCGGCGTAGAAATATTTATTTATTTACAATAGCCTACAGGTCAAAATATACAATATATTACCTTTACAATATTACAACATAATAATTTTTTTTTTAATTCTGACACAGAATAAAAACATTTGTCCAGCAACCATAGAAAAACTTTCTTTTGGAATTGATTTGTTGGCAGCATTTTAAGATCATCGGGCAAATTGCATATGCGTTCGAATTGGCAACTCCGAGTGTTTGGGCAGGTTGAAATAGCTGAAGTGGATTCCTGCTAGGTCTTTGTTTATTAAAAACTTCATCATGAAGCGGAAAGAGCTGTTAAGAAAACGCGTATACTAATTATTTAGTAACAAGATTGCCTAATTTATTTTCCCATAACTCACGTCGTCGTTGACGTCACGGCCATGATTAGAGCGTTTTAAACGCCTGAATTTATTAGAATTTTTTAACCCTTTCTGTACGGGTGACAACCAGAGTTGCCAATTAGGCAACGTCACTGTAGGGGTGTCAACTATAGTTGATCGAAACAATGACGAAGTTCGATATTTTTTTCAACAAACTTAGACCTTATGTCTTGGTAATAACGATAATATTTAGTAGTAGCATTAGTATAGATACAAAAAAAAATGCCAGTACATTTCGGTAGATGGCGTTGAAACAAATACTTATTTAAAAATCACGCATTTCTGCTGTCAACTGTGGTTGACACCCGTACTCCACAAGTGCAGAAAGTAACTCAATATGGCGGCAAATAGTGTTGTTTTATTTTTCATCGAGTTTTAGTAGTGGGTCAGTTGAAAGTGTTATGGTCGTAAATTTCCATCCGTGTTTTAAAAATTATCATACTCTGTTGAATTACTATTTTAAGTAAGATTAAAATAGCAATGACCTCTGCTACACTTTTTTATTTTTACCCCTGAGCATTACAGATAAATATCGACAACTGTATCGATAGATGCACATCACTATTTTATACAAATGGCAGCAGTCGTGTTTTTATGTTGCGTTTAAACGGTTGATATTTTTGCATTTTGTTAATACTTATTATCATTCAAGGCCTTGTTCTATTCAAAATATCATACACTAATATTTACAAAACTAACAATAGTTAAAATCGCTTGAAGGAACTAAAATTTTTACTTTTTTTAGTGAGAGATATTAGGCGTGAAATATATAATATTAGTGATTATCAGTGCAATAAGTGAGTAGTTATCAAACGTGCATAATGTTTTAAATGGGTGTATTAAATTTCAAGCACATATAGCTGTTATAAAGCTGTATAAAAAAATATGTCGAACCGCCGACTCTCGCAAAAACATGCCCGTATTGAGGCGGTGCTAGGGCGTTCAAGTCCCCGTACAGAAAGGGTTAAAAGGATTTATTTACGATTTTATGCTAACATAGTCATTTGCATTATAACTAATATTCAAAACGGGATAAGTACCATGTATCTTGTTTTATTGAGCACCCGATATTTCGACACTGTTGCAAGCGCCATGTTCACGGAGTCGACTTTGTTTCAGTGTACTCCGTGAACATGGCGCTTGCAACAGTGTCAAAATATCGAGTACTCAATAAAACAAACATACTTACATGATAATTATCCCATTTTGAATTTTAGTTATAAGGATTTATTTGTACATTTTATTATACTACATTTTAGTTTTGATATGCTGAAATTTGTTTTACAGTATTATAATGATAAAACTTATCATACAACAGAATAAAAACACTCGTTGCACATTCCCTATTAGATTGTAACTCCACCTGAAATACCAATGTGGCTAGTTTTTCTTGTTTTCATCGTCCACCCTGTATGAACGGGAGATTTATACCTAAAGCTCTTACAATGACGAATGATCCATACAGGTCTGTCGTCGCAACAAAAATGGATTTAAGATTTCATGATATCAATACTAAATAAGTAGGTATCGTATCAAATTCTAGGCTTTGCTAAGTTAAATAATCACTGCTATGAGAAACATATTATATGATTATGTTTTTAAATATTCACAGCATCGTTGATGTAGTAAGAAATCACTTATTAATTTTGTATTAATGAGAGACGTCTGAAAGCGAACGATATTATGAACCACACGAGACTTAAAGAAAGAAGAAAAAAACAATGTTTGATGTAAGTGGTGACCGAAGACTTTCTCGCACACCGTATCAGTATCAGCATTGCGATGCGATACGAGTACATTGAGAAAATGTCGCCAGCGTCCTACGTACAAAGCCTCAAGGGCCTATTTTAGATTTAAGGTTGGTATGTATGTATGTATGTATGTATGTAAACTCTTTATTGTACAAAACACAGAAAAATTAAAATTTACAAAAGGAAAACAGTAAGTACAAAGGCGAACTTATCCCTTTAAGGGATCTCTTCCAGTTAACCTTTGAGTAGATGAGAGAAAAAATGAAAAGAGGTAGACAAATACACCTAATGTACAACAACGTACCAGATAAATAATAATATAAACTATATATATAACTATATATATATATTGGTAGCTTGTAACTTACTGTAAGTACATATATTATATATGATTTTTTAGTTATACATATCACAATATATATTTCAAATAGATAGTTTTTTCCCTGTAAATCATTGTAAGAAGAATGTTGCAGTTTTGTTTACAAAAAATACACATGTCATAAAGGTGCTTCACATTCTCTTAATAATGTGTCTTAATAACTACCTACTCCCCTGAGTACCTTGTTATTACTTTACGATCAGAGGTCCGTTTCTTGAAAGCTTGTAAAACAAGCTGAAGTCTGTGTCTAACTTCTTTCATTAGACCAGGACTTTCGTTCGTATAACACGCTACAAGCTTTCGAGAAATAGGGCACAGATAACATGCACAGAGATGCAAACCTTTACTTGTATTACCTTTCTGTAACGCGCGCTACAAGACAATCATTATTGATATATTCCACGAACGACTACGCGGTTTCTTTAAATACTACCCCGCTAGCAAAAAGGGTAAGCGAATCCTTTGGGTTTATCTATCTATCCTTACGGAGACATAAATAAATTGCTTCAACCGAAGAAATGTTCGGCGTCCCTACATTTATTACTACGCTGAAAGCTTTATTGGTAGGTAATGTGATGCTAGAAATAGAGCATCTATTTCATCAAAAGGCATCGATAATTCATATTTTTATAAGTAAATAATGGGCCGATTGGGGACGAGTGTAAAGAGTGCTTCAATTTCTTATAAATCTATTTATTTTGATCACATTCTCTATTACTTTTGGGTCTATTTATTTTTATCGAAAGCAAATAATTCATTGTTAGAAATCACAAAAGGTATCCACTTGAGGCTCTTGTGAGACACGTGGAACAAAAGCAGATAGCGGAAAAATCCTGAAATTACCGTTCCAGAAATTTGTTTTTGTTTGTGATAATTATGTATTTTTACGCAAATTTCGATATTTCCTGATTTATTTTAAAGAAGTAAGTGTAGGTGGGTATAATACGGGTTCATGTAGATGTCTGTGAAGATAGTTATACCTGAGTTTCTAAAATATTTACTCAGGCCGCCACTGAGCTTAAGCAGGTAACATTATATCTTGCTTATCTCTTTCTATCGCATAAGTGCGAGCAGTAAGTTTGCCGTTTTACAGATGTTTGTTTACGAAAATAATAACATATTTGACAAGAGAGTAGATGCTGCCACTGAGGTTTGCATTTAGTTCCAATTTATTTATCTACCTTTACCTATATTATCAAATCATAAAGCCTATGCCTCAAGGCATTAAGTCCGCCATTTGTACTTTTTTTGTAATTGTGCAATAAAGCTTAAATAAATAAATAAATAAATAAATAAAGGTGACTCATATCCGCAGTGATCGGAATTATTTGAGCTAAAGTACCTATTATGTGATGCTATATTATGTCCTCTCGCGAAGGAGGAACCGAATGAGGCGATGCTTCAATTTCTACAGAAAGCACATGCTCAACGAGCGATCAAGCATCAACCCGTCTCGTCCCGTTCTAACTTGAGTCTTAATATTGTCCATTGAAACAACATAACATAAAATATGTAACAGCCATCCATCCAGTAACACATGTCTTCTGCAGTAGTTTGATATGTAATTACATTTCCAAAGGCAGTATTTCGTTGATTAAGTCCTTGTGGCTTTTTCTAGTTATTTATATCATTGTTGTGCCTGACAGTTTTCGCCTCTATATCACCACAAAGCCCAAACGTTGAGGCTAGCTTTGTTTGGCTTTTTTGTCTCTCTCGGACCGTGGTTTACATCGTTTCCCGTAAGAATTATTCGTCCCCCCTTCTCCTATATTATTTATTTTAGCACTAGTGGGTGAAGTTAAACCCACTAAGCCCGAGTTTCCTTTCCTAAATTTATTCTACTGTTTTACATTAAACCAGTATCAGTATTCTTGACTTGGGAGTGTATACTGTTTTTTCTATCAATTTACATAAAGTTCCGGAGTTTATATTATTCGTTACGATGACACGATATCGAGTTTCAGTTTTTCTTTTACATGAATGGATAATATACGTTACGCACCTATACTGAGGTATGCCGTAGTGTAGGTAAACAAAAGGATAAAAAGGCAGCAAGATAGATAGGCGGATCATTTATTTATTTCATGTGATTCAATTTTTTTTGTGATGTGACAACTTGGTAAGCTTTATATTTGTAGTTCAACACAATAAGGCATGTGTTTTAAAAAGTTTAGTTTTCGAATGAATTATGCAACATAAATTATTGCACGTTTTTATTTCGATAACTTAGACGATTCATTTGTTTGTCAGCTTCCGAAGAAGGCAGCAGAACCAATTATACGATATTGGTTTATTATATTTTGGCTCCATGTCAAAGTGCACTTGAATATTTGTGGCTTTTAGCGCATATAAAAAAAGAGACTTGGCAGGCGGAGAGGTAATAAACAAGTGATCCTATAAAGATTCGTGTTTTCCTTTTAAAGTATAAAACCGGAAATCTCATCATCATCAAAACCGAGCTATTTAGGAGGATTTTAGTGACATCAATCTGGATATAGCGGCGTTACCTAAAACGCTTTTGTTATCAATATTATCTCAATTTTCAGATAAACCGGCGACTTGTTTTGCATGGCCTTCCAAATTAGGTATATATTGACGATAAGAACACCCAAATTGGTAGGTACTTAATATATTGTCTTCATCACATAAGACCATAATACGCTTTAGGGTAAGGTGACCCATACTTGACTGTCAATTAAAAGCTTTTCGTCTAAGCAGGTACCTGGTAATTTGCCTAACAAATAAGGTCGGCAGTTAATTATTAATGAGCATCCCTTTGGTGCTGCGGTTAGGGCCGCATGTGCTCAGGGCCGGGATTGCAAACCAGGTGGAGTTGTAAAAAGTTGATACTTTAATAACAAAGTTGGAGACGGAGATTTATAGTTCTTGATTTCATGGCCTGTAATATTGTACAGTAAAATTAACTAAAATTATAAATATATAAGTATTGAGTTTGACATTTTGCGATGACCCAATCCGTGATGGGTCAAAAACTTTCCGAAAGTTTAGTGATTATCATACGTGTATAGGTAATATATTCATGTGCGTAAAGGTTGAATAAGAAAATCAACCTCTTTATAGCTCTTAACTTTTCGGTAGCCCACAGAAAAGACCTGAACATCGGGAAGTTCTTGACCCAAAATCTAGGCGGGCTAACCCGGTGTAAGACACCTTATTTGAATCCAAACATTCAATTCTTATTTCTTTAAATTATATTGGCTTGCATAATATTTTATTTATTTTTACACCATAAGCACGAAAGACACGGTTATAACAATATTGTTAATACTATTTCAACTTAATTTGCATGCATTCAACCATCACAACCATATTAGATGTTATCGTAAATGTCATGTAACGAAATCACTCAATCAATTTCAAATAATATTTTGATTTTCGTTGCTGCTTTTTTCTCTGGTTTTGAGCCTCGTTTTGTCATGTGTTTTACTTTACTTTACTACGGACACAAACGGCTGACCAAACAATACTTTCACACACACAAACTTTTGACAAGTACAGGGTGGCCAAATAAGAGGTAGGTATACATATTATTTTTCAAACACTTTATGAAATTTTGAAATAAGAAAGATTTTTTTAAACGTGTTATTGAGGGATGGCAATTTAACACAAAACATAAGTTCACAAGAAAAACACTCCAAAATCATAGTTAAATGTTCCAATGTCGAGAATCAAAAAAACGGCCAAAGTTTGATAAGATTTTTGCGGCTAACAGAAAAAAAATTGGCTTTGGGGTTTTTGTTGTTTGGGAATAGAGGCTTGTCTTTGCGACCAACCAATAAATTTGGGACACTTAAAACTAATGCGATAATGCCGAAATTATGGGAAAGTTGACGAAAATAATCACATTTCCATTTTGCTAAACATTAAGTACTTAAATGTATTGTTTTGTGGAACTGCCTTCCCTTAATAATATATTTTTGAATAAATACTTTATAATTTTAATATATCCTAAATTTAAAAAATAAATGTACCTATTATCTCTTATGTGGTCAACCTGTAGGTACGAAATGCCTGGAACCACTGTACAATATTAAAGTGACACTAAAGTCAATTACCGCTTAATTAAATTTGCATTCGCAGTTCAATTAGTGGCCTATTGATTAGCCATAATGGTTTTCATTTGCGGTTACATTAAGTGCAAATTGATTTCGTTATAAATGAGGATATTAAAAAAATTATACACCTAGATATATATTTAACATTAATACATTAAGGCAACGAGACAAAACTTTAATATAATGCTACATCTTGCAAAATCTTTATTGCACCCTGAAACAGTACTGCAGCATTGAAACCGTGGGAGTTGCGCAATGTCACTGTCAATTTACTTGATTAATTTAGTGGATATCGTTCCGAGATTGTAGTTGCGGAAAAAGTCTGATATATTTAGTAACAACCGACGACACTTCGTGGCTAACCTCATAGTGGAGTTTGCCGGAAAATTTACTAAATACAAGTGGACATGTATCCCCTACAAGCTGCCTGTGCATTAATAATTTAATATTAATCGCCATGTGGGACGGAAAATTCGGCAATCATTGTACTGATAATTGTTTCGGCGAACGGTATTATAGCGAAGAGTCTTGACCAACATTTCGAGAGGCTGTCGTTACGAAGTTGTGGTTGGATCAAGGGTCCGATGCAGAAAGCAGTAAATACTGGTCACGGCCCGTATAGTCCGCCGGTTCCTCTCTTTGGCTCTCACTGGCACTGAAAGTGTCATGTATTTTCTAAAAGTTTAAAATACAACACTGTTGTAAATCATTAAATAGCTACAAAACTGAGAACACATCTTCAGCAAAACCCTATCGGGTCATGAAAACCGCAACGTGTCTTATTCGTTTTCCACACTATTTTGTTTTGATGGCCGCTCATTTGTTGGCCGTAAATCGAACAGAGAAAGATTGATATCGGTACAGGGATGACCACCGCAGTACATTATAGACCCAAAGGATATAAGATGAAATAGTGATCAGGTGCGACACTTCAATAAAATGATTATTCAAGAAAACAGGTTAGAAAATTAGGTACTTCATTTAGGTACACGAAGTAAGTGGTGGAGGAAATAAGCCAGGACACGGTGTGGCGTGAGAAAAATTAAAACTTTAAGAAGACATAATTTTATTACGATTTAGGTAGTAGCTGTCAGCTGTTGTATAATTACTAAGAAGTGTTCTCCTAATCGCCAAAGCGGTGCACTGTTATGCACAAAGTCAATTTCAATTTAAGCTTAGTCACGCTGTTATTTATAAAATTAATAAACCCTTTTTTAAACCCTTTTTAAATACCCGCAAACAATGAATGTATATTATTGTTAAGTACTTAAGGAATAATCTACAAAGTTAGCTACACAGTGAACCTACAGTGACCACTAGTAACTTTAGTGAGAATTTTTGTGGTGCATTTTGAATCGACACATAAAATATGTAAATCAACATGCAAAACTACATGCATGAAAGGGTAATCCAGCATTGCAACTCATGTGTTAAGCTTCTGACAGCACAAGAGTGCTAGAATTTCTCAGGCTTACTGTACAAACGCGTTGTATAACGTCAAATACGAGTGTTAAATGACACCATTTGTCCCCTGGGATGTGCGAAGCGAAATGAGTCGATCAAGTTTTTTGCTGGGAAGGTGGTTTTACAATGTTTGGGTTTGTTACAGTGAATTTGTGGATTCGCTGTTTGAAACTGTTTAATTTATGGCGTGCGTGTGCGCGCGCGCGTGTGTGAGTGTGTGTGTGGGGAGGAGGGGTTTTATGTCTATACACCTATCTGCAAACCCGTCTGCATCTCTCATCGCTACCACTCCGTTATTACAGATTTTAATCCTTTTAAATATTAATAAAAAATCTAAGAGAATCACGGTTAACACGAATTTTAATGAATACACTTAAAAATGTTTCATTTAATATATTGATAATATGCTTACGCCCACAGATAATTTACCACAAATATGCAGGTATTTGAATTGAAACGTAATTTAAGATAATGTTATCAACCGTCACATAATTTAAAGGTATTTTAAGATAATTTTATCACCCTTTAAATAATTATAAATGTATTTTTAGGGTTCCGTAGCCCCAGAATGTTAAAAACGGAACCCTTATAGTTTTGTCCAGTAGGTAAGTCTATGTCAGTATGTCCGTTTGTCACAGCGGTTTCACTCAGTAACTATAAAGCATAATTTGGTAATGATATTACAACCATGTGTATTTATTTGGTGTGCCGCTACCTACTTAGTTTTGCGTATTCATTGCTTTTTTGTCAAAAAGTTTTTTGACAAAAATTTCATTTTTGATAGGTACAAGCTTTTATCGCGGACTATACTTTGGTACCATATCGGTATAATGCCATCCAACCTACTTAAGCGTGTAAAGTTTCATCTTATTCGGATTACGGGAAGTTAGTCAAATTCAGTTTGCATGATTTGACCCTAACAAACACACAAACGCACAAACACCCATAAATAAATATGTTACAAGTTAAATAAAAGCTTGTAAAAACATATTTTTAGGAGGGGCGAGATACATGTATATAAGTAACTAACTTAAAAATTTTTTTTTTGCCAAGTATGTACTTGTGCCACTTCATCTGATAGGTCTTTAAAAATGTGGGGTAGGCTCTACTGTCATAAATAGTCACTTAGAAATCAACCTTATCAACAACCGACAATATGGTACCTTTCGCCTGAAAACGCCACAAATAAGTTTTTTTTTTTTTTTTTTTTTTTTTTATGCTATAGGGGGCAAACGAGCAAACGAATCACCTGATGGTAAGCGATTAACGTCGTCCATGGACACCCGCAACACCAGAGGTGTCGCAAGTGCGTTGCCGGCCTTTAAGGTGGGAGTACGCTCTTTTCTTGAAGGTTTGAAGGTCGTATCGGTCCGGAAACACCGCTGGCGACAGTTCGTTCCACAGTTTAGCTGTGCGAGGCAGGAAGTTTCGGGAAAAGCGCACAGTTGAGGACTGCCAACCATCTAAATGGTGAGAGTGGAAATATTGTCGCGTAGGGCGATGGCGGAAAGAAGCGGCAGGGATTAATCCGAACAATTCCTCGGAACACTCCCCATAATACATGCGATAGAAAATACAGAGTGAGGCCACATCTCTACGCAGCGCCAAGGGATCAAGCCGATCAGAAATACGTTGGCAGTTGACAATTCGAGCTGCTCTCCGTTGGATGCGGTCTAGAGGAAGAAGCTGGTACTTAGGTGCCCCTGCCCAAAGATGAGAGCAGTATTCCATATGCGGGCGAACCTGCGCCTTATAAAGCTGTAGGCGATGGGCCGGCGTGAAATACTGCCTCGATCTATTGAGCACACCGAGCTTCTTCGAGGCCAATTTGGCCTTACCCTCTAGGTGGCCGCGGAACTGGACTTCACTCGAGATGTCAACGCCAAGGATTCCAATACTGGCTGTGGCAGATAGGGGAGTGCTCTCAAAACGAGGAAGTTAAAGGTAAGTGCCTAATTTGAAGGTAATAGTCCACTCTATCCTGACAACAACAGCATTGCTGTTGTAGCGTTGCGGCTACTGTAGGACACTTGTAATGGGACTTGTAAAGTTCCGTGATTATTGGAATATCAGTATTATCTGAGATTTATTTTGATTCTACAAACATTTCTATAGGTAGGTATATAATTATATTTAGAAATGATCAGACAGTTGAATTAAGTGCATTTTCTCACTCCGAATTAGGGAATGTAGCTCCAGAAATGTAAACATTTAAATGACGTTGAAAATGCTTTTGATTCGGTTAACAGGGTCACTTTTCTGACAGAAGTATATATACTCGTATATACTCGACCGGCATATCCAAAACTGACGGCAAGAGGCCGGATGGTATGTCTCTGGTTCCGTGGAGTATGGGACGGGTGCTGGTGTGGGATGCAACTTGTGTAGACACACTAGCCCCGCATTTCCACCGGACCTCTGCGAGGGCAGCAGCAGCAGCAGAGGCGGCGGGGAAAGCAAAGGTAGGAAAGTACAGTGGTCTCGGCGCCGAATATAATTTTGCTGGCGTCGAGACCTTTGGTTCGTGGCTGGGGCCCCATCGCTCTGAGTCTCTTCAAAGACCTATCGAAGAAACTCAGACACGCCACAGGAGACCCAAAGAGCTGCTGGCAGCTTCATCGCTCAACGGATGTCTAGCAATCCAGCGAGGAAATGTTGCCAGTGTCCTCGGTGCCATGCCGCAGGGGCCTATTTTAGATTTATTTTAGTTTTTTTTTAGTTTTTATCTGGTTTTATTTTAGTTTTTAGTCGTTATCTAAGGTAGGTAGCTTGTACCTTACTGCATATATTTTGATAGTTACATAGTTATTTGAAATAAAAAGTGTTTAGATTTGCAACTTGTTATACCTAACGCAATTAAAATTTACCTACTTAACTTTAATGAAGTTAGATGAAGTAAATATGTTTCATGTACAGTTTTGACACCACACTAATTAAAAAGTTGCTTAAAAGTTTGTTTGCTTTGTCATTTCCTTGTTGGATTTCCGTTAATGCTAACAAGGTCGTTAAACAAATTCCTTTTTTTACAACACTTCCTTTTTAAAAAAAAGCTATGTATTTATATTTTAACCTTTAAAAGATTTAATAATGACAGCCATGTCTAGTAAATTACAATTACTTATTGCCTCGCATTCCCAGAATAACAAATAGACCAAACTCAATAAAACCACGGATAATTTGTTTCCAAGGATTAGAGTAAAAGATTTATTTTTAGAATTAGAAACTTCTAACTTTTAGATGTTTTGAATAGTCGTAGTCGACAAACGTTTTAATATTATTGTATAAAACAATAAAAAAATAGGTAAGTACATACACTTATTTACTGTTAGTCTTAAATAATAAACTTGGATCCTGATCCTGTCCTGTCTATCCTGACATTCCTGACACTGTCGACATGACACGACAATAATAGGTCGATAACTGGCAGAGCTGGGCCATGACGTCTCAACGCGTTCAGTTTAGGTTCTCAACTGTGCTCAGTTGTATGGCAGCAACTCAGTTTAGGTCCTAAGCTGAATCGCGTTAAGACGTCATGGTAATTCCCCAGGCCCCTTAATATACCAATTTATTTTAATAATCCGACCCGCCTTTTATACATGAAAACTACCTACATGAATATTGTTATTAGAAGTTATTCAAAACATGAAAGTAGTTATAGAAAAATTATTAAGCCATAAATATAAATCTGTACACCACACCTTCGAAGGCCTATTGAATAGATATGGCTTCGGTTTTTTTGGAAAGGTTTGAGTAGCCTGAAAGCCCGCCTTAACGTATTCACACTCTCACAAGTAACATAAATATTTTCCTAGTAGCATAATTACTAATATTCTGTTACAGTTTTCTCAGGTAAGTAGGTAAACTATCGTTATATACTCGTAATTTAATAATAAATCTTAAATCGCGATAGTGAATACAAGTGTGGAAAGTAGTACCTATTTTCGCGAAAGAGTTTCAAACAGAATACTATCCAGAAAAGTACTATGTAAATCATTTCCACACAGTGTGTGGAAAAGAGCCACTTTCTATGCATTACTCTTATAAAGAGCACTTTCTAAACATATGCACTGTAAAAGTATGTACCTACTTGCCAGTTTCCATCAGCTATATTGTTTTAAATTATCTCTCAATTATATAATTCCAAATGTTTCCCAACACTCCCTTTTTTTCATTAACCTCCACCTTTGTACACGGACCGATTAGTCGCCGGAGTGCCGACATACGCCACTCATGGTACAGATTAACAATACAAACAGCGCTGCAGGCACAATTCGGAATAAAAATGATGTCGTTTATCAAAACCTGTACACGAGGCATGATACGAGCGTATTTTTTTTAGCGAATGCTCGATATTCGAAGCGCATTGTTAGAATTTTTAGGGTTTAGCGGGAATTTATTGAATGTGTTTTGGGGTTGTTTTAACTGCGTTTTTTACGTATTTGTTTAAGTTCTGGAAAAATAAGTTGCGTTTTGGCAGCCTCACTTGGAAAGGCTCTTTGAAAAAAGTGGGCAAAATCCCTTTTTGTTTACAAAAAAGTAAAGTTTAATTTAATTTAGTTGACGACATGTTGTACGTAACCTTGTGGATTTTTTTGACAGTGATAGTTTGGGATGAAAAACATACTATGTCTAAGTATTATTATTGCAGAACGCATTTTAGAATTTAGAATTTTGACTTGTTTGAATTACTTAAATATAAATTATGTTTTCCAAAATGTATTTTCCTCGCGATAGTCAGATAAACGAAAAGTTATTCACTCCTGCTCAAAATGTAGACATACAAAAACTCGCTAAGCTTGCAATTTTAGTTATTTAATTTAGGATAATTAAAACAGCCAAAGACTATTATATACTTTTTCTCCAATATGCTCGGAAATGTTCACATTAATGTAGCAACATTGGTACGAAAAGAACCTCCTTATGTACCGACTCAAATTAAAAAAAAATCGAATTCATTATTTTACCGTTTTAACGTCCTTCCTGGGCGCTAAAACGGTAACTAAAATCCATTACTGTATTGTACTAATAGTATTTTATACAATCGTGATATAATGAAGAGTTTTTCAGTCGAGTACCGTGTTTAGGCCATGAAGCTTGCTGAGTGGCCTAAGTAAGGTACGAGATTGAAAAACTTAATTATATTACGATTGTATACAATACTTTTTCTACGAGTCATCATCATCATCATCTATGGAGGAACAATTTCATCATTCAATTTCATTGACTTAACAAGGATGTAACATAAAAAGATGGCCGGCAGGCCGGCGCGGGGGGCGCGGTCGGCGCAGGCGTGAGGCGCGCGCTCGGCAAAGTCTCAGGCGTCATCGCAAATAAGTATAAAATTTGTATGAAGTTCTATTATAGTTGCCTACAGCGTATCGAAATGAAATATTATAGTTGAGTTGCACTGTCTAATATCGAAAAGTATGAGCTTATAGTTTTGTCTATGTACTCGTAATTGGCAGATTAAAGTCGGCGAGTAGAAAAAATCCATTACTGTATTGTTTTTTACTTTTTTTTTAAATATTTGGGCTATCAATATTGCAAACAGCCACATATACTTTAGCCGCGACCAAACGGTCTGCACAGACGGGACAATCTGATTGACATTAAATCTGATCATATCGTGCTTAAAAATGCCCCGGGCGTAATGGTGCAATCAGTCAACGCAGGGCAGCTTGTGGCGAGTTGTTGGGCAAATACCACCTTATTTTTTTATCGATCACACTTTGGCTAGTTTGATTTTGGGTATACTATTTGGTTTATCTGGTGTCAGCATAATTTTTAGCAATCATGTTGTCAATAAACTTTTTGTACGCGTCAGCAAAGTCGGGCTCGCGTAACATTCGTCTCTCGAGGCTTAAAAATCTCGAATGAGCTTGAGGGTAGCTATCGGGAACGTATTGAATGTTATCACGCCACGGGAGCCCTACTTCGTATGATACGATGCCAGTATCTAGGCGAGTGGTGGTAGCGTCAAGAATTTCGATGGCGCGAGAGTCCAGCTTGCTGTGAAGCGTTTCACGCTTACAGATACCGAGCGAGTCGAGTTTGTATTGTTCCTTTATGAGTAACTCTAGACGCTCATTCTCAGAAGGTTCAGCGCGGTCAAAATGACAGTGGTTGACAAACTCGACTGGCCTAGTTTTGCTGCTCGTCGGTCCATACAACGTCCAACCAAGACAAGTGCGAATAGCTGCAGGCTCGTTTCGCCTACCTTCACGAATCTCCCTACTTATTGACAGATGCCAATGCTCAGCATATGCAGTAACGTCAGCATAAGTCAAATAATCAGCCAAGTCTTTTAAGTGATCGTAAGATTGCACAGTGTGTCTAGACAATGTTTGGGTATTCAAGCCTAACGATGACACAGCCCTAGCATTGTTTACTAAATGAATGTCAGATTCGTGTTTACCTTTTATATAAAAGTCCACGTATGAAACTTTTGTCTTTGTAGTAGTGTAGTAGTTCTAGAGAGAAGGAGATCAAATCCTTGGTTGTCTCGTTCTATCACGAGTTGCATACGGCTCGCTGTGCAAGGTCGTGTAAATACGGCTTAATAAAACTAAAGACATTTCAACTTTTTTTATGAACACAACCATGCATTAAAAGAAAATTTAGGCGGGAACCTTATTTTTCCTTTCAAATCTTTCCCCGGGCTGACTTTGTCTTTGTAGTAGTGTAGTAGTTCTAGAGAGAAGGAGATCAAATCCTTGGTTGTCTCGTTCTATCACGAGTTGCATACGGCTCGCTGTGCAAGGTCGTGTAAATACGGCTTAATAAAACTAAAGACATTTCAACTTTTTTTATGAACACAACCATGCATTAAAAGAAAATTTAGGCGGGAACCTTATTTTTCCTTTCAAATCTTATGCAAGAATACATTTTATTTCCTTTCATGTTTGGAGAAAAGCACTATATATGCCTCGGACGGAAACAGAATTTCGTGGATTCGTATGTAATTGCCGGACTCAGCTTCGCTTCGTCCGACAAAAAATACTCATCCGCGAAATTCGGTTTCCCGGCCTCTGCAATAATGTACTATTCCTGGCCTTTCCACGAATTTTCTGCGAAGCTTTCATTCAGTGCCGCCAGAAAGTCGGATACACGTGTAAAGTATTTTGTCAAATGTCAAATGGAGGCGAGCGCCACTGAGACTTGTTAGACAAGAGTGACGACGATAAGAGCAACACCCTGCTGAAATGACATTTGTCGATTTGGCTGCTTTATTTATTTAATCTTTATTGCACAAAGGATAAAAACTTGACGTACAAAAGGTGGATTTACTCGTATTCATGTCTACATAACTAATCTGCCCTGCTAAGCATAATAGCCATATCTCAAAAGAAAAGGATTTCGAAAATGGAATCTTAAGTTACAACATTTAAGGTGCCTGGTTGTGTTTTTTTAATTTTAGATATCGCTATTATGTTTAGCAAGGCAGTAACATGACAAGAATACATGTCAAACATTGAAAACGTGACCAGGAGGGCTAGCATGATTGCCATTAATATATCAAATATCACGCCATGTGTCACTTTCGCAATTACTTGTTAGAAGCCGTTATTAATGTTAACTGTTTTTAAGAAAATTAAAATATAAATAACGGTCGATAATGCAGTTGCGTCACTCGAGTTATGAAGGAAATATCGAATACAGAAGTAGTGCATAGTGATTTTCCCTCCTATTTTCACGGAAACGCCTGAACGTGTCATGTTATTTCAGTCAGTGTCAGTAGGTACTACAAGTACAGATGTCGATTGAAGTAGCATGATAAATACGCGTGAATATGCGATTCGAGAAAATATGAGGATAAATCATTATGGACTACATCTGTAAATTTATTATTATAAATAATAGACAAAAAATATAATGAAACGCACTTTTTCTCCAGCACCCGTAACATCGCAACAGTTAAGTTTGGACACTGCTATTGACTATAGCACCAGCGGGACATAAATTATATGTATCAAGAAACAATTGAAAATCCCAGCAGGTACTTTGCCGCAAATGCCCACGTTAACGGTAGATCGTGGTACAACAACAAACCTTCTGTTAGCACAGAACAATAAACTCAGACCGAGTCGATTTGAATAATCCTTACAATAACCAAGGGAATGTTATTGCTCCACTCCGCAATTTAAAACGGGACGCGGCTTTAAATTAAGACCGAATATCTATCGGTATTGCGAGCTCATAAAGGGCGGAACAATGCGTTGGTATCGTATAAATATTTATCTCCCGAATAATAATTATACTATACAGGGCTATAACCACGAGCCACTTCGTTCGTTCGTCTACTTGGCTCTTTTATGCTCGAAAATGCACCAATTTTAGGGAGAGATAACCAAATTTTGATTTAAGATGTTCGCGGAAGACCCACTGAGTTTTGCACATTGACTAGAGTATACAAAATAAAAGTAAAGAAAGTAGATATTGTTTAAACCTACCGCTCTTTCAATACTGCTTAAGTTTTGTCGAAAAACAACTGACTTCACATAACAATAACATTGTACTTGGTCTCTACATCACACAATTATTCACTTAATTAATTAATGAAATTTATAAACCGATTCAATTATTGCATCTCAGTTCTATTACTTCAGCTAAATTACAGCAAGCTCAAAACGGCTAAGTCATAGAGTGGTTTATTAAGATGCTCCGCTGATAATTATCATCGTGGTCTACTTTATGAGTATCAGTTCCATATTATCTGTAGAACTAATAAAAAAATAAGTTGTTTATCAAGCTTAATAAAACAAATCAATCGCCCAAAGTAAAACATATGTTAGGAACTGTTGAGAAGTTTCATTGTGGTTACAGCTGATGATTTCCACCATTATCAAAATAATATTATACTTGGGTACCTACGGTGAATTATGTACACTGCTAAAGATATATCATGTTGTTTATAATTATTATTTAAAAGAACGGTAAATCCAACTATAGTTAATAGATCATAGGATCATTTCTAGCCATAATGTAACATGCTTCGATATGGCCATAACATAGTTGTGGAATCTTAGTTGTAAAATAAAATCTCTGGAATATAAATATTAAAAGTTGTAAAATAAGTATTATATAGATAGGGTGTCATTTGGGGCTCATTGGGTATTTGAAATGGTGCAATTTTCAACTACAATAATTTAGATCCAAAATCTTCTTAGAAAATTTAGTTGAAATTGATTTTTTATTGTAGCTTCCTGAATACCGTTTCACGTACGCTTCGGAGCTGAGTACCAATCTACTGATACTGAGGCTCTGAGATTCGTGCAATATGCCAGATTTCGTATTTTCATACTAGAATTTTGACTTTCCTATTAATTCTAAGGCGAAGAAGTAAAAATTAAACAAGATATTGTTATTACTTTAGCGATACTTTTCATTTCATTAAGAAATTAGACTTACATATTCTCGTACAGTTTTATAAGTTTAAGGCACTTTTATTAGAAATGTACGCAAACCTGCGTACATTAATTTATTCATGACCATGCGGATATACAATCATAATTTCAGAAGTATTCATATGAAATGACTTGATTACTAGTAAAAAGCTACACAGACCGTTCGGACCTCAAATCACAAAAGAAATAAATAATTATAAAGCAATAAAGGACGAGACACGACGAATACATCACTCACCTTCAGTTTGCCGACGACATCGTAGTCATGGCAAAGTCGATGGAGGAACTCAGCACGATGCTCGATGACCTTAACCAAGTTTCTCAACGGGTATGCTTGAAAATGAACATGAACAAGACGAATGTCAAATGCCAATGTTATGCCTAGCCCAGTCTCTGTTGAAAGCTCGTCCCAAGCTAAGCCAAGGTCCCAGCTAAGACAAGGGACTAGTTAAAAGAAATTAACTCGAATTAACCTAAAGAATGTCCCCTTAAAGTTAACGGAAATACAAAAAACTCGGTGTATACGAAAATCTACGACTTTGCATTTTAACCTTCCGCATACGAGGTGGGGTATTACAGACCCCAGGCCCAATAAATCGGGAATAACTTTTTGAGTAGGTAACAATGCTGGTAAGTTATAACTTTGAGTAGCTGCGCAGATGACGTTGCCAGATCTGCACTACGCGTGAGTCAGTTTGGCATGTACGTATTTGGCAGTCAGAAGTTTTTCGGCGACTCAGACCCCACCTTGTACGGGACGTCGTCGAAAACGTAAGTGGCTTTCGTGAGGTTTTTACTCGTTTTTATGGTTTTTATTAAATAATTATAACTAAATTATCATTATAACATTTAAAACCTTCGCGATTTAAACACATATTTAAACATATACATATGTTTTGTGGGTAGTTTAAAAATTGTGTGTTTACCCCAAATTTCTACATAGACTTTTCGTTGGGTAGTTACACAAATCTCTGTTTTGACATTTTGCTGGGACATCAGTCAGCCGCGACCATGACCAGTGAAACCTGAGGGCTTAGTATAAAAGTTGTACGACATTAACTCCTCGACCGAGTTAGCGTATCGAGGGGTCAAAATATGAAAGTTGCCGGATGATTTAAATAAACGGCAAACATAATTTGAACTCCCGATACGCTAACGCGGTCGAGGAGTTAATGTCGTACAATTTTTATACTAGGCCTTACGGTAAATAAGGTAAACAAATTAATTCGCGTTAGACCCGTTTAATAATTATGTTTAAATAAATTATCATTTATTTTAAGTAAAAATGCCGCACTGACTCCGAAATCAGGAAATTGAACAATGTTTAATGAAAAATAGTTCTGTTTTGGAAGATGATGCAATTGAATCGGAGAATGATTGCGAATCAAGAGCATTGCAGATTTGCAGCATTGTGTCCGGACACCTCTTGGAAGTAGACGTTGAGGAAGATGTAACGTATATTTTACGATCCATAAGAGGTACCTACTAGAGTTCGTTCTCGGAGAAATGGCATATTTTAGGGGTCAACTTCGGGCATACAGAGGTACTTGTAGAGGGTCTTCTTGTGGTTTTGGAACATTGTTTATATGTGTGCGAAAATCGCGTAATTTAACTTAAAAGTGATTGAAATAGCTTTGTTATGTTATAATCTTAAATTACGTTTCTAATCATTGTTAAATTTATATCAAAATCTCATTAAAACATTTTCACTACTGAGATAAGATTTTTTATGCAGTCAAAGAAGGACTACTTTTGGGTAAATGTTAAACAAAAAATATTATTATTTTTTATAAAAAAAAGTTTTTAGTAATAAAAAGATAATATATATACCCAAAAATAAGTTAAATATATTGTAAATCCAAAATTATCATACATTCCTTACACAATAACACTTTTAAATGTGTGCAAATTTACCTTGTATGACACGTCTATATTTTTCACCTGGTATGCGGAGGGTTAAATTGGTAATTGTTTTTGTGAAATGATCTACTTAAAAAGATATTTACGCTACAGCTAATAAACTTCACAACCTATAATATTTTACATAGTTCCCTAAGCCACTTCAGCTTGAAGTATTTTCCCGTTTAATCGAAAAAGATTTTCCAGGAAAGCTTTAGTGCGACATTGATGAATCGCTGAGAATTACATTGATTACATAAAAATCTTAAGCAATCTGAAAGACATTATGTTGAGCGCGTATTTTTTTTTCGAGATAAATATCATGATGGCAAATGCTCCGGCATCGAGGACATACCATTTGCATTTCAAAATTGTATATGTGATAGTATTATATTTAGCCGTTGAAGATTTGAACGAATATCATGAATGAATCGCAAAAGCGTGCCAAATTTATATCATATATTTTCTTTCAACTCTGAGACAATGATGACTTATAAGGTATCTATCAAAATCTGCAAAACCTGTGATTGCACTCTGTGGAGACTGACTGCATGTGGTCACGATGCTCAGCACTGAGCTACAAGGAAGAAGAATCTCTCAAATAAAGGAGGTAACCAGCTAACCTGCAAGTCAGTATAACATTTTTATGTAAAATAAAGTATTTACTTACTTACTATGTGTACTGCTAATAGGTAGTAGGTATACCTGTTAGTTAAAAAAAAATCAATGATTATCTACTATAAATATTATATGGAACTAGCTTTTACCCACGACTTCGTCTGCGTAGCATTACAGTTTTTGGTGGTGTATTTTTATTAGCATAAGTACTAAAGACCAAATTGACTTGAACCGTAAATTGCTAATTAAATTCCGGTACCGTATAAAATAAACAACTTACTTACAACTCCAGTAACCACTTGTTATTATAATAATTCAGGATGTACTAAAAGTGCTGGTAATCAATATTGTAATCCGATTTGGAAAAAATAGGAATAACAGTTTTTTTTGTCAAACATTTTTTGTTTATTTTTTCTCCTAATCACAATACGATTCTGATTACGCCCTTAATCGGATCACCAGCATTTTGTTACACCTGTATAAATATTTGTATCTACCCCATATTAATCGTTCAGTGGTCGGTGGATGCGCTGTAGATATTGTAAAAAGTAGGTTAAAGTTTACATAAATTATCTTTTTATTAAATAATGAAGGCCGAGTGTTTCTGATCGCGGTTAAGAACACTGTCTAACACGGAATGTCATTCGATACCTAATTACATCATATTTCCCAGTGAAGACAAAGCATTGCGAGGATACTAACAAACATAACATCATTATGTCGCGCATATAAACTTTCATTAGGTAAGTGTATGTCTTATCCAAGGAGGATCCCATAGGGTAGGCTTAGGGCTATACCCGCGCCTTTATTCGCATATTCCTACTCAACATAAGGTAACAACAAAACGCCTGTAAAAAAAGTGCAATGCATAGTTAACTCACTTGAGAACAAAAATTAAATAGATGACATTATTAAGTAAAGTGTATCTATTTACATGATGTTTTTGCGCAAAGCCTGTTAAAATAATTTTCATCAAATCAAGGAGAATATATAGGAGAATATATATATATATGGTTCGATTTGTGGCATATAGATAGAACTGTAATAAGTGCCACCCTAATTCATCAAGTTGTGCCTTTTCCGTTTTTTTAGCCTTTTAAATAATATGGATTCAGCGTCACTAAGACCTCAATGATATTGTCCAGAGGTATCTTCAAGTATGTGGGTGTTCCTTCCTTTCTGGAGCCGCTGGGTTTTATCCGCACTGATAGCAAGCACACACATTTAAAAGCAATCACCGTCGCGCTATCCGCGTAACTTATCTTTTTTATGAACTTATAGCATTATCATATCATGACATTCGTGGATAACCAACTTAGGCCTGTAGGACCTGCATACATTACATGATCATGCCTTTAGTGGTGGAGATAGCGGGTTGCTTTGGGGGGACGCGAAATTGTTTTGCATGACATAAGCCCCTCATAAAAGGACTCCGAGGACCCCGATCTAAGGTTATCCATATATATATGGAATTGGGATGAGTAAAATGAAATTAATATCTAGTTAAAGTATAAAATCCTTGGAAAAAACTCTCAACAGTATTAGATTACCAAAACCTTGCGAACCCGAGTAAATCAATCTAAGGTACACTGTTATTGGAACAGAATGTAGATGAAATGATTGTTTACAACTTAATGAGATTTGAGATATCCGTATTTCAACATTCATCACATTTCTTGGAACATTTGGTGGGCCAGCAATTGAGAACAGAGTAGGTAAGTAATTTTGCTTAGCTTTTCCGCGGTATAATAACGTGCTAGTCATTTTATTTCGTTGTCAATTCATACTTCATTGACATTGATTGTGTGTTTAGGTAGTTACATGAAAGGTGTTTTACCGACAGCATCATGGGCACTTTTTCACAGGGTGTGGCGGAGTGCGGGCTGTAAATATTATTATAATAATTACATTTTTTATTGTTTGTTTGAAGCGAATTTTTAAAGCTGAAATATAATAATTACATTTGAAAACAAGTTTACAAGAGCGTAAAAATTTTAGTCACAATAACAATATTAATTCAGTGAACTTGACTTGCCTAGTGAGTTTAATATTATATTGTAACAACAAACAATATTATTTTTTCTGACCTCCGGCCGTCAAGCAGCTAATTTCAGGCCGCTACGCTAAACTCACCGCTTGCCGACTGCGTCGAGCAGAAAGATAGTGTACATACCTTGGCCAGTAAATAAGAAAGTCTCAGATCAAATGTTTGTCTACCTCAGGTTCGCTTCGGACGACAATTACACTAGATCTGAGACATTTCTTACTTCACAGGCCTCGGTACGTAATCTACTATAATATTAAAATGGAGTTATGACAGGAAAATATGGAATACAAAGTAACTCTTGATCCAATAGTTAGAGCAGGAAATGTTTCACTGTAAACGGATTTGTGAGTTTTCTTTAACCTTATTGTAAGCTTGTTCCAAGTTTCCATTACCACCGATAAACTTGTTTTAAGAAAGGGATTGATACAAAAAAGTTTTTCTTTATATACAACCACTTCTAAGAGTATTTTACCACATCAACTTTATTCATGTTTTAAGCAGTTTTTTTAAGGAAAACTTAGTACTGCAAATAATATAATATTCATCATATTTCAAAGACCGTAGACGGAGCCAATTATGAATTTCACGAATCGCCTGGATAGAAAATAATAGCAAAGATTGGTTTAAATTCATCATCAAACGGTTTTTTCTCTCCTTTTCTCTCTCTATCACTCTTCCTTATTAGTGTTACAATGATAGTTGCGAATCTTTAGCGACAGAGAGCGTGAGCAATTGGCATCTTAGCTACGCATCCTGAATTGGTATTTCATGACACTAGCTTTTTAAACTGATTTGTTACAACACTAGAACAGTCGCGACCTAGTTTCAAACACTTTTAGCCACTACGGGGTCCAGCGGACCCAGTAATTTAAGTGATGATAACATTAAAACTATTGAAGTGAGACTGTAATACGCATATTTTTATCAAGCAGGGATATAAAACAAGTCTTGTTTAATAATCAATTGTTAATAATTGGCACATTGCAACCACCACCACCACCATTTTAAAAAAATGGTTTTAATAATATTTTTTTTGATATTTAAATTATTTGCTTATAACTATTATAGCTCTTTGTAACATGTTTCATTAAGTATGTTTTCTTAAACTACTATTATAGACTGATTCAAAATGACCAAACAACATAAAATTAAAATAAATTATTATGGGACAATCTTACACAAATCGACCTAGTCCCGCGGTAAGCTCAATAAGGCTTGTGTTGTGGGTACTAGACGACGATACATATAATAGATAGACACATATAACACATATAAAAAAATAATTACATAGAAAACCTCCATAACTCAGGAACAAATATTCGTGATAAACACACAAATAAATCCTCCGACCAGGATTCGAACCCGGGACCTCCTGCTTCATAGGAGGCCGTTAAACATCACAATGTATACAATCGTAAAGCACGAACCAAATAATTTATTCAATGGTAATTTTTCTGTAGTATAATATATCTCTTTCAATTTATAATCATCACAATTTATACTAAAATAATATCCGTATATTCACTCCGAATTTCACCTACTACATAATTCAAGTTAACACATTAATTTTAAGCTTCAGAACAACAGTATTCATACTTTTTTGTATGTCTTTCCCATCACGGAACAATGGTGTTCCGGACCTTTGGGAGGCGTGCGCGGAGCCGAAGCCAACACGCAGAGGCCCTTTCGACAATTTAATGAAATGTAAGGGGTACACCGAGCGGATGTTGCACCTGCCCGAGTCATGGGACGCACGCAGAGGCAGCACCCGCCAGGGTGTATAGACTATTGAGATTTAATGGAATCTAAAATATGCTGGACTATTAGGTGAAAGCGGTGGACTAAATACTGGGTTATGGAGAATAAAATCGGACGTCTGCCTAACAAAACGGTAATCAATTTTATTTCCGGCAGACGGTGACTCGCCCACATAAGATGGGCCCCCACAAAAAGCGACATCTAAGATGGCTCGAGGGCAACACCGGTATGAGGGCTGGGGGTAGAGAGGTGTCACTGGACTTTAAACATATAGCCAACTCGCCACTTAGGTTTCCACATCTACCCTCGAGAACACAGCTCTCACGACCCCACTCTGGACGGCCGGTTAAGGCAAGCCAGAGGCGGAGGACTTTATACTTTTATACTTTTATTATTTGTATGTCTTTCCCATCACGGAACAATGGTGTTCCGGACCTTTGGGAGGCGTACGCGGAGCCGAAGCCAACACGCAGAGGCCCTTTCGACAATTTAATGAAATGTAAGGGGTACACCGAGCGGATGTTGCACCTGCCCGAGTCATGGGACGCACGCAGAGGCAGCACCCGCCAGGGTGTATAAACTATTGAGATTTAATGGAATCTAAAATATACTGGACTATTAGGTGAAAGTGGTGGACTAAATACTGGGTTATGGAAAGAAAAAAATCGGACGTCTGCCTAACAAAATGGTAATCAATTTTATTTCCGGCAAACGGTGACTCGCCCACATAAGATGGGCCCCCACAAAAAGCGACATCTAGGATGGCTCGAGGGCAACACCGGTATGAGGGCTGGGGGTAGAGAGGTGTCACTGGACTTTAAACATATAGCCAACTCGCCACTTAGGTTTCCACATCTACCCTCGAGAACACAGCTCTCGCGACCCCACTCTGGACGGCCGGTTAAGGCAAGCCAGAGGCGGAGGACTTGGTCGGACGACGGAGTCCCCCAGGAGCGCTCAGGTACGTGGGGTCGCTACTCCCCAACAACTCGCCACAAGCTGCCCTGCGTTGCTTGTTTATGGACGATATAACTTTATAACTTTTATTATTATTATTATTTGTGTCTCCTTTGCGGATCACGGGCCTGTACATCCCGGTCTTTTGGTAGGCTTGCGTGGGGATACAGATCCAACACGTAGAGGCCTTTTGGAGAATTTTTCTGTGTAGTACACCTGCTAGAACCCATTCACGGGTGCATCAATAGATACCCGTGAACCGGTCCCAGCAGGCGTTGGAGCTATTGTAAGGAAAGTGGAAAGAATACCAGGCTATGGCGTTGAGGTTTGGGTGGATCAGAAATGGACTATTGCAAACAGTTCCGGTCACCTATTATTATTTTTGTATGTCTTTCCCTTCACGGAGCAATGGTGTTCCGGACCTTTGGGAGGCGTACGCGGAGCCGAAGCCAACACGCAGAGGCCCTTTCGACAATTTAATGAAATGTAAGGGGTACACCGAGCGGATGTTGCACCTGCCCGAGTCATGGGACGCACGCAGAGGCAGCACCCGCCAGGGTGTATAGACTATTGAGATTTAATGGAATCTAAAATATACTGGACTATTAGGTGAAAGTGGTGGACTAAATACTGGGTTATGGAGAGAAGAAAATCGGACGTCTGCCTAACAAAATTAATTAATTATTATTATTATTATTATTAATAATGCACAGGCAGCTTGTAGCTGATACGTGCATATCAATGTCCACTTGTGTTTGTTCCATTAGTGATATATATGTTTGTCGAGTCTATTTTTAAAAGAGTTCACTGAGGGTGCACTAATCACTGATTCCGGCAAACTGTTCCACACTTCCACTATGCGGTTAGACAGGAAATGTCGTCTGGGGTTGCTACTACTTAGTGTCCGTGTCAGTTTCAATGAGTGCCCTCTCAGCCTGTCATTCATGTTCCGGGTGAAAATTCCGCATATTGCTGGTACCTTATAATGTCCTGTGAGTATTTTATAAGTTTCTATCATGTCACCACGTAGCCTTCGTTGTTCCAAGGTCGTCAGACCCAGTTCCTTCAATCTATTCTCGTAGGGGGTAGGGGGGTTTGTTTTTTTTTTTTGTCAAAATTGTAATCTTCTTCTCTAGAATTAAAAAAAGATGAAACCGTTTTATATAATGTAAATACAAGTCACGAAGTAACAAATTTACGCTTCCATAAATGGTCACTACCGGGTCTACTTATGGGTCTACCATAAGCACTTCAGACGCCCGTCTTTTATAATACGACGTCCTAGCGAACAGCCGAATAGACGTATCGAACAAACGTTCACGTGAAGGTACTATAAACGGCATAGAAATAATAAATAATAAATGTATGTAGGTACACCTGAGAAGGTAAAGATTTAGTGAGACAAATGTATAACTACAATATGTATATGTCACCATACAAATGTAACCTAGTTCTTACATACAATAAAACAGTTAAATATTAGGCAACTGGGTCCAGCAGACCCGGTGTAGCGACGATTCTAGTGTTAAGTAACTAGATGTACTATAATAGCGGTGAACTCTTCAAAGAACTAGGTTTCCTCTGGCTTACCCGATTTTCAGAAATTTGTGAAAAATAGGTAGGTAAGATAAATAAGCTTCGGCTTCTCTATGAATATTTTTGATACACCGCCATCACCTATCTGCTAAATATCTATCCATTGTACAATTTTGATGCAACATACTTGTGTGAGACATTTATCCCTGGAGGGTTCAACCCTTTTATTGAGCGCGGCCACATATTACCAATGACTAATTAAGGAAAAAGGCTTTTAAAAGGGATATTTTCTGGGACGAGTTTTAGTTAACAATACTCAGTCATGAGCATGACAGATGGAAGAAAGTGAGGTTTTAGGTTAAAAATTGGAACAATGTCTATAAGAAGAATATAAAAATATTATTGCAGTAATGAAAATCGCTAAAACTATATAATGCCTTCAAATGCAATGAAAATAGAAAACAATAACTCTCTATTGCACTATTCACAAAATACTACAATAAAGCAAAATATAATACATCACACACAAAATGATATTTATTTTTACAGCTAACATATTTTGTCAAGAGAAATAAACTGAAATTACTCCCCTGTATTATAATTGACAACGATTCACCTAACCCGAAGACCCTTCGTGATTTGTCAAAATGTTAAAATATCTTCTATTAAATTAAGTCAAATGTTGAAGACTTCGAAAATCCAATTGTTTCATTGCCACCTTTCGCAATTGTAATTCGATTTATTTTCCGAGACTCGTATTTAAAAAGGCAGTAGGTAGTCAAAGGGCAGAGGTATTAAGAAGTCCGTTCGTAAGCCATTCTGAGCCACGTATTTTGTCGACAGTGACGGATGGCAGAGAAACGGGTCGGTCAATGTAACTACGAGTAACGAGTATCTACATGAATAATGAATAAACAAACTTTATTTTGGGAAGCAAACAGATGACGTCTTCATAGCTTCTGAATTTGTTTTAAATGAAATCCGAAAATGATAGTAAGGGAATGCAGTCAATAATAGTACATTACTGCAGAGGCCGTGAAGTAAGAGATTGTAGGACGAGTTTGTGGTGTATAAAAAGTTAGAGCAGCGGACAATAATGTATGAACGAAACTACTTACGCCTTACATTACTTCACGGCCGCCGGCCAAGAAGTAAATGGGGGGAGCCGTAAACAAGAAACTTAATGTCTTCATTTCGTGACATAAATGCATACATTTACGATAATGTTTGAGGAAACGCAATTTATCCATTTTAAAGTGTTTCATTTCAAAATAAAACCGTTAAACTGTCACTTTGATATAATACGTATATTTATATCATCAATTATTATTAACATGATATCTGGACACAAATCCTTACAGTTGATAACATTCATCTTCGATCTAGTCTGATGATTAAGCAACATATTCTTTAGGTTTTAAGCTAACGTGGTCATTTGCATTATTACTAATATTTGAAACGGGATAATTACCATGAAATATCAGGTGCTCAATAAAACAAACATACATGGTAATAATCCCGTTTCAAATATTGGTAATAATATTCTTTAGGTACTCAAATTACGAAGATATTTGGCAAAGAACGTTAAAAGGTATTTCATTTCTTTATAATTTTAGGGAATTAAACTACTTAAGAGTAATACACTCATAAAAGTCGTGATTAATTGTTATGTACACTGTCTATGTACACTTTTTTTTTCATTACAACTAAGTACCGTCAAACTTAATTACTATTATTATTTAAATTAGCTTGTCGTCATATAAGTTATAACGACTAAATCTACAAACATTGTGTACAATAACGTCTTGATAATGTTCAAGTAAGTATACAAAACTAAACAATCATTACGCATGTTATTTTGAAAATTAAATAAATTACCAAGTTTCCAACTTTCCATGATTGTTTTCTGAAGTACAACATAAATATTATGGTGTCCAATCAAAGAGAAAATAAATCAGGATAAACGTGGATTGAAAGGTTAAGACTATGACAGAGCTAGTATGCTTTATTCTGAGTATTGTTTATAGATAGTAGATACTTACCAAAGTAAGACTTTTGTACAATTTTTATCATATAACTAAAGCATGGAAGTAGTACAACAATAAAATTGTCAAATATCAACAGTTTAGACTTTGAAGCGTATTCAATTGGCCTTGGCAACGGCATCAGCAGTGGATTTTTCAAATGTCCTAAGTCTAATCTTTTAACATACCACTTCATTTGAAAACACAGTCAAAATATGCGACTAAGTTAAGTTGTAATGCATTGACTGCTTGGATTAATTGCATCAAGAGGGATCAGCATAAACTGTTGACCACCTACGCAATCTAAGAAATAACAAACATAATTATATATACTTTTGTTTTCATCACACCTGCTCGTAAATGATGATATTATATACAAACATACTTAGATGCTTACTAAATGAGCTGTATTAAGCCAATGGCCATAATGGATACTCATTTTATTTATTTCAAAAACAGTCATACATTTTACCACCCGCCTAAGCGCCCCACGCGCTCGCCGCACGTTGTCACCGCTCACTCCAGAGTACTGTGGACTGTCCTACTAAACTACCGCTAATAATTATTGTTTCTTTATCTGCCTAGAAAGTGTATTTATTTCCTTGAAAACGTGATATTTCATCTTCGACTCGTGCTTAAATTCACACTCGTTCGTAATTTCTTGTTTACCGCCCCTTAATACACAATGTACTATTATGACACAAGGAAGTAAAGGACGGGTGTATAACTTTGATGTTCTAGTTTTAACGGCTGGCTTGATATTGATTGTGATATTTCTACCTATTTATACGTTACGAATATCTCCTTTCCTAAAAAACATGCAGTTCATTTCACTCTCCAATTCCAAATTAGAACCTCCAAACGAAGTGTAGTCATCTGTAACAGAAAAAAAAACCTTTTAAGAGAAATAATAAAGTCAAATCAATGTAAGTGTCGTTTTCACGTAAAGGTCTATTTGTCCATAATCAAATTAGAAAAAAAAAATAGACATAAGCGTAGGTAGTACACAGATATTCGAGTACGATTTGATTGATATTTTAATCAGCAGAACAAATAATGGTCTGCAAGAGTCAGAATTAACCTAACACTTGTTGACCATATGATTTCCTTGATTGAATAGGCCCCTGTTTTACCACGCTGGCAAATGTAACAATTCCTAAAATTACCGTGTTACTGGCGTTTTTTTATCGGCGGCGGGCTGCGTGCCAGTTTGCCACCACATTTATATTTTAAATAAGTTTTCTTGTGACTATTGTCAAGCATTCTCTCAGGTTGTCAATTTAATTACGTATCAGAATTGCGATACAACGAGGAAATGCTGCCAGCATCCTAGGTACAATGCCTTAAGGACCTATTTTAGAATTAAGGTAGGTAGAGGTAGGTAGTTAGGTAAGTTACACTTACTTTATATATTTTGAAAATAAATGTATTTTTATTAATTCCTATAATAACACAATTGAGACGAACGTGGCTTAGTTAGCCCATTTCCAGTTTATTTACAACAAACGCTCCATTGGAATTGATTATGGCTCGCCGCCAGTGGCTCGTGGCACAGTCGATTGTCGTCCGGTTCGCAATATGTACTGAACCACGGTGGAAATACAATAACAGTACCTTGAACACTGTAAAGAAAAGAGAACAATACGCAATAAACGGTTCCGATTCTATGGCTTCCAGTTCCTAGAGAAAATCTGGCGTTTATTTTTTGCTCCCGGGTATTTTTACATGCGTATGTTATTTGAAAAACCTTGACACTAGGAGATCGACTCGAACGTGCTAAACTGACATTGGACAAATCTCCAACATATCTCATACGTTCCCACGTGATCATGTCGCGCGACTTTTTATGTCTTTAGTTGGGGTCACGCTTGACTATTATGTTGTCACTTAGACAGACTCGTTGGGAATCCCATGGCAGAGAGTAAGAAAAAGAGCGTTATTTTATTTATTATGTGTATTTATCGGTCAGTTTGAGAGGATGGGTATATCTGAATGTGGGATATATAGCTAGGAGGAGAGAGAGACTTTGCCTAATACAAAATGTATATTGAAATGTAGGTAAACTACAGTGGAACTGATATCAAATATTTGGCACATCCCGGAATAATACCACATTTGCCACAGGCTTTTTCCAATCGCCTTAATCGCAGAAAAGATTACAAGCAAAATGAAGCAATAACGAATGACAATTAGGTATGACATTTGTCACTTTTTTATTATGGCGTGTTTACGATCGGAGGTCGGAATACCTAGCAATGAACGAAAACTGGAATTGTTTTTTTTTAATAATGTTTAAATAATGTTTTTTTAAATAAAATATATTTTTCAGTCCTCCGGTCGGTAAGCGCCACTTTACGCAAAACTAAATTGCCGCCTGTCGGCTCCGTCGGGCAGAAAAATAGTATACAAACCTCGGCCGTGAAATGGGAAAGCCTCGGATCACATGTTAGACGACCTCGGCTTCGCCTCGGCCGACAATTACATGGGATCCGAGACATTTCCCACTAAAACGGCCTTGGTATGTAATCTACTATTTCGTGATAAAACTTTTACTTAACTAATAGGAATATTATGACAAACAAAATCTTTAATAATTTCCCCTAAGTTACACTTATTTTTCCTTTACTTTTTGGATCATTCTTAGTAATTGCTGAAGTACATAAAATGGCTAACCAAATCGATATGAATATATATTTCTTTACCCGTAATTCCTTATTCAAGGATTATTTAGAATTTGAATTACAGAGCCTTACGGACATCCTTATTGTATGAGGCATTATTGACATACAAAAAATTACCAATAAAGTTCTTTACGTAAAACACATTTTCCATTACCAACTTGCAAGATCAGATAAAGTATCACTAATAATAATAAGATAGGAGCGACATGTAATGCCGAATAGGAATTAATTATAATGACTATGTGGTGACATCAGGAAAGGAGTAGAATAATCATTCTAATTTTTAAGTAGTTAGGCTAAAAAACTACTATCCAAGGTGTTATCTGACCTTGAATACTAGTTTTACTAATAATAAAATGTGACATCTCATCCACAGATTAATAGTTTGGAAGCCCACTATGCTAATAATATTATTATTAATAGTTTGATGCACCGTGATGATACACCATCGGTTGACGGACGGTCTTGAATATTTTGACATTGATTAGGTGATACTGAAAATCGCTATACCGCACACATTGTTGATATTGTTGATGACGTTTTGTATACAAACAATATGATTATCGTACCCCGACTCGGATGCTCGACATGTGATGTAGGCTTTAGGTTCCACGCTCTTTAAAAATGCCCACTTAGCCTTTTTTTTAAACAACTTTTTATTTCAAGTTATCAAGATATTGATCACTTTTCCACGGAAGTTCGCTTCAAAATGTCACTTAAACACGTTCGAGTAGGGCCCCAGAAGTATAGGTAAGTAATAGTTTTCTTAAGGTGAATTGCTTGTGGCGGAGTGGGTAATGCGAATATGAGGCACACCCCTTTGTTTATTGCATACAGTAGGTAATTGCATTAAATCTATAGGTAGGTACATAAATAAAACCCGTCTGCAGGGTATTATTTTTTTCTAGGTGAAGCTACAAAAGGTCCAAAAGAACTGCAGAAAACGCGTGCAGATGATTCTTAATAAAATGTTCTAGTTGTAATATACGAGTATCCAACAATATAACTACCTACCTGATACCTACACGAATAATAGTATATGTTTGCTTCACGTTGGTGTTTAAAACCCAGAAGAAAATAAATGCCAGCAAGGAATCAGATAGGTACTCGTATATGTTGCCCTTGATACATGTGGGCACTGGATGTAAAACCCTGATTATGTAAGTTACACTGTGACTAGCGCACCCACTACGTGATCAAGCGATTTCTCGCTTCGTTCCTTCAGAAGCTAAATTCACAGCGAGCGCAATTGCGCAAATAAAACGCCTGCATTTCGTTCCGTTCACGGTTATTTTGTCGTAAAGACAAATCAAGACAAATCCAGCGAGTATAAATCTCTTTCATAGTGCAAATAGCACGACTATTTTGTTGCAGTAATAGAGCTACATACATGGTAGGTACGAGTAAGTAATTATTTTTGACTAGCTTTTACCCGTGACTTCGTCCGCGTGAAATATTTTTTTTTTAATTTTACCTAGGAGTTGGATTGTTTCCATTCCTAAATATTTTAGTGTAAGTAAACTACGTAAGGAAACGCAGATGGTTTAGTACAAAATTTAATGTATTAAAATTTAATTAAAATCAAATTACCTAAGAGCAAAATATTTGCTCGTACAAATATTATTATTACAATTTCAGCATGCGGTTGTTTTTTTTTATTTTTAGTATACGTATAGAAGTTTTTGTACATTATTTATCTACATATACACATAGTTGTAGTAACATACATGTTAAAAAAACCAGGTGTCTTTCCTGCGGGCGATAAATAAATGATTATTGATTAGTCATCCTCATCTACATATCACTTTGACAGTAGGTGTATGTGAGTGCGAGAATAACGTATGCTATATCATTTATTACATGTTAAACGCAACTAAGTATTTTCGTTACAACATAACACAACACAACTTTCAAGACTAACGTTACACAACTTTCAGGGAATATTTAGAAGGCTTGTAAATACCCATATAAGGGTCCAGAAAGAAAATTAGATGTACTTATAACGCTAACTTATTCTAAAAACTGAGTACGACGTGAGGCCGTGTTCTTAAGACAGTGTAATGACGTTTATAAACTCTTATGCGAGAGCCATAGTGAGTTGGTAAAATCCGCTTCTCACAAATGAATACAAAATAATGTTCATTTCAATAAGCTTTGCTTAACCCTAAGTAAGTTTATAATTATTATACATAGCTCTGCCCGCGACTTCGTTAGCGTGGAATTTTTCTCGTGGGTTAAAACTCTAGTGATTCACATTAAGGCTTCTTCATAAACGACGTTATGTGTTGCATTATGTGGCGCGCATACAAATATATTGGAAGCATCGCTAACACGGGACAACGCCACGTAAAGCTGTCCGTGTGAAAAACAACTGGTAGAGAGGTCCACACCCGCCCGGCGCAACGTCTGGCTCTGGGCCTTGTTAATTGTCATTGCGAAGGCTATGCTGATCGGGAACTGGAGCCGCTTAAAACGGAACGGATAGTTGTTTGGAATGAGTGGAATCCTTGGGATAAATACTCGTTCACCCGCTCCACAACCGGTGAGTATCTCCGCTTCGATTATATTGCTCTGCAAAGCCACGACCTTGAGGCGCGTACCATTGCAAAGTTTTAGCGGGCTTAAATTTCGCATTAATATAATTGGTACTCCTATTTTTAATCTGATCTCAAATCTGACGCTTTTGCTAGGTTTTATTTGTCCCGTTGAGGGATTTACTTGACGCAAAGCAAAGTTATACCCATCTTCGCCATGACAATAAATCAACGGGTACTGAAGAGCATCGTAGGCGCGGTGAGTCTCGTAAATGGGTTGCAACCGGTCGTCTCGAGCTCGAAGTACAATATCGCGCCGATCACACTCTTGGTCTAACAAAACTACCCATTGCGAAGGCTATGCTGATCGGGAACTGGAGCCGCTTAAAGCGGAACGGATAGTTGTTTGGAATGAGTGGAATCCTTGGGATAAATACTCGTTCACCCGCTCCACAACCGGTGAGTATCTCCGCTTCGATTATATTGCTCTGCAGAGCCTCGTAGGCGCGGTGAGTCTTGTAAATGCGTTGCAACCGGTCGTCTCGAGCTCGAAGTACAATATCGCGCCGATCACACTCTCTTTAGTTTTCAAATGGGTACCTACCTACAACACCCAGACAGGAAAGGGTTCATAAAAATCACTTAATTCCTATCTTATGGTTCATTTGATGGTATTTGTGTTCAGCTAGCGCCACCTATAGTCGGTTAAAAAAACGAAATTTACTCAGATGTTATAAAATTGACAATCGTATAGTACCATCCCTCTCGGTCTCCTATATCAAATATTTGGGCGAGCAGGATGGCACTATACTATACGACGGTATTTCGAACATTGCAGCAGCTTTCAAGTTTTTTACAATAAAGGCCGTACCGCTAGCGCCATCTATTATGAGCAATGCAAACTATACATATTTAAAAAAAAATGTTACGAAACCGGATAAAAAGTATCCTAAATGTTACTCCGGTACATAAACTATTACCATACCAAATTTCATAAAATTCTGTCCAGTACTTTTTGCGGAGTTAGCGAACAAATTCACAGACAGACCGACAGACAGACAAAAATTCTAAAAACCATTGAAAGATATTTTATCAACGTTTCTGATACGCCCCTACGTATTTTTTTTTAAATATATTTATTGTACAGATTTTTTATTTCTACTCTCTTATTATATGTATTGATTAACGTTTGTATTCGTTCTAAATAATTTGTTTATTTAAAGTACGTACCTATTTGTTTTTATAATTTAGATAATTTTATCATCTTGCGTGTTATTAGATCTTGAAAATTGTTTAATTAGTTTAATTTATTTCCTTCATATCACAAAGTCAAGCCAAGAAGGTTGCTCAAGATAGAAAGGCGTGGAAGGATCTTGTGGAGGCCCTATGCACCTCCGGGGTGCCCTAGGACCTACAACAACATATCACAAAGTTGTATTTTTTTGACGGTGACGATGACGATGTAGCTCAAAAAATATTATTTTGCATTTACGAAATTAAGTTTAAAAGTTAGTATAATTTGCACACTTTATTATTTACTTATTTTATTATAAGTAAACTTAGAAGTTATTCCTATCGCAATTATGATACAAGGTTATGTATAATCCTATTACAAATTAGAAAATTGACAGTCTTGGAACTTGATTAAGGTATTATCTATACCATTTTCACGTATTGTTAAGATATTACTTCTCTCGGAACTAATTGACTTCCCTAAATAAAAACACTTCACCTCAGTTACGTATTCCATTAGAGAACCGCCACTTCCTTCTTCCCGAGTTTTTGCACCTGCTTTCCTAAGTACGTAGTTTAACCGTGGACTTACAGATTGAAATAAGAAATATATTCTGACAACCTAGCTTCAGAAGCTTTGCGAATACCCACTTTATACCTGGCTATAAAAAAATTCGCAGCATTTTCTTTTATATCGCAGTTAAACGGAATAATGAAAGAAAGTTACTCAGCATTGCCTGGTTAAAATATGCACCCCTATGCAAACCAAACAGTGGAAGAGGCTTTTCGTCTCGGGTTGATGTAAAATGTTCATGTGCTCCCCAAAGAGTTTCCGAGAAAGCGCGGAGAAAATGGAATTAGTTTCTTGTGAGAATCCATCAAAACGGAGTGTTACTTTTGGAAGAATTGTTGGCAGTGACCGCTGACTTGGATTTTAAATTAACCGTACTTTGTGAAACTTTGGAGATGCCGTATTTGTAAATTACATAGTTGTTTTGTACATATTTTTTTTCATAAAATAAAATTATAAGTAAACGTCATAATGTCATAGAAGTTTTCCGTTTAAAATAATACTTGTGTGGGCTCTAATGTCAAAATCGATGCAAACTTAGCTTGATCTGACTCTATACGTTTCAATATTTACGTAATTTTTTAAGTGTTGTAACATTCTCTTATATACTTTTTAAACTTTATCTACTTACACATGAAAACCTGGAAGCCGCAGTTTTTTTAAATAATTTCTCCATGATTTTTATACGTATCTCTGAAATATTTTGACATGCTACTTTTCTCCGTGTGAATATAACATACAGAACCTTTATACACATACATACAGAAAATGAGAAGAAAACAAACAGTCTTTGTTTCAAAATCCTTGCAAAAATATTCCTACATAAAAATATGGCACCTTTAGAGACTTGAACCTTAATGTGCGTTTTCCACAAAATACATTATACAGTTCCTTTGAACCAATTTGCTATGGAACCCCAATATTACTGCAGCGGACGAGGGGAGTTCAATAAGAAATGAGTATGAGATGCAAATTCTTTCAATATTATGAAATTAAGTAAATACTGGCCGGTAAAGCTAATCTATCTAGCTAATTGCAATGAAAAAAAACGAACTGTCTTTTGTTGAAATAAAATACGCTGATTTCTTTGCAATGCTATTCAGTACGTTAGCAATAATTGAGGGAATTGAACTGCGTGCCGTTATCTAATACCTGTGTTTGAATTTTTTCATACGGACTAAGTCAATATAGAATTGCAGGACACTTAAGGGTCTAATGTTCCTCCGTATTCGCCAGTCGCACGTTGGTGCGCCAAATTTAGACGTGGAAGAACATCACCATGGACGACCCCCGCTCTGGACGCCCTACTACAGCAGTAACTGAATAAATTGTGAAAAAAGTGGAAAATTCAGTTTTGGCGGATCGTCGTGTCATGGTTCTTTTTGTTGCTGAAAATGTAAAGATTTCAATAGAGAGCGTGCATCATATTTTACATGACCGCCTGGGTATGAAAAAGGTATCTGCGCGTTTGTTATGCTTACTGACACGCAAAAACAAACCAGAGTCGAGATTTGTCAAGAAGCTTTGGACCTGATACAGCAAGACGGTAAAAAAATTTTTGTCCATTTCTAACAATGGACAAAATATGGCTCCATCATTATGACCCTGAAACGAGACAGCACATGGAAAAGACCATAGTTACATCTCCGAAGAAATTCAAGGTGGGCCCATCTGCCGGTAAGATCATGGCCTCTGTTTTTTGGGATGATAAATGGGTAGTAATTGAGTATCTTGAGCATGGAGCCACTATTACGGGCACTTTATATTGCGCAATGAGATCCGCGAAAAACGGCGAGGTAAACTCTCGCAAGTTGTGCTGATCCACCAGGACAATGCCCGGCACATAAGTCCGCCGTTGCAATGGCTGCAATTCATGATGATGGGTTCGACATCATTAAGCATCTTCCGTATTCACCTCTCCCTCAGTGATTTCTACCTATTTCAGAGATTGAAAAAATACCTAAGAGGCCAGAAATTTGAAGACGATTGGCGCAGTAGTCGCTGTAGCACAAGTTTTTTTAAGGACAAGGTGAGACCTTTATTTAAATGGAATTTAATGGTTAGAATAAAAAAAATACTTAGTGTTTTTTTTTGATTATGCTAAAAGTTTGCATTTAATTTTTAGACATAGTCAAAAATTAAATGAAATTTAATAAAAGTGGTTTTATAACATACTCATTTACACTTTTTAGTGAACGCCCCTCCTCGTATCTCCAAGTGGAACGTAAATTGTTTTTTTTTTATCGCCGTAAATCTGGCCAAAAGCTCTCCATTATTAGAGGGGTTGCAGTCGACGGGCGCCGTTTAATTGGCCTTTACAGTATCAGGTTTTATCGGCCAGTTTTACTTTAAAATGTAAGAGTTAAGTTTATGATAAAAAGTGCTTACTAGACAGACATATTGGATGTGGAATTGCTGAAATAGCGATAACGTGCTAAAATTATTATGGTTTAAAGGTAAAAATATGTACTATGTATTTTTTTATGAAATGTGAGGCAAACGAGTATTTATAAGTTGGCACCGCCTGATGGTAAGCGACTTTCGCAGCCCATCGGCACTTGCAATACCTGGGGGTAGTCACGTGTGCAGTACCGGCCTTTGAGATGAGAGTACGCTCTTTTATTGAAAGTTTGTATTATATTGTTTTGTATTATACACATCGAGGAGTATATAAGCAACAACTATAGACCCATTGTTAGATCATTTGACTTCGTATCTGTGGCTATGTGATGTCCCATAGTTAAAACTGTAGTAAAAACTCAAAAATCAAAAAATACAGAAGACTAAGACTGTACTAAATCTAGGTACATAACTAGAAGTGTCACGTGACACTCCCTTCGGTAGTGTTTTATTCTATCGCCACTCATTGCGAATTTTCTCCTATTCGCACTTGTATCGTTATGTACTATTACCAGCTGCCCTCTCAATTGTTACCCATTTTCCGGGGTTAGTCTTAGACTACTACAGGTTGACAGGGAGCAACATAATGAGCAGCAGAATTGACATAATGACAGTAATAAAGAATCGTAAACATAATGAAAAAAAAATAATATATATATATGCTTTGATGACTTCGTAAAATTATCCAATTCCAGTACAGGTTGAGATAAATTTTATTTTCACTCAAATAAAATCGTACAATGCTCCAGCCGGCCATACTGAATGAAAAGAAAAACAGCGAATGACGTCACAACTGTCGTTTTTTGTTTCAACTGTCTGTTGTATCCGTGACACAAGAGACAGTCGTACCTTCGATGAATGTGGCAACACCGTGCAATTGAAAAAACCTACGAACGGTGCTTTCGCTTTGAGTTTTATTTTCTTCATCACTGTCTCTTGAGTTGCGTTTTCGAGCCCTAGCTTGAAAATGCTTGGCAGTTTTTAATGATAAAACGGATGCGTCTAGCTAAAATACTAATAATGTTAAGAGGTATTTAAATATTTGTTATCATGCCAATTATAAACATTGCAAATTTTGGCAAGTTCTACAAACTGCCTAATCATTATACAGTATCGAGTAATGTTCATTATACAGTAGCAATAAAGCGAGTAAAACAGCTCGCGCACAGTGTTTATGTGCAGGCAGATTGCCACGCATGTATCACCGGCTTAATGTGTCCTAGCCGATGCCTGGCCTTGTATTTAATGGTACCGATGGCGTACTTGTTGTAAACGGAGTCGAACCGATGTTTTCTCGGACATGAAAAATGACATGATTGAAAAATAAATGTCCACGTGGTCCATGGAAATGGTAACATGTTGCCTTGGATTAAATAAGGTGGCCCTGGTTATGGTAGCGGCCAGGGTGCTAGCGGGGTCAGGGGTGCCAAAGATCCGGCTACCACCACCGACGACTCCTGGCCCTGGCAACGTATAACACGCGTACACTGCGGACCGACGAAAAGTTGGCGGAACTGGAGGAAGGATTGAGCAAGTTGCGTTGGGACGTCGTGGGTTTGTCAGAAGTCCTAAGAGAGGGCGAGGACACGATAATCCTAAAGTCCGGCAACTTGCTCTATTTCCGGGAGGGCGACCAACAGTCCCAGGGAGGTGTCGGGTTCATCGTCCACAAGTCCCTCGTCACAACGTGGTGAAGATCGAGTGTGTCGACTAGGGTGGCGTACCTTATACTCAGAGTATCCGAGAGGTACTCGTTGAAGGTCATACAGGTGTACGCGCCGACTTCGGCACACTCCGATGACGAGGTGGAGGCTATGTATGAGGATATTTCAAAAACCATGCATAGCTCCAGAACCTACTTCACCATTGTTATGGGGGACTTCAAAGCGAAACTAGGCAAGAGAGATGGTGACGAGCTGAGAGTGGGGCAATTTGGGGTTGGACGTCGGAACCACCGGGGGCATCTACTGGCTGGTTTCTTGGAGAAGGAGGGACTCTACATGATAAACTCTTTCTTTAAGAAACGCGAGCACAGAAAATGGACCTGGATGAGTCCCAACGGTGCAACTAAAAACGAGATTGACTTCATCATGTCGACGAAGAGACATATATTCAATGATGTTTCTGTGATCAATATGGTCAAAACCGGAAGCGATCACCGTCTGGTAAGAGGCACATTGAATATATGTCCTAAGCTAGAACGCTCTCGACTGATAAAGTCTACGCTCCGTCCTGCACTCCAAACTCAAACCCACGAGAGCTTTCAGCTGGAACTCCAAAACCGTTTCGATTGCCTAGGCGATGATGTGGACGAGTTCAACGACGGGTTTGTGGAAGCTGTCCATAGCGCTGGGTCTAAGTTTTTTAAGGCCCAACGGACAAATAAGACCAAAAGGCTCTCAGACTCCACTCAGAGACTCTTCGATAAGAGGAGTAAAATGGTTCTACAATCTTCAGCTGACGCGACTTTATACCGGCGGCTCAACAAGCAGATCTCTAAGTCCCTCACCCGCGATATGCGCCAATTCAATACTAAGTGTATTGAAGAGGCCATTCAGCGAAATAAGGGCTCCAAAGTTTTTGCAAGGGATCTGTCTGTTGGGCAAAGCCAGCTCGCTAAGTTAAAAACTGAGGATGGTAGAATCATCACATCCAAACCTGAGCTCCTGAGTGAGATAGAGAGCTTTTATGGACAGCTATACACGTCTACTAGCAGACCCGAAGTTGGTCTGGCGGAAGGCGGAGCTAGACTGGCCCGACACTATACCGAAGACATCCCGGACATCAGCCTGTACGAGATTAGTATGGCTCTTAAACAGCTCAAAAACAACAAGGCGCCTGGTGAAGACGGAATTACAGCCGAACTTCTGAAGGCGGGTGGTAAACCGGTCCTTACGGCCCTTCAGAAGTTGTTTAATTCCGTCTTACTAGAAGGGAGAACGCCAAAGGCATGGAGCGGAGGTGTGGTGGTACTGTTCTTCAAAAAAGGCGACAACGCCTTACTGAAGAACTACCGACCCATCTCACTTCTGAGCCATGTCTATAAGATGTTTTCAAGAGTCATTACGAATCGTCTCGCACGCAGGCTTGATGACTTCCAGCCTCCCGAACAAGCCGGTTTCCGAAGAGGCTTTAGTACCGTAGACCACATTCATACGCTTGGTCAGGTTATACAGAAGACCGAGGAGTATAATCTGCCCCTCTGTTTAGCGTTTGTGGACTACGAGAAAGCCTTTGATTCGATCGAAACCTGGGCGGTACTACAATCTCTCCAACGGTGCCAAGTAGACTACCGCTATATCGAAGTGTTGAAGTGTTTGTACGAGAGCGCCACTATGTCAGTCCGACTCCAAGACCAGAACTCGAAGCCTATTCCGCTGCAGCGGGGAGTCAGGGCAGGGAGATGTCACCTCTCCTAAGCTGTTTACCGCTGCACTGGAGGATATTTTCAAGACTCTGGACTGGAGAAGGCTAGGCATCAATGTAAACGGCGAGTACCTCACTCACCTTCGATCTGCTGACGATATAGTAGTCTTGGCTGAGACCATGGAGGATTTAAGTACGATGCTCGTTAGCCTCAGTAGAGCCTCCGGGCGAGTTGGTCTTAGGATGAACATGGATAAGACGAAAATCATGTCGAATATCCATGTAGCACCAACTCCAGTGACAATCGGAGACTTTACACACGAAGTTGTAGACGATTATATATACCTAGGACAAACTGTCCAGTTAGGTAGGTCCAATTTCGAGAAAGAGGTTAATCGTCGAATCCGACTCGGTTGGGTAGCGTTCGGGAAGCTGTGACACATCTTTTCGTCCAATATTCCGCAGTGCCTGAAGACGAAAGTCTTCGATCGGTGTGTGTTGCCAGTGATGACATATACGGTACTGAAACGTGGTCGCTTACAATGGGCCTCATAAGAAGGCTCACAGTCACCCAAAGGGCAATGGAGAGAGCTATGCTAGGAGTCTCTCTGCGAGATCGTATCAGGAATGAGACCATCCGCAGCAGAACCAAAGTAACCGATATAGCTCTCCGAATCGCTAAACTTAAGTGGCAGTGGGCGGGGCACATTGCACGTAGAACCGACGGCCGTTAGGGCGGAAAGGTTTTCGAGTGGCGACCACGTACCGGAAGGCGCAGCGTGGGTAGGCCCCCCGCAAGGTAGACTGATGACCTGATGAAGGTCGCAGGAGTCCGCTGGATGCGGGTGGCGCAGGACCGGTCATTGTGGAAATCTTTGGGGAAGGCCTATGTCCAGCAGTGGACGTCTTTCGGCTGAAATGATGATGATGATGATGAAATAAGGTAGTCCTGATTTTTTAATATGTTGTATTGTATGTGATTAAGAATTAATGAGAAATCCAAGTTCTTGACCTCGGAAGGCCTCCGGATCATTGTCAAATTCTCAAAAACCATGATTTTCGGTCTTTTTTAAATTTTTACCACTAAGGTCAACGTTTACGACAAAAGTAGGTAGATATGGAAACTTCAAAGTAGATTAAATTAAATTAACATTAAAATTAATTTTTTAATTCATCTAAATTAACATACACTACCCTTTTGGACAAGAGTGCAGGAGCTGAACGCGCTCGTTTAACCGCCGTTGGGTGTAGAGAAGCTGGCCACTGGCTAAGTGCCTACCCCTCCCCCAACACCGGGACCTACCTCGCCCCAGAGACACTCCGGCTAGCGGTTGGCCTGCGTTTGGGGATCACAACATGTGCACCACACAAATGCCTCTGTGGCAAAGACGTCGACCAGTTTGGACACCACGGACTCTCATGCCAACAAAGCGCGGGCCGCTTCTCTCGGCATGCCGCACTAAATGACATCATCCGCCGGGCTCTTGCCACCGTCAACCTGCCGGCGTTACTCGAGCCGACTGGTCTGGCTAGGGACGATGGCAAGAGGCCTGATGGTATGTCGCTCATTCCTTGGAGCTTGGGACGGGTGCTAGTTTGGGACGCCACTTGCGTGGATACACTGGCACCATCCCACCTCCACGGTACGATTAATAGAGCAGGCGCGGCGGCCGAGTCGGCAGAGGCCCTTAAGAGGCGAAAATACAGGGGTCTTGACGCCAACTACAATTTTGTTCCTTTTGGTGTTGAGACCCTTGGTCCGTGGGGTCCAGCGGCCCAAAGCCTGTATAAAGACTTGGCCAAACGTCTGGTCGACGTCTCCGGGGATAAGAAGGCTGGCAGCTACCTCGCCCAACGCATAAGTATTGCGATACAGCGAGGGAACGCTGCCAGCATTCTTGGGACCATGCCCCAGGGGCCGGGGCTATTAGTTTTTTAGTTTAATTTTCTTCTTAGTTATTTTATTTAAGTTATTTTTAATTTGTTTATTTTGTTGGAGGTATTTTATGTTGCCAATAAATATAACTTAATTTGCAACAACACGTTAGACAAGATAGTTTTTATGATACAGTTATATAAATGTTAGCATAATTTCCTCAAACGTAAATGTTTTGAGTCTCTTTATCTATTTATAATGGGGTTACCCTTTATTGATGTATTTTGCCAAACCGTAAAAAACACATTTTATTCGTATTTTAATGAAGAATATTTACATAATTTTAATTTGTTGTAGCTCAATGAAAGAGTTTGTTCATACAAACTGTGCACCTCCATTTAACCCCCTTAAGGGTAGAATTTTACAAAACGCTAAGCTACTTTTTTGCATTCTAATAATAAATATTTTTACAAAGTTTAAAATTCAAGCTCAAAGAATATTGTCTTCATTTAAATTTTGCATCTTTATTTATACCCTTTGGGAATATTTTTTTCCCAAAACCCTGAAAACACTTTTCTAATTTTTTTTAAAAGCGCCCATCAACAAAGTTTTAAGTCTCCTACAATTTTTTTTACTCCATCCCCATATAAACTCGTTTTAAATTTTACAATGATCCGGAGGATTCCCGAGGTCGAAAAACTTGGATTTACCATTACCACATCATCACATAGAATATATATTTGAAAAAAAAAAAACAGAACTACTTTCTTTGATGCTAGGCAAAATGTCTTTGGTGGATCCGAAGATATTACGCGTAGGTTGTTTCGATAATTTAATGAAATTAAGAGGTACAGCGACCGCTACTAACCGTATCATTTTCGAGACAAGATACAAACATTAATCTGTAATGTGTAAAATCCGTGCATGTATTTAGTGCTTTAAGTATATCATGGGACAGTATTTCAGTAAATAAAATTACCTAGGCCTATATCGTGCTTATTCGAGAATTTAGACATTACTCACTATTATTGACTAGCGAATAACACTACTTAAATTATTACATTATTAAGTATGTTACACGTTAATTCGCTTACTATTACACTAATTTCATTACGCATAACAGCCTAACGGACACCGGAAAACTTATTCAATTGTTTTCCGTATTCTGTCGCGATAAATTCTAAATTCAAATGTTTTAAATGACCGTTACAGCTGTTATACATGGCAGTGCAGTCAGCGCGCAGTGATAAATGCACTATTCGTTAATCTATGCTTGCAAACGGTGCTTGCGGGTGATTGATTATTTGATTTAAAAGTTTTGGCGACAGGTAGGCAGGGTTAGGTTAGGTTACATAACGCAAATTCTTGGGCGCAAAACTAGTCACGAGTTAAGCGACTTTAGGCAGGCTAGATCTGATGATAGATACTCAATCTGATTTGTGCCTACTGACGCCTGAGAAATTGAGTCAGTCAGATGGCAGTCGCTTTCGTAAAACTAGCGCCAAATCTTGATATTAGTTACCAAAGCGGACCCCAGGCTTCCTAAGCCGTGGCATAAGTCTGAAAAAGAAGAGGATTGTACGTTACAAAAATTAGACATCACCTCTTAATTATAAACAGTAACGCAACGTTACTTTGTCTTCCTTAAAAAGATCTGCCATGTGGGCTTCAAAAGAATGAGAAGAATGTAACCAATCTAATATCACACCATAATCAATATCAGGAACCGTGTGACAGGACCGTGTAACAGCCACTACTATATAAAACACACCGCGTATTAAACTAGCATCTTCACTAATCTGATAAAGCCTCAAAGTCAGTACACGGGATCTAATCTCGGAAGGTTAAACCCCTTGTAGTATAAATACGGGCACATGAGGGTAAACCGTCCCTCATTCACTCTTCAAATGGCTAACTGGAGCAGAAAAGACTCTTTTATTAAAAATAAAATAGACAGCTTTAAAGTAACGAGTGCTTGGAGTATGATACACGTGTACTTTGAAGATTCTATGTTGCCTATAGGTAATGTTTTAACCGATATTAGACTAAATGAGGATTACCGCAAGTCAATTTTCCACTAGGGGCGCTATTAGTGGAACGTGGGTCCTGCGGGAACATTTCAAACGTCACTTTGACAATTCTCTCATTGACACAGGACAGGACCCACACATGAGTGGCGCCGCCTGCATGCCTACCACGAACATCATAAATTGGCATTGACGGAAAGACCTCATTATCACTCCAATATACAAGTGTGACAGAGATGGAGATACAAATCCGCAATCGTTCGATTTTAAACCCTGGTGAGCGACAATACGTTAGCTCCCATGACCTATTGTTTACATTTTTAACCATTTTGGAACGAGGTTTTAACACAAATACCACATGACCCACTAAAAACCTGTAAACGGTCATAAACCTTTAAAGCTTTTCTATACTCCAATGACATAAGGCAAAAAAGGTTTTTTTAGGTTTATTACTGTGAGTGTCTATTAGGTACATAGATTCTGCCGCGCGCGTGTGTAAGCGAACATGCAAACAAATACATGTATTTTATACAAATACATACAGATGCGTGTTCGTTTCTAAATAAAGCGAGTAATGTTACTAGTTTGATAGAACGTGACGAAGGTTTGTAGTGAATATACAGGTAATGACGATGGCGATGGTGATACACTCTCTGTCGTAGTGATCACTCCATGATCGACTCAAATGCCCTCCCCTATTCGGATGACGAAAAACGATTAACCCATAATTATAGTGTATAACTTTGTCAATCTTTATTAGGATCTCGTACATTCAGTATGTATTATTATTATTATTATTGTTGTTTTGGGCTAGTGAAGATGCCGCGTCGACCAGTTGTGATCTATTGTGGCAGCCCTTTATAATTCATTACTGATTCCCGTTGAGTCCAGAAAGTTCCAAATTCTTTGGGCTGTAATGTTGTGTATCTCACAGGGTTGCAGTTCGTGCCTACCGAGGTGGATACTTCTTTTGTGCATTAGTGGTCCGCAGGAGCAGAGGATGTGCATCGCAGTTTCCTCTGTTTCCTGGCAGAACCTGCATGCTGCGTCTTGTTTCTTACCCATTAGAAACATGTGCTTGTTCAACTTGCAGTGCCCAGTCAGAATTCTGACCACCGCACAGGCTTTGTACCTCTTGAGTCCTAAGAACTCTTTAGTGTTTTTGTTGTTGAACCCTAATATTAGAGCTTTCGAGTGTGTGTTTCCTTTTACGGATTTCCACTCTGCGATTGCCCTCATCTTTTCAAGATTGTTTAGCAGAGAGTATGCCTCTCGTTTTGTAACTCCGCAAAACGGTTCCGGGCCAACGAGGGGCGTGTCCGCGCCCTTTCTGGCAAGTTCGTCCGCTGCTTCGTTTCCAGCAATGTTGGAGTGTCCTGGTACCCATCTAAGTGTAACTTTGTTGGTGTTAGCCAGGGCGTTTAGATTATTTTTGCAGTTCTGGACTAGTCTAGAGTTAACCTCTAGGGACTCTAGTGCTAGCAGAGCAGCTTGACTGTCCGAGTTAATGTAGATGTGTTGGTTTCTTAGGTTTCTGTCCAGATTGATTTCCGCGCATATGTTAATGGCAAGGACTTCTGCCTGGAAGATTGAGGCCAGTTTACCCATGCTGACGCTGGCTCTGTGCTTAGGCCTCTCACCATAGATACCACATCCTACTTTTCCAACTGTCTTGGAACCATCCGTGTACCAAATGTGGCTTCCCTTTTCGACAAACATTTGGTCGTTGGCCCATTTGTGTCTTTGGGGTATATCCACATTGTACAGTCTGGTAAACTGACATTCCGTATGCATGTCATCTGAAGGCATGCTGAGGGTTTTGTTCTCGAAAACCCAAGCCCTGAGTTTGGTTAGCGCTTGGGAGCGCCATTTGGGCTTGTTTAGCGTGCTTATTCTGTAGACACACTGCTTGGCCTCCTTTTGCACTTGCAGGTGGAGTGGTGTGATGTTGAGCAGTGCGTCTAGGGCTGCCCCAGGTGTTGAGGAAAAGGCCCCTGTTGCTGTCAAGCAAGCCGTGCGTTGCAGGCTGTTCAGGGTATTTATAGTTGTCTTTTGGTTGGCTTTACTACACCAGACTGCGGAGGCGTATGTAATAATGGGCCGCACTACTGCTGTGTAAAGCCACATAGCAATATTGGGTCTTAATCCCCACCTTGCTCCTGCCATTCGACAACATGACCATAAGGCCATTTTAGCTTTTTGTGTGATGTTTTTTAAGTGAGGATTCCATGTTAGCTTTTGGTCAAAAATGACCCCTAGATACTTAACCTCACTCGAAAGTGTTATTACATGTCCATTAAGTTGTAGTTTTCCGAGTTTTTCCAGATTTCTCTTTTTTGTGAACGGCACTACAACCGTTTTGCTCGGATTTATAGACATTTATAGTCATTTTCTTTACACCATTTAAGTATGGTGTTAAGAGCTCCTTGCATCAAGTTTGAGATTGTATGGAGGCAGGGTCCTTTGATTATAACTACAAGGTCATCGGCATAACCCTGCGTATCATAATCTTTGTCCCACATGATTGCAAGTAGTTTATCCACTGCAAGTGTCCATAGTAGTGGGGATAGGACGCCTCCTTGTGGACAACCTTTCGTGGTGTAAAATTCGTGCTCTGTTGCATTGAGGGTTAGAGTAGCCACTCTGTTAGAGAGCATGCTCTGGACCCATCTGGTGGTGGTTTCATCAACACCCTTTGAT